>JAMPIV010007643.1:382876-993141 GCA_024509875.1 Oreohelix idahoensis | reverse complement strand
GGGGTGTTGTGGTATGTGGGGGGGGGGGTGTGGGAGGTTTGGGGGGGTTGGGTGTGGGGAAAATGAGGGGTAGGGTGGTGAATGGGGTGGGATGAGGATAGGATGTATGGGGGGAAAGAAGGTGGGTGTGGGTGTGTATTGATTTGAGGAGTGGGTGGGTTTAGTTTTAGGGAATTGAAGAGGGAGGGTGGGGGGTCTTGGTAGCCGTCTGGTAGAGACGTGTTTTTGGAAAGCCTGTTTTGATATCGTATTTTTTATGGACAGTGAGTAGTTGCGATTGTTAATTTAGTCCTGATGTGTTTGTTTGTTCTGGTGCAGAACTATTTTGCTCTGCGAAGTTGTCAGCTGTATTCACTGTTATTTTCATTCTCGCATTGTGTTTAATATTTATATGAGAATGTTATACTGTAGTTCGCCTCGTCACTTATTATGCTGAGTGATGGTCAGACATGACCTTGAGGCTGATTGGAAAGTTTGTATCTACTGTACTATTTGCATTAGTAGCACATATATATTATGTATCTCATTCTGGCAACGTTTGGCCAAGTTATTGTTCATTGAATAACGGGATAATTGCTATTTGAGCCTGCCTTTATTAGTATCACCACTGTTCGTGAAGCCCTTAGCGTGGACGAGTTTTATTGTTCATGTCCTGTGTGAAGTTCAGACGTGCAGTGGTAGTGTGTGTATTTGTATTGTGTTGACATACAGTACATACACGTTGACACACAGAGTCAGTTGTGCAGTTGTAAAAATGGTCTGTGCTTTTGACTCAGAGAAGGTCTTGTGTTTAGTTGAAGTTAGTGCTACTATGTTATCTTGTTTTAACTCTCTCTCTCTCTTGTTTTTGTCCCCTGAATCCCTTTCCTCGTGATTTAGCAGTTGATAAATTTGCTACTGGATTAACTACCACAACCAGCACTTCCGTGCAGATGTAAAGGTAGTTCAGAACAATGTTCTGAATCTGGTAACTTGAGCTTTTTTCCATCAGTGAAGTGAAACTGTATTATGAAAACATTCACATTATGTCATACGTAGCTGTTAGAGGATTTCCAATATACTTTTCCTGTGATTATGTGCAGTGGTGTTCATATGGGCAGAAATTGTATGGCTAATCTGAGAACAGTTATGCATGCCAGGTTTGCAGTTGGACCGCAACAGCACAAAATTTGTTTGTTTTTTTTTTTCAGAAAAGCCTTCTTCATCATTAGTCATTTTCCTTTTGGTGCTCCTTGCGAAACATGGAGTCACCACCGCTGAAGTGTACTTTTACTTTGTCTGTAATGGTGATCATATGGACAGAAATTCTCATCATCATCAGCTACCATTTTCACACTGAAGGTCGACTGCAGTAAATCTCCTATGCCTTCTGTCCCTTGTCTTGATGGTGCTCTCTGAGATTCTTTCTTGTCCATCGCTTGATGTTATCTTCCCACTTATAGCACTTTCTTCCTCTAGCACGATTGCCTACTGTTACCGTCTTCGGTAATATGTTATATCTTTTTACATGGCCAAAATATTTTAGCTGCCTAATTTTGAGCTCTCTTGTTAATTATCTTTTCACTGCTAGGTTTTCAGGGACCTCTTTATTTATTTTCTTCTCTTTCCATGAGACACACCCCATTCTACTATATATCCATACCTCAAAGACCTCACTTCTTACTTCCAATTGTTTGTTTACTGTCAATGTTTTTACACCATACAATAATGAAGCGTATACATAGCATTTGGTGATTCTTAGTGTGAATTTGTGAGTTAACTCTGGATTTTAGTTCTTATCTCATATTGTTGAATGCTTTGGCCTTTTCTGTTCTGTCATTGAAATGCTATAATTAAGCGGAAGTAAGTTATTAAGTATGTAAGTCAGTGTTTCAGTTGGACAACAGTGCGTTAAATGAAAATAGACAACATGTCTGACAAGGACAAAGACATTGGTAGTTTGTAAACAGATGGACAACATTGGGTTAAATGAAAATAGACAACAATATGTCTTACAAGGACAAAGACATTGGTAGTTTGTGAACAGATGGACAACAGTGGGTTAAATGAAAATAGACAACAGTATGTCTTACAAGGACAAAGACATTGGTAGTTTGTGAACAGTTGGACAACAGTGGGTTAAATGAAAATAGACAACAATATGTCTTACAAGGACAAAGACATTGGTAGTTTGTGAACAGATGGACAACAGTGGGTTAAATGAAAATAGACAACAATATGTCTTACAAGGACAAAGACATTGGTAGTTTGTGAACAGATGGACAACAGTGGGTTAAATGAAAATAGACAACAACATGTCTTACAAGGACAAAGACATTGGTAGTTTGTGAACAGATGGACAACATTGGGTTAAATGAAAGTAGACAACAATATGTCTTACAAGGACAAAGACATTGGTAGTTTGTGAACAGTTGGACAACAGTGGGTTAAATGAAAATAGACAACAATATGTCTTACACGGACAAAGACATTGGTAGTTTGTGAACAGATGGACAACAGTGGGTTAAATGAAAATAGACAACAATATGTCTTACAAGGACAAAGACATTGGTAGTTTGTAAACAGATGGACAACATTGAGTTAAATGAAAATAGACAACAATATGTCTTACAAGGACAAAGACATTGGTAGTTTGTGAACAGATGGACAACAGTGGGTTAAATGAAAATAGACAACAACATGTCTTACAAGAACAAAGACATTGGTAGTTTGTGAACAGGTGGACAACAGTGGGTTAAATGAAAATAGACAACAATATGTCTTACAAGGACAAAGACATTGGTAGTTTGTGAACAGATGGACAACAGTGGGTTAAATGAAAATAGACAACAATATGTCTTACAAGGACAAAGACATTGGTAGTTTGTAAACAGATGGACAACAGTGGGTTAAATGAAAATAGACAACAGTATGTCTTACAAGGACAAAGACATTGGTAGTTTGTGAACAGTTGGACAACAGTGGGTTAAATGAAAATAGACAACAATATGTCTTACAAGGACAAAGACATTGGTAGTTTGTGAACAGTTGGACAACAGTGGGTTACAAGGACAAAGACATTGGTAGTTTGTGAACAGTTGGACAACAGAAAATGTCATTTCAGGAAAGCCTTTCATCACTTTCCCTTACTGAGCGTGAAGCCACCATTGTAGTTTGTCCCCTGGCACATGAAGCATTGTAGTGGTGGTTTATGTAGCAATATGTTTCACATGAAGAAGTTGCCAGTCCCAGGCACAACTTAATATTAGTCACCTCTTACGACAGGCCGGATGTAGTAGTAATCCTCATAGATTCCTCCAGGTGTACATGGGCTAGGCAAGCAGTCAGCTGCAACTGATGTTGGTGATGTGGGTTCCTGTGAGACCTGATGATGATGATGATGATGTTGTTTCCCCGCAAATCACTCGTCACTAATAACGTATTCTTGTTTTATGTATGAATGCCCTCATTTAATAGAGGTAAATATGTTAGGATGTATGTTGATATTAGTAATAATTAAGAAATAACATACACAATCTATTTACAAAAAAATGTAAAACAAAATTGTCTATGAGTACGTGGTAATTCTCGACTTGGAGTTGAATTATGGTAATCCTAAATGTCAGATTATCTGGATCCAAGCTTCTATTTGCAAGGAATAGATTTAAAAGCTTTGTTAAGTATTGTTAGTGATACAGGTCTATAATCTTTTATCTGAACACCCGAAAAACAAAATATTCTGAAAATAGCAAGTTTCTTAGGGGTACTTTGCGAGCACAATTTGAGTGATGTTTTTTTTTTGTGACTATTTTGGCAGACTTTGGCTATTTTTATGCAGATTTGGTGAATTTGGGCTATTTTCCCAACGATTTGGGCGACATTTGAAAACAAAAAAATCTGGTTTCCGGAACAAAGCAGGCACTGAGGATGTCAGATAAAGGGTTGCATATCTGTAATTATCCAGTTAGAAATCCAAGTTATTTTAATGAAAGTGTATGAGAATGATACAGCAGTTTTTGAGCTGGAGGTCACTCAATCTAAAGTCCACTCTATTTCACTGTATTTGGCCCCATGTAAACAAGGGCTCAGTGTCGCAACAAAAGTTACCATGGTCCAGGCAGGCCAGAAAAGAACTCACCACATAGAAGTGAGTACACAAGAAACGAATACGTAACAAGCAATAAACAAGTAACAAAGGATTATATTTTTTTTAACACAGGATATGTATGTACACAAGAGATAATAAACCCAAGTAACAAATCATTTATCTTCATCATTTCCATATTTGCTCCTAACGGAGCTTGGAACCACCACTTCAGCTGACGCCCTTACAGGAAACCTGTACCAAAGCATTCATATGCTCTCGCAGTAGTGCTATTTGTTTCACATGATAAGTTTGCCAGCCCTATACCTAACGTCAGTTTAATCGCCTCGTACAGCCCAGCAGAGGGAACAGTAGTCTTATTGTTTCATCGTCTGCTCAAAGAACACCAGGAACTGAATGGAGCAAGGAACAGAAATATCTTTTTAAAAAGCATATACTGTATTTACGTAATAAATATTAAGTGAAAATTTGGATTGAAATAACAACAATAGAAAATGAAGGTACATAGCTTGTAATTTATTTGAGCCAAGGAAAGTAAAGATTGGCAAAAAGAAATGTCTAAAATAGACTAAGTCACAACAGAGAACATTTTTTTTTTTTAAAATGAATTTCTTTTGAGAATCGCGTAACTGGTTTACCTGACAAAGAAAAGTGCTAAAAGTTACAAATGTTACATGCGTTTTTGTGTGGAATGTTTTCATTTACATCATCACGTTCTGTTATTTTCCATGTGGGAAAGAAACGGTGTTCCTATAAGTTTCTTACGGGCCAGAATAGAAGGATTGAAGTGGAATGACAATATCACAAATGTGGAACAAGAACCAGACAAGTGCCAGTAGAACAAGAGATGAGAAGACGACGCTGGTGATGGATAGGACACACATTGAAGTAAACCTGTTAATAGCATTACAAGGCAGTCCTTGTTCTGGAATCCCCAGGGTAAGAGAGATAGAGGGAGTCTGAAGAACTCATGGAGATTAGAACTGGAGATGGACATGAAGGGGAGGAAGATGACGTGGAAAGAGCTTGAGCTGATGGCGCGGGACAGGCAGACGTGGCATAAGTTTATTGTTGACCTATGCTCCTTGGGGAAGCTAAAGAGTGCTGAGGCATATCATGCCCGGTAGGACAGAAGTCGCAGAAGAGACCAAGAAAAATTGGAGCAACTCCCACCAGGCATGTCTTAAGGGGCAACAAAGCATACGTTATTTATGGAGCTGGGAACCACACACACACACACTACACACACACACACCCCCCCCCCCCCCCCCCCCCCCCCTCCCCTCCCCTCCCCCCCCCCCCCCCCCCCCCCCCCCCCCCCCGGTGTTAAATAAGCTGCTATAGACATCACTACTGCAGGTGAATAGAGGCTATAGTACATATTTCTTGTATAGGGACAAGCTTCAGTGGTGGAAGGAGTGAAAAAATGGGGGTCATATGTACTCATCCTAAGATTGAGTTTTTCCATCGTATCTCTCATCTTATCTGTACTCATACTTTGATATTGTTTGTGCACAAGTAATCTGTGTTTCAGTCATGTACATGATTTTAATTAAAGCCATATATAAAAATAATGCGTTTGTGTTATTGTGGCGAGATGGGTGTTAGAGAGAAATATAGTTCACAGAAATGGAGAAGAGAGCTAGTGAATTAGTGTGGGGATGACACAGGGCAAGTCAGGTAGTTAACTGCTCAAGTTAGATGATAGCTGTGAAGTAAGTCACCTTGCTAGACCTATCTTACTCTCCAGGGGTGTCTCTTATTAATGGTTGATGTAAAATGCAGCTCGTTAATTATCCCTACCAATTAAAAATAATAAATAATTATTTTAATTTCCACACAATAATGAAATTTCAAACAGAACTGGAATTTATAAACAAAATCAATCCGCTGTGATTTATAAAATATCTGTCCATTTATTAGTTAAAATATAAGTTTGGTAAAGATTGCAGATATGTATTTACACAAATTACAAGTTGGAAAATTATAAGGTGTCAATGTCTTTGTTCATCATTTCTGGCAATTGGTGACTTCTGGATCTTGTTTCTTCAAAGTAATGAGTACTTATCTATTTCAGGTCCTTTCACTGTAGACGCTTCTCGTCATACATCAGATGTTGATGTCCAAGATACTTAAATCACCTAGACAGGTAGCCGCACTGCTACTGTCCGGCAAATTTGCAGAGGTGATCCTTGAAGCACACACTTGCAGTCTTATGCTTCTCATCAGAAGCTTTTGTTGTGACTCTTTCGGATAAGTTCAGACACAGTATTACAGATCTGAGCTTTATCACTTACGCAAGTCTGCTCACAAGCAGGTCAGTTTTGCTTTTCTTAGCTATGGCTGTGGCTGTTTCCGCTGGATGTCTTTTCAGCTTTGAAATTTTGAGAGTCCAGAATTGAGTCTGAGCAGGCTTATATACCTAATCCTAGATCTATCCCTTGTTTCTGGGAGCCGCGCTGGTGTAATGGCTTCCGCGTTGTACTGGCGACCAGGTGTTCATGGTTCAAACCCGGGCGTCGGCGTTTGAAGAAATGTTTACGGCCGGAAATTTGACTGAATAGCCTGAACGGCTCCTGTGATAAACCCTCTGTGGATGGGAAGGAGCGAAGCTCCTGACCGGGTTGGAAGGAAAGTCCTCAGGTTCCCCAGCCTCGCAATGATATGTCATTGGGCCGAAGGGCTGAAAGCCCAAGTGCCGCTGGTTGGAAAAAAAAAAAAAAAAAAAAAATCCCTTGTTTCTCTGAGGTCGGCGTTCACTTGCCTTCTTGTAGCTTTCGTTGGATTTTGATGCTGTTGTGCTATTTTTCCCACACAGTCATGATTTCCTCGTCAATTACAAAGATAATGATTTTCTACTGCCATAACAACATATATTTGTTGATGCTGTTCAAATCCCAAAAGAATTTTTTTTCCGTTCAGGACATTAATCATAAAGTTAAAGCAGAATTACTGGCGTGTGATTCATACTTTTTCATAAAGACACTTACGTGGCAATTCTAGAGTGACTTGCCTGTTTCACTACAGAAGCCTCCCCTTCAAACGATACGTATGTATGTCTGTTTTGAGGCACAGCACTTCTGGGGATTGCCTTCTGACCGGTTTTCCTCCAATTTCCTTTCCTCATTCTTACTGCTGGTATCTCAGAATATGGATTTGCATGAGTCTTCATGTACAATGAAGTGGGGTCTGCAACCTTCATATTGTGTCCAATTTGTTTGGTACATCCCAGTTTTCCAATGTTTGTGTCTACGGTTTTCCTCCGCGACTTCTTGGCATGCCGTTGTTGGGCTGGGGTAAAGAGTTTGCTGTAGTTAATCACCTCATGGGGTTCCGAATGATATCCAGTTGGCATGGGATGTCTCTTGTCCCCTCTCGTTGCATTAACTGCTTGGGCCACTTGATATCGTTCGGCATAATTCACCGTCATATCCAGACGATCCGAGTCATTTTCCATCAGGAACTACCTCATTTCTGGAGGCATGGAATCCTTGAGCTGTTTCATCAGGATCTTTTCCTTGAGCTCCACGAAATCTTTTAGAAGTTCCCCAAACTGGACCACTTGAGCAGATAAGTTTCCAGCCGTTCCGTGTATTGGCTATATGTTTCTCCAGTCTACGTCTTGGCATTCCTTAACTTCCTGTAGACCTCTGCGTTCAACTCATAATGAGTAAGCAGTTCCTGCTTCTGAGCTTTGAAGTCCTTCTGCTCTTCCTCAGGCAGCTTCAGAAACACATTGTATGCCACAACTTCAAACTCCATTTATCTCTTTCCAAATTATACTTAGAGGCAAGTCGTTCAAAGCGGATTACATATGTGTTGATCCGCAGTATTTCCTCAGTTTTGGTGTATTTTAAGTATTTGGCACTCAGGGCGGATTCAACCCCCCCAACACACTTGCAAGTATAGTTTTAACAGTAAGTACTATCATATTAGTGTCCAGTGTCACTCCCCTCTTGGCTGTCACCCAGGGCGACCACCGCCCCCATTGAATCACCCTTAGTACACCACTGTTCCTCAGCAATGTCTGGCCAGCAGCATGCATTTATGTTCCTGATTGTTTATATTAATAAATGAGAGTCACATATCGCCATTAAGAATTTTATATCAGCATATCCCAAGTTGATTATACTATATCCATCAAGTGATATTCCTGCATGTCCTCTGTGGATCTCATATTTCCATACAAACAACAGGAAAAAGGAACTGTTGAAGTTTGTGCACCACAAAGCAGCTCCCAACATCTATCATACTTACTTATTTATCGGCATTGTATCTTTTTCCTCTTTTTAGTTCGCCTTCACATTAAAGACTCTAATAAAGGCAGTAATCAGCTCAAGATTCTGGACATCTCCACAGTTTTTAGTGGGCTGAGATGGGTTGTTGCCATATGCTACTCCGTTCACTGCTGTATGTTGGCAGGACTGCAGCAGATGTTCAGTTGTCATGGGGCTGATGCTACAGGTGCAGAGATTTGTTGTCATATGCTACTCCCTTCACTGCTGTATCTTCATGAACAAAAACTTTTACATACAGAACTGAACTGGGATAGGACTTATATAAGAATCTTATTAAGATATGGAAATAACTTCAATGAATGATGTTGTGCGCTTGTTGACTGTGTTCCACACCAGAGGCATACTTAAAGTATTTGGCACCAAGGGTGGACCCTACCTTTGACACTTCTCATCCCTAGAAAGAAACATACTTACTTACTTAGTCGCTCCTTTTCGACCATGAGATGTAGAGGTTTGGAAGTGAGAGCCATACTATTCTATCGGCTGTCTTCTTCCTAGCCTGGTTCCAATCTAGTCCTCAGTCCTTCAGAGATTGTCTAATGTCCTCCAAGCGGACTCTGGGTCGTCCTGGAGGTCTTGATCCCTGACTCTTAATTTCCCATACTTACCAAGGTAGCCGATCTTCTCCCATTCTGCAGACATGGCTGAAGCATCATAATTGGGACTGTTCTGCTTGGGTCTGCAGTGGCTGTTTTTTTTTGTTTTTTTTTTGAGGCCTTGCCATATCGTCTGGTTGCGGACCATGTCTCTTCTTGTTACTTCAATTACCTTCCTCAGATACCTCATTTCTGAGGTATGAAGCTGGCTTTTGTGGGTTGTAGTCATTGCCCATGACTCACATCTATAAGTCAAGACTGGAACATAGGTGGAGCTGTATACAGCCATCTTCATCTTCTTGCCAACTTCTTTTTTTAATAAGGAATCCTCAGTTTATAGCCTGAAAAAGTCTTCCAGCTGCTGCTCTTCGGGTAACCAACTCTATTTTGATGCCTCCTTTCTTAACAGCTCTATCTGCTCCAGGACCTGTTCTCCCAGCTTAATCTACCTTCCTCTCGTGATACCACCATCATATTTGTTTTGGAGCTGCTGATGACCATCCCTCTCTTCTCCATCTCTTCCTTCCAGACTTACATGTTGGATTGAAGATGTGCCTCTGATTTAGCAACCAGGACACCATCATTGGTAAATGCCAGCTGTGAAATACATACTTGTCTCATCTTCCAGTACCCATTGAATACTTTCTTGACCTCTCCTTACATGCTTTGATGACATCGTCCATGAGGAGTATGAAAAGATAAGGTGACAGAATATCACCTTGTCTTACAACAGTGATGGTACTGAACTCTTCTGACTTAGGTTTTGCCATCCTCACATAATTTCTCCAAGGCCTATAGAAGCTCTATAATGCATGAATCAGATGTGTTGAAATGTTTTTCTTTTCCAATCAATCCTAAAGTTTGCTCCAGGGGACCTTGTCAAATGCCTTTTCCAGATCCAGGAAGCAAAGATGTATCTCACCTCCAGACTCAAGGGCCTTGTAACTCAGCTGTCTGAATGTGAAGCTAAGGTCTTGAGTACTTCTTAAGTACTTCGGTTCGCTCAGGCGCCACATTGGACCTCATCAATTTGTGGCTCAGCAAGGTGTCTGAGTCTCTGCTCCAGGATTCTAGAGTAGATTTTACAAGGGACACTGAGAAGAGATATGCCTGTATTATTTCCACAATGTCACCCTTTTTGAATATGGGTGTTATCATGGCAATCTCCCAATCCTTTGGTATGGTGTTGTGGCACCACGCTACCTGTAGGACTCTCAGGAGTAATAGGTCGCCTGCTGCTCCCATGTACTTAACCATTTTGGTGTTATACCATCATGTCCTGCTGCTTTGCCCATCTTGATTTTCTCAAGTGCTGCTTTCAGTTCTTCAATCTTGATGCCATCTTCACCACCATTGATTTCCTCTTCTGTGATAATGCTTATCTTTTCTGAGGCTTGACTGTGCTCACCACCAAGGAGCTCTGAGAAGTATTATTTCCATTACTTTATTTGGGGCAGTAAGAAATGTGTCTTGCTTGTCCTTTATAAATTTAAGAGGGTACTGTATTTCCTTCCACGTGTTCTTTAGCGTCTTGTAGAACAATTTCTGATTTTCTTGAGCATCTTTTTTTAGCTTTTCTCAAAATTCTTCCCAGGATTTCTGTTTTGTTGTTAGCACCTTGTTCTTTGCTTCTGTTCTCTGAGTTTCACATATTCTCTAAATTTCTCTGGGTTTTTTTTTCTGCTGAATATTAGCTTCTAAATATTGTTTCCATGCTTTTTCTTATGTCTTATTTTCTCTTTTAACTTCCTCTGTCCACCAAGGTGTCCTCTTTCCTTCTTCCCAAGTCAGACTTTACCACATGCTTCCATAGTAGCTGCCTTTATGATGTCCTTGAATTTAAACCAGAAGGTTTCCGGGTGTCACGGATTGACTTCCGGTTTCGTTTCTTTCAGATTTTACCTACGTAGCCCATTATTCCCCTCTCAGACCCCACCCCGCGGTTTGATGTCGTTCTGGCCTTCATTATAAATTCACCACTTGGTCAGTAGTGGTCAGCTTACGATAATATTACGTAAGCTGCACCTGGTGTTTGTCTGAATAGGGGAACGTTTGTAGTTTGTAACAGCGTTGATCACGAGCGAGAAATAGTTTCTTTGAAGAAGCGAACCGCTATCCTACTAAAGTGTTAGCGGGTTCAAAGGTGAGGCAACCCTTTGAGGTCTGGGTACCCGTTTTCATCTCCGATTCAAGGGAGACAAAACTCACGTTCGTTCTGAGATTTTTGTTGTGGCCCTTGATCGCCGCAGTTAGCTCTAGAATAATATTATGTCTTATCTACGAAACTTTCTCGCGGTTGGTGTCTTCTGATGTAGACTCTAGAATAACTTTTGTCTTACTCATGATTACGTTTTACGCCGAACATCTGTGGGAACATGCGATGCCAGGTGGCCGGGGATAGCGTCTCTTGTAGACTATAAATCTAGATAGTTTTACTCAGTCAAGCACACTCGTAAATTTTTCCTGCCCATAGATGACCAAATGAAACAGGCAGATGTGGGCACAAAACTAGATTGTGTTGCCTATTCTTGTCATCTCGGGGTAAGTTGACATCTTTTGTAATATATAATTCATGTTAGCTTTTATATATAACTATAGTAGTGTGCCTTGAATTATTTTAGGTGATTTTTCCCCTGGTAATTAATTCATTGATAATGTAGCGCCGTCGACCGCCTAAGTTAACTGGTGCTTAAGCTGTTAGGTGTCTCTTGGTGTTATTGTTTACAATGGGTTAATGGTAAACTTATGCTAACAGATACTTACTAGGCGAAGAACCTCATAGTCCGTTCAGTGCTTACCATGGGTTAAGGAGTAAGCTAAAAAGCTGTCATTACTTTAAGGAAATGTCAGTGGTGTAAGTTATTCACTTAAAACTTAATAGTGATGTGCGTGCGCTATAACACTTGAATTATAAGAGGTGGTCACTTATTACTTTCTGAGAGAAACTTCTAGTGGTTGAGTGTGGAATTATTATAGGCCTACTTGTGTGGTTTGACACCAGTTTAGAACTTTCACGGCAATCCAGAAAGCAGCCACCAGCCAGAGATATAATTATATCTTATGTTTAAGTCACAACGTATTATTATAGCAATAACATTGCATTTTCCATGTATTCAATTTTGGGAGTGATAAGGGTGGATTTAGGATGCCGTCAAATTACCACCTCTATCGACACCAGGTATTACAGTGCAAGATGTGGGTGTCTTATCTGGTTTAGAATGTTGCTGTGTGTGTTGCAGTAGAACAGTTCACAGGGTACACCACAGGCAACATGACGTGTAGAGTCATAGAAATGGTAACTTCGCTTTAGGTTTATACCATTTATTGCACGCCACAAAACAGTCATGATACTTATGTTATCATCAGCATAGTATAACGAATGCAGCATTCAAAATCATATTAACTGATAGTCATGTAGGATTCAATACTCAATAGTTGTATAGTAAACAGATATCATAAAGTTCTGGTTCGTGAAGCTGTATGCATAATATATATAACTTCTGCAGCAGTGTCAGCTGCAGATCTTCAATGTTCATAGACAATAATAAATGCTCCCTTTCTGATGCTAGCAGATCAGATGTATACAATAAGTCCGTTTACTGTCTGCACGTGAATAGCATACTGGGCATATAGGTCATACCGACCTTTATAACGTTTCTAAGTCTAACCATCTGACTTGGACGTGATCTCTGATATAACGAATCCTGGAACACAGACAATAGTCTTGTTGGTCTAGAGCGACCCATATATATATAACTAGTTCAGGTATAAAGATACCGGTGACTTAATCCTAGTCAAAGTACCTCTCCATTTTGAATCACACAGGCGAGCAAAAAGGCGACAAAATGACGAACCTCTAGATGATAGCATAAAGTTCGATACAAGAGGAATTACCTTATTTCGGAAAATCAACCATGAACATATGCCTCCAGGCAGGCTTGAATAATACTGGGAAATAGTCTAGTTAGCTAACTAACTCACAAAGACAATGTATTTCCCTCAGAAAATCACAAGACGCAGGTTGCGTCCGCTCGCTACTCAGACCATTTCTAAACTGCC
Organism: Oreohelix idahoensis; assembly: GCA_024509875.1. NCBI lineage: Eukaryota > Metazoa > Mollusca > Gastropoda > Stylommatophora > Oreohelicidae > Oreohelix > Oreohelix idahoensis. The sequence goes on along the minus strand of JAMPIV010007643.1, from coordinate 980,104 downwards.
CCGAGCTGGGCGGAACACAAACGAACTCCAAGTCGAGACATGCGCAGAACGACAATCTCTGAGTCGCCGTTCACAATAAGACGATTCTAAGAACATTCGAGATAAAAGTCTTATACAGTCGCGCCTTTTATGGTCATGAACAGAAAAGTTAAGACATGTTTCAGACATCTACAACAGTTGACTGATACTACCAAATAAGGAGATATGGTCACGCTTCGTTCAAGAAATTATAGACCGAACGTGTCTCTATACAAGAGAAGGCAAACTCCTAAAAAATTGTAGTCTCGATAACTCGGGTGATGTCCCTTTGACTGTAAAAAACATAATACACACTTCAGTCAAAAAATGATCATACATACGAAAAATGATCATACAAAGACTTTGGAAAAAGTAATTATTTGTGCGTAACAGGGAGGTTATTACTTTTCCCTTTTTGTGTATCGACCCCAAGGGGCGCATACCATTTATTATGTAATGTCTAGTGCTGTATTGCCATGACAAGACTGAATGTGATCTGGAAAAGTAACATCAGTTTTCCAGTGAAGATCAAATTATACAAATCACTTGTATTATCTATTCTCTTATATGGGTGTGAGAGCTGGACACTCACTGCAGATACGGAGCGAAGGATTCAGGCTTTCGAGCATAAATGTCATAGAAGAATTTTGCGCATTTGCTATCATCATCATGTGACGTATTCTTTCCAGAACGTTGTCTCCATTACAGCTGCTCTGAACGCATCACGATTCTGGGCAAGTCGACCTGCATCAGCCAAAGACAAGTTCAGACTCTCTGTGATGTCCTGGGTCCACCGTCGTCTAGGTCGACCCCTTCCCCTTTTTCCAGGGACCATGCCTTCCATCACTATTTTTTCCATTCAGATTAGCCATTATGGATTTCTTGGCATTGTACATCCAGTAGTTTGCCATTGCATTTGCTATAAAGAGCACAAAACAAATGTCTATGTTAGAGAGAAGATAAACACCTATGCAGGCCACCAAGAACCACTTTTGTCAGCAGTGAAACGTCGAAAGCTTGCCTGGTTTGGGCATGTAACTCATCATGACTCCCTTTCGAAAATGATCCTCCAGGGAACAGTCGAAGGTAAACGGAGAAGAGGAAGGCAAAAAAAATCCTGGGCTGATAACATCAAATAATGGGCAGGACACGGTTTTTCTACACTTGTACGCATTGCTGAGGATAGAGAGCAGTGGAGGACCCTGTCTGCTGATGCTTCCACCATGGCACCCCTACGACCCATGACGGGTTACGGGTTGAGATGATGAGTGCTGTATTTTATGTAAATTCACTTAATGTTGTAAGATGAATCGCATATCCACTCAGCTGGAACTACAGGGTTAGGTATGTCGAGTTGGAAGATGACAGAGTAGATTTCGCTGTCAGTGCATTTGCTGACAGGTACATGTATGTACAAGATATATTAGCCTATGCGGGCACATGCTGATAATTGATAGAGTGGAAGTAATAGGAGGGCGACTCATATGGATAAAGACAGCCCGAGACTATTCTAGCAATGATAACAATAATTATAAATCCCATAGTGGGGCATAACTGTTTATTATAACGTTATTGTAATTTTATTGTTTGCTTGATGTAAAGGTTGTTGTTTTTTTTGGGGTGGGGGGGGGGGGGTCTCAGTTCCAGCGTACCCCATTGCTACTGCAGGATTCCAGTCAGACGAAGAACGTAACATTCTCATCGATCTCACTGTTCCTGATAGCAATTAGCCCCACGAGTTGTCATGTATACCTGAAGTACAACCCTTTTCGACGCCCATCCCTCTAATGGGACATGAGCTAACAAGCCATAGCAAATCTGAAATCGTATTTGGCAGTAGTGGTTTCCTACTCGCCTCTTGATCACCAATCAGAGTATAGTGGCTTCCAGCATATCGATCAGCACAGCGTCTTCAGCAGAATTGAAAGCACCAGACTGTGGGCTTAAACTGAGCGCTCAGTCACAAATAAAGTTCAAACCAGCCAAACCGGATTTAAACATCAAGTATGCAGGCCTAATGTTGTCTATAATTCTGTCAGTTCACTCTCATTGTTGATTTCACTACAATTGTCTGACTCGACAAATACTCTAAAACCTTAACTCAACCACGACAGATGGGGTCTCGGTCCGAGGATGAATCTCTCACAAGACTCTATTTGGATTCTTGGAGTTTAGTGTTCTGCAGATTATAGGAATTTCTATCCCTTAGACTAGACAAATCGACCTTTTTCATTTGGAAGAAGTCTGAACAGTGCATTTTCTCCACAGCAATCATAAATCACAAGTTACAATTATTGTTCATTTTACACATGTCACAGCTGGTTAAGGTTACTGGTATCACTGCTGAGTTTTTGGTTAAAAAGGCTGACAACTATTGTTGTTAAAGTCAGCGATTTTGTTGGGGGTTAAATATTTTTCCAGGTACTAACTCTTTAATCTGGGAAAGAAGCTACAGATAGTCAGTTTACTAGCTTGCCTGTGTACCAAGGGAGGGTGTTCAGTCGTATGATAGTAACAAATCCTCTAAATAGCTGAGTACTGACAGAAGTGGGGTGAAATGATGGTAAATAAGTTTTACATCACTTAGAATTTTTTGTTGTTGTTGGAGTTTTGGGGTTTTGCTTGTCGCAATCATAGTATCTAGAAACTTCTCGACTTAAATTTCTCCCAGTCTAGCCTAACAGTTTATTGTCTTTAAGTGTTAACTCACAGGCGAAGTTTATTAACACCTAGTGGACTAGGTAATAAAGATCTCTAGGTTTTAACTTGTATAGTGTTTGCTCACCCGGATACAATGGCCGATCTAGCTGAAGTGCATAGGATTGCACTTAAGGTAGCTGAGGAAATGGAGTACAATGATAGCGAAATTCAGCCCTTTCTAGAATTTGCAATGAGCATGCAGAGGCAATATGAAGTAGATGACTTATTTGGAACACGTATAGACTGGGCATGGTTCGCGAAACAGTTGAGGATGGACGAATCAGGCATCCGAGAGTTTGTTGAGGAACGACTAGAACATGGAAGACAGGAAACAAAGGGAAATAGAACGACAAGAAAGACGCCAAGAATTTGAAAGACAGGTGGAGCAGATTAAGATAGCTGGAAGAGAAACGGAAAGGTTACACCAAATCAGACTGAATGAACTGGAAAGCCGATTCCGCAGGGTGGAAACAGCCGACCACTCAAACCACTCTAGTTCTCAAGCTACTGCACCCTTATCGGACAAACCCCCTGTAAACCTTGCGCCCTTAAAGGAAACTTGTCTGATAAAACTGCGCCCCAACTCCAGAAAATTTACTTTCATTTGGACCTGGATCCGAAGTCCAAACAAGGAAAGGATTTATGTCGGGAAAGCAGCCCTAAAACTACGGGACAGAGTACGAAACGATCCCAGGCGTGGAAACTGCACAAAAGTGGGAGATGTGCTAACAAGCATTATAATTCGGATAGTTACCGTCTGCCAGTCGGAGAACCACAAACCTCTCATGCTCCAGATCGAGCACCACCTTACCACGAGACGTCGAGAAAAGGGTATCATAGGTACGTTGTTACGGCACCTCTTAGGGTAACATGATAGAATCACTAGGTGTCAGATGGCAGGCCTAGTGACGTGGTCTAAGTTTAAACTTCTCCGTTTTATCTTCCAAGTTAAAGATTAAATTTGTACTGGACAAATCCGCCAGAGATGGTGATATGCTTCCAGTTAAAACTTTTAATAACATGATACGTTTTCAAACTTGTGGTGCTTATGCTCCTCAGTAGCATTCAGTTTCTTTTAGATATTTATAGAGTTTTCTTGGCGAACTGGTTAATCATGCCTCTACAAATGTTCACTAGAACAAGAATCAATCTAATGCATAAAATGTACTTACAATCAGATACTCACGAGAGAGAGCATAATCTCTGTTCTCATATAGAAATATACACTTCCTGTACACCACAGAAATAATATCTATCTCTTGATAGATTAACACTTGCTCGAAGTAGCTGGAGATATGTGTATATACTCGTGAGAGCCAGTCTGTACAACCACAGACATACAACCTGTCCTAGTGTGTTCTCTCTCCGCACAGCTACTCTTCGAATCTCCTAAGCAATAATGACTTCTAGTCACCTCAGCGTGGTGTGTCGCCTTGCCACTTTTTGATTCGTTAACCCAATACTTTTGGATTAAATTCATTGGTCAAGCTTCGCTGTTCTCGACCATTCTATTTACGTCCCTAGATTGTTATGATCACTCACTTTTGGTAAACGTGAGCTGCTATCTTGAACTGTTGTAAGTCATTCATTCATAACCCTCCACTCCCAAAGGAGCATAGGCCTTCAACAAACACATGCCAAGTCCTCCTGTCCCGTGCCATCATCTCAAGTTCTTTCCACGTTTTCCTCATCATTTTCACCTCTGTTTCCAACTCTCTTCTCCATGTACTTCTTGGTCTTCCTCTGCCTCTCTTGCCCTGGGGGTTCCAGAACAAGGACTGCCTTGTAATGCTATCAACAGGTTTCCTCAGTGTGTGTCCTATCCATCGCCATCGTCTTCTTCTCATCTCTTGTTCCACCGGCACTTGTCTAGTTCTTGTCATCAGTTCCACGTTGGTAACCTTGTCATACCATTTCAATCCCTCTATTCTACGCAAGCACCCATTTATGAAAGTCTGTAGCTTTTTGGTTGTTGTCTTTGTTGTTCTCCATGTCTCCGAGCCATACAATAGGACTGACTTCACATTTGAGTTGAAGATTCTTATTTTCGTGTTGGATCCTATTTCTCTTGATCTCCATATATTTCCCAATGCAATGAAAGCTCCTCTTGCCTTTTGTATTCTTATTTTGATATCGCTGTCTGTCCCTCCAACTTTGTCTATATTACTGCCAAGATATGTGTATGATTCTACATCTTGAATTGGTGTTTCTTCAAGTTCAACCCTGTTATCATTACCTGCATTTATTCTCATTATTTTTGTCTTTTCCCTGTGTATTTTCAGACCCAATTGCTGTGACCTCTCATCGAGTGTTTTCAATTTGTCCTGCATCTGATTACGGTTATGGGACAGAAGAGCCAAGTCATCAGCAAAATCCAGATCATCCAACTGCTTAGTCAGAGTCCACTGGATTCCATTTCTGTTGTGTGTTGTCGATGATCTCATAACCCAATCTATTGCCAGCAAGAAAGGAAATGGAGACAAGAGGCATCCCTGTCGCACTCCTGTTCTTATCCCAAACGGTTCTGTTAGCTGTCCTTCATGAAGAACTCTGCATGTCATGTCTTCATATGTTTTCTTTATTAAATTAATGATCTTCAGGGGAACTCCATAATGCCTCATCAATTTCCAAAGTGATTCTCTGTCTACACTGTCAAATGCCTTTTCGTAGTCCACAAATCCGATGTATAGTGGTGAATTCCATTCCAGACTTTGTTCAATTATTATTCTCAAAGTGGCTATCTGGTCTGTACATGATCTGTTTTGTCGAAAACCTGCTTGTTCATCTCTCAGTTTTTTGTCTATGGACTCTTTTAATCTCTCAAGGATAATCCTGTTTAATACTTTTCCTGGCACTGATAGTAACATTATTCCTCTATAATTTGTGCACTCTTGTAAATTTCCCTTCTTAGGCAACTTAACCAGATATCCTTCCTTCCATTCTGCTGGTATCTCTTCCTTATCCCAGACTTTACCAAGTAATTTATATAACATCTCTGTAGCCGTGTCGATATCTGCTTTGATGGCCTCTGCTGGAATGCCATCAGGTCCAGACGCTTTTCCCTCTCTTAGAAGCTTTATGGCTTTCTTTATTTCTTCCTTCGTTGGTCTTTCACCGTTAATTTGTAGCTCTTCTTCTGCTGGCTGGATGTCCGGCGGGTTTTGTGGAGCTGGTCTATTGAGAAGGTCCCCAAAATATTCTGTCCACCTCTTCATTTGCTCTTGTATATTGCTGAGCAGTTTCCCATTCTTGTCTTTTATGAGGCAACTTGTTTGCTTGTATTTCCCTGTTAGCTTCTTTGTGCTGCTATACAGTTCTCTCATATTTCCTTTGGCTGCAGCATCTTCTGCCTCTCTTGCCAACTCTTCAATATACTTCCTCTTGTCTCTTTTGATACTTCTTTTTACTTCTTTGTTTGCTTCTGTGTACACTTCTTGAGCCTTGGCTTTGGAGCTTCTAGTTTTGCTTGTGTTTAACTCTGCTTTCTTGTTTTTTCTGTCTTTTATCTTATTGATGGTTTCTGTTGTTATCCATGCTTTTTGTTGTCTTTTTCTTTTCCCCAGTATTTCTTCACATGTCTCCTTCCATACTGTTTTGACCTGCTGCCAATAGTCTTCTGTATTCTCTACATCTTCCAGCTGTTGGAGCACTTGGAATTTGTTGGATACTGTGACCGCAAATTTGTCTCTTGTTTCTTGATTTCTATTAGCCGAAGAAAGGTGTCTGGCGTACATTATCAACCTGGAAAATTATTATGTTAGAAAGACTGTTGTCTATAATTTTGCATTGTTGCATATCTCTTGAGTTTCATTTTTACTTTGGCTATCAGAAGATGGTGATCTGATGCCACATCAAGGCTGCTCCTCTACTAATACCTTTACATCCTGCAATGATGATCTAAACTTCTTGTTTATGCATATATGATCAATCTGATTTTCTGTTCTATGGTCTGGTGATATCCATGTTGCCTTGTGTATTCTCTTATGTGGAAACATGCTTCCTCCTATAAATGCCAGTGTTAACATACGATATGAAGCACAGAAGTTTGCGAATAGCTCTCCATTTTCATTCATTACTCCTAGCCCATGTTTTCCCATGACTTCTTCAAATTCAGTGTTGACTGTACCTATCTTTGCATTCATGTCACCCATCAAAATTGTGATGTCTCTTCTTTTTACTTTATCCATAATTTCCTGTAGTTTAGTATAAAATGCTTCTTTCACAGACTCTTCTTTGTCATTAGTTGGTGCATAACATTGGATGACATTTACATGAATTTTCTTTTTAGCTGTTTTAAAAGAAGCTGTTATTATTCTGGGTCCAACAGCTTCCCATTCAATTAGTGCTTTCTGTGCTTCTTTAGATAGCATAAGAGCTACCCCTTCACTGTGGTGTGAACTTTCGTCTTCATGTCCTGAGGACAGCACCAATTCACCTGTGATGAGTTTCTTCCTGTCTACCCCCTTCCACTTTGTTTCACACATTCCCAGAACCTCGATTTTGTATTCCCTCATTTCTGCTGCTACTTGCGCCACTTTCCATTGTTCGTTTAATGTCCGAACATTCCAGGTGCCAAATCTGGAAGTTCTCCTAGAAGAAAGAAGGTTAGTCAGCAACACAGACTCCTTTCGGCTTTCTCTGTGTTGCATCATACGCCTCCCCGCGAGAGGACCTTCCCCTGTCTTGGATGGCTGTGTTTTATTTTCTTTATTTGACTTGTCCATATTTGTTGAAGTTTTTTGTGGTTTAAATTTTTTTACAGGATGGTGTAACCGGCTCCATGCCCAACCCTCCTTAGTCGCTTTTTACGACATGCTTGGTAGGGGACAGTGTTACTATTCTTTGCTCCCCTTTCGGGCCCCGGTAACACACGGGTGATAACTGCTTGTCTCATTCTAAATCATAATAATAGCACGGATAATGCTAGCGTAGGTCTCTCGGTTACAAGGGTACGAAATTCTATCACGTCATATTTCGCAAGCTCCCCGACGGGACAGCGAAAAAAAATATGCAGAGGCGTATGTATCCCTTCAACTCAACGATCGGAGGAAGGAAGTGCCGCCCCTCTCATCACCCTGAGCTGCTAAGGTGCAAGAATGAGGCGCCTGTTAAAAGGGTTAAAGTTTCCAATTTGTTCCAGGGAACTTTGGAAAAAGACACCGAGAGCTTTATCTCGGACACTCCGCGATCTCACAGGATCTTAAACCGCCCAGTTCTTTGCTTGCAGACTGCGGAGCCTGTAACCCAGGAAGTAGATCTGTCTGCAACCGGTCCATCGACTTATGCTGATATTTTCCTTAACCAGCGGCACTTGGGCTTTCAGCCCTTCGGCCCAATGACATGTCATTGCGAGGCTGGGGAACCTGTGGACTTTCCTTCCAACCCGGTCAGGAGCTTCGCTCCTTCCCATCCACAGAGGGTTTATCTCAGGAGCCGTTCAGGTTATTCAGTCAAAATCCCGGTCGATGACACTCCTACAAATGACCGCGCCCCGGCTTGAACCTTGAAAACCCGGTCGCTAGCGCAACGTGGTAACGCCCGGAATCCACTGGATTGAAGGTACAGCTCTCACTTTTGTCAAGAAAGGTAATCCACGGAGACATTTTAAAACTTCATTTTACAGTTGAAACTGATTCTCCATCCAGTTCTGCAGACATGACTTTTGAGATCTTGGTGGTTGTGGAGTAAAACCCCTTACTCCTGTGTTGCCGACCGCGGCTGTATAGAGAATTGACGATTAGTATCATTAATAATATAATAAGGGTCCTCATTGTTTGTAATTTTTTTTTTTAGGAAAGGGGAGGGCATACACACATACAATTCTCACACAGTTGATTTTACTACATTTGGACTGAGTGGAGGTGGTAGAAGATATCATATTTAGATATCGGGAAATCAGATTTTATTATCTTGAATTATTTACTACAACTAATTGTTGTAACCCATCTTTGTCTTTAAAAAAAAATTGTTTAAAAATGGGGGGAGAGAAAGTTAGTTTCATGTTATTACAATTTAAATAATGCTTTTGTAATAAAATTAAAAAAAAATAAAAATGCTGGAGATGCCGGGGATCGAACCCGGGGCCTTTCACATGCAAAGCGAACGCTCTACCACTGAGCTACATCCCCAGACACTCTTTGTGCCTTGTTTCTTTATATATAGCAAAAATAGCTCAACAAGTATATTTTAACATTTTTATTTGTTTACAGAAGGATTGTATGGTAATATCCTAGCAGTGGTCGTCGAACGCTCCGCACATAATATGGGCATTTTTTTTTTTTAGTTATCTCCCTTTACAATTTTCTATAGGACGACCGGACATTTCGCGGGGTATCGAAGTGGGTTTCGAACTGATAAGTATCGCACTTCTAATTTATTCTTTCGCACTATTTTCATTCTTCGGTATAATCGTTCTTCCATCGCTACATCTTTTTTCATCACGTTTAGCGCTTCAGAAAGTTTGTTTGTAGTTTTTGTGTGATATGTATACATCTGTGTTAATTTCCTAATACTCGTAGCTGAACGCTCAGCACAGAATATGGGGATTTTAGTTATCTCTCTTTACAATTTCTTGTTCCGGGCATTTCGCGGGGTATCGAAGTGGGTTTCCAATAGATAAGTATTGCACTCAGTGTTGCCACAGCAAGGTGCTTTTGTACTGATCTATTGTTTGTTTTTTTTGGTTTGTTTTTTTGTCAAAAAAAAATAACTAAAATTAAGATTAAAAAATGAGCGACGATGAAGGTACGCTAGGTAGTTGTAGCAGCATGACGACACACACGCCACCGCGTAAAAAAGTGAAGCCATGGTATCTGCAGGCTTTTTGTGAGGAATGGCTAAAAGACAGCGAACTGAAGGATTGGATAAAGCCGGACTCTGGCAATCGCTATGCTGCGATTTGTCTGTTCCTGTGCATTAACTAATGCCAACAACACAGCTTTATTGACACATAAAAGCACACAGAAACACATGAAAAACTTCGAATCCAAAAGCGAAACTCTGAATATTAACAAGTTTTTCATCAAACCAAAAGAGCCCTGTCTCCAAGACAAAATTGCTAAAGCGGAAAAACTGTTGTCGGCTTTCATGGCAGAACATAATTCTCCGTTTTCGCAAGCTGATCATTTGATTGAATGTTGCAAGCAGATGTTTCCAGACAGTAAAATTGCTAAAAAAAAAAAAAAAAGTCACTAAAGCGCAATATAGGTGATATATTGGGGTGTTAATAAAATCATTTTTATATAATTGTGAATTTTTGATAATAACAAATAAAATAAAAATGAAGAAAAAAATAACATTTGGTAGCACACAGCTTATTTGTGCTAAAGTTGCACTAAAAGATTGTGTAAGCATCGTCTATCCCCGTGTATTTGATGCATCAAATAATCTAGGTATTTCTGGGTTTTTTTTTAAGAAGAAAATCTGGGTTTATCTCTAGAACTTGAGTGGCAACCTTGATCGCACTACTAATTTATTCTTTCGCAATAACACTATTCATTCTTCCATCGCCACATCAGTTTTCATGCTTTTCATCAGGTTTTTTTGCTTCAGAAAGTTAGTTTGTAGTGTTTTTCTGTGATATATATGCATCTGTCATCCACGTTGTGTAAGTAATTAGGTATCATAGCAGTATTAGGACATAATTTTTGTCATTTATTTGTTTTATCACTCTTAGCTACAGCTTTTACCGCCATTTTTCACAACATTTTAAAATCTCAGTTCACGTTTCGCAATGTCTGCACAAACCTCTATAGTTGAAGTGAACAGTATTTTGAGTGTTGCTGCCAGGCGTGCGGAAATGTGGGACTCATTAAGTTTGAATGATGAAGTGAGGCAACCCTTCCAGTGCTTGGAGTGGCTGGCCCGAAGATGTTTAATAAAAAACTCCACTACGTGCAACACATGTTTGCAACCCGCACGACTGCACAATCATTCACAAGGCACCGATGGCCGACGGTGGAAGTGCATAAATTGTGCCACCACATTTAGTGTTAGAAAAGATTCATTTTTTGAAAACAGTCACCTTACACTTAGACAGATTATTTTAATTATGTATTTTTGGTGCACTGCTACTCCACAGGCCACCATTTGTCGCGAGGTTCATGTCGCTCCAAGCACTGTAGTTGACTTGTGCAACTGTATGCGTGAGGAGTGTAGAAAGTGGCTGTTGCGACGACCACAACAGATTGGTGGCTCCTCATATCAAGTAGAATTAATGTGGAGAAATTCATTAAGAGATGAAGACCCTTTCAGTTCATTTCTTCTTTGTGTTGCTGAAAGTTATGTTCTGTGATAACATAACATTGTGTATCAGAAGCTGCCCTTCTTGCAATACGTCTGCACGCAATCACACATGTGATCTTGCATCATTGGTTTATGGAGACATTTCTTTTGCATGATGTTAAGCTCATACACTGCCTCATATTAGCTGCTTTTTATTTCAAGCAAAAGTGTCACTTTGGTTTCAATAAAACCACCCATCCGGTTGCTATGCAGCACTTCTGTTATCTTTGATCATCATTGAACAAGGAGCCACCACTGAAGCTGGTATTCTCGCAGGAAACTTGCAGACTTGCTTCCGTCTGCTCATGTGGTGGTTGTTTCTGTTTGTTTTACATGATGATGTTCCTAGCGACTTGTACAATGTCATATTAATTGTCACTTCACTTCACAATGTTTCATTTCTTGCCTTTGTAGTTATTTAAAATTCTGAAATAAATAAATTATGTGGATGTAGATGACATGCCAGTTGATTTTTTTTTTTTTTTGATCCTGCATGTGCCATCATTGTCTGGTGTATAACATGAATTTTCATTACATTGCTTCACATCACATTGTTTCACTTCTTGCATGTGCAGTTATATCATCTTCTGATATAAATCAACAATGTGTATGAATATCACGTGCCATGTGATTTTTTTTTAGGGGGATCCTGCATGTGCCATCATTTTCTGGTGTATAACATGAATTTTCATTACATTGCTTTACATCACAATGTTTCACTTCTTTCATGTGCAGTTATTTCATCTTCTGATATAAATCAACAATGTGTATGAAAATCACATGCCAATTGATTTTTTTTTTTTGCATCCTACATGTGCCATCATTGTCTGGTGTATAACATGAATTTTCATTACATTGCTTCACATCACAATGTTTCACTTCTTGCATGTGCAGTTATATCATCTTCTGATATAAGTCAACAATGTGTATGAATATCACGTGCCAAGTAATTTTTTTTTTTTAAAGGGGGGGGGGGGGGGGGGGGGAGGGGGGGGGGAAATCCTGCATGTGCCATCATTTTCTGGTGTATAACATGAATTTTCATTACATTGCTTCACATCACAATGTTTCACTTCTTGCATGTGCAGTTATATCATCTTCTGATATAAGTCAACAATGTGTATGAATATCACGTGCCAAGTAATTTTTTTTTTTTAATGGGGGGGGGGGGGGGGGGGGGGGGCGGGGGGGGGGGGGGGGGCGCAGACGGGGGGAGGGGCGAGAATCCTGCATGTGCCATCATTTTCTGGTGTATAACATGAATTTTCATTACATTGCTTCACATCACAATGTTTCACTTCTTGCATGTGCAGTTATTTCATCTTCTGATATAAATCAACAATGTGTATGAATATCACATACCAAGTGATTTTTTTTTTTTTTTTTGATCCTGCATGTGCCATCATTGTCTGGTGTATAATATGAATTTTCATTACATTGCTTCACATCACAATGTTTCACTTCTTGCATGTGCAGTTATTTCATCTTCTGATATAAATCAACAATGTGTATGAATATCACATACCAAGTGATTTTTTTTTTTTTTTGATCCTGCATGTGCCATCATTGTCTGGTGTATAACATGAATTTTCATTACATTGCTTCACATCACAATGTTTCACTTCTTGCATGTGCAGTTATTTCATCTTCTGATATAAATCAACAATGTGTATGAATATCACATACCAAGTGATTTTTTTTTTTTTGGATCCTACATGTGCCATCATTGTCTGGTGTATAACATGAATTTTCATTACAATGTTTCACTTCTTGCATGTGCAGTTATTTCATCTTCTGTTATAAATCAACAATGTGTATGAATATCACATGCCAAGTGATTTTTTTTTTTTTGGGGGGGGGGGGTGGGGGGGGGGGGGGTGGGTTTCATCTTCTGATATATATTAACAGTGTGTATGAATATCATGTGCCAAGTGATTTTTTTTTTAGGGGGATCCTGCATGTGCCATCATTTTCTGGTGTATAACATGAATTTTCATTACATTGTTTCACATCACAATGTTTCACTTCTTGCATGTGCAGTTATATCATCTTCTGTTATAAATCAACAATGTGTATGAATATCACATGCCAAGTGATTTATTTTTTTTTTGGGGGGGTTAAATCCTGCATGTGCCATCATTTTCTGGTGTAAGTAGAATTTTCATTACATTGCTTCACATCACAATGTTTCACTTCTTTCATATGCAGTTATATCATCTGATATAAATCAACAATATGTATGAGTATCACATGGCAAGTGATTTTTTTTTTTTGATTCTGCATGTGCCATCATTTTCTGGTGTCGGGAGAATTTTCGTTACATGGATTCACTTCACAGTATTTCACTTGCATATTTCATTTCATCTTTTGAGAATAAATCAACAGTGTTTATGTATATGAGTTGATGCAAAACATGTTATTTCATTTTAAGGGGAGGTGTAACCCCCAAAAATGAAGAATTTCATTGAAAATATCAAATTTTAGATACATATTGCACTGGAAAGTACATTCATTTGCCCACATTTCTGTATGTTTATTTTCACTAAAACCTTTGTGGATGATTTTATATAAATTTTTAAAGTATGTCAGGTAAGTGTATTTTTACCTAATTATGTATGTAAAATATACAAATTGGTATATTTGTGATGCTATATTGCTTCTAATGCATGGATTTTAATTTTCGGTACCATATTAATTTCCCTGAAGCAAACAGAATTCAAGTTTTTCAAACATAGTTTCATGTGTAAAAATAATTTTGACTGGCTAATTTTTATTAATCATGGGGTCCTTTGATGGGTCATCGAAATAATAACGTGGCTGGAGGTATTCCAGTAGAGTGGTAGGGTACCTCCTTATATGCAAATAAAGCTGCAGGTAAGAACGAATCACAGGATTCTGGTTTCTCCTGTGGGAGCTTACATAAATTTGTAAGTAGAGTCCCGTTATATCTTTCCACTTGTCCAATCGATTGTGGATGACAAAATGTGCGGACGAGAATATTTTGAAAAATCCTAAAAACTTCCTCCATCAGTTTCCCTCTGAATTGTGAACCATTGTCAGTTAATATCTGATAAGGGTATCCTAATCTTGTGAATATTGAGAGCTAAGCCTCTCCTACATGTACTGAGTCTGCTGAGGGTTGAGCAATCGCTTCCCCCCACATAGTACATGTCTACCAGAGAAAGGATGTATTTTTTCGGAAACTGACGAAAAGCGCATACAGTCTGCTGAAATGAAGAATTTAATGAAAAGTAAGCTGCAAAGTATGACACAGAACATGGAATCAATAAAGGAAAATACCAGAGATGATTCCTACATAGCAGGGGGATACTGAGGTGAGTAAATTTTGTGTAAAAGTGTAATTTCTCCCTTTTTTCTTAATTTTCTCAAAACCTCATTTTTCACACAAATGTGGGCACGTTGCCCATGATTTTTCAAAAACTATTAGTGTTACAGCAGTAAATTTTGGGCCACATGCTGTACACATAGTGCTGATTAAAATAAACTAAAATAAAGGATATATGTTTACAAACTACAAAACTGTTGAGAAATAGCTAAGATACCCCCCTTAAAAATTTCAACTTTTTTTCGATTGGTATGTTACAATCCAAAAAAACTCAGATATCAAACCAATCAAAATTATTTTAGTATACAATCATTATCATATATTAACAAATGAAACAGCCAAATTTCATAACTCAAGTTGTACTCACATATGAGATATCTTGGGCAACAAAATACCCAAAAAAGCTAAAAATTTGCCTTTTTTCACAGTTTTTCCGCCATAGATTGCAAGTTTTTAGTATATACCTCAATGTTTTGTATTTTTTTCAGTAATTTTGCTAGTATAAATGACCAGATATAGATACTGTATTAACTTATAATTCTGTGTTTTTCATTTTGGGGGTTTAACCTCCCCTTAAATAGAATGCTACTTTTACTTAGTCTAGTCTACACATTACTTGTAACATACATCTTCCATCCAATTTTATTAACATGCCATGGTATCTGAATGTATTTTCCGTTTTTAAAACTACCATTTCCTGTGAAATAGCATTCTGCCAGTCGTTTACTCCTAGTTGATTGTAGCTTCCGTCCTTTTTGTTATTAAATCAGAGGCCTTTATTTTCACTTTCTGTCATTTCTATAACTCATGTTCACAAGTTGCCATCTAGACTATCATCAGGGAACATCAAGTTATTTATATTATGTCCACTAACAGATATATCTGCCATGTCTTCTGGGGAAATTTTTTTGAACACATGTCTATGCTTTGTAACATTTTTTATAATTTACCCATTATTAAATTTGTCAAACGCATTAGACCTAGTCTAGTATTGTTTATAAAGCTGAAAATATTGATAAGTTTTACTGCATTGGTCCTCTATAATAGTTTTCTTATAATATATACCTGTCACAAAAAGTAGGGGATATTTTAAGATGGTATGTATTATTTTACAAAAGAGTGGATTTCGTATTTTAATGGTTGTATGGACATATCGAGCACGCTCTTCTCCACTCTCACGTGCAATATCATGTTGACCTGGTGACTCGTGATGAGTAAGCCAATCCCAAGAACAGAGGTGGGGCCCATCCGTAAAGTTCACACATTATTCTTTTTCACAAAAATGCGTGTATCTCGGGTTTGATGAACACTACTCACCATGGACAGGTATAAAAGACTGCAACAGATAAAATTTCTTTTCTTCGTCATGGAACGTTTGACAGAACAGCAGAGATGCATAGGCATGTTGCAAACCGGAAGTCGGCAAGTGGATGTTGCTCGGAACCTCAATGTTTCACAGTCAGTTGTCAGCAGACTGTGGAACAGGTATCAAAATTTCCGCACAGTGGCTAATCTGCCTCGGACTGGCCGCCCAAGAGTCACTACACACCGCCAAGATCAACTTCTTGTTACTCAGAACTTGGACTCTAAATGCTACTCAACTTCAGCAACACCTTCAACAGACCACTGGGATCCGGGTCTCAACTCAGACAGTACAAAACCGTTTGTACCAAATGCAACTGGCCTCACGCAGACCGTTTGTAGCTTTGCCCATGTCACCACAACACAGGCGAGCAAGAATGGATTGGTGCCAACGTCATCATCGGTGGACCAATCAACAGTGGGCATCAGTGATGTTTTCTGATGAGTCCCATTTCGTTTTGAATTTTCATGATCGTCGAATATGTGTCTGGCGACGGCGAGGTGAGCGTTACCAGCCTCCTGCAACTGTTGCACACAACCGTTATGGAGGTGGCAGTGTAATGGTGTGGGCAGGCATCTGTATGAATGACAGGACCGACCTTCACATATGCCAGGTCAATATCACAGGGCTCTACTACCGTGACAACATCATCGAGCCTATCGTTGTGCCATTTGCTCTACGGCACGGACCAGATTTCATCTTCCAGGATGACAATGCACGTGCTCGCGTCGTCCAAGATCACCTTCAGATGCAGCATATCCGAACGTTACCGTGGCCGCCGATGTCCCCCGACCTGTCTCCTATTGAGCATTTGTGGGACCTCCTGAATAGACGCGTCCAACAACGTCCAGCCGCTCCACATCTCTTCAGCAGTTAGCCCAGGCCCTTCAGCAGGAGTGGCAGAGAATTCCTCAAGTCAATAGAAGGCTTATTTGCAGTATGAGACATCGTTGCAATGCATGTTTAGCGGCAAACGGGGGCCCTACACGTTTTTAGAAATATTGGAATATTTTTGTGAAAATGAAGTACCTACCCCGCCTTGGTTGCCAGTGTGACTAAAATCATGTGAGTAAAGCCATAACACTTCTTATACCGCAGATGTCTTGTTATGATGCTCAAGTTTACTTGTACGAAGGAATAAATGAACTAATTTGAAATATATTATCTTTGGATAACTTTTCAATTCAATATCCCCTACTTTTTGTGACAGGTATATTATCAGTTCGTACTTTAACCTTCTACAAAATTAAATACTTTATCGCGAGAGGTTCAGATGTTATTAAATGAAAGATATCCTGGACAAAAAGAAAGATGTATTAGATGATACCAGGATAGTGCCAGATAAGAGACTAGTCTTATAAGAAATACCCCCTTCTCTGAAAAGAGCAATGGTGTTTCGACAATCAAAGGTAGGGTCAAGCTGTATAAACCTTCAAGTATGATGATAGTGTTTGTTACTGAAGGTCTAAGTGCTACCTCTCAAGATTCTCCCTTGAATAATGGTTATTATTTTTTGTATTGACTCTGCTAGGGGATTAATTAGTTATTTAAATATGTAATAGATAAATATATATAACCAACAAAACCTTAACTCAATTTAAATAATTAAGTAAGACTGATTATATATATTTACAATTTATTGATCCT
This sequence comes from Oreohelix idahoensis, assembly GCA_024509875.1. Taxonomy (NCBI): domain Eukaryota; kingdom Metazoa; phylum Mollusca; class Gastropoda; order Stylommatophora; family Oreohelicidae; genus Oreohelix; species Oreohelix idahoensis. The sequence goes on along the minus strand of JAMPIV010007643.1, from coordinate 962,747 downwards.
ATACTGTTTCTCTTTTCGGTTAGGAAAATGATAAAAGAATTCAAATGTTTTTACAAGATAAAATAAATAAACATGGAATGTCCATTTCCACAATAGTTAAATATGATAACGTTATATTTCAAATATTAATTATTTATTTCACATTAATATATATATATATATATATATATATATATATATATATATATATATATATATATATATATATATATCACTTTCACTAGACTGTACAGTTGGTATTTAGTTTATTAAAGTCCTTCATGAGTCATCACTCAAACTGTTTTTGTAGTTACTAGTATTTTATTGGTTTGATAAGGTCTCTGGATAGGCTGATCAGTGGTATTGTGTTACCACTTATCTCCAAAAAATGAGACGCATCCACTATAGCCAGGATCACAAAAGGTCTGGATCTCCAGGCTGGGAAACATAGGCTGTCTAGTTCTAGGTATATTGAGAACGTTTGCACCACAGAGTTCCTCAGAAGTGAATGTCTCGTACAATCTTAGTAGTTGCAGAATAAAACCTGTAATACAAATAATCACAACCCTTGTATGGTCCAGCACTATGCTATCCACACACACAATGGATGTAACAAACAGTTTCAGACATGGTGCTAACAGTTGCACATGACAATTTACCTCAGTACCACTCACAGCCAGTTCAATGTGATTACACTTTCCTTATAACTCCTACGTTAGATCAATTTGTCCATGATCTGCTTCCATACAATGATTTGGTTTAGTTCAGACTATTAAGTGACACCTTGATTAATACATGTTAACAAATTCTATGATCCTTTCTAATGGTCTTGATCAGTGTGTCTTTCCTTTAGGAAATACTCCTTCAAATACATTATTAAACCTACAATCGTATTTTTGCCATAATTCTCAAATATTCTACACATTTCCCAATGCTGGCTTTCGTCTCTAACAGTCAACACATGCTTGTGTTCAGATGGCAATACACTCGTCCTGTAAGTTTTTTTCTTAACACACTTACGAACACACAAGTGGATTTATCACAAGAAAATTATATACATATATATATTCTTTCTTACCCTCAGGCAATACACATAAGCTGTAACAGGCTGTCAAAAGGTATTTAGGTCTGCTATGCAGATGCAGTGGCAAAGTTTTTGACAGCACCCTTTTGCCGCACTCTTCTTTACTGCTTAGTGTTTCAAAAAGTTGTGGCTCTAAATCAACCAAGTTCAAGGACTTTTATACCGTCGCTCCCCCGTATCGGAGAACACGGCCAAAAACCGGTGTTAGGAATCTAAAACGAGGCATCTTTTGCCTGCTTGTTCAATGTGCAAAATTTTTAATATTTATTATCTCTCTTAATTCTGAACCGATTTTGATCATTTAAAGTTAGAATTATACTGTGAATTTATCTCTACCGTTCTATCTAATAATTGTTTAGTTAGAAAAATGCATTTAAATCTATGCAGACTTTAACTAACCAAATTTGGGACTACCCTGATGTATAGATGTCAATTTAAACGATTTTTCTCTTTAAATGAACTACTATTCTAGGAAGTCTTTGCACCTACCTCATAAGTAACATCCCCGTTGTTGAACTATCTATATCTTTCCTTTTCTTCTTCTTCCTCGTTCGTCCTGAAAAGGACGTTGGTTGCGTTGTGTCTGTTTACGCCGGAGCTGTGATATCTGCACCTTTCGGTCGACACATCCGACTTCAGCACGGCAGTTTTTGGGACCGGGTTTGCCTTCCCTCTGCGATCCCTGCTCTCTCAGCCAGACTGCAGTGATGCAGACTGTTTCCAGGACCACCACGTGGAGGTGGAGTAGGGTCTTGGTCAGCTCTGGTTCGCTGACGCAAACAGTCAAGCTATGGGTCGCTGACTGCATTCTCTATTGCTGCATCTTTGGGTCCCATCTTTCCTTTTAAACATCTCTAGTTCTTAAGAAATTAAATAAATTCTTACTCTCATTTACACAAAATGGGCCTCTATGTTACGCCTAAAAAGTTTTCCTTATACACACAAGAAACAGGAGCGTTTTCATTGGCTGTTTGTATCGGTCCGTTTTCCTATAGTATTGCGTGCGGTAAATATGACCGTGGTGTTAGACAGACCAAAACACGACATACTTCATCACTAATTGGTGTATTGTTGTGTCTTTTATGTGCTCCATTTCCATTATTTATTTACTAATTATACGTCCCATTAGAAAAGAAAGCAATAACAGGAAACATACACAAATATATAAAGAAAACTTACAGGACAAAATTTCCACTACAGGTAACTGATGATAAATCAGAGCTAGTCATACGAATCTTGAATGAATAAGTATTTAATACACACAGTGACAGGAAGTACTAAAAATAATAAAACTTATGCTTTACAACTGGAAAAGTACAAGACAATATAAAAATGTAAATAATGAAACATGTGAAATGAAGCATATTGGAAAAAGTTCTGTGAAACTCTTAATCCAGATACTCACTCCATTACAACTGCTTGGGACAAATTTGAAGCAATGAAAGAAAATACGAAAAGAATTGCAATACCAACTAATCCGCAACTATAAAAAAATACCTGAACGGGCGGAGTCGGACAAACAAATAAGTGACATCGTTGCAAAAAAAAACTTATTTACAGTAAGTGCAAAACAAAGCCGGGGACAGAAAAAAATAGATAGAAATGAGAAACTCATAACGGAACTAAAGAAAGAAGAGTTAGAAAATGTAGGGGAATGGTCAAATCTAAACTCTGAAATAACAGTTGTGAAAGAAAAATATAACCCAGCCTCAGTACAGGACATCATGAGGTATGAAATATTACAGAAATTACCCAAAAATACATTGCATATAATTAACTCTCTATTGAACTATGATGGAACACAGGAAATATACCAAAGGCCTGGAAAGTAGAAGTAGTGATACCAATACTACAAGGAAAATCAGATAAGGAGGCTCTTGGTGTGAGCTCCTACAGACCAGTAGCATTGACATCTCAGTTTGAGAACATAATGGAGACTAGTGAACAAGAGACTAAAATTTCAGATGTAAAAAAAAAAACCAGTATACATAGTGGAACGCAATCTGGGTTCAGGAAAAACAGAAGCACTATGGATCAACTTATTACAGTGGAACACGAAGTACAATCAAGTAGCCCCCACCTGCGGTATAGGAAAGACCCTGAAATTTGTCTTAAGTCCGCAATACATCCAGTTTTTCATTGTTGTATTGGTGAAAGGACAGCTGCGTTACAAGAAACATGCGGTGCATTACACGGGGTGTCAAGCGAAGTTAGATTTCAGAGGCCGGCTCGCAAAGCCTCGTCGGCTTCACGCAGGCGTGTCAGTGGTGTGCAGCGGAACGACTGCATTAATTTGTCTTCACTTTGCTACTTTCACAATTTCCTCCTGCAGGCGGAATTGTGGATTTTAAAGCTGCATCCAAGGTGGAATGGATTCATTTTCTACACAAGACAACAGGAGGCTGAGACACTTGGGAGTCATGACCCAGGTGGGCCCGCCCCCCTTAAAGTGTAAAGGAGAATAATGGGCCGAAACACTTGTTCGACGGGGGGGACCACTTCTGATGATCAAATTGCCTCCCGTTGTATCGCTCTGTATAGAGTTTCCTATCATCACGGTTCAAAAGAAATGCAAAAACCGTGACCATCTTTTTAGATTTAGAAAGAGCATATGATGAATTCTGGAAAAAAGGAATATGTACTATGTAACGACATTTGGATTACGCACTTTCACGCCTTTCTTTCTCTCTTACACTACCCATCTATTTCATCGTTTTACGCACATAGATCTGTCCCATCGCTGCGCCTTACATTTATTGACCTCTATTCAGACTGTGATTCTTGTTATTTCACGGCAAATCGACTCCGGCCGGCAGATTTATTGCTACCGCTGAGCGAGCGAAACCAGACGGGAAAAGAACGAGGTGCAGGAAAGAAATTGATTGTTTTATGTAACTCAATTTTAAGCCCCAAATGGTGTAAGGCGAGTGACCACCTGTATTCGCGTTTAATCCCTCACACCTTCCGACACTATGACGGAAAGGACAAAGGAAGCATGATTGTGTCTGTCTTTAGAAAAACGTCTATGAGGATAACCTAATCTTTATTTTTGCATCACATCAAAACATAACCTAATTTATTTTTTAAATGATACATAATAATGTATTACTATATGTTGTTTCACAAATTCATAGTTGATTCAGTTATTATGGACAGGAGTTCACACGTGTGATTCAGTGTCTCTAATATATATATATATATATAATCAGAGGAATTTCGCTGATTTAAATCAGCTGAGGGCTTGAAGGAGCTAAATCATACAATATACATCTTCATAAAAGGCGACGGGTCAGATAAAAAGTTAACGTGTTAACACACATTCAGCATTGTTCTTGAGTTTTGAAAAATCTTGTGGCAATTCACTCGAGGTAGATCATCATCATCATCCTTCTACTTGCAGCTCTGCCTACAGTAATTTTGACCGAAAGATAGACACCTTATAAGACCCTCAGTAGACACTCTGAACTTTGGCCTTTCTTGGACAATCACTGCAGAGTACTCGAGACCTGGCGAGGACATTTGAAGAAGTGTCGTCGACCAGGGACTGGCGGCTCCTGAGCCGACCCAGCTGTAATGGGTACCTCCGAAAACGGCGAGTATCAGCCTGAATGGCGAGGGACACTTGTCTCTGTACAAGAAAATAGGATACTCACGTAAAAATCAATGTCAGGTTAGACATTAAAAAAAATAACCTGAGATTTCGCCTCGAGTATTAGCGGGCGTACGAAAAAAAAAAAACTGCAGAGCAAGGGGAGTAATTCCCATGACATCCACGTTAATTATGTTTTCGACTCCTGGCTCTTGAGACGCAATGCTTAAGCCAGGTAACACTGGATCCACAATCAGATTGAACGTGCAACTCAAAAAGCTCAGTGTGTGGCATTTGTCTTGTGCCTAAATGAACATGGTTAAGTCGCAAAATTATGACATAAATTATGCAAATGTCGATGCAATCATCACTCACTCCCTGCTCCAGTCCGAGTCTGTGGTTACATCTGATTTTGGTTCCCTGAAAGAACTAGCACGAATAAATCAGCAGCGCTTGCTGTGGTGGTTTATGAATATACTATTTTCATACTCTTGGGTTGTCAGTATCACGTGGACTTTAACAACCACTGGCAAGTACAAACATGTAAAAATCAAAAAGTAAAATATATGTTACAACCTGCCCCACATTTTGGGAAGTACAATTCCCTGACACAATTTGAAAATATACGCGGCAACTTGATTAGATGTCGTGGAACACTTGGTCTGAGGTAATTTTATAATCCCTCTTATGGCGGGTGCTCTCATTCCTAGGTCTCCAGTCTTTGTATATAGAAAGTCAGGTTGTTTTTTTTTATTGAATTATGGAACTTTACTGTTAATTCAGTTTGGGGCTTGAACGAGCTATAATATAATCCTTCTCTCATTCAGCATTGTTCTTGCTTTGTGAATCTCTTGTGTATACTTCCTCTAGGTAGAAGGATCATTATCCTTTTATCTACATCTCTGCCAATAGTAATTTTCTGCGAAGGTAGATACCTTTGAAGACCCACAATCGATACTCTAGATTTTGGCCATTGTTCGAACATCACTGCAGAGCAAGGGGAGGCAACCCGTGACATTGTCGAGTAATATTGTGATAAAGGAAGGAGGGTTAAAGAATCCCGTTACACCCTCATTAAGGAATATTGGGAATATGGTTGTTGGGAGTTAGAAAATGCAGTTAGTTTGAATGCCCAGAACACCGCTTCGCTACCAAGTCATCTAGACACTCAATGTCGCGTGATGAGACTGGCAGGGAAAGGATTGTTAACGAAGCGTGTGCAAAGAGAGAGAGAGAGAGAGAGAGTTTAGCAGCGAAGGGTGTGGAGAAAACGGCGGCATTCAGTGACCAGCCGTTTTGGCTGTTGAGATGTGTATATGGGCGTGTGTGTATGGCCCATACGATATATTCATGTGTACAAGATCCTGTGTATTGAAAATATACAACTGTATTCCATATTTCATGATTGAAAGGATTATTTCATACCTATGAGTGACTTTTATTATTATTAATCTTGGTTGTGTACGAACTGCCTGACCACATCAATGGGTCTATTGTAACGTTCTTCGTGTTTAATAAAGTTTATGACCGTCAAGTGGCAGTTATTACTTTCTTTAAAGAAAACGGTGCGTGAACGAAAGAAAATTAATATTTGCCTGCAAGGCACGTAAAGAAAGAACCCTGGACATTAACTTTATATGAATATTGTACCGTATGCAAACAACATACACTTGTAAAACCCTAAGAAGAAACAAAAACGGCTTTCAACAATGGTGTTAAGCCAATATTTTCTTGACCATTGTCACACTAAGGGTGATGTGGTCAGCATTACGCCGACCGTCTTAACCTTCCCAGAGTTGCTCTGGTACCAGTTCATGGGGCTGGGTCGACCCAGCTTTGTGATAAGCTTGCGTAAGATTTATTTATAGCAAGCGGCTTTTATTTTTATTTTCTGGTGTTTGGATTTGTATAAATTAATATATTTATAACTTGTAGCAGTCAGAATTTACTTATATCTTACATGTCACAGAATGTTAACCTGTGTTGTCCTTTATGTAATATTATACTACATTTAGCAGAGAGAACAAGTGATGCTGTGACATTATAAACAAGAGTCTCGGAGGTGGAGGCAAGGAAGAGATTAGCCCCTTATGCCTATCTTCATTATCTTCTGTCGTCATATTCCACTCTCTATTTCACATTCGTGACTATATTTTTTTCTCTACGCTCGCACAATTTACTGACCTTTGTCTGCCTGACCTCAGACTGTGTCTCAACTGAGACATAATGTATCACCACATGGCGACAAATACGAGATATAACTTAATTATAACCCAAATGGGGTTGAACCGGGTAATTCGTCCAGATGACAAACACAGTTTTGAAATGCATGATCCAAAAACTAAAATAAAAACTGCCACGGTGTTTGGCTTATGAAGAGAGCACCAGAGCAATACACCTCGTGAACCAGCAGTGCCTGAACCAGAAATAATCGTCAAATCATTGTCAACACCAGGCCAGTAAAGTTTCAAAGTACTGGCACAGTATATAGACTTAGCATATATAAAAGTGTCAGCAAATATTCCCGTATGCTAACTGTTTCATTTCCTTATCTAAAACTATTGATTTTGTTTTCTCTATTCAACCAATAACTGAATATGAAACCTATTTATAAGTAAATATAAATCTGTAGTTGAATTAATCAGTATTTAGTGAATTAGCGCTTGTGTAAAATATACCACCATAAATGGAGAATGGTAGCACACCTGGATGAACTAATCAGCTAGTGCAGAATGAGCTTCAAACGTTAGAAGTCACTAGAAGCCTATCATTCAGAAAGGCATGATATCGGAGGTCATATTCTTGGTTTCAAAGCAAAGAATCCGTACTGTCATTGAAGAACCTGTGAAAATTCTTGGTAGAATTTATGATGTCTCATTAAAGACTCAGACAATAAAGCTGACAACAGAAATGGCAAACTAGGGGATTGCAGATCATAGACGAAAGCAGACTCCTAGTAAAGTTCAAACTGTGGTGCCTCCAGTTCATGTTGATCCCTTAATTGCTATGGCCACCGCTTACATATGAAAAAAGAACCACTAAAGTTGAAGCTATAGAGCAGAAGGTCAACAAATTCATGATGAAATGGCAAAGAGTACCCCCAAAGTCTGTCAGACGCAGCACTTTACTGCAAGAAGGCGCAGCTTGTGCTCCCTTTTCAAGTCAGTTGTTGAAGAATACAACTCAGGAAAGGCAAGTATCGCAATGATGCTGTGTGAGTAAGAAAATGACGTAGTTGAGTCCATTCAGCCCACACTGAAATCTGTCTGATACAACAGACCTGGCAAGGCTGAAGGCGAACAGCAAAGTCACACCGCGTACCTCAAATGCATACTTTTTGTGAGTCGGAAAGTCAGCACATCCCAAACCGAGTAACAGTTTATCATGTCTTCTTGGCTATGCAAATGACTAGGTGATGGCTGTCTACCTGGTCTAGGAGCATATCCAGAGAGTATAAGAACATCTCGAAGACAGACAAATAACGAATTTGACCATTTGAATCCAGATTGAACGAGCAACAATCGTTCAAAGTGGCCAAGTATAATGATCTGGTCACGGACCTGAGACACGACTGGTTCACTGCACTGTTGAGATATGTGCAAGAGGTCTCGTGGCTGCCTTAAATGAGACTGATGTGTTTCAAAAGACAGTCAAGAACAAGGGTACTTAAGAGGCTCAGCGAAAACGCGGAGAGTGGATCGTCCTGGATATGGAAAACCCGTAACTGGCTATGGAACTCTAGACGGTAAATTGTTTTCAACACAATGGTTATTTTAAAATTGCCTCCAGCTGTCAGAAAACAGGTGTGAAAGCTGGCAGCTGCAACCAAAGGGGAGTGGGTTAAATCCTCATCACTATATAATAGGAGGCTGTCACTTGGGTGTCGTGACCAAAGTGGACCTGTCCCCCTTGGAGTGTCCACCAGCCAGTCGGTCAGTTTATGTGTCAGTAAGTCCTTCATTCAGTCCGTCTGCTCATCAATCACTCTATCAATACATTGGTCAGTTAGTTCGTCATTCGTTCATTCAGTCCACCCACAAATCAAACTGTCTGTTACAACATCATTTTGAAAGTCGGTCCGTCAAGTTAGCAGTCTATCCGTTGTCTATCACTCAGTCCATCAGTCAATCAAAAGGAGTACATCGGTCAGTCACTCGGTATGTCAGTCAATACATGAATCAGTCCGATTGGACATTTAATATATTTCGTCACTCTGTGAGTCGGTCGTTCATTCAGTCCACCAATAAATCAATCCGTCTGTTACAACATCATTTTAAAAGTCGGTCCGTCACGTTAACAGTCTATCCGTTGTCTATCAATCAGTCAGTCAAAAGGAGTACATCAGTCAGTCCCTCGGTATGTCAGTCAATACATGAATCAGTCCGTTATTAAATTGGACATTTAATATATTTCGTCAGTCTGTGAGTCGGTCCTTCTGGGGGAGGGGCAGGGCCGTAGATAGGACTTAATAAAGAAGGGGGGGGGTTAATAAAAAAAAATTTTTAATGCACTATTTTGATACCAGTACAGTATAATTTACCCCTTAAGGGGAAGGGGGGAAGTTGAACCCACTCCCCCCGTATCTACGGCCCTGCGGGGGGGGGGGGGGGGGTTATAAAAAATTTATTATGACAAATAAAAGTCTATTAAACTATAAATCAAAAGCATCAAGCTTGAAAAGAATTTTTTTTTTTCAAATTTTGTGTATAATTATCTCTGCGTTTTTGCACCCCAAATAGTATGACAGTTCATCATTATAATCGATACTTGCACACTACGATACATGTCCAGGAAACTCTTCTCATGGCAGGAAGGGAAATAACTGCAAGTAAATATTCTGTGCGGAGCGTTCGGCGACAATCGTTGCGATATTACCGATTGTATAATTTAGTCAAACAGTATTTAACAAGAACAAAAGTTAAAATGTAATAATTGGAAAGGTGAAGGTCAGATGATGCCCGTACAATACTTATGGCAAGTGAAAGGAAATGAATTAAATATTTCACTGGAAACACCAGTCCTTTATACCCTTCCCCCTGAATAATATTTTTGCTTGATGTTTTTGCTTTGTTTTATTTCGTTTTATCTCGTTTTTGTTTGTTTTTTGGTTTTTTTTTTAACCTACAAGCATGATTGGTAATTGTGATTTGCCCTATTTACAATGATTTGACAAGTGTGATGCCACTTTCCCATACCGGCAGTTGTTCATATTATTTGGAATTGAAAACACTATATATCCTAATTATAACCCATCGGAGGTTGAACGCGATATTTTTCATCATTAAAATATAAAAAAAAATTGTGTGCGTTTTTTTCACACGAAACCTATAACGCCCCTTTAAAGCGAGGTCACTCTACATCTCAAAGTTTCTTAAGCGTCCTGAGATGAAGAGTGGCCTCAAATTACCGCTTTACTTTGATTTAGCTTCGAGAAACTCCTCTCTCCTGATTGTTCTTCACCTTTGGACCTTGGCCGCTTACTGTCAAAGCAATCAATGACCGTCGCGCCTGGTGGCGTTTTGTAGGACGGCAACAAACAGTCTCCACTTTGCTCGATCGGCAGCAATCTATCGTGTAGTGCCCCAGTTCCGGGTTCCTGATTTGAATCTGTGTAGCTTTTAGCCGGCCTCTTTCGCTTTCTTTCTGAAGTCTATTTTCTTCTGCGTTCAGTTTGTAGTCATGCTAAATCTGCAGGCCTGTCGCCAGGACGAAGTCCACAGTCTTTTCCATAGCTTCTGCTTGAGCTCAGCACCCCCTGGCCAGGTCAGACGTCGTGGGTCATCATGGGTTGGACAGTTTTGGAGTCTGAAGTCTTCTTCTTCTTCTTCTGCGTTCGGTTTGTAGTCATGCTAAATCTGCAGGCCTGTCGCCAGGACGAAGTCCACAGTCTTTTCCAGGTCGGCGTGGCAGCCCCATAGCTTCTGCTGGAGCTCATCACCTTTTGGCCAGGTCGCACGTCGCAATTTATCATGGGTTGGACAGTTCTGGAGAATGTGTTCTGGAGTCTGGATATCAGTTCCACAAGGGCATTCATTCGTGTGGGATATCTTGAGGCGATAGAGATGTCCAAGTAATCTGCAGTGACCAGTTCTCAGGCGGAAAATTGTCGTCTGTTGGTGTCTGTTTAGGTGGTGGATTGGGTCATCTCTGCTGTATATATCCCCTTCCTCCTTCCACTGATTTTTGTACTTGTTGTGGATGATGGTTTTTGCTTCCCGATAGGGCAATGGGTGGCTGTATTGTTCCATTTTACTGCCACTTCTTGACAGAGCATCTGCTTTCTCATTACCAGCGATTCCACAATGGGCAGGTAACCACTGAAGGGCAATGGTTGATGACCTTTGGATGATGTTAAGCTCAGATCTGATCTCATTCATCATGTTATCATTTCTGGTGTTTTGTATTGATTCAAGTAATGATCTGCAGTCGGTGAAGATTACTATCTTAGCTTGTGGCTGCTGTTCAGGTCTGGTGAGGATCTTCAGGGCTTGTAGTAGTGCCATAGCTTCTGCCCTAAAATTGGAGGAGATCTTTCCAGTTGGGAAGGCCTTTCGGATGATCTTTCCATTTAGGAATCTTATAAAAATGCCTCCTCCACCGTTCTTTACTGCCCCCTCAGCAGATCCATCTGTGTATGCATGTGTCCACTCCTTCGGGTTGTACTTTTCTTCAATCATTTCTTGAGCCAAAGTTTTTAGTTGTTGAGGGGTCAGGTGGCCTTTCTTTTTTTATTTCAGGGACTTCTGTGATGATAGATATATTTCCATGGCAGTCGTCTGGCTCCTCGTAATCAATTAACATTTCAATCTCAGTAGATCGATTTGGGAGGAGGTCTTCATGGCATCGATGCAAATGTTTGGAGATGTTTAGGAAGCTGGTTCTTTTCAGCCTGTTCTTTGTCACACTATGGAGTTTGGCATGCATTGGATGTCTTGGCATTCGTAGAAGCTTCTCACTGTGAGTGAATACCTTTTCCTCACGTCTGTCATCAAGAGAGCGGATGTTGGTGTATCGCTCCATTGCCTGGATTGGAGAAGTCTTCATCCCTCCAGTGATTAGTCTAAGGCCTGAATTTTGCACTTTCCCTAGACATTCTGTGTTTGTTTTAGATGCTGTGGCCCAGGCTGACATGCCATATTCAAGTACAGGTCTGACTGTGCCTGTATCTAAGTCTGAAGTCTAAAGCATGGCAGTTCTGGTTATGTTATCCGAATGGGAATGCTGTTGAGCGGTTACTGTGCAAGATTTCAAAACATTTTAAGGAATTTTCTGCAATCAGATGGAAGAATCGGCTTTAACGCTGCCAGTTATACAAAAAGCCATTTATGACAAATGAGTTTACTATTAAAACTTTTTCTTTTCCCGGCACTAATTTTACATCTGTCAAGATCTTGCGCGGTGATCTTCTAGGCCGGTAGGCAGGGCCGGATTAAGCCAAGAAGGACTTCTAGGTTTTTTGGTGTTTCCCCCCCCCCCCCCCCGGTCACCTAATAGGCAATAATTTTAATATTTGTTTCACCTTAGCACGGTGAAGGTATATACTAGTATTATTAATAGACTGGCACGGTATGTTAGTTAGTTAGCATTGTTTACCTCTTTTATTATTAATTATTTTTTATTAATGTTTATTGGTATTACTTGTATTATTATTAAGGTAAACACAAGAAACACATTGTATTGAAAAAATCTATGCATTTTTTATTTTTTAACTAAGGCATGGACCTCAAGAGCTCCGGGCCTCTAGGCTTCAGCCTACTGGATAATCAGACCCTGCCAGTAGGGTGAATGTTTCCATTCCATTCCTGACTGCTTTTGCCTTCCCTGACTTAAGGACAGAGTTTATTACTAATTTTACAACAAGGAGACTAGAGTGACGCAACCAGTTTACGAACCTACAGAAATAGAGATTCATAACGGTTCTATGTTGAGACTAAACGCCAAAAGAATGGTAGGTAACTGTAGTGGGTTTGATGGTATTGTATGGTGGTGATGGTACTACGTGTGATGCATGAGGTCAGCTGTGAAGGCTCCTGAGATAATATGTAACTGTGAATTGTCAGAAGGCCCTTCTCGCTACCACTACGACCTCACACTTATCTTTTTTTGTGTTCTAATGAATGTGGCTACGTTAAATGTCTAGGGTAATGATATGTAATGTGGTGTGATAGTTATAGACACACACACAGATATTTACTAAGTCTAATAATATTAACAAATGTTATAATACACTGAACTAACTCAAGTGTGTAAAATTTTTGATAGAAATTTTCTTACATTTATTTTGTTCTGGATCAAGTTTTATTTTGACCAGAACTTATAAAAGATTTAGGAATTATGAAAAAAATGCATGGAATATTACATAATAAATGCAAGAGTGTACATATGTATGTTACTAGACTATTTAGTTTTATTAATGTTTATAGTAGTCATCTAATTTGGGAGACCGTTTAATGGTTGTGCTGTTGGGGTGGCCTCATCACTCCAGTCTATATTGACTACACAGTGTCCAGTAAATTGCAGGAATTTTATGGGATTGTTAGTAACTATATTGAGTTGGTGAATTCTCAGCAGACCAGAGGCTCACTCAACTTTGAAGATGTAGCTCTGGTGCTGAGGTCTGGTGGCCCCACCTCTCCGTGCTTGGGGGCAATAATAGTGGTCTGGTGGCCCCACCTCTCCGTGCTTGGGGCAATAATAGGCTGCTCTGACACAAGGTTACTGCACGGATCCACTCGGGTAAAATCAACAACTCGTTTGACACCACCTTGGTGCCAACTGAAACTCACAGCTCTGCAATCAAAGTATTGGCTATGTGTCAAAATTCCATTCTCTAACCATGTCTGGACACAACACTACACAACAACAACACCATATAGACAGGTCAGATCTCTCTGACCATACAGCACATTTTACCATGGTGGTTTCACATCAGATAGGTTCTCCCAGACTACAGATTCTGAAATATGTTTATTAGTTTCCTCCCCTAAAATAGGATAGGTAATATGTTTCATTGATCTCAACACTTGATCTGTCCTTCCTAATCCTTGCTGGAGTTTATGTATTTTATTTGTCTCTAGACCCTGAACTGGGGCGGGGGGTCTAGAGCGAACCCTTACTTGTTGTAAGGAACAGATTATGCTATTGCAGTATCAAATCACTCGAACCTTAAACAAATATTAAAATGTACAAAGAATTAATTTCAGTCTTACCAGAAATATGAATATAGTACACAGTAAATAAATGCTAGCAAAACTCTGCTGAGCTGCTGGCTATAGTATGGTGTCCCACTGAATATTATGTATTATTTCTGGGAAATCACCACTACAATTAATGACTGTGTTACTGGACAGACTTATGTCGAATGGCAAAAATGTGCGTCTCTATCCCGCTAATATAAAATGCGTTGGCCAATCAGATCAGAAGACTAAGCTTTTCAATTCAAAATTTGAAAATAAAGTCAAAATTACATCTTATTTCCTCAAATGTACGTCCGTCACATTTTATCTTTTCCCAAAAAAGTCAAAAGTACATCTCAATTTTTAAAATGTACGTCGGTCACAATTTATCTTTTTCCCACAATTTCACTTGTTTTTTTTTGGACTAACACATGTAAAACTGCACGAACCTGCCTCCTAAGTTATTTTTAGCCACTACTGTCCGCTACTCCCCCCCTCTCTTGCATTCTAACTAAATTTGAACACTTGAGTCTCAAGGTTGCGAATTTTGTGCAAATAGTGGCATGTTTGATTCAATGCAGTCTTTCGCTGATGTGAACAACCCCGTCTTTTGTCATTATCTTTCTTATTATCTGTCCGTCTGTATAAATGAAAGTATATTATTTCACTGCTCAGAATGGGCCATCCGGCCAGCTAATTTTTATATTCCTAACATTAATATTAAGAAAAAGTTACTTTTTGAATTTTGTAATATTTCAAACATCTGCGTTTAGCCGCTGAATTCAAATAAAAGGCTTGGTATCGCAAAAGCGTCCAATAAATGACTGTGGCGTATCATATCCAAGGTCCCTTCTGTCGAATTCCTTACTTTCTGTCAACTTGGGGGGGGGGGGGGGGGGGGGGGGGGGGGGGGGGGAAACGTGACTTTTCCTCCTTGCCCCACCAATTTGCGTCCATTAACCTCGCTAGTTCAAGTACGCGTTCAGTCAGATTTTTGTCTTTTGATCCTCGTTCCGTTTTGCCTTCAATTTTAACACCTGATGACCCGCGGCGCGGGCGATCATGTATTCCAGCAGCTTACGCATTGGTTTTTTATCCCTACGTTGTATCATTGGAGATATTTTGACGTTGCATCACTGTTAATTTTTACGACACATCTCCCCACCTGAAAACATGCCTACGGCAAGTTCTAAAACCAGTGATACACATAGACAAAATCTCTCCTTACGCCTGCCATTACTCTAATTTTGATCACAGGGGTGCCGACTGAGGAAATCTGCACCGACATTCAATTTACCTGGGATATATTGGATACTAAACTGATAAGGTTGAAGCAATAAAGACCACCTCAGCAATCTTGCGTTTTCATGCTTAGCCTGAGATAAGAATACGAGAGGCTGATGATCCGTCTCGACCACAAAAGTCCTACCATACAGATAGATTTGAAACTTCTTTATTGCCCAGACCAACGCTAAACATTCTTTTTCGCTTGTGGAGTATCCTTGTTCCGCCTTATTCAATTTGCGGCTTGCATAAGCGACTGGTTTCAGTTCCCCATCAGGTGAAGATGATCTTTGCAACAAAGCCGCCCCGAGTCCTACATTACTGGCATCGGTTCTCAAGACAAAGTCCTGTGTCAAATCAGGTAGTTTGAGAATAGGCTTGCTAGTGAGTTTTTCCTTTAAATCCTGGAACGCTAATTCACTTTGCGCAGTCCAATTAATTTTATCTGGAAGTCCCTTGCGAGTCAGATCAGTCAGAGGAGCACAAATAGAGTTAAAATCTTTGATATATTTTTGATAAAATCCGCATAACGACACAAATGATCGCACGTCCTTTTTTGTTTTGTGGTCTAGGTGCTCTCTGCAGTTTTTCCAAGTTCTTAGGATCAGGGGTCATGCTACCCTGATATACCGTGTGTCCCAAGAATTCCAACTCTTTGCATCCAATGCAACATTTTGTTGGCCTAGCAGTTAAGTTCGCCTCCCTAAGCCTATTAAATAACATTTCTAGAGCTTCAATGTGTTCTTCAAATGTCTCTGTGGCGACGAGAATATCATCCATGAAATTCGTGATACATGGGTTATTCAGGGGATCCAACAATTTGCGCATCATCCTTGAAAATACACTCGGAGCATTTTTCAGTCCGAATGGTAGCATGTTGAATTCATAATGTCCATCTGAAGTGCTAAAAGCCAAATAAGGTCTCACTTCAGGCTTCACTGGGATCTGGTAATAGCCTTTACTAAGATCCACCTTTGAAAAGTATTTTGCCTTGTTCAGTCTGGCAAATAACTGTTTTGTGTCTGGTAATGGATCCACTTGCCCTTCTGTGACAGCATTCAGTTTCCTGTAATCTATGCACAGTCTGTGTTCCCCAGACGGTTTTCTCAGCAATACGACACTAGAACTAAAAGATGATTCACTGTGTGAAATGATCCCTTCCTTCAACAAATAATCTATTTCTTCCTTCAATGCCTTCTCCTTCGCGAACGGAATAGAATAGGCTCTCATACAGATTGGGTTTGAGTCTACCAGTTTCATGTCATACTGTAGCAAATTTGTATGTCCTGGTTTATCTGTTAATACATCTGTATGTTCCTCCAGAACCTGTTGAACTCTCTCCCTCTGGTTTTTAGTCAGGTGCTTACTGACTTTTACCTGTGCGGCTGTTTCACAAGGATGTAATGGGTATTCATGTGAGGTGAGTGGTTCCTTTTGCATTTGAGTTGCGATAGCTAAGGTCAGTAAGGGGGTGCTTTCCTGGAGTGGTCTGTCCAGATACTTCTTTAACAGGTTTACATGATAAACTTTCTCCTTCCCCTTTTTGTCAATTTTATAGTTTGTTCTAGACACCTTCTCTAGAACCGTATATGGACCTTGCCATCCAATTTGTAATTTATTCTGGCTACCGGGTAGTAGAAGCAGCACCTTCTCTCCGACTGCCAGTTCTCTGTCCTTTGCCTTCCTATTAAAATATGCTGCATGTTTCTTCCTGGCTTGTTTCAAATTATCATTTGCCAGTTTCCATCCAGCTTTCAACGAGTGGTCAGTTCGTTCACGTATTGATAAGATGAGGTAACAGTCTCTTCCGCCTTCTCATCTGTCCAGGTCCTTAATAGAGCTTCTAATGGACCTTTTATTGGCCTCCCAAATAGCAGAGTTGCGGGAGCCATCCCGGTTGAACTATGTGGTACCTCCCGGTACGCAAACAATGCGGCGGGCAGGAATTGATCCCACAGATCCGGTTTTTCGTGTGCCAGCTTTCTCAGGATAGAAATGAGAGTCCCGTTGAACCTCTCTACCTGGCCGTTCCCTTGCGGATGGTACGGACTACAATGAAAGTGTCTGGCTTGAAATAGCTTAAAAACTTCTTCCGTTAGTTTCCCCTTGAACTGAGAACCATTATCCGTCAAGATTTGATGCGGGAATCCTAATCGGGTAAATATTGTAAGTAGTGCCTCTGCTACATGTTTTGAATCAATTGACGGCAGGGCTACCGCCTCTCCCCACATAGAACAAGTGTCCACCAGAGTAAGGATGTAACAGTTCCTCCTCTTGGTCCGAGTGAGAGGTCCTACAATATCCACTGCAACCCTCTCAAAAGGTGTTCCCACTATGGGCATTTCCCCTAGAGTTGCAGGAGCAGTCCAGTGCTTTGGAGCTACCCTTTGACATTCTGGGCAGGATTTGACATATCTTTTTATATCCTCCGTTATCCCTGGCCAGAAGTAATGACAAGCTATACGCTGTCCTGTGGCGCTGATCCCCATGTGACCACTGAAGGGAATCGCATGCCCGAGTTCCATCACTTTATCTCTATATGAAGTGGGAAGAACCAGCTGGTTGTGACCATTTGTTCCAGTTCCGGCCTTCCTGTATAAGAGTTTGTGCTTCATGAAATATTCCCCCTTGCTCGGAGGTGTGTGGCATTTGGGCAGTTTTTTAAAACATGGCTTGAGTGTCCTATCCTCAGCCTGCGCCTTCCTCATCTCCTCTGGATGAGCATTTATAGGTTCACCTTCTTCCTCCTTCTTCTGTGACCTGGTCTGCACTGTCGCCATGATCACAGGTCTCTCGGGATTCCCCAAGAAGACGTATCTACACCCCAATATCAGAGGGTAGATTGGTTCATCTATCACTGCTGCTCTGATTTCTCCTTCCACATAGCGAGTTTTCACCGTTATCCTTGCGATGGGAAGTGTCATGAGTGGTATGTCCTTAGTTGCCCCTTGTATTTCCACTGTTTCTGTGGTATACTGACTTGGGTCCACTAGGCTAGACTTCACAACTGAATCATAATCCAAACCTGTATCATAAAGGCACCTTATGGTGACCCCATTACAAATAACATCCTCACAAACTGGGGGGTGATAAGGTTCCTGTTGTCCATTAGGATTAACCTTTAATCTTTGCGTCCCCGACTTCATTGCAGCAATGTTTGAAGGTTTCCTTCTACAAAATTCGGTGTTATGGTTATCCTTCTTGCACCATTTACACCATCTTTTTCCTTGGTTCAACGGTTTTCTTTCATTGAATTTTTGGTCATTGAACTGTGAGTTTCTGTCTCTGTAGTCATTTCTTGGCCGTTCAAAGTTTGTCCTACCTTTATTTCCCTGCTCCCTATTATCAAATTTATTAAATTGCTGTGGAGCTTTAAAATTATCTATGTGCTTCTTTTTAGCACCACTTACCTCTGCCTGGGCTGCCTGATACCTCTCAGCGACATTTAAAACCTCCCCCAACTTCTCTGCACCTTGTTCCATGAGAAATTTTCTCATGTCTGGAGCCATGGACTCTCTCAATTGCTCAATCATGATCATTTCTTTAAGATCTTGGGTCTTCCCCAGAGCAGTCCATTTCTCCAAATAGGTTTCTAGTCTGGCAGAGAATTGGTGGTATGTCTCCCCAGACAACAGTTTGGCATTTCTAAATTTCTTACGATAAAATTCACCATTCTTCTCGTACCTTAATAACAAAGCCTGCTTTAACATGTCATAATTCTCCTGGTCTTCTCTGTGCATTTTTGCAAAGACTTCGTAAGAAGTACCTCTCAGTCCCTGTGATAGCTTTAAACTCCACCTCTCTCTCTCTAACCCATATGTAGTAGCTAATAACTCAAAACGTCCTAGGTACCCCTCTATGGCATCGTCTTTTTCAACAAAATGGTCTAAATGAAACCCCATAGCTGAGTTTGAGGCTCCCAGACTGGGCGTAGCATCTGAGGCAAAAGGGCTGGCACCATTTTCAGGGACCGGGCCTTGTAGCTCCAGCTCCCTTAGTCGTAATTCGTGCTCCCTTTGCAACCTTTTATCTTCTGCCTCCCTTTGCTGTCGTTTTTCTTCGGCCTCGCAATGCCTTTGCCTCTTTTCAGCCTCAATCTAAAACCTCTTAGTCTCAGTCAATTTGTTCTTCTCTTCAGCCAACCGTTCGGACTCTAATAAAAATTCAGCCTGGCCTAATCTCCTTTCTGAGCAGTGAACTAATATATTTATCACATTCAGCCATCAGCGACAGACTACATGTTGAATTAAAATCTTGACCCTCCATTCCCATCTCCTTTGCCGACAGCACAGCAGCTGATCGGAATTTTGCCAGCTCCGCCATACTTTTTAGACAATATAATAATATACAAGATAAATCTAACGTAGTAAAGGGAAGCTAATTACTATAGTCTAACTAATTCTAAATATAACTTAATTAACGAAAAATTTTGGCTGTGAAGATTCACCAACTTTTAAAAATCAAGTACACTTTTGAATTTTAAAATTTTACAATTTTGTTCCCAGACTAATTTTATTTCATCCATACTTGGAAGCATCCTGAAATGACTTTAGGGTAGGAAATTTGAATTTGAAGGAAAACTCAGGCAGGGATTGGCCCAGAAATAGTTCTTCTTATCAGAAATTCCTCTTATCAGATAAGAGTTCAAGCATATGGTAATGCATTTGCAACGTACAATGCAATAATGAATTAGCGTTGAATACGACAGATGTATGACACAGAAAATATGTAAATCACCAAAAGTGTTAATGTACAACGTTGGCACAGATATCTAGGTATAATAACAGCACTTTTTACACTTTGAAAAGAAAAAGCTGCAATTTTCCTCTGTATCTTAATACCCGTACTTTCGAATGAATAAAAACTGTCTTTCCATGACATCCTTAAATTCAAAGAAATTATAAATTTGCATCTTGGCATCCCCCTGCATTATATACATGTTAGTTTTACCATGCAATTTAAACTTCCAAATGTGAAATAGTTTGTAAAGTTAACCCACAGTCATCATTATCTTGAGAATTTGTAAACTCTTAAATGATAAAGCACTCTTAAATGAAAAAACTAATAAATTTTCTGTGCCTTGGTACCTGAGTTAATAAAATGTCTTTCCATGGCCTCTTTAAATCCAAAGAAATGAGAAATTAAATCATCTTGGCATCCAGCCTGCATTATATGCATGTTAATTTTATCCATGCAATTTGAAACTTCCATTTGTGAAACAGTTTGCACTGGCAACCCACAGTCATCATCATCATCTCCATCTAGGTCAGGACTTAAAAGGACAGGAGATGAAACTGTTGGCATACACATCCCTAGAATATCAGCACTGGCAAGGCTAGCACTACATGTAGTAACAATATCATTGTCAATGTTGACAAAATCTTCTGCTGAAATGTTCAGTTCCTGATATAGTCGATGAAGCAAAGGTTCCACAGAAGTTTCAATTATAATACTGCCATTACAAGTATTTGATACAACGTGTTTTCATCATCTGTATCATCTCCAACTTTAAAGCCTGCTTTTCGAAAACAGTTTGCAATATCACAGGCAACACTTCACCCCATGCAGATTTCAACATAACAATAGCGTCCAGAAGGGTTATCTTGAAGTCTTCAGCAACCAAGTCTGCATCAATGTGACCTACAAGTTTGGACAACATTGCTGACCTATTATGAACCTTCAGATTTTGAATAATACCTTGGTCACAAGGCTGAAGTTTGGATGTCGCATTTGGTGGTAAAAATAAAAGTTCTGTTGCTTTTAGATTTTGAACATTTAGGTGGGCTGAACAGTTGTCAAGCACCAAAAGAACTTTGCGATGTTGACATTCCATAGAATGATCAAATGCATGTAGCCACTTGGTGAAAAATGTCTTAATATCATCCAGGCTTTTGAATTAGCTGCATAATCAACACACAAATTTTTTCAAACCCTAGACAGCGTGGATTTTTTTAATTTACCGATTACAAGTAATGGCAATTTTTTTGTGACCATCCATATTTGTACACACAAAGCTGTGATTTTTTTATCTCAGGATTTCCCAGCTTCCCCCCCCCCCCCCCCCCCCCCCCCCCCCACCCCCACACCCCCCCCCCCCCCCATCATACACTTTTCATTTCTGAAGGAAAAAGTCTTGTCAGGCAGCAATCTCCAAAACAAAATCCAGTTTCATCAGCATTAAACACATCAGCGGAATTATACCTACTCATGGCTGGTTTTTGCACCTCCTCCGTCCATGACTCGGTAGTCGTTTCATTAACATAGCTTTAAACTCCCTTTCCCCACACAAAGCTTTGTAAGTAACTTGTGCAAAACGACCCAGGTACCCCTCTATGACTACATTTTCAGCCAAATCCGACCTTCCAGAAGTGCTAACTCCCTGCCTTTGAGTTTATAGGCTCCAGACAGGAACGCAGATCTCGCCAAAAGTGAACCATTTTAGGAGCCGGCCGTGTCAATTCAACATCACTTACGTCGCTTTTCGTGCTTCCTTCTGCAACAATGAATCTTGTCCACCATAAAACATTTTTCTGTACCGATCCTTATTTTTTATGATTCCTGCGAGCGGTGATTTTGGAATGTCGAATTCCCTTGCTATTTCCATTTTCTTTTTGCCACTATTTTCCACTTCTTGTAATAGCTCAATCTTTCTTTTCAAAGATATGGATTTTAACTTTCCAGCCATTTTTAGAGGGGAAATAACTCAAATTCTAACATCGACGATGCGCGCAATTTCCAAAAATAGCCGAAAAGTTGTACAAATGTCCAGGTACTGTATTTGAAAAAAGTTCGTCTTAAGCAGATCAAATTATATAGTCGGGACACGTTTAATCGTTCGGCATATCCGAAAATTCGTGATAAACGGATTCCGCTTAACCGGAAATTTTTTACAAAGACAAAGAAGAAAAATTGCCGGGGATAAACAAATTGTTCTTCACAACAGAAATTCGCCACATCCGAGATCGCCTTAAGCGGTCTGCACTGTATACTTAATGGGCTAATTATCCCGGACGAGCCCCCAATATATGTAGTGGGTTTGATGGTATTGTATGGTGGTGATGGTACTACGTGTGATGCATGAGGTCAGCTGTGAAGGCTCCTGAGATAATATGTAACTGTGAATTGTCAGAAGGCCCTTCTCGCTACCACTACGACCTCACACTTATCTTTTTTTGTGTTCTAATGAATGTGGCTACGTTAAATGTCTAGGGTAATGATATGTAATGTGGTGTGATAGTTACAGACACACACACAGATATTTACTAAGTCTAATAATATTAACAAATGTTATAATACACTGAACTAACTCAAGTGTGTAAAATTTTTGATAGAAATTTTCTTACATTTATTTTGTTCTGGATCAAGTTTTATTTTGACCAGAACTTATAAAAGATTTAGGAATTATGAAAAAAATGCATGGAATATTACATAATAAATGCAAGAGTGTACATATGTATGTTACTAGACTATTTAGTTTTATTAATGTTTATAGTAGTCATCTAATTTGGGAGACCGTTTAATGGTTGTGCTGTTGGGGTGGCCTCATCACTCCAGTCTATATTGACTACACAGTGTCCAGTAAATTGCAGGAATTTTATGGGATTGTTAGTAACTATATTGAGTTGGTGAATTCTCAGCAGACCAGAGGCTCACTCAACTTTGAAGATGTAGCTCTGGTGCTGAGGTCTGGTGGCCCCACCTCTCCGTGCTTGGGGGCAATAATAGTGGTCTGGTGGCCCCACCTCTCCGTGCTTGGGGCAATAATAGGCTGCTCTGACACAAGGTTACTGCACGGATCCACTCGGGTAAAATCAACAACTCGTTTGACACCACAATGGTGCCAACTGAAACTCACAGCTCTGCAATCAAAGTATTGGCTATGTGTCAAAATTCCATTCTCTAACCATGTCTGGACACAACACTACACAACAACAACACCATATAGACAGGTCAGATCTCTCTGACCATACAGCACATTTTACCATGGTGGTTTCACATCAGATAGGTTCTCCCAGACTACAGATTCTGAAATATGTTTATTAGTTTCCTCCCCTAAAATAGGATAGGTAATATGTTTCATTGATCTCAACACTTGATCTGTCTTTCCTAATCCTTGCTGGAGTTTATGTATTTTATTTGTCTCTAGACCCTGAACTGGGGCGGGGGGTCTAGAGCGAACCCTTACTTGTTGTAAGGAACAGATTATGCTATTGCAGTATCAAATCACTCGAACCTTAAACAAATATTAAAATGTACAAAGAATTAATTTCAGTCTTACCAGAAATATGAATATAGTACACAGTAAATAAATGCTAGCAAAACTCTGCTGAGCTGCTGGCTATAGTATGGTGTCCCACTGAATATTATGTATTATTTCTGGGAAATCACCACTACAATTAATGACTGTGTTACTGGACAGACTTATGTCGAATGGCAAAAATGTGCGTCTCTATCCCGCTAATATAAAATGCGTTGGCCAATCAGATCAGAAGACTAAGCTTTTCAATTCAAAATTTGAAAATAAAGTCAAAATTACATCTTATTTCCTCAAATGTACGTCCGTCACATTTTATCTTTTCCCAAAAAAGTCAAAAGTACATCTCAATTTTTAAAATGTACGTCGGTCACAATTTATCTTTTTCCCACAATTTCACTTGTTTTTTTTTGGACTAACACATGTAAAACTGCACGAACCTGCCTCCTAAGTTATTTTTAGCCACTACTGTCCGCTACTCCCCCCCCTCCCCCCCCCCCCCTCTTGCATTCTAACTAAATTTGAACACTTGAGTCTCAAGGTTGCGAATTTTGTGCAAATAGTGGCATGTTTGATTCAATGCAGTCTTTCGCTGATGTGAACAACCCCGTCTTTTGTCATTATCTTTCTTATTATCTGTCCGTCTGTATAAATGAAAGTATATTATTTCACTGCTCAGAATGGGCCATCCGGCCAGCTAATTTTTATATTCCTAACATTAATATTAAGAAAAAGTTACTTTTTGAATTTTTTAATATTTCAAACATCTGCGTTTAGCCGCTGAATTCAAATAAAAGGCTTGGTATCGCAAAAGCGTCCAATAAATGACTGTGGCGTATCATATCCAAGGTCCCTTCTGTCGAATTCCTTACTTTCTGTCAACTTGGGGGGGGGGGGGGGGGGGGGGGGGGGGGGGGGGGGGGAACGTGACTTTTCCTCCTTGCCCCACCAATTTGCGTCCATTAACCTCGCTAGTTCAAGTACGCGTTCAGTCAGATTTTTGTCTTTTGATCCTCGTTCCGTTTTGCCTTCAATTTTAACACCTGATGACCCGCGGCGCGGGCGATCATGTATTCCAGCAGCTTACGCATTGGTTTTTTATCCCTACGTTGTATCATTGGAGATATTTTGACGTTGCATCACTGTTAATTTTTACGACAGTAACCTAGACGCTGTATGAATCTACTTTAGAAATACTGAGCTCTAAATATCTATCTGATAAAATCATATATGTTTTCAGGGTTCCGAATAGTTGGATTTTGGGATAAATACAGCTAGTATTTATCCTAACATCTCCAACCAGGAACTGCTAACTCGGTGCAGTAAAAAAAGGCAGGCACACCATCATTGCGGGCAGACGCTAGAACTAGGTCGACCATGTCCTTAGAAGAGACCCTGACATCATCACCAGAGCTGCTATGCTATGGACACCAGAAAGATGGTGAAAGAGAGGCAGACCAAAGACAACCTGGCGGAGAACAGTGGAGGCTGAGATGCAAAGCATGAACCAGAGTTGGGGCACGGCACGAAGGATGGCCACCGACTGAGCGAAATGGGGACAGTTTGTTGCTGCTCTACAAGACCCAACTTGGCGTGATGGCCACTGACTGCATTGTCAGTCAGGGACTAAGGATCCAAGAAGAAGAAGACGGTATATAACACATGTACCGGCAGAGGCGTCCCTAAAATATTTGGCACCCGGGGCGGATCCTACCTGTGGCACCCTGCTGTCATAAAGAAAAATACTTGCAAGTATATTTTTAACAGTAAGTACTATCATAATAGTGTCCGCTGGCACCCCCTTCCTGAATGTCACCCGGGGCGGACCGCCCCCTCGCACCCCCCTTAGTACGCCACTGTGAACCGGACGATCTACTCCCAACAATCCCACTGAAAGAGCGATGCAAAATTAAAACCAAATGATATTTTACAAAATGTTAACTTCACTTCAACGATAAGATCGTTTTCTTATCTCACAGTTGACAAATAAAGTAAATGGAAACATAGAAAACGTACATATGATACTGGGAGTACCACGCTTACAAATTCCGGCGGGTTCGGTCTAGTAGGAATTTCCATAGCTTACAAATTATGTGTTTTCGCTATGGGATCTACCGAGTTATCCATGTGCTCTACAAGAATTCTAGATCGCTAGGATGGTGACTGCTGGCCTAAAGGCTACATTCATCATCAGCTGCCATCTCAACATCGAAGTTCGGCTGCAGCGGATCTCAAACTTCTTCTGTCTCTTGTCTTGAACGGGTGCACTCTGGTCAAGGTTGCCACTCAAGTTCTAGAGATAAACCCAGATTATCTTCTTTAAAAAACCCAGAAATACCCAGATTATTTTTTTGCCTCAAATACACGGGATAGACGATGCTTACACAATCTTTTAGTGCAACCTTAGCACAAATAAGCTGTGCGCTACCAATTTTTATTTCTTTCTTCATTTTTTAAAAATTTATTATTACCAAAAATTCACAATTAAATAAAAATGATTTTATTAACACCCCAATAAATGAACTCTTGAAAACGAGATATTTTAAGTTACATGAAAGCCGACAACAGTATCTCCGCTTTAGCAATATTGTCTTGGAGACAGGGCTCTTTTGGTTTGATGAAAAACTTGTTAATGTTCAGAGTTTTGCTTTTGGCTTCGAAGTTTTTCATGTGCTTCTGTGTGCTTTTATGTGTCAATAAAGCTGTTTTGTTGGCATTAGTTAATGTACAGGAACAGACCGCACAAATCGCAGCATAGCGATTGCCAGAGTCCGGCTTTATCTAATCCTTCAGTTCGCTGTCTGTTAGCCATTCCTCACAAAAAGCCTGCTGATACCATGGCTTCATTTTTTTACGCGGTGGCGTGTGTGTCGTCATGCTGCTACAACATTTAAAAAAAAAAAAAAAGGAACCCGTTACACGCCCATTGAGGCATATTGGGAATAGGGTGTTAGGCACATATTATCTTGACCGTCGGCACACTAGGGGTGGTATGGTCGGCATCACGCCGGCCGCCTTAACCTTCCCAGAGTTTCTCTGGTACCCATTTGAGGCTGGGTTGACCCAGGAGCCGTTTGTGGCCTAAAAAATTCCCACCTCATCTGGAGATCGAACCATAGACCACTGAGCTAGGAAGCCAGTGCACTAACCACTTTGCTACCGCAAAAAAAGAATACTTTAAAACACATCGCAAAAATGACTGAGTATTATAGATGACAGCCATTAACAGAAGAACAGGAAATAGATAGCTGATGTAAACGAGTCAAAAAACCACGTCATTGATGTGGTTAAAAACAAGAATTAAATTTAAGTGGAATAAAAAATATATAGCACATAATGTTTTACATTTAATTATAATATACATATAATGTATAATGCTCAGTGCACAGAATATACATACATTGTAAATGCCAATTGTCAAATATACCCAGATTAATGTAGATTTGGAAAAAAAATACCCAGATACCCAGACGGAAGCCAAAAAACCCAGATCTAGTAAGAAATACCCAGCTGTGGCAACACTGACTCTGGTAGACTCTTTCCTGTCCATCTCTTTATGTTATCTTCCCAACTTATAGCGTTGCCGTCTTCTTGCACGTTTGCCTTCAACTATTGCTTCTATTTGAGCCTCGGTAGCACAGTGATAAGAGCACTGGCTTCCAAGCTCGGTGGTCTATGGTTCGATTCCTAGTTGAGATTTTTTTTTTAAATTAATGAAGAAATATATCCCGTTCAACCTCTGATGTGTTATAATTAGGATATATATTGTTTTCAATTTCAAATAATATGAAAAACTGCCGATATGAGAAAGTGGCATCACATTCGTCAAATCATTGTAAATAGGGACAATCACAATTGTGCTTATACGTTAAATAAATATAACAAATAAATAAACAAAACACAAACAAACAAAATCAAGAACAAACTCTGAACAAGAATAATAATAAAGTGCAGGGGTGTAAAGGCCTGGTGGTTCCAGTTATATAACTGACTTTAACAGATATTTAATTGACTTTCATCTGTTAAAAGCCATATGCATTGTAAGAACAGCATCAGACCTTCACATTCCTGTTTTCTGTAGAAATTTGTTTTACATGATAAGATTGTCAGCCTTTGTCTTCTCTTTGTTACTTTCACAATTGCCTCCACGGCTGGCGGAGTTGTGGATTAAAGTTGCTACCATAAGTGAAATGGGTTCATTTTCGATACAAGACAACAGGAGGCTGAGACGCTTGGGCCCGCTCCCCTTAGAGTGTAAAGGAGTATATCGGGCAGAAACACTTGTCGGACGGGGGGACATTTCTGATGATCAGATTGCTTCCTGTTGTATCGCTCTGTAAAGAGTTTCCTATCATCATCAGCCTCATGCACAACCTCTTATTAATCGCCTTGAACAATATGCCTGAGGGTGCAGTATCGCTATTCTTCCTTCCCCCCTATCTCTCTCTCTCTCTCTCTCTCTCCTCTCTCTCTCTCTCTCTCTCTCTCTCTCTCTCTCTCTCTCTCTCTCTCTTTGTTGTTGTTTCTTCAGATATTGCCGGGCGCCCGAGACCTTCGGGACTGTTTTAATTATGCCTCCTGCATAATTTCTTGTATTGGAGAATAGCATTATCATCGCTAAAGTAGTTTCCAAAATTGAAGAGCTTCAATATGGCTGCAGCAAGCGATAAGAAAATATCGGAAGGTCTCGAACATTTACGCCTTGCTGATAAATGGTAAACTTGAAAAACTCATTAGTTGTGTATGCAGTGTCTGGTCAAGATTAGCCAGTATGTTTTGTTCATTATCTGCAAATAAGTTTTATATTATGTAACAAATTACGATTATGTTTGTTGAAGGCCTAGGCCTATTTAAAACAATAAATCAGTTCAAATAGGCCTAAAGTGAAGATATAGGCTAGGCCTAGTGAGGCTGTAGTAACACTTATTATTATTATTAATAAAAATATAATAAATGTAGGGATAAGTAAATCAGAGATTAGAAGCTTAATTAAAGAGTTTGAAATGAAGTACAGTGGGCCGTGTGGTTGTCTTTAGCACAGATGTCAATTCTTACAAATTGGGCATGTTGGATGTGTAGGCCTATTGTTCGTTATTTAGGTCTACAACGTAGCGTACGATGTTGTCTTGCGGTTGTTTTTTTTCGGATTTACTTTGTATCAATAACGTGGGAAAGGTGTAGGGTTAGGATTAATGTTAGCTAACATCTTTGTGTGCATCCGAACTGTTGATGTTGAAACTGCAAACAAAACATGTGACGCAGTGTAGTAGGCTTATGTGCAGATTACTACGATAATTGCGGTGAAATAGATTCTTTAGGTGAGTGCAATGAAAGTGCATGCGTAACACTTTTGCTTACTTACTTACTTAGTCGTTCCTCTTCTACCGTGAGGTGTAGAGGTTTGGAAGAGAGAGCGCCAGACTATCCTATCGGCTGTAACACTTTTGCACATGCGTGAAATTCTGGATGTGCTTATGGTAACAGTGTATGGCAAGTTACAATTGCAGATGGAAAAGAGATGACACGAGACAAATCTAGCCTGGATAGTTATCAATTCAGCTGCCAATTGGGTCAACCAAGTCGTTAGGGGTGGGATTAGACTTGGGTTTAGATTTAGAAATGCTAAACCTAACAAAATATCTATTGGATTAGAGTTTTTGTGTTATCTTTAGCATTTCTTAATCTAAACCCAACACTAATCCTAACCCCTAATGACACGGCCGACGTAATTAGCCACAGGGTAGATATTAATTCCTGCGAAATGGAGGACACTGCACACAGTGCTTCATTTCAACCAATCAAATAATAACAGATGAATGATCAGTCATGTGGGATTAAAATCTGAAAGGAAGACATGCATATAAACTGTTAAAGGCACCAACAAGAAAATGTTAGATATCTAGGGAATTGAAAATTCCCGGTAACAAGAAACTTCTTAGACTACAGCTGGGAAAAAGCTATTTCAGAATAGTTGAACCTTCCAGTGCAGAATGTCTAATTTTTTTAGAGACAAATTAGTGTCATTCACTGACTCTGTGTGTCCTATCAAATCTTTCCGGATTACTCCTTTCTTTTTCTTCGTACACTTTCAGTTGAATATTTTCAAAAAAAAAATGGTGGTCAGCATGAGGTTATTTGTATCTCCTTAGAGTTTGCCAGGAATGTTACTGGTGACGGCCATATGTGCTTTCTCTGGTCCTCATATGTTAGGCATCTTTGAAGCAGATGTTCAGAAGTTTTTTTTATTGGTGCCACAGTTACACTTATCGGTAGTTGCAATCTTTAGCTTGTTGAATAGATGGTATTCCAATCTGTTGTGGCCAGTGAGAAGTCTGAAGATTACCACTTGTTCTCTTCTGCGAGCAGGTAAAATGTATCATTTTTTTTGGTAGCCTTAATGCTCTGCATCCCATTTGTTCCTGTATCAACTTCTGATAAAATTCTTTGCCTCCTCGAAAATTATGCTTGTATCAGGCTGAGGTAGCTTTCCACCTTCCCTTGCCAATCTTTCAGCCTCTTCATTTGTTATTCAGTGGATCTAATCTCATTGCAACATCTCCGACAATGAAGAGTTTTCTCCTTTAATGACAAAACTGATTTTCTCCCATTCTGCAGACATGGCCAAACCATCTTAGTTGGGACTGTTCTACTTGGGTCTGCAGGGGGTGGGATTTTAGGCCTTGACGTATCGTCTGGTTGCGGACCATGTCTCTTTTTGTTACTTCAACCACCTTCCTCAGATACCTCATTTCTGAGGTTTGGATCTGGCTTTTATGGGTTGTAGTCATTGCCCATGACTCGCATCCATATGTCAAGACTGGGACATAGGTGGAGCGGTATACAGCCATCTTCGTTTTCTTACCAACCTCTCTCTTGCTGAGGAATCCTTGATTTATGGGCTGAAAAAGTCTCCCAGCTGCTGCTTTTCGAATGGCCAACTCTTTTTTGATGCCTCCCTTTCGGTTTATAATAGCTCTGAGGTATTTAAAGTGGTCGACCTGCTCCAGGACCTGTTCTCCCAGCTTAATCTGATGTCTTCTTTCTTGTGATATCACCATGGATTTTGTTTTAGAGCTGCTTATGACTATCCCTCTCTGCTTCAGCTCTTCCTTCCAGACTTGCAGGTTGGATTGAAGATGTGCCTCTGATTTAGCAATCAGGGCAACATCATCAGCAAATGCCAGCTCTGAAATACAGATCTGTCTCATCTTCCAGTACCCCACTGAATACTTTCTTGTTCTCTCCTTACATGCCTTGATGACATCGTCCATGAGGAGTATGAAAAGATAAGGTGACAGGTGTCTTACATCAGCGGTGGTCCTGAACTCTTCTGACTTATGGTTTGCTGTCCTCACATAATTTCTGCAAGACTTGTAGAAGCTATGTATAGCACGAATCAGAGGTGCTGGAATGTTCTTTCTTGCCAAACAGTCCCAAAGTTTGCTCCAGGGAACCTTGTCAAACGCCTTTTCCAGATCTATGAAACAAAGATGGATCTCACTCTTATACTCAAGGGCTTTTTCACTCAGCTGTCTGAGTGTGAAGATTAGGTCTTGAGTACTTAGGTTAGCTCAGAATCCGCACTGGACCTCATCCAATTGTGGCTCAGCTAGGCGTCGGAGTCTCTTCTCTAGGATTCTAGAGTAGATTTTACCAGGGACACTGAGAAGGGATATGCCTCTATGGTTTCCACATTGTTGATTGTCACCCTTTTTGAAAATTGGTGTTATGATGGCAATCTCCCAATCCTTTGGTATGGTCTTGTTGCACCACACTGCCTGTAGGACCCTTAAGAGTTATAGGTCGCCTGATGCTCCCATGTACTTAACCATTTCTGGTGTTATACCATCATGCCCTGCTGCTGCTTTGCCCATCTTGATTTTCTCCAGTGCTGCCTTCAGTTCTTCCATCTTTATGTCATCTTCGTCACCATTGGTTTCCTCTTCTGTGCTAGTAGTTATCATTTCTGATGCTTGACCTTGCTCACCATCAAGGAGTTCTGAGAAATATTCTTTCCATTACTTCCTTCGGGGCAGTAAGCAATTTGCCTTGCTTGTCCTTTATAAATTTGAGAGGGCATTGTTTTTCCTTCCTCATGTTATTTAGGGTCTTATAGAACAATTTCTGGTTTTCTTGCGCATCTTTTTCTATCTTTTCTCCAAATTCTTCCCAGGACTTCTGTTTTGCTGCTAGCACCTTGTTCTTAGCTTCTGTTCTGAGTATCGCATATTCTCTATATTTCTGTATTTGTCCCGCTGTGTTTTTAGCTCCTAAGTATTGTTTCCATGCCATTTTCTTCTCTCTTATTTTCTCTTTGACTTCCTTTGTCCACCAAGGTGTCCTCTTTCTTTTGTTCCCAAGTCGGACTTCACCACATGCTTCTGCAGCAGCTGTCTTTATGATGTCCTTGAATTTAAGCCAGAGGGTTTCCAAGTCATCAGGTTGTTGTTCTGTGTTTCTCACCGCTGTAGCAATAAGCCCCTGATATCTGGTCTTAATTTCTGGCTCTCTCAGCTTGTAGGTCTTAATGCTCATTTCTGCAGCATGATAACACGATAAGGTATGACAATTTTTTAAAATTGTGAATATTTCCAGGTGATGTCTCAAATATTTGGGCCATTTGTTATAATTATCAGCATTTAAAATGGTTAAATATAATCTTTTTAGAGATGTTTTCCTGTGTAGAAAGATGAGTAGGAGTCACAGATTTGTGTTCTTTGTATTATAGAAGTCCATAGCCTTTTATTCCAAATTCTGATAGTTTAAAAACTCTGAAAATTGAAAGAAAAAAGTAATAAATACATTTTTTTTCATGATGCCTCAGCGTATGCAAAAATGGCCTAATCATGTGCAAGGTCAAATTCATCGTGTTTCTGGTCTGTGCACTTTAAACTAGCGCATGCACAGTGCTTAGACAAGTTGGACTACTTTTCAATTGCGAGTTGGGCGACATCTGAAATTATAAAAATTCCTATTTCTGATACATTTCAATCAATACCCTTTAGCTCCCCAAGGAGCATAGGCCTTCAACAAACACATGCCAAGTCTTCCTGTCCTGTGCCATGCGCTCAAGTTCTTTCCATGTTTTCCTCATCATTTTCACCTCTGTATCCAGTTCTCTTCTCCATGTGTTTTTTGGTCTACCTCTGCCTCTCTTTCCATGTGGATTCCAGAACAAGGACTGCCTTGTAATGCTATCAACAGGTGTCCTCAATGTGTGTCCTATCCATCGCCAGCATCTTCTTCTCAACTCTTGTTCCACTGGCACTTGCCTGGTTCTTGTCATCAATTCCACATTTGTGACTTTGTCATACCATTTCAGTCCTATTCTACGCAAGCACCCGTTTATAAAAGTCTGTATAAAAGTTTGTAAAATTTCTGATACATATCCGTCCCCAAACATTTAAGATAAAATGTTACAAACATGTTTTTTTTTTTTGTTCTTTTTCAGACTGTTTTTATTTCACGACTTTCTCTTTTTGTTTTCACAGTTTTTAGGTATATTCTTCCTGATTCCTTGCTTAGTTCATTCACTGCCACTAGTAGTGTTGTTATGTTATGAGTTTAGAATGGTGTCTGCGCTTGACATGTATCCAAATCAGGAATAAACAACTCAGGAGTTGTGGAGATCTACTTTAGAAACTCTGAGGTCCCTAAAGATCTGCCTAAACAATCATGTCTGTTTTCAGATTTCAGAATATTAGGAATGTGGAATACACACAGCCTGTATGTGACACCTTTGCTTCTTGGATCTGGAAAAGGTGTTTGACAACAGAGCTATGGACAAAATCAAACTAAATGATATTTAACTTAATGTTGACTTCACTTCAAAGAAAAGTTCATGTTCCTATCTCATGCAGTTCACAATTAAAGTGAGTTTTTGTTAGCTAGCTTCTTAGAGGGAATGAGGAGAAAATTGGTGGAAATCACTTGAGTATCAGACTTAACTCCAGCATTTACCTGGTCAGCTGTTTGCAAGAGGATCTTACAATGCGTAGATGACAGATGAGGGTAGCTGGAAAGTAGCTTTGTGCAGGAAATGACAGTTCTTTTTGACAGCCCAGAACCATAGCACATTTTAGCCCTTCATATCTGGAGAGCCCTCCTGGATGGCGGAGAATGATCATTATGCCACCCTCTCTTCCCCCTTGTAGCTTGAAATTATTTGTGAGGATCCTGTTAATTTATGCCAAACCAGGAGAGAAACTGGAGCTCGTGATTTCAACTCAGCAGGTAGATAATGGTAAGGATTCTTCAACTTGACAATGGCTGCGTAAGAGTGACAAACTAGGCAGCCCTAGTTAACAACAAGAAAATATACATTAATACAAGCACTTGTTAAGATGTGACAAAAAGAAATCGAGCAGTTCAGAGTGGAAATGGTTGTATAAAAAATAGGATTTTCCTCCTGAAAGATATGCTTATAAAGTGTATCAAAAGGAATGCAAAAAGAATAATTATGAAATTTTAAAAAAAATTTGGTTCATTACTTTTGGAGTGACACAATATGGGTCATTACTTTTGGAGTGACACTTTTACCATGAACATTTTTTTAGCTTTGTCAGCTTATTGCTGAAAATATGCTAACCAGGCAGTGATATACCAATTAGTCTGTCTGATATTTTGTAATTGAAAATAACGTTGCAAGACATGCACTGGAATAGAAAATTTAATAACTCTAGAATAAAATGTTTCTTTCTTTATTATTTTTTTTTTTCAGTTTGAAAACATCATTATTCAAATGGAAACCAGACCATGATGGTGCTGCAGCAGAGTACCTAAAAGCTGGTAGATATCTTTCATTTAGTTATATCTATCTTAAAGCTGGTAGATATCTTTCATTTAGTTATATCTATCTTAAAGCTGGTAAATATCTTTCATTTAGTTATATCTATCTTAAAGCTGGTAGATATCTTTCATTTAGTTATATCCATCTTAAAGCTGGTAGATATATTTCATTTAGTTATATCTATCTTAAAGCTGGTAGATATCTTTCATTTACTTATATCTATCTTAAAGCTGGTAGATATCTTTCATTTAGTTATATCTATCTTAAAGCTGGTAGATATCTTTCATTTAGTTATATCTATCTTAAAGCTGGTAGATATCTTTCATTTAGTTATTATATCTATCTTAAAGCTGGTAGATATCTTTCATTTAGTTATATCTATCTTAAAGCTGGTAGACATCTTTCATTTAGTTATATCTATCTTAACCTTTAGCACGCTGCATTCTTTGGCGAAAATTGTCGCCTACAGCTGCATTCTTTTTCACAGCGTCCCGTTTTTATAGTGGGTGACTTGTAATGTCTATAGTTTTTGAGTTTCTTGGTCAATTGCTATAATTTTTGGAATTTTTATAAATAAATGAATGATGAATCTGATGATATAAAATTTGTTTGTGTACATGTTAGATGTGATAGGAAGAGAGGAAAGGAAAGATGAAAAAAACGAAAAAAAATGTAAAAAAAAAATAAAAAATTTTTTTTTTAAATTTTAAAATTAAAAAAAATTTTTTTAAAAATAACCAGCACACGAAGAGTCCATTTCCCTTGCATCTCAATGAAAGTCATTTGACCAATAGACCAATACAAATCACATGACGATCTTTTCGTTACACCCATCATCAGTAGCAAAGGAATAAACGCTCTCGTCAGCCGTGATATTTGATCGTAACCCTAAACTTTTCCGACACACTTAATCCTAACCCCTAAAAAAATACATACCAGGAAAGCCATTCTACTTTCGTTTCCATCTCAGCCATCAAACATATTCTGAGAACCGATATCAGCGCTTATAAAGACAAAAATTTCATCCTTACCTCATGGCGTCAGAATCCAATAAAATTAGAGCGAAAATGGCCGCGTGTTCGATGCCGATTCATTTCGATTTAAAAAATTTACAAAAAATAAACGCGGATACACCTATCACTTTTGTAAGATCGGAAATGGAAGCTAACTCTCTTGCAAATAACATTACAACTTAACATCCGGGGCTGAAAATCACGTGTACACAAGTCATGTGCTAGAAAACGATGATAAACGCTGTCGACATATGTCGACAACAGCTGGGAGAACATAGGTTGCCTTCGTCGACATATGTCGACGGCAGCGTGCTAAAGGTTAAAGCTGGTAGATATCTTTCATTTACTTATATCTATCTTAAAGCTGGTTGATATCTTTCATTTAGTTATATCTATCTTAAAGTTGCTAGACATCTTTCACTTATTCAGTTTGTTATGCCCTGTCCTAAGTCGAAAAATAGTTGTCTGTCCCTGCCGGTCGAGAGTGTGATAGTCGTCTTTGGGTTGGTTCTGTTCTCTTCTGATAGTCTGGATAGCTCTCTTTTTCTCAAAGTATGTGACTTCATTATCTTCTTGTTCACATTCTCCTCCCTTTTTTGCAAGTTTATCTGCCTTTTCATTTCCGGGTACACCACAATGAGATGGTACCCACTGAAGTATGGTTCTCTTTTTGGCAGCTACCTTGTTTAGTTCATTTCTCAGATGCGGGAGTTTACCACCCTTGAGAGCTTGCAGGACAGACAGTGCATCTGTGAGGATGACTACCTGGTGGCAGTCAGAGTTGGTGTTATAAATCATATTTGCAGCTTGCTCTAGAGCTTGAACCTCAGCTGTATAGTTGGAACAGAATTTACCAGTGGGAATGTGCCTAGTCTCATAGTGGTTGTCAGGATATGAGATAAAGATACCGGCACCTCCATTCCTAACAGCATTTGTTGCTGATCCATCTGTATAGGCATGTATCCATGATTGATCGGGATAGCTTTCTTGGATCATACTCAATGTAGCAGTTCGTTTTTGCAGATCATTATACTCACATCCACTTGTGAGACCACTGACTGTTGTATTAATTTGGAGGGCACTGCTGGCCTGCTCCCATGGTACAGGGTATAGGATGGGCTTCAGTGGTGTTGTCTTCATGGATAGGTCTTCTTGATGCTGTCTTATAAGTCTTTTCCCCCGATGCACAAAGCTGCTACGCTTTAGACGTCCCAATGCCAGATCATCTAGTCTTGCCTTCATTGGGTGCATTGGCATACTGTTGTACTTTTCCATCTGGATCATGGTTTTTGTGTCTCTTCTATGGGACAATGTCTGTAATCCAGCAACCTTCTGCATCTCTGTTATTGGTGTAGTTTTCATGGCTCCTGTAATGAGCCTGAGAGCTTGATTTTGCACCTTGTCCAAAGACTGCAGATGTGAGTTAGCAGCTGATGACCATGCTGCTGAGCTAAACTCTAAGTGTGGTCTTATTACTCCATTATAAATCTTCTTTAGATTTCGTTCATTTGCTCCCCAGTTGGTACCTGCTAATTTTTCTGAGTATGCCTAGTCGTCTTCGGGCCTTTCCTTCTGCATTTTCAATATGCTTATTCCATGTAAGCCTTTGGTCAAATGTCACCCCAAGATAGGTGGGGTAGCTTTCTTCCTTGATCACGGTTGTCCCTAGGTGTATGTTAGCTGATTTGTCCTTGGGGCGAGGGAGAACAGTGTTGTGGAGGTTTTGTCTGTGTTTATTGTGATAAGCCATTTCTCTGCCCATGACACTAGCATGTCTGCTGCCCGCTGCATTCTATAATTTGCTGTGGTGACATTTTCATCAGCGCACCAGAGTACTAGGTCATCTGCATATAAGGCAGCTTTAACTCCTGCAGGGAGATCTTTCACCAGGTCATTGATGTAAACAAGGAAGAGTGTTGGGGAAATTACTCCTCCTTGAGGTACCCCCTGATGGAGCAACACTTTTCTGCTCTGCAGACCGTCAAGAGTGACTCTAGTTCTCCTGTTATGCAAGGATGACTGGATCCATTTCATCATGTTGCCTTGGATTCCACTTCTCCTAAGTTTTGCAATGAGGCCATCTTTCCACACCTTGTCAAAGGCCTGCTTGAAGTCGACCCAGATCGTTAGGACCTTTTTCTTCTCCTGGAAGGCATCTTCTATTGCTTGAGACAAGTAAGTAACTTGGTCTTCTATACTGTAGCATTCTCTAAATCCAGCTTGTTCCGGCACCAGGATCTGCTCAGACTCTAAATACCATTTCAATCTGTGGTTGACTATTCGCTCCATAGTCTTCCCAACACAGCTTGTGAGACTGATTGGCCGGTAACTTGCAGCCTCGGTCTTACATTTCCCTTTCTTTAGTATGGGTATTGTGATGGCTTCTCTCCATACTTGGGGTACCGTTCCTTTCAACCAGCTGTGGTTGAATATCTCAAGCAGTTTTGTCTTTGCTGCTGAGCTCAGATTTACTAGCATTTCGTTGCTGATTTTGTCTGGGCCGGGTGACTTTTGAAACTTAAGCTTGGAAATAGCCTTCTGTAGTTCTCCTAGTGTGATGGGTTCCCTCATTGGGGCAGTAGTATCTGTCTGTCCCATGGTTGCCAGTATTTCTTTTCTTATCTCTCTCTGATGGTCTATGTTAATGGGTAAGTTGCTTTCTGAACTGTATCTTCTAGCAAACAAGTCTGCAGCTTGTTTTCCTCTGAAAAGTTTGCCACCTTCATCCAATGTGATAGTCTGCCTTGGTGAGGAATGCTCTTCATTTAGAGACTTGACTAATCTCCAAAGTTTCCTGCCGTCTTTCTCAAGGTTCAGCGATGCCGTTTTAGTTCTCCAGCTTTTCCGCTTTTCTTCTAGCTTTGTTCTCTGAAACTCTGCTACAGCCTTTTTCCATTTGTTGTGAGTTTCAAGTGAAGGCTGAGACTCTGCGTCCTTTCTAGCCTTGTCCATAGCTTCCTGACGTTCTTGGAGTGTGCTGGACCAGTATGGTATGTAGTTACGCCGGCATCCTTTGGGAATGGTTTCTTTTGCAGCTTGTAGTATGCATCTGTTGAAGTCTTTTACCACTTCATTAATGTCTCGGTTCTGTACCTTGAGGGTAGACAGCAGCGTGTTCACCTGATGCCTGAATAAACCCCAGTTGGCTTTTTTGTAGTTCCATCTTGTAATGGCTGGGCCTGTACTGAGAGTTGCACTCTGGACAGTAAGAAAGATTGGGCGATGGTCGCTTCCCCCTAGTTGGTCTCCTACTTCTCTACTAATAGATCCAGCTATATCTGGTGTGGAGAAGGCAAGATCTGGTGTTGAGGTTGTGTGCCATCCTCTGGAGTAGAAGGTAGGAGTATCTGTGGCATTATTGACTAGGATTAGGGAGTGATCATCTTGCCAAGTTTCAACCTCTTCACCTCTGTGATCCAGATGGTTATAGCCCCAGCTCTGGGAGTGGCTATTAAAGTCTCCAACTGCTATAAAGTTGGTGGCTGGTACCTGTATAGAGCTGAGACTCAGGGATTTGTTGTTCGGACAGTAATAGTTCAGGAGTTCTATTTCCATCTTGTCTACCTTTATCTGCAGCAGCTGATATTCTGCTCCATCCATGAAGGTTTTCCTTTCGTGTGCAGGAATGTTATTCCTTACAAGAGTAAGTACTCCTCCTTTTCGTCTATCTTGTCTGTCGGATCTGAAGCATTGATATCCCCTTATTTTAAAGGTTTGATCTGCTTTCAAGTGAGTCTCTTGGATACAGCAAACACTGACTTGCTTCTCATACAAGATGTTTTCCAGCTCTGTCTTTTTGCTGTATCCAGCCTGCTTGCTGTTCACTCCCTCTGCATTCCAGTGCATCATGACAAGTGGCACTCTGGGTTTCTCTTTTTCTGTTTTGTTTTGGTCAGTAGTTCTCCTCCGCCGTCTGTTGACTCCACAAGACGGTCTAGAGGGTCCTCCAGTAGCTGAGGGTGGGCTCTGTCGAGGCTCAGAGCCCGGCACTGCACCTGCCTGGTGGAGCTCCACAGGGCGAGCACCAGAACGAGATTTATTTTGACGGTGTACTCTCCATAGAAAAAAAAAAGCGAGTTGCATGATACTGTGGTTTCCGGTGCGCCTTCTGGCCCAGTATCTACGACTTTAGCACCTGTTCAACGGGAGAGTGGGCTCATCCCTAATCTGTTTATGTTCCCAGTAGTAGACTATTCGCAAGCAGCCTGGGGGTGTCACTGCTCTGCGCGGACCTTGTTTACCGAGGCGGCGTCCGAGCTCGTATGGTAAAAATATGGTTGCGTTATCTTCAAAATAGCCCTGTCTTTCCCGTGGCTTTTCTGCCATCCTGCAACTTTGAGTTAGGGAGTTCTGAGCTCCAGTCTCTTTCCCAGGCATTTTATCCTGGCCTGGCACGCATACAGAGGACCCCACTTCTGGTTCTAAGTTAGCAGTTGGGGATAGGTGGGGTAGCACACTGTGCATTCCCCGTCATCCAGGGGGCTCTCCAACTATGCAGAGCTTGCACAATGCTGTGCTCTGGTTCTGGGCTCTCCCAAGGAATCCTCACGTCCTGCACAGAGCCACTTCCCGATACCCACCACCTGCCAACCCTCCATTGTAGAAATCTCCTGCATGCGGCCATCCAGTCAAGAGCCAGTATTAAGTCTGGTGCCCAAGTGATCCCCCCAAGCTCAGTGTGCAATGCTGGGTTCTCATCATGCTGCAACACAGGAGGGATTGTGATGCTCAGCCATCTCTCTCAATTCTGCACCGATAAGTGACATCGGGGACTTAACTTTGCCTCAGTACTGGGAGGCCCCGTTTCCGGGTACACCACACACAGCCAATTGAGGCAACGGTCGCCATGGGCGTGATAGACGACAAACAGTGAAGAATGAGGCAAGAAAGCATTTAACCCATGAAGTGGGGGTGGATTGGTGCAGACCAGAGCATGTACCACTCGCCGGTGGGTTCTGCATCTACACCTATAGGGTTCCACCCACTCCTCAGCCCATTTAGTCTGGCCCCTCACCCAGGACCTGTCCGGCTTGGGTGACCCTGCCAGGAGTAAAACTCCCGCCGGCATAGCTCCCGGGATCATTGAGGCGCTCAAGCTCTCCAACCACGGCAAGGTAGGCTTACATGTGGAGAGATATCTATCTTAAAGCTGGTTGATATTTTTCATTTAGTTATATCTATCTTAAAGCTGGTAGATATCTTTCATTTAGTTATATCTTAAAGCTGGTAGATATCTTTCATTTAGTTATATCTATCTTAAAGCTGGTACACATCTCTCCTTTAGTTGTTTATCTCAAAGTATGTGATTTCATTATCTTCTTCCCTTTTTTGCAAGTTTTTCTGCCTTTTCATTTCTGGGTACACCACAATGGGATGGTACCCACTGAAGTATGGTTCGCATTTTGGCAGCTACCATGCTTAGTTCATTTCTCAGATGCGGCAGTTTACCACTCTTGAGAGCTTGCAGTACAGATGGTACATCTATGAGGATGACTACTTGGTGGCAGTCAGAGTTGGTGTTATAAATCATATTTGCAGCTTGCTCTAGAGCTTGAACCTCAGCTGTATAGTTGGAACAGAATTTACCAGCAGGAATATGCCTAGTCTCATAGTGGTTGTCAGGATGTGAGATAAAGATGCCGGCGCAAGAGAGAGCTATCCAGACTATCAGAAGAGAACAGAATCAACCCAATGACGACTACCACACTCCTGACCGGCAGGGACAGATCACCATTTTTCATCTCAGGACAGGGCATAACAAACTGAATAAACACAGCTACGATTGTCTGCTTCACCACTGTGCACATGTGGATTAAACGAACAAACTGCTGAGCATGTTCAACAGGATTGTCCTCTGTACGACCAGTTAAGAAAGATATACTGGCCCAATGACTCAACACTAAACTCAAAGCTGTATGGAGCCAAAGATGAACTCCAGACAACGGTCGAGTTCATCATGAGAACTCATCTGATGGTGTAAACATCAAAGATGCGATTGCTAGAAGAAGAAGTTGTTTACCTAAAAGCAGAAGTACCAACGAAAACCAGCTTTAAATTCAACAGAGTAAAAATACAATAGATTCTTGCCCACTGGAAGAGGCTGGCAGACTTGCTAGAGGAGGAAGCAAAATTCAAATTGAAGACAGAAGAAAATATGAAGAGCTAAAAAGCAGTGATCATTAATCATCATTATCACCCTTCAGCTCCCCAAGGAGCATAAACCTTCAACAAACTTATACCAAGTCTTTCTGTCCCATGCCATCAGCTCAATGTCTTTTTATGTCTTCTTCACCCCCTTCGTGATTATAAATAGCTTCAGATCAAAATGGCATAGAGAACGCCCAGAGTCAGGTGTACCAGAAACACACTGCTTGCCCAGAAGAGATCAGCTGATAATTTTCAAAATGAGAACTGGCGTTCAAGACTCAGATATCTTGCATTCAGCAAATTAAAATTCAAGCAGATGTTGTTTAACTGCCATCAATGGTACCTATACCTTGTAGCGGTATGGCAGCTTGCGTACCCTGACACCCCCAGAGCTATGCCAGCGGGGGTTTTACTCCTGGTAGGTTCAGCCAAGCTGGACAGGTCTGTGTGGGTAGGGGTCAGACAAAAGCTGGTATCCTGGTCCTCCAGGTTGGGGGTTTTAGCGCAGGGCCGACACCCCTGTCTACGTAAAAGATCTGAACAGTTATGGAAACAGCAACAAATGGAAAAACTTTGATGCAGGACGGACATCCGAAGTCTCAGGCTCGTATGACTGTCAGCAGTGAAAGCCGAAAGGAAGCTATTGGCATGAAAACGGATGTCCCGACCGCAAAACATGAAACTAGAATTGTATTCTGGAACGTCAGAACCATGAATGAGGCAGGAAAGCTGAGGCAGACCACAGCAGAGATGAGGAACTACAGATTACATATCCCGGGAATAAGTGAGAGAAGATGGACCGGGATGGGGAGAATAAAAACAGCTACAAGAGAAACAGTACTTTACTCTGTTATAGAGGACAGTCAGCACAATGAAGTCGTAGCCATTATCCTGAAGAAAGGAATAGAAAGGTCATTACTGGAATGGAAACCTATCAAAAACAGACTGATAAGAACAAGACTGAGAGGGAGATTCACCAACACCACAATAATACAATGCTATGCACCAACAAATGACAGAGATGAAGAGGTCAAGGACAACTTCTATCAACAGGTACAAATGGAAATTGAAACTGCACCTAGGTACGACCTTATTATAGTAATGGGAGACCTCAATGCGAATTTTGGTACACACAATACTTATAATGAAAGAGTAATGGGGAAATGCGGCAGTGGAACAGTAAACGAGAATGGGGACAAACTAATAAGCTTCTGCAGCATTAACAACCTGGTCATTGGAGGAACACTTTTTCCACACAAAGAAGTGCACAAGTTAACGTGGGAATCACCAAACGGACGGGACAGAAACCAGATAGACCACATTATGATCAATGGTAGATGGAGGCATGCATTACAAGACGTGAAAGTAAGAAGAGGTGCAGATGTGGGAAGTGATCATCACCTTGTAGTAGCAAGACTGAAGGTGAAACTCAGAGCTGCTGGACCAATTGCAATCAAACAGAAAAGATATAACATCATGAAACTCAAGGACCCCCTCACCAGAAAAGCTTTTGTGGTTGATGTAAAGAGACGATATCAAATTGCCAAAAGCCAGGAAAGTACAGCGACTGATGATGTTGACCAGAAATTCAACATCATTTCAACAATATACAAGGAAAGCAGCGAATCATGCTTGGGATTCCAGGAAAGAAAGAGACAAGATTGGATAACACCAGAAACGTTAAACACCATAGCGATGAGAAAAGAAATGAAAAGAAAGAAAACAGAAGCAAAGTCTCCCAGGTTAAAGGAAATGTATAGCGAACAGTACAGTCAGCTGGACAAAGAAGTAAAACGTCAAACCCGTGCCAACAAAAGGAAATTTCTGGATGACCTTGCAAGGCAGGCAGAAGAGGCAGCACTGAGAAATGAACAAAGCACAGTTTATAAAATAACTAAAACTATCAGCGGAAAACGAGGTGCAAACAATATAACGTTAGTAAGAGACAAGCAAGGAAATCTCATCACCACAGCACAGGGGCAGGAAACAAGATGGGCAGAGCACTTCAGAGAAACACTGAATAAGGAACCACCAGAGACGCAGCTGAATGTTCCTGAGGCTGAAAGTGACCTAGACGTAAATACAGACATTCCACGAAGAGAAGAAATCATCACAGCTATCAAAGGGTTAAAGAATGGAAAAGCGCCTGGTCATGACAATTTAAATGCTGAGTTATTCAAGGCAGACCCTGAACTAGCAGCAGAACTATTAGAACCACTATTTGCACAAGTCTGGAAAACAGAGACAACA
Organism: Oreohelix idahoensis; assembly: GCA_024509875.1. Taxonomy (NCBI): domain Eukaryota; kingdom Metazoa; phylum Mollusca; class Gastropoda; order Stylommatophora; family Oreohelicidae; genus Oreohelix; species Oreohelix idahoensis. Next base: position 919,182 of record JAMPIV010007643.1, on the reverse strand, counting down.
CCAACGGAGTGGAGTAAAGGAATAATTGTCAAATTGCCCAAGAAGGGCGACCTTGCAGACTGCAACAACTGGAGAGGAATTACTCTCCTCTCAGTTCCCAGTAAAATACTAGGCAGGATAATTATCCAGAGAATTTCAAAAGCAGTAGACCATAAACTGAGGAAAGAACAAGCGGGATTCAGAAAGAACAGAAGATGTGCAGATCATATATTCACCCTCAGGAACATTATAGAGCAGTGCTCAGAATGGCAGAGACAGCTATACATTAACTTTGTTGATTTTGAAAAGGCTTTTGACAGCATACACAGGGACAGCCTATGGAAAATACTGAGGGCTTATGGAATTCCTAGCTGCATTGTTTCCATTATAAAAAGCCTCTATTCTAACTTTACATGCAGTGTTGGGTTGAGCAACCTAACTTTCGAGGTGAAGACAGGAGTATGACAGGGATGCCCCTTATCAACAACTTTATTTTTGACATAGACTGGGCAGTCGAAGAGGAATTAGATGGACAACATTTTCTACACTGGAAGACTTGGAATATGCAGATGACATTGCACTACCCACACATTCACATCAACACATTCAAGAAAAAAACGGATAGACTGAATAATTATAGGCAGCAGGTGGGTCTGAACATCAATCTGAAGAAGACAGAGGTCATGACACTCAATGTGGGCAATCCTGAGCCAATAACATTAAGGAACCAGAAGCTAGAACAGACAGGCACATTTACATACTTAGGATGCATAGTAACACCAGACGGCGGAACAAGCAAGGACATCAACAACAGAATGAATAAAGCGAGAACAGCCATTGCTAGTCTCAACAACATCTGGAAGTCTTCCCAGTACAACACAAACACTAGATTAGGATTATATGAGAGCTGTGTACTTTCTGTGCTTCTCTATGGTGCGGAATGCTGGAGAGTAACCGAGAAGGAAATGTCAAAACTTTCCTCTTTCCACACAATGTGCCTAAGGAAAATTCACCTAATCTTTTGGCCGAATGCCATCACCAACCAAGAACTACTTATTCCGAGTAACCAAGAGGACATGCACAGCTGGCAGACGCTGGAGTTGGGTTGGCCACGTCCTCAGAAGGGACCCTGATGCCATTACAAGAACAGCTTTGCTATGGACCCCCGAAGGAATGCGATAGAGAGGCTGACCAAAAACAACTTGGCGGAGAACTGTGGAGGCTGAGATGCAAAGAATGAACCAGTGTTGGGGCACTGTACGAAGGATGGTCGCCGACCGAGCAAAGTGGAAGCATGTTTGTTGCTGCCCTATAAGACGCCACCAGATGTGATGGCCACTGACTGCTATGACAGTCTGTGGCTAAGGATCAAAGAAGAAGATGTTGTTTAACTAGGGCTGCTGAGCTTATCGCTCTTTTGCAGCTAATACCATATTGAAGTCTCCTTGGTATTATCTACACTGTAGATCTAGGATATTCCTGTAGCTTTTCTGCCATTCTGAAACGTGGGCTTTTCTGCCTTTCTGAATGAAACATGCTGAGTTGAAGTCATGAGCTCCAGTTTCTCCAGCTTGGCTTGCATTTAATGGATTATCACATCTGGTCCCAAGCTAGGAGGAAGAAGCGTGTGGCATGCTGTGCATTCACCGCTATTCAAGGGGGCTCTCCAGCTATGCAGAGCTAAAATACTGTGCTCTGGTTCTGGGCTCTCCCAAGGAATTGTCATGTTCTGCACAGAGCCACTTCTCAGCTCCCCCTGCCTATCACTGGGTCCATAGTGGCATGCAGTCAACCAGGTCAACGCCAAAAAATCACATCTGGGTCTCAAATGACTCCCCAAGCTTAGTATGCAATGTTGTGTTCTCAACACGTTTCTACACAGGGGGAATCCCTGGAAGTGTGTGGATGCTTTCAAGAGTCAGTGAGGGTGTAATTAGCCTCACAGACAGAGGTTCTCTTCCACATATGTATATTGTAAAGACTCCAGATATGCAATCATGCATATTCAAGCAGCTAGACATGTGTCCATGTCTGAGATAAGCAAGCAGTAGAACACATCCTTAAGAATGTAAGCTCCATGCATGGGTCACATTGACAACGTTGCCTTCACCAAACCCCTTTGAGGAGGGAACTATATAATGAGGAGAGAAGCCATATTTGTGAGAGAAATAGATATGGTTATTTGAGAGCGAATGAAATTAAAAAAAATTAGCTCCAATGAAGCTGGCAGATGTTTGCAGTTTTGTTAAAAAATTTTCAAGATGGTAATTATCCATGACTTCATTTGTTATCTTATTAGTAGATATCTGTAACTTAGTTAAATGTCTTAAATCTGGTATATTTAATAATTTAAATACCTGTCTTAAAGTTGGCAAACATCTATGAAGTTTATAATGGAACAATTAGTCTGTTAACTCACTGGTTCATTTCTTCTCCTCATCCGTGCTTATTTTTAACTTTCTGTTTCCAGTTTTTATTTTTTCATTTTTTAAAATTTATTTTGGGTTTCTTGATGAAGATCTACATGGCAGAAATATTTATTCTTTGTGGCTTTATTCAGTGTAGTAAAACTGTTTTGTACAGTTTTATGTAATATTAATTAATTAATTTTTTTTTCTTTGGGGGTAGCATGGAACAGTAGGTGAGGAAACCTGAAGTGTACTTGGCACCCAGTGTGTTCATTCTGTTAGCCTCTTTCTCCTCCCATCATTAATGAACACAAAGAAAAATACATTATGTTTGGAATTACATTTTAAACAGTAACGTGCTTTCAAAATGAGTCCAGTGGCATCCCCTCCTGGCTGTCATCAGGGGCAGCCTCCCTCGCACCCCGCTTAGTATGCCAGTGGAAGAAACAATGTTGGCATTGGGTAGAAAGCACACTAATTCATCCAGCTAATAGCCTTACAAGGCAGTTTTTAATTCTGGAAACCCACACAGTAAAAGACAGAAGGAGACCCAAAAATACATGAAGAAGAAATTTTGAGACAGGCATAAGAAGGATAAAAAGCGACATAAAAAACTTAAATTAATGGCACAGAAGGCCTTAACATGAATAATCGGAGATCTGTGCTGCACTGAACACAGAAAGGGGGTGAGAAGGAAAAAGATTTTGGCGCAGTAGAAAATTAGTTGTCAGATTATTCTTGGGCCCTTGTAGGGGACAGAAGACTGGAGGCCGCCATGTTGACCAACAACTCGGCATTTCGCTCTAAGTTGAATTTTTAAATATATTTTGTTTTAAAGCAACCTCAGTGTGTGTTGGCATTATTAATTTTGACAAAGCTCAAAACAGGGTTGGTGGTAGGTTACGGCTAGCTGTTTGACAAAGCTCAAAGCAGGGTTGGGGTTGGTGAATGCTAGCTGTAACGTAAATGTGGATAGCCAGTCTGTCAACATGATGGACTTTTGTCTACTGTCCTCATCATCTACTGATTCTTGTGTTTACCATACATTTGCATCACCTCCTTTATTATTTCAGCCACGGCATTCAGAAATGCAAAAGCACTTGGTCAGGCCAAGGAGTCTTATATAAAAGTTGGAGAGCTGCAGAAGGCGATGAATTTGTATCCTTTGTGTAGTATGACTGTGCCATAGTTATTCTAAATGTATTAGACCTGTTTCTTGTAAATACACTAATATCCCCGTTATCATCTTCAGCATCATTTTCCTTTTCACACCTTATGCAGGAAGCCTGCACCGAGCAGTCACATGGTTGTGCAGTATTGGTTTCTGTGGCAGTTTGTTTTACATGATGAGGCTGACAACCTCATGCACAACCTCATCTTAGTCACCTTGTATGACACGTATGAGGGTATAGTAGACCTATTCTTTCTTTGTCTTTTCATTCAGAGACTCAAGAGAACTACACTGTGCAAAATAACAGCTTTCAGATTTGGCGGATTCGCAGTGTAGGGGTTTACATGAGCTTGATATGTGAATGTAGGTTCCTTCTGAAGGGGGCTTAGTTCTTAGATTTGTCCTTTTGTCTCCCCCCCCCCCCCTTTTATTTTTTAGTGCTGGTCCATGTAGCACTGTTTTATTATAGATCTCGGGAGTCTTAGAGCGTCAGATTTACTAGAAAATACAAATTATGAAAATCAGCTTCCATTCATTTCCTTTTTCCCTTCTTACTGAGCATGGAGTCACAGCTGACCCTTTCGCAGGTAGCCTGCGTCAAAGTCCCCGCAGCTCTTGTAGCTGTGATATCTGTAGCAGTATATATTACACAGTGAGGTTACCGGCTCACAAAGTCCCCGCGCTCTTGTAGCTGTGATGTCTGTAGCAGTATATATTACACAGTGAGGTTACCGGCTCACAAAGTCCCCGCGCTCTTGTAGCTGTGATGTCTGTAGCAGTATATATTACACAGTGAGGTTACCGGCTCACAAAGTCCCCGCGCTCTTGTAACTGTGATGTCTGTAGCAGTATATATTACACAGTGAGGTTACCGGCTCATGCACAGCTTCATATGTCACCTTTTACGACATGCCTGAAGAAACATTGGACAAATTCTTTCTTTTTCTTGTCAGAGACCACCAGTAACTGCATGGGGCTAATTTACTATTACAAGTGTGTACCCGTTTATCTGACATCCTTGGAGACAGCTGTGTTTTGGAAACCACATTTTTTCAGTTTTTAGATATCACCCAAATCGCGTCTGAAAATAACCTAGAGTCACCCAAAATGTGTTCAAAAATAGCCATAAGTCTCTCAAAATATGTTTTACAAATAGCACAAAGTTACCCACAATAGTCAAAAATCACCAAAAGTAGCCCAAAGAAGCTTTAAATTTTTCATAATATTTTGGTTTTCGGATTCTTAGATCAATCAATCAATGCCCTTTAGCTCCCTAAGGAGCATAGGCCTTCAACAAACACATGCCAAGTTTTCCTGTCCTGTGCCATCCGCTCAAGTTCTTTCCATGTATTCCTCATCGTTTTCACCTCTGTATCCAGTTCTCTTCTCCATGTGTTTTTTGGTCTACCTCTGCCTCTCTTTCCCTGTTGATTCCAGAACAAGGACTGCCTTGTAATACTATTAACAGGTCTCCTCAGTGTGTGTCCTATCCATTACAGCGTCTTCTTCTCAACTCTTGTTCCACTGGCACTTGTCTGGTTCTTGTCATCAATTCCACATTTGTGACTTTGTCATACCATTTCAGTCCTTCTATTCTATGCAAGCACCCGTTTATAAAAGTCTGTACCTTTTTGGTTGTTGTTTTTGTTGCTCTCCGTGTCTCAGAGCCATACAGTATGACTGACTTCACATTTGAGTTTAAGATTCTTATTTTCGTGTTGGACTTGATTTCTCTTGACCTCCATATATTTCCCAATGCAATGAAAGCTCATCTTGCTTTTTGTATTCTTATTTTGATATCACTGTCTGTCCCTCCAACTCTGTCTATATTACTGCTAAGATATGTGTACGATTCTACATCCTTTAGTGGTGTTTCTTCAAGTTCAACCTTGTTATCATTTCTTGCATTTATTCTCATAATCTTTGTCTTTTCCCTTAGATAAAAGGATGTAAGTAAACCTGTACTTAACGTTAATGAGAAAAGACAATATTTTGGAAGCACAGCTGTTCATTCATTCAGTCATTATCAATACCCTTCAGCTACCCAAGGAGTATAGACCTTCAACAAACATATGCCATGTCCTCCTGTCATGTACCATCAGGTCAAGGTCTTTCTATGTCTTCCTGTCACATGCCATCAGGTCAAGGTCTTTCTATGTCTTCCTGTCACATGCCATCAGGTCAAGGTCTTTCTATGTCTTGCTCATTATTTTCATTTCTGTCTCCAGTTCTCTTCTGCATTTGTTTTTCAGTGTACCTCTTGCCCAAGGGATTCCAGAACAAGGACTGCCTTGTAATGCTATCAACAGGTTTCCTCATCGTGTGTCCTATTCATCTCCAGCATCTTCTTCTCATCTCTTTGTTCCACAAGCACCTGTTTATGAAAGTCTGTAACTTCTTGGTTCACCAAGAGCTGATGCTCAGTGACAGTGGATCAAAGTCAAGTCAAGTCAAGTCAACTTCTCGGTTGTTGTTTTTGTTGTTCTCCATGTTTCACAGCCATACAATAGGGCTGACGACATTTGAGTTGAAAATTCTTATTTTTGTGTTGGACTTGATGAAGAAGACACGGAATGATCTTGAGCTGATGGCATGCGACAGGAAGACCTGGCATAAGTTTGTTGAAGGCCTATGCTCATTGTTAATGTTAATCAGAATCGATGTCATTGCACTCCGGGCAAACCCATAGGGGCTCAGTCTCCCTCAGCAAATGTTGAAGAGTTTGAATGCTAAATGTTCCTGTTGTGCAGTGGTTGTAAACACGCTGGATGGGTCCTTTCATACGTCCATTCCTGCTGGTCTTACGTTTGATGCCAAATTCCAGCAGTCTTAGCCTTAATGATTCATCGATTGCAGTGTCATTCTGTAATAGTCGATCATGAATTGCCTTCAGTATTTCTCTCTTATCCATGTTCAATTCACCGTGGGGACTTGAAGGGTAATGACAGAATGAATGAACCTTTTTTTGAGAAAAGTCAATATTTTTCCTGTTGATGAATTTTGGAGAAACAAGACATTTATTTTTACTATTACATGATGGGAAGGACAGTTATTTTACCGTTTTTATCATACTTACTTACTTACTTAGTTGTTTCCCTTCTACCGTGAGGTGTAGAGGTTTGGAAGAGCGAGCGCCAGACTATCCTATTGGCTGTCTTCCTCCTGGCCTGGCTCCATTCTAGTCCTCGGTCCTTCAAAGATTAGCTAATGTTGTCCTCCCTGGGTCGTCCTGGAGGTCTGGATCCCTGGCTGTTAGTTTCCCATGCTTGTCATGGTAGCCGATCTTCTCCCATTCTGCAGACATGGCCAAACCATCTTAGTTGGGACTGTTCTACTTGGGTCTGCAGGGGGTGGGATTTTAGGCCTTGACGTATTGTCTGGTTGCTGATCATGCCTCTTCTTGTTACTTCAACCACCTTCCTCAGATACCTCTTTTCTGAGGTTTGGATCTGGCTTTTGTGGGTTGTTGTCATTGCCCATGACTCGCATCCATACATCAAGACTGGGACATAGGTGGAAAGGTATACAGCAATCTTCGTTTTCTTATCAACCTCTCTCTTGCTGAGGAATCCTCAATTTATGGCCTGAAAAAGTCTCCCAGCTGCTACTTTTCGAGTGGCCAACGCTTCCGGTCTATAACAGCTCCAAGGTATTTAAAGTGGTCGACCTGCTCCAGGCCCTATTCTCCCAGCTTAATCTGATGCCTTCTTTCTTCTTGTGATATCACCATGGTTTTTGTTTTAGAGCTGCTTATGACATCCCTCTCTTCTCCAGCTCTTCCTTCCAGATTTCCAGGTTGGATTGATGTGCCTCTGATTTAGCAATCAGGGCAACATCATCAGCAAATGCCAGCTCTGAAATACAAACCAGTCTCATCTTCCAGTACCCACTGAATACTTTCTTTTTCTCTCCTTACATGCCTTGATGACATCGTCCATGAGGAGTGTGAAAAGATAAGGTGACAGGATATCACCTTGTCTTACACCAGTGGTGGTCCTGAACTCTTCTGACTTATGGGTTGCTGTTCTCACATAATTTCTGCAAGACTTGTAGAAGCTTTGTAATTTATCTTGAAGAGAAAGGGTAGAGAAAGAGCCACATTAGTGCAGAGGTTAGTACACTGGCTTCTTAGCTCAGTGGTCCATGGTTCGATCCCCAGTTGAGAGGTATTTTTTGTAGACCACAAACGGCTCAGGGGTCGGACCAGCCTCGTGAATTTGGTACCAGAGCAACTCTGGGAAGGTTGAGGCAGCCGGCGTGATGCTGACTACATCACCCGTAGTGTGCCGATGGTCAAGAAAATATGGGACTAAAACCATATTCTCAATAGGCGTGTAACGGGATCCTTCTTTTTTTTTGAAAGTGCAGTGTCCTTGCTATAGCTTATTATTTAAAAAAGAAAAAAAAATCCTGTCCTACTTTACAAAGTACGTGGAAGAAACAATATTTGTGACCTTTGCAACAAAATTACAGAGCCTTAACTGAGATAAGACCTTTCCATGCAGCAAAGTAAGTATATCTATGTCTCTGTCATACTTCCACTCATGCATACACGCACGCACGCACGCACGCACGCACACACACACACACACACACACACACACTTTCTTTTACCTCGCCCGTGTTTTAAAAAAATGTGACATATTATTAGTTAAGCTCATCATGGGAATGGTTTAATGGCAGAATGCATCCAACATATTGTGGAGCTTGTTATATGTTTTTTGTCTTGTTATTTTTGCACTTTCAGACTTTCAGGTCATTTAGCTTTTATGTTTTACATTTTCTTAAGATAAATAATGTTACATGAGGAAACTGTTTCTAACATTTCACTCGCATCTGGTCTGTTCTCAATTCTTAAATGGTAAAGGTAGTCCCATAGCAAATATGGTGGCAGGGGAGTATTAGAGACTGCACTATCCTAGGTCACAACTTTATGAGGTGGGGTGGCCGCTTCCCTTCTTCCCTGTCTTTGTGCCTTCCCTGACACAAGAGCACTCCTCTTACAGCACAGGGTACAAAGAAACAATATGACCATTGCTTCCTCAGGCTATTTGTTAGAGATGACCAATATTACGGCTGGCAAGCTCATCATGGACAACAAATAGCTACACAATATGAATGCTTTGGTGCAGGTTTCCTGCAAGAGGATCAGCTACAGTGTGTCGCCCCCCCCCCCCCCCCCCCCCCTCCCCCCAGGAGAAGCAAATAAGGAAATGATGATAACTCAAGAGCAGAGTGTTACCCATTTGCTACTGAGTAGACTGGATCATGATAACGTAAGGTTTTGACCCCACCCAACTTTGCCTGAAGAAGCAAGTATTTTAACTTAATTATTATGGAACTCATATGAAGGTGCATTCCATGATCCATGACTCCTTTGAAACAAATGCCATCACCTACAGCTCTCAAACATGTTGAATCTAGAGGAGTTTTCTATGAGATCAGATCACTAGCCATCAGAGGTGGATCTCCAGTGTCTTCTTCTCTTGCCTTTCCTGTCCATCTCTTATTGTCTTCTTGTAATGGTATTGTCTCCCCAGCTGTGCAGTGGTGGTCCAACAATGGCCAGACTTAGAGTATAAAATTGAGGGTCCTCAAAGGTATCAATCTTCGCTCAAGATTACTGTTGGCAGAGATATAAATAGAAGAATGATGCCTCTACTTCAGGGAGCCTCACATGATTTTAAAGAAAAGCAAGCATAACAACTGGGATCATCTAAGCTGTCATGAACTTTTTATTCTCCAGCCCCTTCCTGTCAGGAAATATTAACTGGTATTTCCGGGGCTCCAGCTGAATATGATTCAGCAACTATTACTTTAATAGCTCTGTATGGTTATGTATTTAAAACAATATGAGTCATACGGCGGCAGACATACAATTTACTCACTAGTAATGAATCCAACTATAAATTTATAGTAACAGGTTTAATAATCACTTATGGGTTAACAATGTAAAATAAATAAAGTCGTTTATAAAAAAGAAGCAATGATATTTCTCATCAATAAATGATGTTAAATTTTGGTGGATGATAGGAAAAATTTGAAATGTCCATTGGCTGTGCTTGTATGTTACTTGACTGCCGGTGTGGTGTTAGTTGGCATCTGCTTCAGTCTCTGTAGGTTCCCAGAGGGGCTTTGGACTGGTCCTTCTCTCTAATAGTCAAATCTGGTGGTTGTAGCATGTCCCATGCAGTAAGGTTGAGGTAACTACATATGTCTTCAAGATCCATCTGATGTTGATGTCTAGTGTAGACTGCAACTTGTACCTCAAATAAGAGGAAACAAATGTCTTTTTTTAAGTATTGGGTCTCCTGAAATAAACATCAGACGTCCTCCACTTCCATCCACCACTTCATCTTCCTCAGAATTTTTACCCTCCCTGAGCATTAATTTTAGACCCAGTGAGTTGGATGAAAGTACTTTTGGACAGTAGAGGGCGACAACTGAAATATACTTAAACATACATGTAAACTTTACTAAAGTGTTAGTATAATAAATATACACCTCATGATATCACCATCCACTGCCTGCTGTCTATGGAGCCTGGTGCCACCTTTGTTGTTGGTTCCTTGTGAGGAAACCTGCATGAAGAAGTCACCAGCTCTTGCAGCAGTTGTTCATGTGTCAAGTTATTTGCAGTGATGAGGTTGCCAGCTTCATATGCAACTGTTCATCCACAAGCAAATGATACATGTCAAAATGCAAACAAAATGATAAAATGTACATATTACAACTTACCCCAATTTCAGGCAAACACAGACTTTTTGCACAGGAAACGTCTGAATAGTGTTGGGCAACTGTTTAAGATGTTGTACCTTTCAGGTGTGTTAGGTGTTTAACTTGGTGCACTTGAAGTAGGATCCTAGAACTTAAAGAGCAGAATGATGACTCTGGAGTTACTCACTTCTAATCTTGGAATTCACTTCCAGTCCTATGACCTGTCCTATATTTGGGTCCTAATATTCCATGTTCCTGGTTGTCTTTGATTTCTCCTTGATGGAATTGGAAGTAGTCTTACAAAGCAGTATGTTATAAGCGAAATGTTCATCCACAAACCCATTTTGCTTCATTGGGGAGAGATCCAATCAAGAACAGTCTATCTTAGCATCTCAAATGCCAAACCAGATGCAAATAAGTATCTGATTTTGGTAGGGTTCACTCCCCCCCAACACCCTCCTGTAGAACATGACAACATAAGATATTGCCCTTTGTCATATCACGAGCAAAGACACCCTGGAATTGCCACGTAAACTAGTGTCATTTTTTTAATAAATTATAAATTGCACAACAGAAATTCTGCTATAACTTTATGGTTAATGGCCCAAACATGATAATTCTTTTGGGATTTGAACAGTTACTACAAATACATGTAATTATGGCAGTAGGAAATCATTATCTTTGGTATTTGACGAGAAAATTATGATTGTGTAGGTAAATTTGCACAACAACATTGAAATACCGCGAAAGTTTACAAGAGGAAAAGTGAACTCAGGCGCTGACCTCTGAGAAAGCAAGACCTGAGATTTGGTATATAAGCCCCGTCTCAGACACAGTTCTTTACTTCCTGAAATCACTTCAAGATCTGACAGAGCTGAGAAGATATCCAGAAGGCTGACTCTTATATATTAGAAGTCTTAACCCACAACACAACAAAATAACAGAGAAGAAGCCATAACTGACCGCTGTTGTGAGCGATTTGTAGACCAAAGCTTGTAACAACCGCAGACTTTGAAGTACCAGTGTTCTGAGGGTTCAACTAGCGGTGAAAAATGTGACACAATTTTGGAAATTGTGAAATGTTTAACAGTGTTCCTGGCATAAGCATAGCATCTTCAATGTCCAGATATTTTAACAAATGAGGGAAGTCAGCTACTACAATGTGTCAAGCAAGTTAAGTAAAACCAAGACACACAAGCCAATAACATGTTGACAATGACTAAACAGTGACAATATATATATTTTTTTATATCTTGTAAGATATTTTATACCAAGGTGCTAACTTATTACTATACATCATTAATCAATAAAGTGCATTGATTTGTTTATAACTGCAGTTATTGAATTATTTAACTTTCCAGTTATAATTTTGTTTTGTGTGGTCAAGGAAATATTAAACATTTAAAATGGGTAGGGAATAAATACGAGTTGCACTCACATACTTATATAACACCCTTGGAGCATAGGATAGGTCTGGCGAGAAGGTAAGTTACTACACAGCTTTCTTCTACAGCTACCATCTAGAACTGTACATTTGACTACCTGATTTGTCCTGTGCCATCCCTACCACTAGTTCTCCAGTTCTAGGAACTAAACTTTCTAATTTTCTATCCAACATCCATCTCACCACACCCTTTACATGGTATTTTCAAACTCCATGACCATATAAGGTCTAGCTACTTCTGTTGTTGCCTGTCAAGTTTACCAACTCATTGCTTCACAGATAATCACCTCCAAGATGTTACTTTCTCGTAGTTAATTATTATGACAAAGTCAGTCTGCCAGAAGTATTACATCACTTCCCATGCCTTAATCTGAACAAGATTCATATCTTCCGACATCCCAGTGAAATTGGCAGTGTATTTGGGCAGTTTTCTAACTGACACCTATCTTCAAATACCATCTGTTATCCTTATTGGACAACTGAGACAACATGGTTAATGGCAGTTATCTGCAACCTATGTCTCTGTATCAAAGGTTGTTATCTACCTTTGCAGACAATGTCTGGGTTTTCGCCCTATGTCATCTTGTGGAAAGGCAATCCCAGCTTATCTTTCACTCCTCCATCTAGTGTTGGCAATACGAAAATTGCCATAATCTAACAAACACGTCGATCAGTCAGGTAAAACCGTGATGGTGGGTGATGAAGTAGGACAAGATATGATTAGATAACCGTGAATGATGAATGCGCAAACAATAAACAAGGGAAAAATTAGCAAGTAGATACTAGAAGGAATGATCGAGTAACACTGTCGGAGAGGAGTGAAGTCCAGTAAAAGAGATTGAAAATATTTTGTCACACTTCCTCTTGCATGTTTGCCATCAACGTTTCATTCCATTATGGCATAATTTTTTTAATCTGATTCATTAATTGCTTGCTCATTTCTAGTTGTTTAAGGACTTCTTTATTTGTTTTCTGATGTTTCTCATAGATGCATCATATTGTTCGTTACAAACACATTTCTAGGTCCTAAATTCTTTCTTCTAACTGCTTGTTCATTGTCCCTGTTTCTGTGCCATACAGTAATGAAGAGTATATATAGCCTAACATTTGGAACGTCCACTTGGTTAGGCAGTTAGAGCACATTCCTCTTACAGCACAGTTACCGGGTTCCAGGATTGAAACCTGGAAGCATCATGCTCCAGTCTACCCAGTTGTAAATGGGTAACTGACTCTGCTCTTGAATTAGGAAAGGCAAAGGCAGCGAGGATAGGAGCTGGTCCCCCCACCTCATAAAGCTTCACTCCCCTACAACAGTTTCTGCTATAGGACTACCTTTACCATTTTTTAATATAACGTTTGATGGTTTTAATTTTTATTTTGTGAGTTACTTGTTTGATTGTTAGTATCTGTCTTATTTGTGCTGAATGTAATTTTGACAATTCTCTGTTTCTTTTTTATTTTCAGAGCCTATGTTAGTATCTGTCTTATATTGTAGAATGTAATTTTGACGATTCTCTGTTTCTTGTTGATTGTCAGAGCCTATGTTAGTATCTGTCTTATATTGTAGAATGTAATTTTGATGATTCTCTGTTTCTTGTTGATTATCAGAGCCTATGTTAGTATCTGTCTTATATTGTAGAATGTAATTTTGACGATTCTCTGTTTCTTGTTGATTGTCAGAGCCTATGTTAGTATCTGTCTTATATTGTAGAATGTAATTTTGACGATTCTCTATTTCTTGTTGATTGTCAGAGCCTATGTTAGTATCTGTCTTATATTGTAGAATGTAATTTTGACGATTCTTTGTTTCTTGTTGATTGTCAGAGCCTATGTTAGTATCTGTCTTATATTGTAGAATGTACAAGGGGCTTGACATAAGTCTTGGGCCTGACCATGAAGGAGTCACAGGAGGAAGATGAAACTCTGCACATTTAAAGTTTATCATATTTGCACTGAATGTGTGAAGTATGCCTTTGTTTCTTCAATGGGTTTTCCCGCTACGGTGCATGGTGCAATGTACCCTATTGACCGGATCTGCTGCTCCAAAGATTTGACAAAACAATGGAAAAGAAGGAGGCCAGAGCTGTGATAAAATTTCTGATGTTTCAGGGAAAAACACCTACAGAAATACACAGGGAGATGGAACCAGTGTTTCGTGATTCTTGTCCTTCATATACTTCGGTAATGTCATGAAATATTCTAATCCACATATATAAATTATTAGGTAAATATGAAGCCTAACAAATAAAATTAATAAAGAGAAGAGCAATGGTAAAATGACAGTGCTGTCACAAGGAATGTACTCGAAATCCCCCTTGTTTTCTGCGTCGTCTGCAAATTGTAACGCTTTCACGTTGATATAAAAGCTTACTGTATTATTACCCGCCTTCTTCAATGAAACGTGTGCTGCATTTCTAAGAAAAACATTGAGACGTACTGCGTAATGACCTAAATTAATCCTAACATTAATTATATTACGTTACCAAAACGAACGAACAGATGGACAAAAGGATAGCGAGAGGGGAGGGCTGAAAATCAGGAACGCATGCAACACGCGACGCGCGATATACAAATGCTGGCATCACGCGTGTAAGTCTACAAGCACTAACTTTTTTTCAGACGGACAGTGATAAAATACACTACCCTTTCCCAGAGTTAGGTTTATAAATCATAACAAACTCTTATTAGAAAAGACAACATTAGATGGGTTTACGTTTGAACACATAACAGTACCCAGACAGCACATCTTCGAAACAGGAGGTAGAAGAAATTGCATATTTTGAACGCAGCCACGTAGCTCCTTTAAATTAGTATTTTTGGGTTCCTTAGGGCTTGCTGACAAATAATATGTAAAACGTTACGCAAATAGTCCAGGAATTAATAAATTATACCCAAAATAAAATATTGGGGGTGCCTGACAGCATAAAATCATTTCTGCTCATAAGATTTTTTTTTTAACGTGTTTGAAAAAAATTTACGTTACAGAAATAGCCTACCATGTAAACTTCAAATTGATTGGAGCGCAACAAATGAAAGCCTAACCACGATTGGTCGGGCTATAAATACTATCTTGGTTGTTAGGGGAGACGGGAAAAGATAACATTTTTTCAAACACTTGTCGAAACGTGGCTCATTGGCCAGTCTCGCTGATATACACACTTGGGAGCGTTAGTTCGAGACCACTTGTTTAAATGATCCTGATAAAGCATCAGTGCGTTGAAGCCAGCTAAAATTTTGCTCAATAAAAGCCTGGAAGATAAGCAGATGGAAATTTGTGCCAGTTTGTGCCAGAATTCATTGCTAATCAACGTATCTGTGTTATTCGTATGAATTGTGGTAAGCTTGAACCATTTAATATCTTTTAATGAAAATTGAATGTGAATTGTTGATTTATGCCTGTATATATATGTGTAGTTCAGTGGCAAACGTGAGGTAAAGCCTAAAATGCTCCAGCCTGAACAGAGGGTGTCGGAGAGAAGTAAAACGGCATGGAATGGCCAAACAGTACACTGACACCTGGATGATTGACTAGAAAGAAATAATGCTGGAAGTGCAGAGGCGTAGTAACCATTAAGAAGGGTAATACTGGAATAAAGTATTTCAAATGAAGCTGACTGTTGGCCTAACGCTCTGAACGCAATGTTTGTGCTGTATTGTGATCAGTGTAAAAGAGAATATAAATTAGTTATGAAGTAGAAGGTACATCCTTCTTGATTTCAGGGACAGTGGTCTTGATGGTACTGAGCAGCATCTGGTCAGAGATTTGCTGAATCCAGAGTCGGACAGCATACTCCTTGGTCTTTTTAGCTATCAGTGAGGTGTCTCCTGAGCCCAGAGGAGAATTCGAGCAGAGGAGTCCTTTCCTGCCGCCATCACTCAAGATAAGCAGAGTTGGCCAGCTGAGCTCAACATTATGTCCCCTCATATTGAACTGACTTTATAAAATTAACATTAAGAGGGGAATTTACTTGTCTTAAAATCAGGAACTGTGAACATCTCCAATACTGGTCCCTAAAGACAAACTATTGAAGTCATGATGACAAATACCAACAGAGCTTGAACAAAACAAAACCAGTATTACCTCATTTTACTACTACACAACTGACACACATAGAACATTTGTAATAATATATGTCACTACAATATTCATATTAAATACATTCTGTACATAACTTGTAATTTAAATTGATTGTGATTCCTGATTCCCTTGTAGTTGAATCAGGACACATATTCATTCATGCCAGTAATGAATACATATTGTTATTTGAAAGTTATCAGTGCCTCCTTTAAGATAGTCTCATAGAGTGTTATATGTATGTGAGTGTCACAGTGTTGTCAAGAGTAGTGGATTACATTAAATTGTTTATCTGTCTGTTGTTGTGACTTACACTTCTTCATACACATACCCTAGACACATAACGTAGCATCACACTATTCCAGAATAATTCTGACTGAGATAAAGAGATATGTGGTAGCAAGTAAGGTTATCTATAATACACTACTCTTAATAGATATAGATACCTTCACAGCTGATCTCAGTCAGTACACTAAGTCCCCTATAAATATTTATAACATCCCACTTCACCACATATATTGGGGTCTCGCTCTTGGGATTTTGAATCTTTAACTATTAAAAATATTGGGGGTAATTCACTTCAGGGAATATAAGAATTAAAAGGTATCCTTGGGTGGAATTAAATAAGGTTGAGCTCACGGTGCCTGTGTTGTCCATTAGATATATAGTTAGAAATTGAATTGTTGGTTAGACATTATATAAAGTTACCTGATAGACAATGGCGGACCTGGCCAAATTTCGATCTGCTGCGGTTCAGACTGCAAAAGAGTTAGGATTAGATGGGCAAGTTATGGTTGCCTATGTTACTACGGAATGTGACAAATTTATTGAACGCGAAGAAAGAAGGTTTGAAGCCGAAAGAAAGTTAGAGGCTGACAGGGAAATTAAGGTTAAAAGCTTAAGAGGTTGCAGATTGAGGCTGAGGCTAAGAAATTGGAGGCAGAAAGAGAAGACAAAAGATTAGCTGCAGAAAGAAGACAGGCTGCAGAAAGGGAAGAGAAGAAATTAGCTGCAGAAAGAGAAGAAAGAAAATTAGCTGCAGAAAGGGAAGCAGAAGATAAAAGATTACAAAGGGAACATGAGTTACGACTAAGGGAGTTTGAGTTTCAAGGCCATGCTCCTGAAAATGGTGCCAGTCCCTTTGCCTCTGATGCTACGGTTACTCAGGGAGCCTCAATCTCAGCTATGAATTTTCATTTAGATCATTTTGTTGAGAAAGACGATGATATTGAGAGCTATATAAATAGGTATGAGCTATTAGCTACCACGTATGGGTTGGAGAGAGAGAAAGGTGGAGCTTAAAGTTATCTCAGGGACTTCGTGGGGCAGCTTATGAAGTTTTTGCAAAAATGAGCAGAGGTGATCAGGAAAATTATGACATGCTAAAGCAGGCTCTTTTGTTAAGGTATGAAAAGAATGCAGAGTTTTACAGGAAAAAATTTAGGAATGCTAAACTACTGTCAGGTGAAACCTATCACCAGTTCTCTGCACGCATAGAGACATACTTGGAGAAATGGACTTCTCTGGGGAAAACCCAAGATCTTAAGGAAATGGTCCTTATAGAGCAACTAAGAGAGTCCATGGCTCCAGACCTGAGAAAGTTTCTCATGGAACAAGGTGCAGAGAGGCTGGGTGAGTTGCTAAATGTTGCTGAAAGGTATCAAGCAGCTCAAGCAGAGGTAACAGGTAATAAAAAGAAACAGGTGGATAACTTTAGGGCACCACAGAACTTTAATAAATTTGATCCTAAGGATCAAAATAAAGGTAAGCACCAATTTGATAGGCCACGGTATGACAATAAAAATAAATTCCCACAATTCGATGAAAGGAAATATAATGAAAGAAAATCTTTCAACCAAGGAAAAAGGTGGTGTAAAAATTGTCAGATGGACAATCATGACACTGACCGTTGCAGAAGGAAACCTGTGTATATGGCAACCCTTCAGGTCAGGTCGACCTCAAGACAGGAGGAGGATATTATGTTAGATACCACTCCAGAAGAGATGAGGAAGGCACAGGCTGGGGATAAAACACTCAAGCCTTGTTTCAGAAAATTGTCAACTTGTCATACAACTCCAGGCAAGGGAGATTTTTACATGAAAAACAAGTTGATGTATAGGAAGACTGGAGCTAGATCCAATGGTCACGGACAGCTGGTTCTTCCAAAAAGATACAGGACAGAATTAATAAGGAGCCTACATGTGAAACCAGATGGGGACCATGAGAAGATAGGTACCATCATTCAAAAGGTGGCTCACAATTATTATTGGCCCAAAGCAAGATGGGACATTGAAAATTTTGTAGAAAGGTGTAGCATAGCACATGAGGGAACACCCACAAGTGGGAACATGGATCAGGACCTGGACACGCCCCGAGGCAAAATTAGGCCTGATAATAAAAAGAAAAATAGATTTGATAAAGTGGACCAAATGGAATGGGAAGCCCCTTTTCACGGACAAGCTTCACTTAACTGTTTTACAATGGCCACTATGCGGAGAGTGCAAAAAGATGTCTTACCCCAGGATAAGCCGAAAATCCCTCAATCGGACTTAAACAAACTGGAGGAAGAGGATGTAGAGAGGAAATCTCTCATCAAGAATTTTAAGAGGGGAGAAAGCCCCAAAAGAAAAAAATTGGTAGCGGTCGTTTTGTGAATGATAATTCTGGGAGGAAAAATCATCACTATAAAGCTTCGAGTGGAAGAGACCATACCGGTGCATGGACAAATAGGTCCACACAATTAAAGGTCCATATGTAGCTTGTTAAGAACGTGGACTGATGAAAAGGCAGAGGAAAACATTACATCTTCATACCAATATGTGAATGAGCTGACCACTCGGTTGAAAACTGGCTGGAAACTTGCCAATGAAAATTTGAAACAAGCCAGGAAGAAACATGCTGCCTATTATAACAGGAAGGCGAAGACAGAAATTTGGCTGTGGGAGAGAAAGTACTGCTTCTTTTGCCCGGGAGTCAGAATAAGTTACAAATTGGATGGCAGGGTCCATATACAGTTCTAGAGAAGGTGTCTAGAACAAATTATAAGATAGATAAGAAGGGGAAAGAAAAAATCTATCATGTGAATCTCCTGAAGAAATATTTGGAAAGAGAACATCAGGAAGAGACACACTTGTTGACCTTGTCCATCGCCATGGAGATGAAAAAGGAACCACTTTCATCATTTGAATATCCATTACACCCCTGTGAGACAGCAGCACAGGTGAAAATCAGTACACATTTAACGAAAACTCAGAAAGAGAGAGTGCAACAGGTTCTAAATAATCATGCAGAGGTGTTAACAGACCGACCAGGGCATACAAACCTATTGGAATATGATATGAAACTCATAGACTCCACACCTGTCTGTATGAAACCATATTCGATTCCGTTTGCTAAGGAAAAAGCTTTGAAGGAAGAGATAGACTATCTGTTGAAGGAAGGAATTATTTCGCACAGTGAGTCTTCGTATAGTTCCGGGGTGGTACTCTTAAGGAAGCCCTCTGGAGAACATAGACTCTGTATAGATTACAGGAGACTGAATGCTATTACAGAAGGACAGGTGGATCCATTGCCGGATACAAATCAGCTGTTTGCCAGACTAAATAAAGCTAAATATTTCTCAAAAGTGGATCTGAGTAAAGGATACTATCAGATTCCAGTAAAGCCTGAGGTTAGACCATACCTAGCTTTTAGTACCTCAGAAGGACACTATGAGTTTAATAGATTGCCATTTGGATTGAAGAATGCGCCTAGTGTCTTCTCTAGAATGATGAGAAAATTATTGGATCCTCTGAATAATCCCTGTGTCACACATGTGATGGATGATCTCCTGATAGCAACAGAAACCTTTGAGGAACACATTGACTCTCTGAACATGCTGTTTGATCGACTTAGGGAGGCAAATTTTTAACAGCCCGACCAACCAAATGTTGCGTTGGATGTAAAGAATTGGAATTTTTGGGACACACAGTTTATCAGGGAAACATGACCCCTGACCCAAAGAATTTAGAGAAACTACAGAAAGCCCCGAGACCACAAACCAAGAAGGACGTGAGATCCTTTGTCTCATTATGTGGTTTCTACCAGAAGTATATCAAAAACTTTAATTCCATATGTGCACCTTTAACGGAATTGACACGTAAAGGACATCCAGATCGCATTACATGGACACCACAATGTGAAATGACTTACCAAGAATTGAAGGAAAAGCTCACAAGTAAACCCATTTTGAAATTACCTGACTTAAGTCAAGAATTCATAGTAAGGACGGATGCAAGTAATATTGGGTTAGGTGCAACTTTACTACAGAAATCAGATGCATTGGATGGGGAATTAAGCCCAGTGGCATATGCTAGCAGAAAGTTGAATAAAGCTGAAATCAACTACTCAACTAGCGAAAAAAATGTCTTGCAGTAATATGGGCAATAAAGAAATTCAATATTTATCTATATGGGAAGGCATTTAAGTTGCAAACTGACCACAAACCTTTATCGTTTTTAGCACAGGCTAAGCATGAGAACTCTAGGTTACTCCGATGGTCTTTGCTTCTGGCTCCATATAATTTTAGCATTGAATATATATCTGGAAAAACCAATCTGGGAGCGGATTTTTTAAGCCGCCATCCGTGTGATGAGAATCACCGTAAACCCCAGAAATAATAATAAATTTCTCTATGTGTATATAGAATAAAGGACTGACATATAATGTCTGTTTTAAGAGGGGAGGTGTCATGAAATATTCTAATCCACATATATAAATTATTAGGTAAATATGAAGCCTAACAAATAAAATTAATAAAGAGAAGAGCAATGGTAAAATGACAGTGCTGTCACAAGGAATGTACTCGAAATCCCCCTTGTTTTCTGCTTCGTCTGCAAATTGTAACGCTTTCACGTTGATATAAAAGCTTACTGTATTATTACCCGCCTTCTTCAATGAAACGTGTGCTGCATTTCTAAGAAAAACATTGAGACGTACTGCGTAATGACCTAAATTAATCCTAACATTAATTATATTACGTTACCAAAACGAACGAACAGATGGACAAAAGGATAGCGAGAGGGGAGGGCTGAAAATCAGGAACGCATGCAACACGCGACGCGCGATATACAAATGCTGGCATCACGCGTGTAAGTCTACAAGCACTAACTTTTTCAGACGGACAGTGATAAAATACACTACCCTTTCCCAGAGTTAGGTTTATAAATCATAACAAACTCTTATTAGAAAAGACAACATTAGATGGGTTTACGTTTGAACACATAACAGTACCCAGACAGCACATCTTCGAAACAGGAGGTAGAAGAAATTGCATATTTTGAACGCAGCCACGTAGCTCCTTTAAATTAGTATTTTTGGGTTCCTTAGGGCTTGCTGACAAATAATATGTAAAACGTTACGCAAATAGTCCAGGAATTAATAAATTATACCCAAAATAAAATATTGGGGGTGCCTGACAGCATAAAATCATTTCTGCTCATAAGATTTTTTTTTAACGTGTTTGAAAAAAATTTACGTTACAGAAATAGCCTACCATGTAAACTTCAAATTGATTGGAGCGCAACAAATGAAAGCCTAACCACGATTGGTCGGGCTATAAATACTATCTTGGTTGTTAGGGGAGACGGGAAAAGATAACATTTTTTCAAACACTTGTCGAAACGTGGCTCATTGGCCAGTCTCGCTGATATACACACTTGGGAGCGTTAGTTCGAGACCACTTGTTTAAATGATCCTGATAAAGCATCAGTGCGTTGAAGCCAGCTAAAATTTTGCTCAATAAAAGCCTGGAAGATAAGCAGATGGAAATTTGTGCCAGTTTGTGCCAGAATTCATTGCTAATCAACGTATCTGTGTTATTCGTATGAATTGTGGTAAGCTTGAACCATTTAATATCTTTTAATGAAAATTGAATGTGAATTGTTGATTTATGCCTGTATATATATGTGTAGTTCAGTGGCAAACGTGAGGTAAAGCCTAAAATGCTCCAGCCTGAACAGAGGGTGTCGGAGAGAAGTAAAACGGCATGGAATGGCCAAACAGTACACTGACACCTGGATGATTGACTAGAAAGAAATAATGCTGGAAGTGCAGAGGCGTGGTAACCATTAAGAAGGGTAATACTGGAATAAAGTATTTCAAATGAAGCTGACTGTTGGCCTAACGCTCTGAACGCAATGTTTGTGCTGTATTGTGATCAGTGTAAAAGAGAATATAAATTAGTTATGAAGTAGAAGGTACATCCTTCTTGATTTCAGGGACAGTGGTCTTGATGGTACTGAGCAGCATCTGGTCAGAGATTTGCTGAATCCAGAGTCGGACAGCATACTCCTTGGTCTTTTTAGCTATCAGTGAGGTGTCTCCTGAGCCCAGAGGAGAATTCGAGCAGAGGAGTCCTTTCCTGCCGCCATCACTCAAGATAAGCAGAGTTGGCCAGCTGAGCTCAACATTATGTCCCCTCATATTGAACTGACTTTATAAAATTAACATTAAGAGGGGAATTTACTTGTCTTAAAATCAGGAACTGTGAACAGCTCCAATACTGGTCCCTAAAGACAAACTATTGAAGTCATGATGACAAATACCAACAGAGCTTGAACAAAACAAAACCAGTATTACCTCATTTTACTACTACACAACTGACACACATAGAACATTTGTAATAATATATGTCACTACAATATTCATATTAAATACATTCTGTACATAACTTGTAATTTAAATTGATTGTGATTCCTGATTCCCTTGTAGTTGAATCAGGACACATATTCATTCATGCCAGTAATGAATACATATTGTTATTTGAAAGTTATCAGTGCCTCCTTTAAGATAGTCTCATAGAGTGTTATATGTATGTGAGTGTCACAGTGTTGTCAAGAGTAGTGGATTACATTAAATTGTTTATCTGTCTGTTGTTGTGACTTACACTTCTTCATACACATACCCTAGACACATAACGTAGCATCACACTATTCCAGAATAATTCTGACTGAGATAAAGAGATATGTGGTAGCAAGTAAGGTTATCTATAATACACTACTATTAATAGATATAGATACCTTCACAGCTGATCTCAGTCAGTACACTAAGTCCCCTATAAATATTTATAACATCCCACTTCACCACAGGTAAAAAAAACTGGTATCAACAGTTTAAGTGCGGCCGCTCAATTGTTGCTGATCTGCCAAGATCTTGTAGACCAGCCTCAGAGTGCAACGATGAAAATGCAACAAGAGTGAAGAAAATCATTGACCAGGATCGAAAAATGACAATTGTGGAGATAGCTAGTAGAGTAAAACTGAATGAAAGAACAGTTTATAGAATTTTACACAAAAGACTGAACATGAGAAAAGTGTGTGCACGCTGGGTTCCACGAATGTTGACACGTGAACAGAAGCAAACAAGGGTAAATTGCTGTCAACAGTTGCTCAAAAAGTGTCAGTCAAAAAACTTTTTGGAGACCATGGTGACAGTAGATGAGACTTGGGTACACCATTATGACCCCAAATCCAAAATTGCCAGCATGCAATGGAAAACCCCGGGCTCCCCAACACCTGTCAAGCCGAGAGCGCAGAAATCTGCAGGAAAAGTGATGCTGACTGTTTTTTGGAACGCCAAAGGCGTCCTGTTGAAAGATTATCTGCCTTGTGGCAACACAGTTAATGGACAGTACTATGCAGATCTTCTCACCAAACTAAGAAAGGTTGTGACCAGGAAACGAGGGATAACGCGCACTCAAAATCTTCCTTTGCTTCAAGACAACGCGCCCTCTCACAAAGCACAAAGCACGGCTTGTGCAGCTAGCAGCCAACGATTTGAATATTGAAATTCTTCCACACCCACCATATTCTCCAGATTTGGCTCCATCAGACTTTTTTCTATTCCCAAATCTTAAAAAATAGCTAAAAGGAAATCATTTTGACGGCGATGAAGAAGTTATACTGGCATGTGATGACTGGTTTAGTTTGAAAAATAGGGTGTTTTACTCCCAAGGTCTTTTCAAGGTCAAGCAGAAGTGTGTCAATTCAGACGGTGGCTATATTGAAAAGGAATAAACACTACAAAATTTCAGCTCTCTGTGACATGTCCTTCATGGTCAGGCCCAAGACTTATGTCAAGCCCCTTGTAATTTTGGCCATTCTCTGTTTCTTGTTGATTGTCAGAGCCTATGTTAGTATCTGTCTTATATTGTAGAATGTAATTTTGATGATTCTCTGTTTCTTGTTGATTGTCAGAGCCTATGTTAGTATCTGTCTTATATTGTAGAATGTAATTTTGATGATTCTCTGTTTCTTGTTGATTGTCAGAGCCTATGTTAGTAGCTGTCTTATATTGTAGAATGTAATTTTGATGATTCTCTGTTTCTTGTTGATTGTCAGAGCCTATGTTAGTATCTGTCTTATATTGTAGAATGTAATTTATATGATTCTCTGTTTCTTGTTGATTGTCAGAGCCTATGTTAGTATCTGTCTTATATTGTAGAATGTAATTTTGACGATTCTCTGTTTCTTGTTGATTGTCAGAGCCTATGTTAGTATCTGTCTTATATTGTTGAATGTAATTTTGGCCATTCTCTGTTTCTTGTTGATTGTCAGAGCCTATGTTAGTATCTGTCTTATATTGTTGAATGTAATTTTGACGATTCTCTGTTTCTTGTTGATTGTCAGAGCCTATGTTAGTATCTGTCTTATATTGTTGAATGTAATTTTGACGATTCTCTGTTTCTTGTTGATTTTCAGAGCCTATGTTAGTATCTGTCTTATATTGTAGAATGTAATTTATATGATTCTCTGTTTCTTGTTGATTGTCAGAGCCTATGTTAGTATCTGTCTTATATTGTAGAATGTAATTTATATGATTCTCTGTTTCTTGTTGATTGTCAGAGCCTATGTTAGTATCTGTCTTATATTGTAGAATGTAATTTTGACGATTCTCTGTTTCTTGTTGATTTTCAGAGCCTATGTTAGTATCTGTCTTATATTGTAGAATGTAATTTTGATGATTCTCTGTTTCTTGTTGATTGTCAGAGCCAATGTTAGTATCTGTCTTATATTGTCAGAGCCTATGTTAGTATCTGTCTTATATTGTTGAATGTAATTTTGATGATTCTCTGTTTCTTGTTGATTGTCAGAGCCTATGTTAGTATCTGTCTTATATTTTCAGAGCCTATGTTAGTATCTGTCTTATATTGTTGAATGTAATTTTGGCCATTCTCTGTTTCTTGTTGATTTTCAGAGCCTATGAACAAGCTGGGCTACTTTGCAAGGAGAATAAAGAGTACGATGAAGCTGTTCACTGGATGGAACTGGCTGCCTTGATGTTCCAGGAGCATGGAACACCAGACACTGCAGCACTGTGTCTTGAAAAAGCTGCCAAGTAAGTTTTATGTCTGCCAGAAGTCTTCTTTTGTTGTTCTGAGAAATTAGTTAGTAGAAAAACTGGACTTTAGTTTGATATCTGTAGACTAATTTGTTTCTCCTCAATTTAAAAAAAAAATTGTGGCTAGTGGGGGTTGGTTGTGCTCATCTCAAAACGCGCATAGTGAGGGACCTCAGACATCAGATTAAAACTGCATGTTTCACTGTTCATTTAGTGACAATACAGAATTGTAGTCAGTTGTTCATCGCTGAGCAATGCATTGTTGCAGGTTGTCAGCACTTTGAACATTTATGACTTTTAAAATGTGAAAATGCCATAATTCTATCTCAAATGATAATCGAGTTATCAGCTTCCAAAGTGTGTATACATCATTTTGAAACACCCTGTATACACACACACAGGGTGGCCATAGAGCAGCTTTTGAGCCTGTGGTGGGACACACATTACAAACCTGAAATTATATAAACATTTTGCTGAAGAATGTTCAGAAAAGATTATTTTATATTTTTACTATATAATTAATACAAAAACATTACTAGGAAGGTGGGAAACCAGTGACATTCATTTTTTAGAGAATTTTTTAATATTTTGATATATAAACATTTTTTGCAAAAATGTATAGATGGCTATTTCTAAAGTGTTCTCAAGTACTGTGGCTCCCAAAGGTCACCTAGTTGGCCATGATATACAAGGTGATTGAAAAGTCACTACCATATATACTCGAGTATGAGTCGATCCGACTATAAGTCGACCCATAGACTTCAGGACTTAAAAACCGTTCAAAATGAATGACCCAATTTTAAGTCAAATGAGTTTTTTTTTTTTTTTTTTTTTTTTGTCGACTCGAATTACCACATTGATTTAGAATTTCCTTGGCATTCTGTAAATTTTTTTCACATTCAGCATAACCCTTTCCCATTTAAAACACTTGAAATCTCTCCATTAATATGTAAAATGCATGTGAGAAAAAATAAATTCCATAGAAAAAAATGAGAGAAAGGAAGGGTAGCATGTCAGAAAGGCCTGCATGCTCAATACTCAACCTGTTTAAAACAAAGTTTGTTCGTTCGCCCGGAAAGTCTTGATTACTGTTGTTGATCATTGCTAAGTAGCAACGAGATCTTGATATTTAGCGAGACCTGAGTTATAAATAGATTTCTGTCACTTTAAAATGTTTCTGTCTTTCTGAAAATTTTTTTTTTTAGAGGCGATGGATATTTATGATTTTTCATGATGCTTTTAAAGCCAGGGCTTTCCAGGCAGTCAAATATTTTGCTTTGGTATCTGAGAAGTTATTTGATCAAGATGCTAACCATGCGACAAATTAAGGATATTGAGTAAAGCCCTGATTTAGACTCTGACAGTTACACTGACAAAATTGAATCTAGTGTAAGAAGTAATGGTATTGCTGATAGATAGATGAAACAAAGGAGGCTGGTCAACAAGGCATACTGAAGTTGAAATTTGTGACTTAATAGGAGTTCAAACGTGCATTATGTAAGATACTTCTTCTTTGACTGTCAAAGCAGTCAGTGGCCATTCACACCTGGTGGCGTCTTTTAGGGCAGCAACAAACTGTTTCCACTTTGCTCGGTCGGCTGCAATCCTTGGTGGAGTGCCCCAGCTCTGGTTTATTCTTTGCGTCTCGGCCATAGAATGAAACTGAGCGGGGGCACTGTAAGATACTTTGATAAAAACATTTAATGAAGTAGCAAGTTTATATCTGAAGGATACCAATGTGCGGTGGTAATGTCGGGGGGCAACACTGACTGGTTTTATAATTTTTTTTTTTTTACTTGAATATACGTTTTTCAAGGTCAATAAAGGGAAAAAAAATTCCCGGCTTATACTTGATTATATACGGTACTTATTTTTACTTTTTTATATCCTCACTTGTATTTAATGGAGATATATGCTTACTTATTAGTTGTTCCTCTTCTACCGTGAGGTGTAGAGGTTTGGAAGAGAGAGCGCCATACTATCCTATCAGCTGTCTTCTTCCTGGCCTGGTTCCATTCTAGTCCTCGGTCCTTCAGTGATTGTCTAATGTTGTCCTCCCAGTAGACTCTGGGTCATCCTGGAGGTCTGGATCCCTGGCTCTAAGCCTCCCATACCCATGGCAGCTGATCTTCTCCCATTCTGCAGACATGGCCAAACCATCTTAGTTGGGACTGTTCTACTTGCGTCTGCAGTGGTTGGGTTTTTAGGCCTTGGCTTATCGTCTGGTTGCGGACTATGTCTTTTCTTGTTACTTCAACTACCTTTCTCAGATACCTAATTTCTATGGTTTGGATCTGATATTTGTGGGTTGTAGTCATTGCCCATGACTTGCATCCATATGTCAAGACTGGAATATAGGTGGAGTGGTATACAGCCATCTTCATTTTCTTGCCAACTTCTCTTTTGCTGAGGAATCCTCGATTTACAGCCTAAAACAGTCTCCCAGCTGCTGCTCTTCGGGTAGCCAAATCTTCTTTAATGCCTCCCTTCCAGTCTGTGACAGCTCCAGGGTATTTAAAGTGGTTGACCTGCTCCAGGACCTGTTCTCCCAGCTTAATCTGATGCCTTCTTTCCTTTCATGATATCACCATGGTTTTTGTTTTGGAGCTGCTGATGACCATCTCTCTCTTCTCCATCTCTTCCTTCCAGACTTGCAGATTGGATTGAAGATGTGCCTCTGATTTAGCAATCAGGGCAACATCATCAGCAAATGCCAGCTCTGAAATACAGACGTCTCATCTTCCAGTACCCCACTGAATACTTTCTTGTTCTCTCCTTACATGCCTTAATGACATCGTCCATAAGGAGTATGAAAAGGTAAGGTGACAGGATATCACCTTGTCTTACACCAGTGGTGGTCTTGAACCCTTCTGACATATGGTTTGCTGTCCTCACATAATTTCTGCAAGACTTGTAGAAGCTCTGTATAGCATGAATCAGAGGTGCTGAAATATTCTTCCTTGCCAAGCAGTCCCAAAGTTTGCTCCAGGGGACCTTGTCAAACGCCTTTTCTAGATCCAAGAAACAAAGATACATCTCAGCTTTATACTCAAGGGACTTTTCAATTAGCTGTCTGAGTGTGAAGATCAGGTCTTGAGTACTTTAGTTTGCTCAGAAGCCACATTGAACCTCTTCCATTTGTGGCTCAGCTAGACGTCTGAGTCTCTGCTCTAGGATTCTAGAGCAGATTTTACCAGGGACACTGAGAAGGGAAATGCCTCTGTAATTTTCACATTGTCGGTTGTCACCTTTTTTTGAAAATGGGTGTTATGATACCAATCTCCCAATCCTTTGGTATAGTCTTGTTGCACCAAGCTGCTTGTAGGACCCTCAGGAGTAATAGGTCGCCTGATGCTCCCATGTACTTAACCATTTCTGGTGTTATTGCCATCATGCCCTGCTGCTTTGCCCATTTTGATTTTCTTCTGTCCTGCCTTCAGTTTTTCCATCCTGATGCCATCTTCACCACCATTGGTTTTCTCTTCTGTGCTAGTGGTTATCAATTCTGATGTTTGACCTTGCTCACCATCAAGGAGTTCTGAGAAATATTCTTTCCATCTTTCCATTACTTCCTTCGGGGCAGTAAGCAATTTGCCTTGCTTGTCATTTATAAATTTAAGAGGGCATTGTTTTTCCTTTCTCATGTTCTTTAGGGTCTTGTAGAACAATTTCTGGTTTTCTTGCGCATCTTTTTCTAGCTTTCCTCCAAATTCTTCCCAGGACTTCTGTTTTGCTGCTAGCATCTTGTTCATTGCTTCTGTTGTGAGTATCACATATTCTCTATATTTCTCTGTTTTTCCTGCTGCACTTTTAGCTCCTAAGTATTGTTTCCATGCCTTTTTGTTCTCTCTTATTTTCTCTTTAACTTCCTCTGTCCACCAAGGTGTCCTCTTTCTCTTCATCCCGAGTCGAACTTCACCACATGCTTCTGCTGCATCTGTCTTTATAATGTCCTTGAATTTAAGCCAGAGAACTTCCAGGTCATCCGGTTGTTCTTCTGTGTTTCTCACTGCTGTAGCAATAAGCTCTTGATATATAATGGAGATATATGCATGACACAAACGTTAAAACAAGGAGCAGCAGTCGTGATTTGACTAAAAAGTTTGATTTTTCTTTTTTTCCCTCCAGAAACAAAATAAAATAAACGGACATTACAGTAGACAGCAAAAATTGTTGCCCGCTATGAAATCATTTGCTGTACTGGCCGAATCTCATATTTAGGTGTAAGTTAATGCAAAATAACAAATCAATGACACTCAGTTTGTTTTATCATGACATTTGTTTCGTATAAGTTAGTTGGATAGGAGTGAAGAAATAACATGTTGGTTTGGTTTCAAAGACTATCTTCATTGCACACGGACAACTCCATCAGTGCTCTCATCTCCACTCTTAGATCACACAAGGAGGATCTCAGCACAGTGCACGAATTCTGTTGCACTGTCGAGAATCTCAATTTATGCATATAGGAATCACACATTCTATTAATATTTTTGTGGTGGGTAGGTTTCTAATTTTTAAAAATGTTGCCAGGGCAGCGGCTTGATAGGCCTTCTCTTTACGATTTCCAACTGCCGTGGAATTTTTAACATGTGCAACTTGCACACGGGACCTCCTATTTTTTTTGCCCTTATCCGAGAAGGCTATGCATCCGATCTCACTACCCAGGAGACCAGGGGGAGTATGACATTAGGACTTTTATTACACATAAGGAAGGAAAACCCGAGGCCTGTAAACAGTAAATTAATATGAAACAAGAGGAGAGACAATCAATTAGCAAGCTTACATTAAGACATTGAAAAAACTCACATACCTTTATATTTGTTTCATATTAAATGACATTAGGACCACAGGTTCTGAAAAAAAATTTTCCATAAATTATTTTCCCTCAACTGGGAATCGAACCCGGTACCTCTTAGCCACACCGACTCCTACGAGGGGCATTCAGAAAGTAATGCACCACATCGTTTTTCTCAGGAGCTGTTTATTCAAAAAGCAAGAAATTTATACACAATATACATGGATATGTCATGTAAACATCGGTATTATTCAACATAATCCCCATCAACTTGTACGGCTTTATGCCAGCGCAAAACAAGTGCATGTATTCCTAGCCCGTACCAGATTTTGTCTTGATCATGTAGCCATTTCTTCGCTGCATGAATCACTCTTTCATCATCTTCAAACCTTGTCCCACGGAGTGCATCTTTAAGTGGACCAAGTAGATGAAAATCAGAGGGTGCCAAATCGGGACTATAGGGTGGATGGGGTAGTACAGTCCAACCCAATTTGGTGATTGCTTCCCATGTTGCCAGACTTGTGTGAGGGGACGCATTGTCGTGAAGGAGAAGCAGGTCTGCTGGATTCTTGTGCGGCTTAACTCTGCGAAAACGTTGATTGAGTTTTTTCAATGTCTTAATGTAAGCTTGCTAATTGATTGTCTCTCCTCTTGGCATAACGTCCACAAGAATCACACCTTCAATGTCCCAAAAGACAATGATCATGACCTTTCCAGCTGAAGGAATTGTCTTGAATTTCTTTCTTCGTGGTGATTACGGATGATGCCACTCCATTGACTGTCTTTTTGTCTCAGGTTCAAAATGATGTGCCCAGGTTTCGTCACCTGTAACGATCTTAGCCAAAACGTTATCTCCATCAGCATTGAAATGCTCCAACAATTCAGAAGAAATTGCTTTTCTTTGCAATCGGTGGTCATTTGTGAGACTTCGAGGAACCCATCTTGCGCAAACCTTAGAAAATTAGATAGTGGTTATAACTGCATTTGCACTACCAATGCTGACTGACAGCTGTAAGACCAATTGTTGAGTAGTGGTTCGCCTATCAGTAAGAATAATGCCCTCAGCGCATTTCAACATTTCTGCGTTGGTGGCTGTGGCAGGACGTCCACAGTGCGGCCGATCAAGCAGCTCCGTATCTCCACTTCCTGAATTTTTGATTCACTGAACCCAGCGACTGACTGTATTCCTGTCGACTGCAAAACTTCCATACACATCACATAGATGCTTGTGAATGTTCACAACAGTTTCTTTCTCTGCAACGAGAAATTCTATCACAATTCGCTGTTTATAACGCAAGTTGCTAACACGCTCCATTTCAACGGTTTAGGGCAGCCGTATTTTTTGGCCGGTTGTGGTGTAATTTGGTGCACACAATTGGCACATGCCATATTTGAAGTGTGCAAAATTTCATGCTTCTATCTTCATTATTAGCTGAGAAAAACGATGTGGTGCATTACTTTCTGAATGCCCCTCGTAATAACAAGTTAAAAAATAGGAAGTGACCTTTCAGTTACTCTGTATATAATCAGTATTCGGGAGCAGCGCTGGTGTAATGGTTACCACATTTCGCTTGCGATCAGGTGTTCAAGGTTCAAGCCCAGGTGTGAGCATTTGAAGAAGTGTCATTGACCGGGATTTTGACTGAATAACCTAACCCTAACCTAACTGCTGCTGATATAAACCCTCTGTGGATGGAAAGGAGCAAAGCTCCTGACCGGGTTGGAAGGAAAGTCCACATTTAAAAAATAATAAAAAAATAATCAGTATTCATATTATCTTTTAAAATTGTTTCTTAATCCGTCTTATTATTGAGGTAACTTTCATCATTTATTAGACAGCAGTCGCACTTCTGTCTGCATTGTAGCATTTCTACTCCATGTTGTTCCAGCTCCAGTCTTTAACATTATCAAATCTATCTCAAGTCTGTTTACAGTGCAGGTGGTTTGAAGTCAGAATTGTTCTTCTTCTACTCTCTGAGTTGCTCACTATACAGACTAAGTTTCATCTTCTACTCTGAGTTGCTCACTATACAGACTAAGTTTCATCTTCTACTCTGAGTTGCTCACTATACAGACTAAGTTTCATCGTCTTCTACTCTGAGTTGCTCACTATTCAGACTAAGTTTCATCTTCTACTCTGAGTTGCTCACTATACAGACTAAGTTTCATCTTCTACTCTGAGTTGCTCGCTATACAGACTAATTTTCATCTTCTACTCTGAGTTGCTCGCTATACAGACTAAGTTTCATCTTCTACTCTGAGTTGCTCACTATACAGACTAAGTTTCATCTTCTACTATGAGTTGCTCGCTATACAGACTAAGTTTCATCTTCGTCTACTTCACCTGTCAACTGCACAAGGAACAAAGGCCTTCAGCAAAGATAAGCCAAGTCTTCCTGTCCTGTGCCATCAGTTCAAAGTCTTTCTGTCATCTTTATCCCCTTCATATCTATCTCCAGTTCTCTTCTTCATGCGTTCTTTAGTTTTCCTCTACCTTTCTTACCCTGGGGATTCCAGAACAAAGACTGTCTGATAATGCTATCAGCAGGTTTTTTTCAGTATGTGTCCTATCCATCTCTATCGTCTTCTTCTCATCTCTTGTTCCACTGTCACCTGTCTGGTTCTTGTCATCAGTTCCACATTTGTGATATTGTCATACCACTTCAATCATAAGTCTCATCTACCCAGTGGTTTCTTGTTGTCTCATGTCACAGACCTGTCCTTGCTGCCTTTTTTAGCTGAAATTGGTCTGCCAAGAGAAGGCCAGGAGCAGGGATTTTACTTGTAGAGGCTGTTCAAATTTAATTTATTTATCACCCTTCAGCTACTTTAGGGGAGTACAGGCAGTTAACTAATTCATGCCAAGCCCTCCCCTGACCTGTGCCATCTACTTAAGGTTTTTCCATGTCTGTCTCCAGTTCTCTTCTCCACATGTTTTTTTCAGTCACCCTCTACCTCTGTTACCCTGGAGATTCCAGAACAAGAAACTGTCATGTAATGCTATCTTGTTTCATCAAATCGTGTCCTATCTATTGCCAGCATCTTTTTCTCATCTCTTATTCTGCTGGTGCATGCCTGGTTTTTTTTTTTGCCAGCAGTTCCACGTTAGTGATCATGTCATTCCAATTTAATGTTGGTAATCTTTACCTTTAGTGCCGTCGAATATGTATAATATGTGTATTGAGTTAGGGTTGGGGTTAGTGTTAGGGTTAACCCCAACCCTAACTGTAAATGGTACGAAAATACACATATTATACATACTCAACGGCACTAAAGGTAAAGATTACCCCACCTTTTATGTGCAAAGCACCCACTTGTGAGAGTCTGTAACTTCTTGGTTTTTGTGTGTGTGTTTTGTTCTTAATGTTTCAAAGCCATACACTAGGACTGACTTGAGCTGAAGATTCCTTTTTTGTGTGTTAGACTTGACTTCTTTAGATGTCCATGTGTTTCGCAGTGCTGTGAAAGCTCCTGTTGCCCTTTGTTATTTTCATTTTGATATTGTTATCTATTCCTCCAACTTTGTGTATATTGCTGCTAAGATATATATATATATATATACACACACACACACAAACACACACACACATATATATATATATGTGTGTGTGTATATGTATATATATATATATATCTTAGCAGCAATATACACAAAGTATATATATATATATATATAAGCCAACATCTTGTAGGGATGTTTCTTCAAGAGCAGTCTTTGTATCATTTGCTGCATTTATTCTCATAATCTTTGTCTTTTCACGGTTGTGATGATGTCACCATGATACAACGTTAAAATATCTCCATAATTAACGATGAAATGTAGGGTTAAAAATAATGCGTAAGATACTAGGAGACATGCTCGCCCATGCCAGCCTTTCCCACCGCCATTTAAAACTAACGAGTTAGAAGTGCAGACGAAACGTTTACCCTTTGTAGACGGGAGAGAACGGAGGACACAAAAAAGGAAAAATATGACTGAACACGTGTTTGAAGTTCGACAGGCAAAAAAGACGCAAGTGGGGGTGAAAGGAAAAAAATTCACGTCCCCTAGCTGACATAAAGTAAGGAAATGGACAAGAAACGGACATTAGCTCTTGATCGAGACAGTCATTTCTTGGACGTGTTTCGATACTTGGTCTTTATTTGAATGCCGCGGCAAAACACATGAGGGAAGGTTCTCGAACAAATTTCAAAAATTAAACTTGAGAAAAAAATATGTTTTTTCTTAATAATAGAGTTATGAAAATACAACCTAGCTAGTTTGATAGCCCATCTTGAGCAGAGAAATAATATGCTTTCATTTATACAGACGGATAGCTAATAAAGAAGATATTGACAAAAGACTGTATTGTTCATATCATACAAGCGAATGCACTGTTAACCCATGTCACTAAAAGTTACCAAAATCTTGGCCTTGAGCCTGAAAATGTAAAAATCGAGCTGTAATTAAAGAGAGGGAATGTGGTGGAGAATTGTAGCTAAAAATAACTTAGGCAGCAGATTCGTGTAGGAAATGCATGTAAAACCAAGTGTGTTTTTATGAAAAAAACAAGTAGAGACAGACGGACTAACAGACCGTAATACATACTTGACTGAGATTTGACTGAAGTGACTTTTGGTTGGCAATTTGAAAGTTAGGGGGGAGGTCGGCGATTGGTCAACGCATTTTATAGTAGCGGGATAGAGAGGTGAAAGTTTGCCATTCGACATAAGTCTGTTCAGAGACGCAGTTTGAATCCATGTTGGTGCTGATTCCATAAGAATATAACTATATAGTGGGACGCCATTATACGGCCAGCAGCTCAGCTGAGTTTTGCTAGTAAATTTAACTGTGTTCTCAATTCTGAATTCTGGTAAGAATGAACAATATTTATTCTGTATATTTTAATAATTCGAGTGATTGATACTGCCATATTATAAAAATGATTACGACAAGTAAGTGTTCGCTCTAGATCCCCAGCCCTAGATCAGGGTCTAGAGACATACATACAAAGAAAATATATAGGGACGCCTAACTGAAACTATGAAAAAGGATCTAGTGTTGAGATCAGTGGAACATATCACCTATCTTATTTAATAGCAGGAAGCTATTGAACATATCTCAGATGCAATGTAGTCTTGGGGAACTAATACTATGTGAAACCAACTTGGTAAGATGTGCTGTGTGGTCAGAGAGATCTGACCCAGTCTATGTGGTGTTGTTGTTGTGTAGTGTTGTGTGCAGAAGTGGTTCAGGAAGTAGAGTGCTGACACATGACCAATACTTTTGTTTCAGAACTGTGAGTTTCTATTTGGCACCAAAGCGGTGTCAAATGCTGTAGTAAAATATACAAGTGTGGACCAGAACAGTCTATCATTGTGTCAGAGCAGCCGTATATTGCGCCCAGCACGGAGAGGTGGGGCCACAAGACTTCTGTACAGGATCGACGCAGGCGAGATAAGTTATATCTGGCCTGCTGGACTTTCACCAACGACATTTTCAACTAAATTATCCCTAATTCACCTTTAAATAAAGCCATGACATTGGGGAAATTAAACTATATATATTTTTATTCCTTAAGTCAACGGACAATGTTTGGCAGTCATAGACTGGGAGTGATTACACCATCCCAACAGCATATCTGGTTATAAGTTCTCCTGTGACTATCTTAATATAATTACTATTAACCAGTCATTTGAAATAATTAATTACACATTTTCCATTTTATTATGTCATATGATTTTGCATTCCATTTATGACTCCATAGTATTTCTTATGTTCTGACCAACTAAACATTTGGTTCAGAACAAAATAAATTTATCAAAAGATTTAACTTTAAAAAACTAAAATAGCCTGAGTTAGTTCAGTGTGTTATAAATTTTATTAATATTGTTAGACTTATTAAATATCTGTGTGTGTGTGTGTGTAATTTACCACAACACCTTACATATCAGTACCCTAGATTTTTAACGTAGCCACATTCATTAGAAAAAAAGAAATGTGTGAGGTCGTAAGTGGTAGCAAGAAGGGCCTTCTGTAATTCACATCTACATTTATCTCAGGAGCCTTCACAGCTGACCTCATACATCACACTAGGTAACATCAACCAAACAATACCATCAAAATCCACAATAACGGTGTGTTGTCAGACCCATTTGCTATGACCACTGAGCAAGTATTTTCATTTTGTCTTGAATCTGGCTATTTGTTTGCTTGCCTGATAAGAAGTTCTATCATGTATTAATTATTACTGCTGGGTGTTGTGTTATTGATAGTAAGATAATAGAGTAACAGATAACTAGCTCAGTTCCTAAATAGTTAAACATCCTGCAGTTATGTTGTATTTGTTGATTTATTCATTGCCACTTTGCAACATAAATTTTTTTTTTGCTTTCAGAATAGTAGAGCAAGATAAGCCAGACAAGGCTATCCACTTGTATACCAAAGCCAGTGAAGTAGCAGACGTAAGCTGTGTAGACTATTATTGCATTACTTTCTTACATAGTCATTCTTCTTCTACCTTTGGGATGTAGAGGTTAGCCAGAGAAAGTGCCATGCTATCCTATTGCCTGTCTTCCTTTTGGCCTGGGTCCAGTCCAGTCCTCAGTCCTTCAGAGATTGTCTGATGTCCTCCCAGCAAACTTTTGGTTGGCCTGGAGGTTTGGATCCTTGGCTCTTGGTTTTCCATGTTTGTTATGGTAGCCAGTTTTCTCCCATTATGCCAGCAAAACCACTCAGGCAGAGTTGGACAAAGTCCAAAACCAAGCTCTAAGGTTCATATTCGGGGGAATAAGAACCACACCAACAGCTGCTGAAATTGATGCAAACATAGAACCTATGGACCTACAACGTAAACGTGCTGTTTTGGAAGCTACAGAGCGCTGTAGACTAACGAGAAAAGACCACCCAAACAGACAACTCGTTGAAAACTGGAAGCTCATTAGCAGACTAAAACAAAAATCACCACAACAAGTAGCAACAACTATAGCAGAACAACAAATATGACATCAGAGTCACTCCAGTGGATACCAGGACACAGACATACCAGGCAATGACAAAGCAGACAGACTAGCAAAACTAGGAGCAAGCATGGTTCAAACAAACACTCCTGCAAACATGCAAGCAGCTTAACGAATACTCCAAAACAACTTAAAAGAGGAATGGCTGAACCGATGGGCAAAAGTGTCTACTGGACGTGCCTTGTATAAAGAAATGGCCCATCCCAACAAAAATGACAACATTTAATAACCTACGACATATGGAGCAGAGCACAATCTTCCAACTAAGAACAACACACCAGACTCAACAAGCACTTAAACAAATTAAACCCCACACATGAGCCTAATTGCTGCAACTGTACCATCCGTATGAGACAGTTCATCATGTGCTGCTCACTTACCCTGGACTTTCCACATACAGACGACAGCTACTGCGGGGCTCCCCAACAATCACAAACACTCTATACAGCACCACACAACAGCTACGGAACACATGTACATTCTTCAGCTTGGCATTGACTGCTAATGAGCGACGAGCTCAGCAGCCCTAGTTAATCAACTCCCATTATGCCAACATGGCCGAACCACTGCAACTGGGACAGTTCCACTCAGGGCTGTAGGGTCTGGGTTTTGAAGCTATGATGTATTATCTAGTTGCGGACGCTGTGCCTTCTCGTCACTTGGACCACCTTCTTCAAATACTTCATTTCTGAAGTTTGAAGCTGGCTCTTGTACGTTGTAGTCATTGCCCACGGCTCACATCCGTAGTCAAGACTGGGGTGTAGGTGCAGGGTATACAGCCATCTTCGCCTTTTTGCCAATTTCTCTTTGCTGAGGAAACATAATTATTAGTGGGACCTAAAGTTATTAGTGTTCCATTTATAATCCTCATCAGTACCTTTATGCTCCCTGTAAAGCACAAGTCCTTAGCAAAAACATGTCAAGCCCTTCTTCTCTGTTCCATCCTTTCAAGTTCTTTCCATGTCTTTCTTATCTTTTTTCATGTCTGTCTTCGGTTCTCTTCTCCTTGTGTTGTTTGGCCTCCCTTTATTTCTCATAACAAAGAACAGAGACTGCCTTGTAAAGCTTTCAACTGGATTTCTTAATGTGTTTCATTAGTATCTTCTCACCTCCACTGAGCCTCTGATTAGCTAATTAGTTAGGGCACTTTCCTCATGTGGTGCATTTACCAGGTTCCAGCGTCGAAACCTGGTAGCATCACGCTCCAGCCTACACAGCTGCAACTGAGTTCCTGATTCTGGTCATGAGTTAGGGAAGGCAAAGGCAGCGAGGAAGGGAACTGGTCATCCCACCGCATGCTGGACCTAGTATAGTCAAGTCTCTAACACTTCACCTTCCTATGGCAGTATCTGCTATGGGACTACCTTTACCTTTGTCCTGTGTCACTGGTGTTTGTCTGGTTCGTTCCATCATGTCAGTATTTATGATCTTGTTATACTATCCCAGATATTCTATTCAGCACAAGCACTCATTGATGAAAGTCTGTAGCTTTCTAGCAGTCACTTTTTGATTTAAAGAAACAAACTAAGCAGATTTGAACATTTATAACACTGATATAGAGGAAAGCTGGAATATATCGTAACAACAGGTAAGACTGAAGGAAAATGAGATAGGTGAAGACAAAAAGATAAAATGCTGGACAGTTTGACATCGTGGCATGGAAAGAAGTCAACAGAATTGATAAATTGTACTGGAGACAAGAAGTTGTGGAGAGACATGATTACCTACGCCACTAGGCATGGTATTTGAAGAAGAAGACTGATAATGGCTGTTAGTTATTAATCATCATCACCCTTTAGCTCTCTAAGGAGGACAGCCTGTTACCGCACTTTTTTAGCTGGTGACCAGTTCGTGCGGCAACGTCGTTTTGACATAATTCCTGCTTTATTGATTTCTTAGTAAATGTTCGTTAGCTCTGGTCATCTACTATTTAGGTTCTCTGTTTAAAATTAAGTCTCTATGTTTAGAGCGCATCGTGCTTTGATGGTAATGGCAAATGGTGAGCCAAACTGGTGAAACACTTCAATAGCATTCAATTGAAAAGGCCGCTGTGGTAAGAGTCCATATAGTACATTTATTCAGCATGAATCCAACAAGACATTGATAATCATCAAATAAATCAAATAATCCGTCTCTTGAGTTTACATCAGTAAGTCATCATAACGTCAGGCCATTTACACGTGATTCCGTGGATCGGCAATCTGGTAGCGAATGGCTAGAGTTAAGCGATCAATATTATTTTGGATACTTCTTAATCTAAATTGCTCCCTGTACATTATATCCGATCTGAAGAATATTCCACTTCATCAAAACTGAGACGTTACTAATATCCATATCCAATAGGAAGACCCTGGTGCCATATAATACATAAATCCTTTACATCAATAGCATTATGACGGGAGTCTTCCAAAAATCACGTCCGTCTAGGACCACGGTCAACATAAAAAGGGTACAATTACAATGTCGTCACGTGCTAGCTTATCAACGCGACACATCATCCTAAATATAGGCAACTTATACACTTCGCGTTCACTACCATGAAGCGCGAAAACATAATTTATATTATTAGCATTTCAAAACCCAAAATGTGCAACTTTTAACAGAGCTCACTACAATAGTGGCTAATATCATAAATCCTCTCGTAACACAGCCCTTCAACAAATGTTCGCCAAGTCTTCCTGTCCTGTGCCTTCAGCTCAAGGTCTTTTCATGTCTTCTTAATGCCTTTCATGTCTGTTGTTTCCAGTTCTCTTCTCCTTGTGTTGCTTGATCTCCCTCTATCTCTCTTACCCTGGAGATTCCACAAAGACTGCCTGGTGATGCTATTAATGCTACATTGATAATAATAATCATCATTTTCCTTTTCACTCCTTATGAAGAATGGAGCCACCACTGTAGTTAGTCTCCATAGAAAGCCTGCACCAACCATTCACATGCTCTTGTAGCAGTAGCTTCTGTGACAATTTGTTTTACATAATGAGGTTGCCAGCTCCATTCATAATTTCATATTGGTCGCCTTATATGACATGCCTGAGGGCGGGGCCGGATTGAGGCTAACTGATGCCCTAAGCACAGCCCAACAATGATGAACCCCTCGACCTTCCATTGCTCAACTGACAAGACATTAAGACTCAATAAGAGCTGAAGGTGAAATAAGAGATTGAAAAATTAAGTTTTCTTCCAGGCCAGACCCCACAACTATATTAAATAAAAACTTTTAAAAATTTTATTTAACAACAACAAGAGTGAGCAATATAAGCAAATTATTTATTTATAACTAGAGAAACACGGCAGATAAGGGCAATTACAAAAAATTTGACTAAAGTCAAATGTGGCAGTGAAAGAGTTAAGGGCATGGTAACTAGGGGAAAAAACTCTGTGGTACCCCCTTCCCTTAGTCCCCTAAGCACATGCTTATTTTGCTTAATGGTCCAACCCTGCCTGAGGGTGTTGTATCCATATTCTTGTTTTGTCTTATCAGTCACCCACCGCCACCCGGGAATTACATGGGGCAAACAGTGATAATGGCAGCTACTTATTAGTCTTACATTGGAGTAAAAGTAATGGTAAAGGTAGGACTAATTATTAGTCTTACATTGGAGTAAAAGTAATGGTAAAGGTAGGACTAATTATTAGTCTTACATTGGAGTAAAAGTAATAGTAAAGGTAGGACTAATTATTAGTCTTACATTGGAGTAAAAGTAATGGTAAAGGTAGTACCATAGCAGAAACTGCTATAGTGGAATGAAGTGTTAGAGGCTTCACTATACTGGGTCCAGTTTCCCCTCCTCGCTTCCTCTGCATTCCCAAACTCACGAGCAGAGTCAGGTACCCATTTTCAGCTGAGTAGACTGGAACGTGATGCTACAAATAACTTTGCCACGAGAGGCCCGCTCTCTAAGCACTTAGCCAATCAGCCTGCGTGCCCAATTAACAGTTTGAAAATAAAGTTTGTTCGTTTGTTCATAAATTTGGTTACATTCATTTATAATAATAAATGTCCTCAGATTGAGGGTAGGCCAAGACAGAGTGCAGAATGTATAGGAAAAGCTGCAAGATTACAAGTGAAATGTTTCAAGTAAGTTAAATGAGATAATAATTGTTCAAAGTAAGGTTATAATTGAAACTTTTCACTTAGACTGAGTGAGATAATTATTCTGTTATTCTAAATGTTAATTTCTTCAAGTAAGCAGAAAGGTGTAATAGATTTGTGTGTAAGGTTGTTTTTGTGGAAAGACAAAGTGACAAATGTCGAAGTGTTGTCACGTGCTGGCCTTCAAAGCATGTATACACTGCTTAGAGAGCGCAGACTACGCTGGCTTGGCCATGTCCTCCGCATGGAAGATGGTTGCATCCCGAAAGATATCTTCCACAGACAACTGGCAGATGCCGAAAGAACAGTTGGCCGACCGCAGCTGAGATTCAAAGATGTGTGCAAGAGAGACATGAGGGCACTGGACATAAATCCAGCAACCTGGGAGGATGAAGCTGTTGATTGCACCAAGTGGCGATGCTATCTACAGTGCCACCTAAGTGTAACTGTCTTTTTTTCTTGTTGAGGTGATCACTGGCCCAAGACAGTATACATGTTGTTAGATGTGTAGTGCGAGCGTATGATGAATTGAGTGTGGGTGCGAATGAAGACGCGAATGTGTTTAGGCTCGTATAGATGTAGATCCTGCAACCCATACTCTCACATGCAGTAATCAAGGATGCTTTGACACTGCAGGCATGTTTCAAGACATTTATTGACGGGAACACACATAATATCAACAGGAACAGTCAGTGTAACAAGGTCATGCTGACCTGACATCGATAGGTATACATTTGGCATTCAAAAAAGGTAAACATCAGAATAGACGTGCATGGTCAATAGCAAAGTTCTTCAGTAATGACAGTTCGTAGCGTCGCCCTTGGCGTCTCTGACTAAACGCGTCAGATGCCTTAGTTACCTTGACACACAGGTGCAACTTGGCACTCCCTGCCAATTGCACATATCAGGCTGTAGTATAATAGCCGAAAGCACAGGCCTCGTTCTGACGTCGGCCGTGTACTTCTGTTAAATAGGTTATCATCAACCCTGCAGTAATACTTATTGTAGATAGAAGTTCCGCCAATCTGCGGCTCCCACGATATATCTTCGTCACTGGATTTCTGGACAATATAAGACTAACAGTCTTGGATGGCTACCTCGAGCACAAATATATATATAAGTTCTGAAATGGCGGATCAGTGAGCTGCTGTTCACCCTAGGTAATCCTTTACATGTTCTGCCACCGAAAAGCGTAATAATGCATAAAGGTCGGTATTACCTGGTAAATGAATCCTCAGAACTACACAAGGAATTCTGTCGTCATCCCGACGCACAGAGATTCACTGGGGAAAACTGCCATAGCAGTTACTTCGAAGATTCTCCCCGAAAAAACAATGGACTCTTGGTCCCTTCAGAAAAAACAGGACCTCCCGGCTTCCCGGAAGTATATCTCACTCCCGCTTAAAAAACCTTCCCATAGGCCTACGCCCGAACTGACAACCTCTGACCCTACAGGTCAAACACAATGAATGAATAAACAAGGGAAGACAACCCCTAATCAACCTGACATCGCAGGTAAAGACACAATTATACTTATGATACAAACATAAGCAAATAACTTGACAGATGACTCCGTCGAAAATGACAGCAACATTACTACCACCCCCCTGTAAAAAAAAAAATGCAATTTTTTTTTTTTAAATATGTTCATGAGCAAGATAGCACCAGTATCACTTCTGTGCTCATGCAAACAATGAACCTAATATCAGGTACAATAGAAGAGGGTACAAATCATCTCCCAACATAGGAGAAAATATTTCCTTTAAGCCAAACAAACTAAGGGATACCATTCAAGAAACCTAAGTTGCTGGCAATACCAATCATATATCAAACATTACTAAATAATATAATCATAGCAATATACAAATGTCAATGCTATTTTAGCAACATATCACTGATGGATGGACAAAATGAAATTTGTTAAATTATCTAAACATCATCCAAATACATTTGTATTACAACATATTATGATATTAAGGACAGACCTAAGTCTGAAAGTATATCAGGAAAAACTAGGACACAAGATTTAACTGGAATCATGTGGGCATCTAGACAATATGTCCGCCATCACATTATCCGAACCACGGATAGCTCGCACCGTGAAATGGAAAGGCTGAAGAGCAATAGCATAACGAGTAGATCTCGAGCTCTTCAAATCCTTACTTTGCATAGCCGTAAGAGCTTTTTGGTCGGTTTCCATAAAGAAATGCGCGCCCAGAAGGAACCTTTGTAGCTTAAGAATGGACCAAACCATAGCCAACAATTCACGGTCCAAAACCGAGTAATTCCTTTCTGCCGCATTCAGCTTCCTAGAAATATACATTACAGGATGCAGAGTTCCTGAATATTCCTGCATTAGTGCCGCTCCAATGCCAGTGGAAGAGGCATCACTACGAAGGACAAAAGTCTTATCAATCGTCGGTAGTCTTAAGATAGGATGAGATGAGAACAAATTCTTAACCTGATCCAATGAAGATTGGCATTCTTGGGACCAACGCACCATATTAGGAGAACCTTTTTTCAATAACGTTGAAAGTGGTGCCATAATGGAGGACAGATTCTCAATGAATCTTCCATAGAATTGTATCAATCCCAAGAGACTACGCACTTGCTTTTTTGTCTTCGGAACCGAGATATTTAATATCTTTGAAATGTTTTGGTCCTCTGTCTTCAACAGACCATGACCAACTCGATGACCTAGGAAGGAAATTTCACTAAACCCAACAAAAGCTTTAGAGGGTTTAGCAGTCAAACTATGCTCACGTAGAGTAGATAGCAATTCCTTCAGACCCACATAGTGTTCTTCCCAAGTATCGCTGAAAAGACAGATGTCGTCTAAATATGCAATGACATCTGCACGATCTGATAGAATTCGTCGCATCATGCGTACGAAAGTCGCTGGGGCGTTCATAAGCCCGAAAGGCATAAAATTCCATTGAAACAGACCCCTAGGTGTCGAAAAAGCAGTGAGAGGTTTGGCGTGTTCCGTCAGTGGGACTTGCCAATAACCTTTCGACAAGTCTAGTTTAGTAAAGAATTTAGCTTTAGAAAGTCTAATAAGTAGATCATCTAATAACGGCATAGGTTCAGCATCGAACTTCGTAACTTGATTTAATTTGCGATAATCAACGCAAAGACGTATGTTATTGTCTTTCTTTCGAACAATAACTATCGACGAAGAATAAGCTGAAGTGGATGGTTCAATTATTTGTAGTTGAATCATTTCATCCAATTCTTTCTCGACTTGTGCTTGAAAATGAATAGGTATTGGG
This sequence comes from Oreohelix idahoensis, assembly GCA_024509875.1. Lineage (NCBI taxonomy): Eukaryota > Metazoa > Mollusca > Gastropoda > Stylommatophora > Oreohelicidae > Oreohelix > Oreohelix idahoensis. The sequence goes on along the minus strand of JAMPIV010007643.1, from coordinate 874,851 downwards.
TATGGTCTTACTCTGATCGGATTACGATCAGTAAGTATGATGTCATGTTCTATGACATCTGTGTGTCCAGGAATGTCGGTAAGGACATCCTGATATGATTGTAACGTAGAGGATACTTGACGTTGTTCCTCAAAAGACAAGTTGGAAGAGACTGTAACGTCTCTCCACGATTCCGTTGAAGTAAGTGGAATCGCTGGAAGAGGTAAGTTCACGTCAGAAAAAATAGTTTCCTCATCCTGTATAACGGACAGGGATGAGATGTGACCATGTTGAACTGGAGAGTCGTCCGTCGCCTGGAAAATAGGCTGTAAATAGTCTGGACGTTCAATAAACTCTGTTAGCATATTTATATGGAAGGTTTTATGCCTTCCATCCACATCGACAATATAGTCGACATCAGAAATTTTCGAGACTATAGTGTATGGACCCTTCCAAGAAATGAGAAGTCTATTCTCTCTGAGGGCAGTAAGACATATGCTTTGTCTCCAGGACAAAGTTGACGTAGGCGTCTTTTCTTATTAGCAAATCGCCTAGCTTTTTCTTTCGCAAATTCGGAAGATGAAGTTGCTAACCTGCACGATTCGATAATCTTTTCTCTAAGAGCTATAACATATTCATATGACGATTGTGTATCATCGTCAATATTATCGGAAGTTATCAAATCGTGTAACAAGGACATTGGCCCGCGCGGTTGCGCGCCAAAGACAAGTTCGAAAGGAGAAAACCCTGTATGCTCGTTGGGAACCTCTCTATAGGCAAAGAGGACTGCAGGTAAAACCCTGTCCCAATCTTCAGGATGATCCTCCGTTATCTTGCCAAGTAAGTTCTTTAGTGTCCTGTTAAGACGTTCTACCAATCCATTGGACATTGGATGATAAATACTACTGAGAGACCTTTTAATGTCTAGCGTAGCCATTACCTGAGACATAACGTCCGAAATTAACTGAGTGCCGTGATCCGACAGTATTTCTCCGGGGAATCCCAGACGAGAAAATACGAGCCAAAGAGCATCAGCGATATCGACAGTTGATATGCTCTTCAGAGGAATAGCCTCTGGCCAACGCGTGCACATGTCCACGCAAGTGAGGATAAATTGGTGTCCTCTGGCTGACTTAATTTTGAACGGACCAATGATGTCTATAGCCATTTTCTGAAACGGCCGAATCGGAATATCTGCAGCCTGAATAGGAGCAGCATGTCTCGGACCCCTAGACTTGACCTCTTGACAAATTTTGCAAGATCGGCAATAAATTCGGATGTCTTTATTCACGAATGGCCAAAAGAATGACGCAAGGACTCTAGTTTTAGTTCTGGAAAAAAACCCATGTGTCCAGCACACTGAGAATCGTGTGCATGCCGAAGAATTAAGGCTCTCATACACTTAGGCACAAGAATTTGCGAGTGCATAGACTTGTCCGAGTGTTGTACCATTCGTACCAATATACCATTCTTCATAGTGATATACGATTTGTGATTCGTATTTTGATTGGGATCCCCTTTCTTTGCAAGAAGGAAGTATTTCTTCAAAGAAGGATCCTCTTCTTGACTTTTAACAAACGAGTCATGGGAAATCACCAAGTGCTCGTCTTGGCTATCAACTTCATTACTATTATCAGATGAAGTTGGGGGATTAAGAGCTTGAGCTCTTGTCACCACTGCATTGACCGTTTGAATGTTTCTTTCTTCCCAACTAGAAATTTGTTGCGGGGTGCATTCCTTAACCCCATGAATACGACCGATTATAAGATCCGCAATAGGATTAGGAAGAAGACATGCATGGACATCTCCTGTGAAGAAAGGAGTGTCAATCCTAATAATAGCAGTAGGATAGCTTTCCATAGTACCACCAAATGTAACACATTTGATTGTTTTTTTTTTTCCAGTGGCACAGCAAGGATCTATCAGAGACTCCTTAACCCCGACGGTAGTACATCCCGAATCGAAAAGTACTGAGACTAGCCTATCATTTATTAGACCTTTATGTAAGATGAGAGATCCTCTCCCATCATGCGCAACTGTAGCAGGTAGAGCAGGAAGAGGGTGACCACAACTTAGCGTAGATACAGTTGATGAGTCAAACAATGTTAAGCATTGGGGGCATTCAGTTGCTCTCTCCCAAAATCGAAAGCACAACCAGTGATAGCCCTAGAGTTACCACTATCATTTACTGTATTACAGGCTCCATCAAACTCTTGTTGCGCAGAGTTTGCCTGTTGGTAAGGTCTTTTTTGTTAAACCTAGGTCTACCTCGATTATCATTTCCCCTGTAATTATTTTGACTATCATTTCCCCTGTAATTATTTCGACTATCATTTCCCCTGTAATTGTGATCATATTGTCTATTGTACTCATCATTCCGGTTTGAATCCCGGTTTCTAAATTCACCATCGTCATAATCTTGACGTCGAGAATGATTACCTCGAAAATTTGAATAGTTATTATTTGGATAGCCTTTACGAAAGTGTCTCAAATTATTACCACTAAAATTACGAGAACTACCATCTTGTCTCCACTGCATAGACGAAGAACCATCATGTGTTGGATTACTCCGCTTCTGAGTGTAATTTTGATTACTTCCCCTATTCCAATTTTGTTGAGCACCCTGAAATTTTTTTTCTGAAATTAGGGCCATATGGTGTTGCCGAAGCAGCTGGCAACCCTTCTTTCACTTTAGAATTGCTAACTGTAGCATGGGGATGTGCTGTGGCATACTGACAACAGTATTCCTCCATTTCTTTTAAGTTTTTAGGCTTACGCTCATGAAGGAATGCAAGAAAAGAATCATTAACAGATGACAAAACCTTATCTCGCAATAATAAGTCCATTAGACCTTCATATGTTTTCTCAATCTGAGACAACTCAACCCATCGTGTAAATGTACGACGTATCTTTGTAACAAAATCAGAGAAATCTACTCCATTTTCTGGCAACATTGTCCTAAAACGAAGACGATAGTCTTCTTGTTTTAATTGGTATTTTTTTAGCAATGCTGCCCTGACAACATCATAATTAGTCCTCTCATGTTCGTCTATTGTCATAAGAGTAGTCACTGTGTCACCTGTAAAAAATGGCATCAGTTGTTCAACATATTTTTCCTTTTTTATGTTATGCGTATCGCACAAAAATTGGAATCTATCTAGATAATCTGCTACGTCATCCTTTAAAGGATTGAAATGAGGCAATTTAATCCTACTAACAAACTCCTTTGTCGTACTCGAAGTTGTTTGCTGAGCACCCGTACTCGCCAATTTCAATTTCTCTAACTCCAAAATTGCGAGTTTTTCATCAAGTTCCATCTTCTGTTTTCTTTCCTCATGTTCCATTTTTCTAATTTCAGCCTCAGCAGCAGCTTGAAGTTTTTTTTCCTCTGCAGCAGCTTGAAGTTTTTTCCCCTCTGCAGCAGCTTGAAGTTTTTTTTCCTCTGCAGCAGCTTGAGCTTGAATTTTTTTTTCTTCCATTTCCATCTGGAATTTTCTTTCATCAGCTGCAGCTTGAGCTTTCCTCTCCTCAGCAGCAGCTTGAGCTTTTCTCTCCTCAGCCTCTCTTTGATACCTTCTTTCTTCAAGTTCTAATCTTCTATTCTCAGCTTCTAGCTTCTTTAGTTCAGCTTCTGCTTTCAATTTAATTTCCTCTTTTTGTTTCTTTTCTTCTGACTTTAATGCAATGGCGAATTGAGCAGATGAATATTCTTCCAATTCTTTACCAGACTTACCAAGGGTCAACCCTTGCTGGATGAAGAAATCCAATGTAGACATTCTGTCTAATGAGATCAGAAACCTGAAAAAAAATTAAATAAATTACCTTATCCCACTTCAATGGGAGACAAGTCTGAAATGCTAGACTTGTATACTCACTTCACTTTATTTTACTGTCTTAGTCTTAGACAAAGACTTTGTATGTTCCTCTTGTTTATAATGTACCCAAAAAATCACTTGAGTACCTGTGGAAAAAAAAAATTCCCTTATATCCCACTCACTATGGGCACAAGTCTTTTTTATAAAGAACTTGAATATGTATTTCACCTTGTCTCAATCTTTGTAGATAACAAGTCTTTTATCAAAGAACTTGTATAAATATCTTATATAATATTTTATTAAGAAACTCTATATGAAGAGTCTACCTTATCAATAATATCAAAACATGACCAAGTATGTGTATGTAGACTGTGCATGACAGTAATGTAGTACAACCAAAAAAAAAATACAAAGACAAAAATACAAAACAATACAAATGCAACACTGTTTAAACCAAAAATGTGTAGAGAAATACACAAGAAAGGAGAGACCTACAGAATACAAACAAAACAAATCGACAATCAAAACTGAAAAACAGACAAAATATTACAAAAACAACGTTAAGTACAATTACATCACAGCTAACATCAATAGCGACCAATTGTCACTAGCAAATTTCCAAATTAAGAAAATTTGCACCTACAGACCGCTTACAGTAAGCCTCGATCAAGTGGCATATTTACCGTAAGACCCACCAACCGAAAAACCCGCAGAAAAAATACACCAAAAACAGTAGAAGTGACATAAACATATAGCAATCAATTTCAATGTGTTGCAGAACAAGTTCAGTCACAGCTGAAACTAAAATAAATTTCTTGCTCCTTGCGAACACAGAAACGAAATGTCAAACGCGCACTGAACGTCAAATCCACTGTAACATAAAGTGGTATTCACGAACCAAAGTTACTATGACCTTCTCAAATTAGGGCTTGCACATTGAATGTTTACAATTTCACGTACTGTTTACAGACACTTGACCTCCAACAATGTAGCTTGAATGCTCTGACCTAGAAAAGTCTGTTGTTGAATGAAACGTGTCACAACCCGCAGTACTGTTTACAATAGGAACCCGCCTTCTATGCAGTTATGGTCCACGTAGCAAATGCCTAGTAGTTAACTTCAGTACATGTCTTGTTATGCTTTATGTAGCATTATAATATAAATGCTCGTACTGTTTATTTGGGTCAACCGTTGATGACCTATATCTGTCCTGTTGTAGCCAAAACTTGCAAGTATAGAATTAGCGCTGTGTTACGGCTGTCCCGTGTGTAGCTTAGACCCACAGATCAGAAGTGTAATGTGTACTTGTCCTTCTTGTAACTTTCTCGACAAAACTGGAGACATCATACATGTAACAGCCAACCAGGAATGTAAATTTCTGGATCCATAAATGTCAACAATAATGTCAAATGCTCGCTCTGTTCTTTTTAAACCCACAGATCTGGTCCATCAGAAATGTAAGTTTCTAGGCCACATTGGCGACAAGAAATGTATCATAAGAGCCCACGTAACTGGTCCACCAGAAATGTAACTGTCTTTTTTTCTTGTTGAGGTGATCACTGGCCCAAGACAGTATACATGTTGTTAGATGTGTAGTGCGAGCGTATGATGAATTGAGTGTGGGTGCGAATGAAGACGCGAATGTGTTTAGGCTCGTATAGATGTAGATCCTGCAACCCATACTCTCACATGCAGTAATCAAGGATGCTTTGACACTGCAGGCATGTTTCAAGACATTTATTGACGGGAACACACACACATAATATCAACAGGAACAGTCAGTGTAACAAGGTCATGCTGACCTGACATCGATAGGTATACATTTGGCATTCAAAAAGGTAAACATCAGAATAGACGTGCATGGTCAATAGCAAAGTTCTTCAGTAATGACAGTTCGTAGCGTCGCCCTTGGCGTCTCTGACTAAACGCGTCAGATGCCTTAGTTACCTTGACACACAGGTGCAACTTGGCACTCCCTGCCAATTGCACATATCAGGCTGTAGTATAATAGCCGAAAGCACAGGCCTCGTTCTGACGTCGGCCGTGTACTTCTGTTAAATAGGTTATCATCAACCCTGCAGTAATACTTATTGTAGATAGAAGTTCCGCCAATCTGCGGCTCCCACATATATCTTCGTCACTGGATTTCTGGACAATATAAGACTAACAGTCTTGGATGGCTACCTCGAGCACAAATATATAAGTTCTGAAATGGCGGATCAGTGAGCTGCTGTTCACCCTAGGTAATCCTTTACATGTTCTGCCACCGAAAAGCGTAATAATGCATAAAGGTCGGTATTACCTGGTAAATGAATCCTCAGAACTACACAAGGAATTCTGTCGTCATCCCGACGCACAGAGATTCACTGGGGAAAACTGCCATAGCAGTTACTTCGAAGATTCTCCCCGAAAAACAATGGACTCTTGGTCCCTTCAGAAAAACAGGACCTCCCGGCTTCCCGGAAGTATATCTCACTCCCGCTTAAAAAACCTTCCCATAGGCCTACGCCCGAACTGACAACCTCTGACCCTACAGGTCAAACACAATGAATGAATAAACAAGGGAAGACAACCCCTAATCAACCTGACATCGCAGGTAAAGACACAATTATACTTATGATACAAACATAAGCAAATAACTTGACAGATGACTCCGTCGAAAATGACAGCAACACTAAGATTGGGCGAAAAGTAGCTCTCGCAACAAGCAGGAGAGAGGAGAAAATGTTGAAAGGAACACCAGGAAAAAAAGCAGCTGAGGCTCTCACCTCAGGTGCGCATTCTCATAGTCAGTTATGACTGAAGGGGCTATTATTATTATTAGAAAGTTGTAATTCAAATGTTTCACATAGACTTGAGTGAGATAATTGTTCTGAAACATTAGACGCAAATTTCTTCAAGTAATTGAAATGAGATAATCAATCGTAGCATGAGGTATTAATTGAAATATTTCACATAGGTTGAGTGAGATAATATTGTTTTGATGTTAAATTTTAATTTATTCAAATAAACTAAATGAGATAATACATTTTTTCATTGCAAGTCAGCTTTTTCAAGGCAGTGAAATGAGATGATTAACTGCAGTGTGAGGTTGTAATTAAGATGTTTCACATAGATTGATTGAGATAATTGTTTTGCTGTCTTAAATGTAAATTTCTTCCAGTTAGTTAAATGAGATAATACATTTTCAATGTAACGCTATAATTGAAATATTTCACATAGACAGAGTGAGATAAATTGCTGTCCAAGGTTACGAGTGAGATAAAAGATTGCTGTGTAAGGTTATGAGTGAGATAAAAGATTGTTGTACAAGGTTACAATTGAGATAAAAGATTGCTGTGCAAGGTTACAATTGAGATAAAAGATTGCTGTGCAAGGTTACAAGTGAGATAAAAGATTGCTGTGCAAGGTTACAAGTGAGATAAAAGATTGCTGTGCAAGGTTACAATTGAGATAAAAGATTGCTGTGCAACGTTACAATTGAGATAAAAGATTGCTGTGCAACGTTACAATTGAGATAAAAGATTGCTGTGCAAGGTTACAAGTGAGATAAAAGATTGCTGTGCAACGTTACAATTGAGATAAAAGATTGCTGTACAAGGTTACAAGTGAGATAAAAGATTGCTGTGCAAGGTTACAATTGAGATAAAAGATTGCCGTGCAACGTTACAATTGAGATAAAAGATTGCTGTGCAAGGTTACAAGTGAGATAAAAGATTGCTGTGCAACGTTACAATTGAGATCAAAGGTTGCTGTGCAAGGTTACAATTGAGATAAAAGATTGCTGTGCAAGGTTACAATTGAGATAAAAGATTGCTGTGCAATGTTACAATTGAGATAAAAGATTGCTGTGCAACGTTACAATTGAGATAAAAGATTGCTGTACAAGGTTACAAGTGAGATAAAAGATTGCCGTGCAAGATTACAATTGAGATAAAAGATTGCTGTGCAACGTTACAAGTGAGATAAAAGATTGCTGTGCAAGGTTACAAGTGAGATAAAAGATTGCTGTGCAACGTTGCAATTGAGATAAAAGATTGCTGTGCAACGTTACAATTGAGATAAAAGATTGCTGTACAAGGTTACAAGTAAGATAAAAGATTGCTGTGCAAGGTTACAAGTGAGATAAAAGATTGCTGTGCAACGTTACAATTGAGATAAAAGATTGCTGTGCAAGGTTACAATTGAGATAAAAGATTGCTGTGCAACGTTACAATTGAGATAAAAGATTGCTGTGCAAGGTTACAAGTGAGATAAAAGATTGCTGTGCAACGTTACAATTGAGATAAAAGATTGCTGTGCAAGGTTACAATTGAGATAAAAGATTGCTGTGCAAGGTTACAAGTGAGATAAAAGATTGCTGTGCAAGGTTACAAGTGAGATAAAAGATTGCTGTGCAAGGTTACAAGTGAGATAAAAGATTGCTGTGCAAGGTTACAAGTGAGATAAAAGATTGCTGTGCAAGGTTACAAGTGAGATAAAAGATTGCTGTGCAAGGTTACAAGTGAGATAAAAGATTGCTGTGCAAGGTTACAAGTGAGATAAAAGATTGCTGTGCAATTTTACAAGTGAGATAAAAGATTGCTGTGCAAGGTTACAAGTGAGATAAAAGATTGCTGTGCAAGGTTACAAGTGAGATAAAAGATTGCTGTGCAAGGTTACAAGTGAGATAAAAGATTGCTGTGCAAGGTTACAAGTGAGATAAAAGATTGCTGTGCAAGGTTACAATTGAGATAAAAGATTGCTGTGCAACGTTACAATTGAGATAAAAGATTGCTGTGCAAGGTTACAAGTGAGATAAAAGATTGCTGTGCAAGGTTACAAGTGAGATAAAAGATTGCTGTGTAAGGTTATGTGTTTACTTCAAGCAAATCCTCCCAAAAGGAAGATGGATGGACTGCATAGAAATGAATTTAAATGGCTGAAAAGTGTAAATTGGAAAAGAGACCATTAAGAACAGAGAAGAATGGAAACAGGCTGTCTTAGCTGCAAAGCTTCTTATGGTATCTGAATGCAGAAGAGTAAAGTGAGAATATAATTAGTAGATAGCTTGCCAGTTTGGAGGTGACATTTTTCAGGCAGGTTTACTGAGGTATTGAGATTGGCTTCAGTTCTCAGGAGGTCTATCACAAGGAAAGGACAACAGCTCCATCAGATAGGCCTTCAGAAGCTATTAATGTGGGGTTGTGCATGGGGCTGACAGCCTCATTATGTCAAAAGAACTGCTTCAGAAAGCACCCATATGTGAGCACATATCACGCTGTGGTGCAAGAGTGACAGCTGAAATAGAGGCTACATGCTCATTGAGGGGCAGAAAAGGGATTGATGAGATACTGTTTTCATATAAGAGATAAACAGTGCTGAATGGCTAGACTTTATATAGAAAAAGATAATAAAACAAAAGAAGTATCGCAATATATTCCAGTTTTATTCTTGTCCTGACATGCCTTAAAAACACTGGCCGCATCTTCTTGATGTGTATAATAATAAAAAGATCAAAGTGGCTAATGTAGAGCTGCTGCCAAATGCTGGCCTTCAGAGCATGTATGCTCTGCTTAGCCCAGATTACACTGGGTGGCCATTTTTGCCTCATGGAAGATGGTCACATCCCCAAAGATATTTTCTACTGGAAAATGCCAAAAGAGCAGCCAGGCAACTGCAGCTGAAGTTAAAAGACATGTGTAGGAGAGTCGTGAAAGCAGTGGACATAAATCCAGCAACCTGGAAGGATTAAGCTTCCAATCACATCAAGTGGAGATGCTCTCTACAGCACCGCTTCAGACTCCACTGGGAGGAGATAAATACACTGGAGATGGATAGGGTGCACATTGATGAAGCCTGTTAATAGCATTACAAGCTGTCCCTTTTCTGGAATCCCCAAGGTAAGAGAGATAGAGCGAGACTGAAAAACATATGGAGAAGAGAACTGGAGATGGAAGTGAAAAGAGTGAGGAAGACACAGGAAGACCTGGAACTGATGGCTTGGGCAAGGAGGGACTTGACCTTGAATCTGTTGAAAGCCTAATCTCCTTGGGGAGCTGTAGGGTAATGATGATGATGATGCTGCTGCTGCTGCTTTTTGGTGGGGCTGAGAACCCAAGCAGACTATCCCAACGAAATTCACGCAGTGTTCATGAAGGTGCGTGTTATTAGTTTTAGAATGACTGGCAGAAAATTAGATGAACTTTGAGCTATTCTCTTTCTTTCAACTTTCCAAGGAGTACAGGTATACCTCGCTTTATTGCGCTTTGCAGATATTGTGCTTTTTTTTCTTCAAATTATTCATGTTTATTTATTAGAACGTGCCTTCTTCTTCCTAATCTTCTTAAAAGATTACGATTCGCTGAAGGCTCAGATGATGAAGATTAGCATTTTTTTTAAGCAATAAAGTATTTTTAATTTTACAGTACATTGCTATTTTTAGACATAGTGCTACTGCGCACTTAATAGACATATTGTAAACATGATTTTAGGCTTTTATATGCACTGGGAAGCCAAAAAAATAGGTGTGACCCACTTTATTGCGATATTTGCTTTATTGCGGTGGTCTGGAACCGAACCCGCAATATCTCCGAGGTATACCTGTATAGGCCTTCAACAAACTTCTACCAAATCTTCTTGTCCCATGCCATCAAGCAAGGTCATCCCATGTTTTCTTCATCGGCTTCATGTCTGTCTGCTCTCTTCTCCATGTGTTCTTTGGAATTATGACTATTGCTTTACTATGAATGTTAGCAGTAACGGTTTAGTAGTAAATTTGATGTTTTATTGTTAACCACAGATACGAGGATGCCATCAAATCCCTGAACCAGGAAATCAAGTATTGGTTAGAAGCTGAGAACTATACATACATTAAAAAGGTGGCCATGGGGGTTATCCTGTTGCACCTGACAGGAGAGGATTATGTGGCAGCAGATCAATTCTTCAGGAGTTGTTTGAAGTAAGGGTTCATCATTATTACCACTCACACCCCCCAAGGAGCATAGGCCTTCAACAAGATCATGCCATGTTCTCCTGTCCCATGTAGTAGGTCTTTCTATGCCTTCCTCATCCCCTTTCGTTTCTGTCGCCAGTTCTCTTCTCCGTGTTGTTTTTCTGTCTTCATCGACCTCTCTTACACTGGGTATTCCAGAACAAGGACTGCCATGTAATGCTATCAGCAGATGTCCTCAGTGTGTGTCCTGTCCATTGCCAGCATCTTCTTATCTCTTGTTCCGCTGGTTCTTGTCATCAGTCCCACATTTGGTGTTCTTGTCATCAGTCCCACATTTGGTGTTCTTGTCATCAGTCCCACATTTGGTGTTCTTGTCATCAGTCCCACATTTGGTGATCTTGTCATCAGTCCCACATATGGTGATCTTGTCATCAGTCCCACATATGGTGATCTTGTCATCAGTCCCACATTTGGTGTTCTTGTCATCAGTCCCACATATGGTGATCTTGTCATCAGTCCCACATTTGGTGATCTTGTCATCAGTCCCACATTTGGTGATCTTGTCATCAGTCCCACATTTGGTGATCTTGTCATCAGTCCCACATTTGGTGATCTTGTCATCAGTCCCACATATGGTGATCTTGTCATCAGTCCCACATATGGTGATCTTGTCATCAGTCCCACATATGGTGATCTTGTCATCAGTCCCACATATGGTGTTCTTGTCATCAGTCCCACATTTGGTGTTCTTGTCATCAGTCCCACATATGGTGATCTTGTCATCAGTCCCACATATGGTGATCTTGACATCAGTCCCACATTTGGTGATCTCGTCATCAGTCCCACATTTGGTGATCTCATCATCAGTCCCACATTTGGTGTTCTTGTCATCAGCCCCACATTTGGTGTTCTTGTCATCAGTCCCACATTGGTGATCTTGTCATCAGTCCCACATTGGTGATCTTGTCATCAGTCCCACATTTGGTGATCTTGTCATCAGTCCCACATTGTTGATCTTGTGATCAGTCCCACATTGGTGATCTTGTCATCAGTCCCACATTTAGTGATCTTGTCATCAGTCCCACATATGGTGATCTTGTCATCAGTCCCACATTTGGTGATCTTGTCATCAGTCCCACATTTGGTGATCTTGTCATCAGTCCCACATTTGGTGATCTTGTCATCAGTCCCACATTTGGTGATCTTGTCATCAGTCCCACATTTAGTGTTCTTGTCATCAGTCCCACATTTGGTGTTCTTGTCATCAGTCCCACATTTGGTGATCTTGTCATCAGTCCCACATTGGTGATCTTGTTGTACCATTTTAATCCTTTTATTTGAAGCTAGAACCCATTTATGATGGTCTGTAACTCCTTGGTGGTTCTTATTGTTCTCCATGTTTCAGAGCCATACAATAGAACTGATCTTAGCATGTGAGTAAAGTAAGGTTATCTTCAAGTATGTTGTAAAACTACAGTAATTCTGGGAACTTTTCATGTAGATTTTACCCTTAAAAAAAAAAGATTGTCAGGGAGCTGAAATAAAAACACATTTTTGATTTAGTAAATGGTAGACTCGAAAATAAAGGTAAAGGTAGTTATATAACGAATACTGTCGTAAGGGAGTTAAGTGTTAGAGACTTCATCTGTACTAGGTCTCATCCTTATGAAGTGATGTGACCAGTTCCTTCCCTAATTCATAATCTACGTCAGGTACCCAGTTTTACATCTGGGTAGAGGGAATGTGATGAGACCTGCTTTTGAACCTGGTTCTGTTGCTTTGAGACGTATGTGCTCTAAGCACTCTGCCACTCGGATGCTCAAATTCTAAAATAACACTTTCTTTTTGTTTCGTTTCTTTTTTCAGACAGGAAAAATATCAGAACAATTGGAAGCTAACACTTGGGGCCTTTCTCCCTTAGAGTGTAATGGAGATAAAAGGGCTGAACCACTTGTCCTTTGAGCGGAACTCCTGCTGATTATCAAATTTCCTCCTGTTGAAACACTGTTTATAAACTTTCCCATCACTACTTATTAAAAAATAATAAGTTAGTACATGAAAATGTGCTTCTCATGGGAATATAACTATTTCAAGCATTAACAAAGAACAGAAGTATAATACAGCAATCACTTACTTAGCACTGTTAATTCATTCTTGAAAACATGAGCACTAACCGAAAAAGCACTAAACAAAAATTGATTTCTCATAAGAATTATTAGAAATCAAAATAATTTGTTCCCGGGGTCCAGATAGCTGGATCTGAATTAAGTAAAAAGTGATCAAAAACTAAATAGTTTATTAGCTACATATAATTATCAGACATTTTGAACACAAATGAAATATTGTGTGTGTACTGTACTTACAAAAATATATAAAAATATTAGGATTTTAATCGCCGCTACTTCCGTCTCTTGTGGCTACAGTTGTCACTGTGGAGCCGTCTTCATCATCAGACGACTGGTTAGCAGAAGGTTTTGCAGGTGTTGAAAAAGTTGTTCTACCTCCATAGGTAGAAGGCATGGCTGTATGGTCAGTGGAGGCAGAAGATATTTGAGGAGACTTTAAAAAATTTGAATCATGCTTGCTTTGCTTTACCACCTTAGAGGCACCTTGTAGCAATTTAGATTGGATTACCGTAGAAATGTATTCCATTTTGGGGTTTTGCTTCATTATGCCAGCAATTTGTGCATCCTGAAGTTTGAAAGTCTTGTTACGGTTTGCTGTTGTAAATGCCTTTGTATCTTCTGGTTCATTTTCATCTTCTTGATACTCGAATGCTCGTTGCTGTTCCAAACCTATGAGATCCTCATCATATAGCGTAAAATTGAAGTTTTTAAGCATGCAACATAAGCATGGCAAAAAATAGAAATGGCATTATATCAAAAAAGCGCTGCTCTAGCAACATAAGACCAGGGATTGCGGTATTTGTAAAATTCTCATAAAGAGTTATAATGTGAAATAATTTATCATCGTTTCCCATTTTGCTCCTTACAGAGCATGGAACCACCACTGCATCTAGCCCCCTGCAAGAAGCCTGCAGCAAGACATTTATATACTCTTGCGGCAGGTTTTTTTTTTCTTTTAGAAATATGTTTTACAAGATGAGGTTGCCATCCGCTTGCACTACCTCATAACAGCTACCTCATATGGCATGCCACCAGTAGTCCTATTCTTTGTCTCCTTGAGATCCCGAGGAACTACACAGGGCAGTGGTCCCAGATGGTGGAATTTTGTTTCTTGTTAAATGTCGCTGTGACCAGAACTATTTTTTCATTGTCTCCACGGTAAGACATGAGAGCCGTGAAATCACTTGCATGTTGTTATCACTTCTTTTACAGTTATCCAGAGTTTGGAACCAGTGAGGAAGCTGGAGCATTGGAAGATTTATTACGAGCATATGATGATGGTGATGAAGACGAAGGTCAAGCTGTCTTAGCGAAACCGATTTTCAAGTATTTAGATAACATGGTAAGTCAGCATATTTTGGCACATTACTGTTAAAAATTATATGTGTAAGATCACAGTTAGAAATTATGTACGTCACATACTGATTAGAAATTATATGTGTATGTCACATTCTGATTAGAAATTATATATGTCAGATCACAGTTAGAAATTATGTACGTCACATACTGATTAGAAATTATATGTGTACGTCACATTCTGATTAGAAATTATATATGTCAGATCACAGTTAGAAATTTTGTACGTCACATTCTGATTAGTGTGGTTTGATTTTAAGGACTATCTTCATTGCACACAGACAACTCCATCAGTGCTCCGATCTCCTCCCGTAGATCACACAAGGAGGATGTCAGCACAGTGCACGAACTCTGTAGCACCGGCGAGAATCCCAATGTGGGTATATAGGAATCACATTCTATAAACATTTTTGTGGTGGGTAGATTTTTTATTTTTAAATTATCCAGGGTAGCGGTCTGATAGGCCTACTGTTTACGATTTCCAACTGCCGTGGAATTTTTAACGTGCGAACTTGCACAAGGACCTGCTATTTTTTTTGGTTCTTATCCAAGAAGGCTAGGCATCCGATCTCAGTACCCAGGAGACCGGTTGGGGGGGGGGGGGGGGAGATGTCATTAGGACCACTGGTTCTGATAAAAAAATTTCCACAAAGTATATTCCTTCAACTGGGAATCAAACCTGGAACCTCTAGAGCTCGAGGCAGATGCCATACCTCTTAGCCACTCTGACTCCCTTCTGATTATAAATTATATATGTCATATCACAGAAAATGTTTATGTCACATTGTGATTAGAAATGTTGTTTAACTAGAGCTGGTGAGCTTTTTACTCTTTCACACTCAGTGCCAAGTTGAAGAATCCTTGCTATTGTCTCTACATTGTGGATCTAGGCTGGCTTTTCTGCCATTTAAAAACTTGTTGAGTTGGAGTCTTGAGTTCCAGTTTCTTACTCAGGTGTTCTTTCCTGGCTTGGCAAGCATTTAAAGGATTCTCAGAACTAGGTTCAAGCTAGAAGGGGGAAGGGAGGATAGTGCAGTGT
This sequence comes from Oreohelix idahoensis, assembly GCA_024509875.1. Classification (NCBI taxonomy): domain Eukaryota; kingdom Metazoa; phylum Mollusca; class Gastropoda; order Stylommatophora; family Oreohelicidae; genus Oreohelix; species Oreohelix idahoensis. Next base: position 859,602 of record JAMPIV010007643.1, on the reverse strand, counting down.
GGATTCCCTGCCATTCGGGGGGGGGGGTGGGGGGGGGGGGGCGGTCCAGGTATGCAGGGCTAAAATACTGTGCTCTGGTGCTGTCACAAGAAATTCTCATGTCCTGCACAGAGCCACTTCTTAGTTCCCTGTCCGTTGTGGGATCATCTTGTAGGCAGCCAACCATGTAAAATCTGGAGTTAAGTCTAGGTCTTGTGAGATTCTCCCAAGCTTGGTGTACAATGCTGGGTTCAGTGTGGGACTTAAGTGGTTCCCCCCCCCCAAGCTTAGTTTGCAGCGCTTGGCTCTCAGCATGTTTCACCACAGGAGGAATCATTATGTTGGGCCACTTGATTCCTTGAGCATTTGCCAGGCAGCTCATAGGCTGCTTGTTTTCAGGATGCACCACATGGAGTTACTTCAACGTCTTGGTTAGTGGTCTGACCCTAGAATTCATGCAAGAGCAATGTCAATTTGATATGATGAGGTTGCTAACAATATTGTATTCGTTGCCCTTTACAACATGCCTGAGGGATTGAAACAGATTGATAGATACTAATGCTGCAACAGCACATGAATGTTTTGGTGCAGGCTTCCTGCAAGGGGGGCCAGCTGTAGTGGTGGTTCCATGCTCCAATGGGAGCGGAGCGTAAAGGGAAATAATGACGATGTTTGTTAATTGTCATTGTGTTACTTTATTATGCTGTTATGTTCCCAGTTTGCCAGATTGGCCAGAGATTTGAAATTCCCTGGAGGCATCTCAACATCCCGTTCAGCAGCTACAACAAGCAGTTATAGCCAGGGTGCAGATGAGGATGAAAAAGAGGATGTAAAAGGAAGTGACGTGGTAGAGGAGGATGAGCTGCCTCCAGATCTCTGTTGAGATATTCTTGTCATGGGTTTTGTTTTTAATTTTTAAATTTGTTTTCTTTATTAAATATTCCATACTTAGACATTAGTCCTTTTGTATATATAAAAATAAAAAAAAATTCTTGTACATATTTTTGATCCCAGATACATTGTTTTGACTGGTTTTTTTTTTTTAAATTAATTTTTTTGCTAAAAACAGAAAATGTGAGGGTGGGACTGTTATTTGCTGATCTCCAGTCTCATAACGCAGAACATTCTTGACCATATACGGCACCACACCGCAGCTACAGAACATGCACAAATTATTCTACTTGGCATCAGCTGCGTAAGAGCGATGAGCTCAGTAGCCCTAGTTAAACAATGACATGGAACATTCTGTAGGTGTTTTTTTTTTTTTTTTTAACTGAAACCACTTCAGTCTTGAGACACAGATCATTCTTTGCTCTATGTACGGCACCGCCCAATAGCCACAGAACACATACAAATTATTCATCTTTGCTTTGGCTGCAAGAGCTTTTAGCCCAGCAACCCTAGTTAAACAACGACATGGAACATTCTGTAGGGTTTTTTTTTTGTTTGTTTGATTATAAACTGACAGTGTCTAGATGAGGGGTCAGCAACCCAAGAGCTTTTAGGTTTTCTAACACTAAGTCCTGCCTGTAAAGATTTACCATATAAATATACAAGTATGTGTGTGTGTGTATAATTTTAAGCGCCCCCCCCCCTGAATGGGGGATGATGAACCTTACAAAGAAAGATCACGTTCCTATTTCATGCAGTTCGTGAATGTATTTTAGTATCCAGCTCGAGTTTTCATTGAGAATGTCAATGTGGAGGAAAAGAAACTCTGACCCCATGGGGACATTGCAATTTTTAAAAGTGGGCGGGAGAGGTTTAGTCTGAAGTGTCCCCTTCGCGCTCTTAAGCAGTCAATACCAAGTTGAAGACTCCTTGGTATCATCTACACTGTAGATCTAGGCTTTTCTGCCATTCCGAAACGTGATGTGTTGAAGTAATAAGCTCGTTTCTCCACCTTGGCTTGCATTTAAGGATCGTCACATCTGGTTCCAAGCTAGGAATAGGAAGTGTGTGGCATACTGTGCATTCCCCACCATCCAAGGGGGCTCTCCAACTATGCAGAGCTAAAATACTGTACTCTGGTTCTGGGCTCTCCCAAGGAATTTTCACGTCCTGCACAGAGCCACTTCTCAGCTTCCCTACCAATCACTGGGTCCATAGTGAGATCCTTCTGCATGCAGTCAACCAAGTCAAAGCCAAAGAATTACGCCTGGGGCTCAAGTGACTTCTCCGAGCTTAGTGTGCAATGCTGGGTTCTCAACAAGTTTCACCACAGGGGGAATCCCTGGACGTGTGTGGATGATTTCAAGAGTCAGTGAGGATGTAATTAGCCTGACAGACATATGTTCACTTCTACGTACATATATTGTAGCATTGTGCATAGCTGGTAGTCATATAAGGATGACTCTAGATATGCCTCCATGCATAAATTCCCAGGATAAAAGAGGTGGGGGGGAGACCAAGGAACACTTGGAGAAGAGAACTGGAGACAGACATGAAGGGGATGAAGAAGACATGGAAAGAACTTGAACAGGAGATGGCACGGGACAGGAAGACTTGGTATAAGTTTGGTGAAGGCCTATGTTCCTTAGGGAGCTGAAGGGTGATAATGATACTAGGAAATAACAGTTATGAAATTAGAAAGGTATTCAGATACCAATTATGAAATTAGAAAGGTATTCAGATAATAGTTATGATATTAGAAAGGTATTCAGATACCAATTATGAAATTAGAAAGGTATTCAGATACCAATTATGAAATTAGAAAGGTATTCAGATACCAATTATGAAATTAGAAAGGTATTCAGATAATAGTTATGATATTAGAAAGGTATTCAGACACCAATTATGAAATTAGAAAGGTATTCAGATACCAATTATGAAATTAGAAAGGTATTCAGATACCAATTATGAAATTAGAAAGGTATTCAGATAATAGTTATGATATTAGAAAGGTATTCAGATACCAGTTATGAAATTAGAAAGGTATTCAGATACCAATTAGGACTTGCCATGAGAGAATATTCTCCAGCCCTTGGGGATATTTTGAGGCAAATTTTAAAGGCCTCAGTTCTTCTAAATGCTTGTTTATTGCCCATGTTCCTGCACCATACAGATATTAAGAGTATATGTAACACTTGATGGCTTTCGTTGTTAATTTGTTTGTTCGGATGAGAGAAATAGATGTGGTTATGTGACAGTGAACAACGAAGCATAAGAAGAAGGTCAAAGTACATACATGGTTTCGTGTTTGAAGTTGTAGCTGCGATTTATGGTTTAGATTTTCAAGATTGTACTTTAGAAATAAAGCAGTTGACTTTCTCTGGGCATGTAATGAGACGAATAAAGCTGGAATATATTGACATAATGGCATGGAAGTTAGCAACAGAATTGACAAATAGTACTGGAGACATGATCACCTATGCACCCAGCAGGCATGGTACTGGAAGAAGATAATGTAACAATCCATAATGTCGAAGTCAAGGATAACTGGAAGGAATTTTTTAAATTCCTTGTCGTATTGAGTGCAGGACACTCACAAAGGCAATGTTGGACACATTTGGTGTGTTTGTACAGTTGACATGTAGTTGCTGTTGAAGATTATTCTGTTTAGGCACTGGCTTACTTGAATGTTGTTACTAAATGGCAGTTTGCCCTCTTCTCATTAAGATGCTACTGCTGTTTATTTTGAGTTTATTGCTATATTCTTAATCTCTTTTATCATGGACAGTAGATAGCACTTTTTAAGAGCACAAAATATTAACTTTTTGATACATTTGTTACTTGCTACTTACTTACTTAGTCATTCCTCTTTTACCGTAAGGTGTAGAGGTTTGGAAGAGAGAGTGCCATACTGTCCCATTGGCTGTCTTCCTCCTGGCCTGGTTCCATTCTAGTCCTCGGTCTTTCAGAGATTGTCTAATGTTGTTCTCCCAGTGGACTCCGGGTCGTCCTGGAGGTTTGGATCCCTGGCTCTTAGCCTCCCATGGCAGCCGATCTTCTCCAATTCTGCAGACATGGCCAAACCATCTTAGTTAGGACTGTTCTACTTGGGTCTGCAGAGGTTGGGTTTTTAGGCCTTGACGTATCGTCTGGTTGTGAACCATGTCTCTTCTTGTTACTTCAGCAACCTTTCTCAGATACCTGATTTCTGAGTGATACATTTGTTTTGAATGTAAATTATCATACTTTTATCAATTAAATTTGTACTCTTGCCAAAGAGCACCAGTTGTCTATGTAGCTAGAGTGCTTGCTTTTCAGGGCAAAGTTTTTGGGTTCAAAATCTGGTATTGTCACACACCAGTCTACCCAGCTGTAAATGTATGCCAGGACTGCTCATGAGTTAGAGAAATCAAAGGTAGCAAGAAAAGGAACCACCCACACCACCTCTTAAACCTGAGACCTAGTTTAGTAAAGTATTCTGTCCCCTACACAGTATCTGCTAAGGGACAACCTTTGTCATTTTTTAAGCTTGCCAAAATCACAGTATATTGTAGCCCCCCCCCCCCCCCCCCACTAGATTTACCATATAAATATATGTGTGTGTGTATATAATTTTTAAAGTTCTTTCTCTTTAAATACTTCTCATATTCCTTATGTGGCAATCTTACTTTTGGAAATAGCTAAACCTGGAAGTGACCTTTTTTCATAGTTTGCATTAGTTACGCTAGTGCTGTATTTTAGAATGCTCTCTCTGCCTAGATCTGTCAAAACTAAGAACTACAGCACCTTAAGAAGAAACCTACTTTGATATATTAAGCTCATGTAAACCCCTACATTACAAATCCACCTAACTGAAAGCTGTATTTTAGTTAATGTAATGTTTACATGAGATTAACGATTACTTTTTTTTTCCACTTTACATTTAATTGTGTAATTATTTAAATTGTTAAAGCTTCACAATGTTTTTCTTTTGAGTTACAGTAGGCAATACACTGTTTATTTTAGCTATCTGCGATTGTGGTGTAAAATGTTATTTTTTTCTTTCAGAGTTTTGGTGATGTGTGCTCCATTAAACCTAGACACAAGATCTGTCCGTTATATTAGGACACATATCCAACTATAAAAGACCTATAAGTTTATAATTTACAGCCATGTGTAATATTTTCTTTTCTCATCCTTAACTCTTACTATCCGGCAAGCCCCGTGAAGTGGCGCGGGTTTAGTACCAATTTTACGGCTCGCCAGTTCAAGTGGCGCGCGACGGTAACGATAGCAAAACTAGCGCGTAAAAACGCCGTTTTACCTCACGTATAGTAAGAGTTAATTTTAATAAATTTAAAAAAAAATAGTGAATATTTATTCGCTTTGATGAAATAAACATTTTCGTTCATTCATTGGTTAATCCTTTTCTTTCTAACACTCTTGTTATGTTTCCCTGTTTGAGGACTGTTCTTGTTTATTATTATTTTGACAGTTTATCTCTTTTTTGAGCATCCGTTTGGCTAAGCTGATATAACCAACAGACTCAAGTCTAGGTTGAAAGGAACATGCCTCGCCCTCAAACCAAAAAAAAAAAATCAACTTTATATAAGACCCCCTCGACTAGTGCTTTATGTGTGCATTTATCATCATCATTGTTTTCATCTCCGTGAGGACAGGCGATCGTCATGTGCGAGACAGCTCATAGTTTATTAGTGTGACTATGATGTCTATTTTTTTTAACTTTCTTAACATTCCTGAATTTATGTGAAATATTAATATGTGATATTTGTTTTTAATGTTACACGTGATTATTGTAATGCTTTTAATTCTTTAATCCAGGACTCGGCAATCGGCTGATCATGATCTACTGTTCATCACATGATGTGATTTGTTATATCTTTAGGTGATGGAGGGGGGGGGGGGGGAAGGAATTTTTAAGCTAGGGGAAGTTTGGACTAGCTTTCTCCCATCATCATCAGCTGCCATCTTCACAACGAAGGTTGGCTGTAATGGATCTCCAACGTCTTCTGTCTATTTGTCTTGGTGGTGCACTCTGATAGACTCTTTCCTGTCCATCTCTTGATGTTATCGTCCCACTTATAGCGCTGTCTTCCCCTTGCACGTTTGCCTTCAACTCTCCCTTCTGTTATGGTCTTCTGCAAGGTGTTATGCCTTTTTATGTGGCCAAAGTATTTTAGCTGCCTAACTTTGATCTACCTCTTTACCTCTACACCTCACGGTAGAAGGGGAACGACTAAGTAAGTAAGTAACTTTGATCTCCCTCATTAGTTCTCTTTTCATACCTAGATTTTGTAGGACCTCCTTTTTGTTTTCTTCTCTTTCCATGAGATGCGCCCCATTCTTCTATATATCCACATCTCAAGAGTCTCAACTCCTTCCAATTGCTTATTCATTGTTCATGTTTCTACACCATACAGTAATGCAGAATATATATAACACTTTATGATTCTCAGTTTTAATTTTTGAGTTAACTGTTTAGATGTCAGTATATGTTTCATGTTGTTGAATGTAGCTTTGGCCATTCCTATTCTCTTCTTGATTTCTGTTTCACATCTGCCATCTTCTGTTATTATATGACCAAGATATGAGTAGCTCTTGACTTGTTCCAGGATTTTCCCATTTATGCTTATCTCACTGGCTTTTAAATATGCCATATATAACTGAATGACTATGTATCTTGGTTGAACGGGTCACAATTCACCAAAATTTTATTTTTTTTTAAAAATAATTTGAAAAAACCTTTAATTCTGCCCATGAGATCAAGGTCACTTTGGCTTCATCTGCTGCAATTTTACTACCAGGTTATCTTTTGCCATTCCAATTGTGTGGCTACACAGGTTGGTTTGTTTCCTTAGATACGTCCATTCCATCATCACTCTCTCTTGTATCTACAGTTTTACTAGTTGTTATCTGGCCATCTTGGCTAGGATGGTGTGTTTACTATGTTTTTTTTTTATGCATAAGACTCCGTTAAGTTCCCCATGGAGCACTGGCCTTCAACAAACTAACGCCAAGTCCTCTTGTCCCGTGCCATCCGCTCAGGTTCTTTCCATGTCTTCCTTGTCATTTTCATTGTGTCTCCAGTTCTTTACTCTATTTTTTTTTGTTGGTTCGATCTTACTCTGGAGATTTTAGACTTGACTTTGATCCACTGTCACTCAGCTTCAGCTCTTGGCGAAAGGAGATTTCAGAACAAGGACTGCTCGGTGATGCTATCAACAGGTGTCCTCACTGTATGTCTTATCCATCACATTTTCTTCTTATCTCTTAGATGGTTGAGATGGAGCTTTAAATGTGAAGGCAAGAGTCAGAAGTGCATTGAGGCATTGATTTGTTCTGCACCAATATGAGATAGTTAACTTTGGTTACCCTTTATGTGTGCATGATTATTTTCATATTTATACACTTGTTGATGGAAGGCATGGTCCCTGGAAAAAGGGGAAGGGGTCGACCTAGACGACGGTGGACCCAGGACATCACAGAGAGTCTGAACTTGTCTTTGGCTGATGCAGGTCGACTTGCCCAGAATCGTGATGCGTTCAGAGCAGCTGTAATGGAGACAACGTTCTGGAAAGAATACGTCACATGATGATGATACACTTGTATGAGATATTATTATGTTGTTACACTTTTACGTGCTTGTACAAAACAGTTGTGATACTAATTATATGTGTTTCAGACTTTTGTTTGTTTGTTTTGTAAACTGTCGTTTGTCAAAGTTTGTAGACACCATCACAATGTTATGTCTGTCAGTTTGAGAACACTCATGTGCAATAAATCATTATTGTATAAACCTTTTTTCTTGTATTATTTCTTCTTCTTCTTCCTTGTTCACCTTCAGACTTCCACATTAATGACTCCAATAAAGGCAGTAGTCAGTTCAAGGTCCCTGACATCTCCAAATAGTTGGTTGCCATATGCTATTATGTAACTTTCAATGAGCAGACCATTCCAGTAATATTCCAAATATGAAAGAAGTGAACAAGAAGTAAAGAGGTGAACTAAAAATACAGAAGTAAACAAGAAGTATGTAAGTGAACAAAAAAGGCAAGAAGTGAACAAGAAATTAACACGATATACAAAAGTAAACAAGAAATACAAAAGTAAACAAGAAGTGAACAAGAAATACAAAAGTGAACGAGATACACAAAAGTAAACAATAAGTGAACAAGAAATACAAAAGTGAACAAGAAATATAAAAAGTAAACAAGAAATACAAAAGTGAATAAGATATACAAAAGTGAACAAGAAGTGAACAAAATATACAAAAGTAAACGAGGAGTGAACAAGAAATATAAAAATTAAACAAGAAATACAAAAGAGAACAAGATATACAAAAGTAAACAATAAGTGAACAAGAAATACAAAAGTGAACAAGAAATACAAAAGTAAACAAGAAGGGAACAAAATATACAACAGTAAACAGAATTGAACAAGATATCCAAAAGTGAACAAGATATACAAGTAAACAAGAAATACAAAAGTGAACAAGATATACAAAAGTAAATGAAGTGAACAAGAAATTCAAAAGTAAATGAGAAGTGAACAAGATATACAAAAGTGAAATCAAGCAGTCCTTGTTCTGAAATCTCCTTTCGCCAAGAGCTGAAGCTGAGTGACAGTGGATCAAAGTCAAGTCTAAAATCTCCAGAGTAAGATCGAACCAACAAAAAAAATAGAGTAAAGAACTGGAGACACAATGAAAATGACAAGGAAGACATGAAAAGAACCTGAGCGGATGACATACTGTTATGTTGGGTTAGATAGGGTTAGGGTTTAAATAAAGATGACAGACTGAAACAGTACAACGACATACTAACAGAAAGACCGATTAGGAAAATAAAAAAATATAGGGTTAGGTTTAGAATTAAGGTTAGGGATTATGGCTTAAGGATTAGGGTTTATGAATAGAAGTATAAAGATGACAGACTGAAACAGTACATACTGCACGACATACTAACAGAATGACTGATTAGGAAAATAAAATGATATAGGGTTAGGTTTAGAATGAAGGTTATGGTTTAAGGATTAGGGTTTATGAATAGAAGTTGGGTTAGATAGGGTTAGAGTTTAAATAAAGATGACAGACTGAAACAGTAACTTCTTCCCTTCTATCTCCCTAGTTACGGGTTGGGTTTAGTGTTTTTTCCTCCTCTCTCCCCTATGACTCAAACATTCATTTTACCTCACTAATTCAGTGATATACCAGACCTGACCTAAACTAATTGTTCTAGTTATATATAGGACAAAACTGGTTAGCTGAATATGAGCTTGATGAATGATACGAGAACGTGAGGCCTCCGGTTTGTTAATTAAATCTCTTCACTTTTTCCAGAAGGGGGTAAACGTTAGGGTTATGGGTTAGAAGTAGGGATTAGGATTAGAGAATTCGAAGTTTAGGTTTTAGGATTAGGGTTGGATGGTTGGGATTAGGGGTTATTAGGGCTGGATGGGTGGGGTTAGCGTTGGGGGGTTAGGATTAGAGGATTATAATTTTAGGTTTAGGGGTTATTAGGGCTAGGATAGGGTTGGATGGGTGGGGTTATTAGCTTTAGGGTTATGATTTTGGGTTTGGCGCTAAGGCAATTAGGGTTTGAGGTGGTTAGACGTTAGGGTTATTTAGTGTTAGGTTTTTTCCTGGGGTTGGATGGGTAGGGTTAGCATTGGGTGTTAGGGTATAAGGGTTAGGATTAGGACTCACTTTAGGGTTAGGATAGGGTTGGATTGGTGGGGTTAGGGTTAGGATTTCAGTTTTGGCGTTAAGGCAATTAGGGTTTGGGGTTACAGGTTATATATTTTAGGGGTAGACGTTAGGGTTTGTAACAAGAAGAGACATGGTCCGCAACCAGACGATATGTCAAGGCCTAAAATCCCACCCGCTGCAGACCCAAATAGAACAGTCCCAACTAAGATGGTTTGGCCATGTCTGCAGAATGGAAGAAGATCGGCTACCACGACAAGCATAGGAAACAAAGAGCCAGGGATCCAGACCTCCAGGACGTCCCAGAGTCCGCTGGGAGGACAATATTAGACAATCATTGAAGGATCGAGGACTAGAATGGAACCAGGCCAGGAAGAAGACAGCTGATAGGATAGTCTGGCGCTCTCTCTTCCAAACCCCTACACCTCACGGTAGAAGGGGAACAACTAAATAAGTACAAGATATACAAAAGTAAAGAAGTGAACAAAATAAACAAAAGTAAAGAAGTGAACAAAATAAACAAAAGTAAAGAAGTGAACAAAAGTAAACAAGCGAACAAGATATACAAAAGTAAAGAAGTGAACAAAAGTAAACAAGAAGTGAACAAAATAAACAAGTGAACAAGATATACAAAAGTAAACAAGAAGTGAACAAGATATACAACAGTAAACAAGAAGTGAACAAGATATACAAAAGTGAACAAGAAATACAAAAGTGAACAAGAAGTAAAGGAGTGAACAAGAAGTAAAGAAGTGATTAAAGACTATGGAAGTGAACACGAAGTAAAGAGCTGAACAAGAAGTACAGAAGTGAACAAATCAAGATTGAGCAACCTTTTCTATGCATACACAATTCACCCCATCATAGAAAGTCTATGCTAACTTTACATGCAGTGTTGGAATGAGCAACCTTATTATCCAAGTTAAAATAAGTGTACGACAGGGTTGCCCCTTGTCAACCATTCTATTTTTAACTGTCATAGACTGGGTGTTGCGCCAGACAACAGGATATCCCTAGAGGAATAAGATGGACAATGTTCACCACACTGGAAGGTTTAGAATACGCAGAAGATATTGCACTGCTCGCACATTCACATCAGCACATCCAAGAAAAAAACAAGAGAGACTGAATAAATATAGCCAATGAGTGGGACCAAACATGAACCTGAAGACAGAGGTCATGACACTCAATGTAATAAATCCGGAGCCCATAAAAATAAGGAACCAAAAGCTGGAACAAACAGATATGCCTACTCAGAGAGCCATGGGAACTATAAAGGGGGGGGGGGGGGGGGGGGGGGGGCCTTTAGTATTTTTATTTGTTAATTGTTTCCACATTTGCCATGTCCTTTGTCATTTTTTCATCATCATCATCAGGTGTCATCTTCACATCGAAGGTCGGCTGCAATGGATCTCCAACGTCTTATGTCTCTTGTCTTGGTGGGGCACTCTGGTAGACTCTTTCCTGTCAATCTCTATGTTATCTTCCCACTTATAGCGCTGTCTTCCACTTGCATGTTTACCTTCAACTCTTCCTTCTATTATGGTGTTCAACAAGGTGTTGTCTTTTTGCATGGACATAATATTTTAGCTGTCTAGTTTTGATCTCCTTCATTAATTCTTTTTTCATTGCAAGGTTTTCCAGGACCTCTTTATTTGTTTTCTTCTCTTTCCATGAGATAAGCCCCATTCTTCTATATATCCACATCTTGAGAGCCTCCATTCTGTCTTCCAATCGCTTATTCATTGTCCATGTTTCTACACCATACAGTAATGAATATATACAGCACTTGGTGATATTTGTTGTTAATGTTGTTTTTGTTTAACTAGGGTTACTCAGCTCATTGCTCTCTTGCAGCCAAAGTTGAGTTGAAGAATTGACATGTGTTCTGTAGCTGCTGGTTTTATTCGTTAATCAATTATCATTTTTGTCCTCGTCTTCTTCCGTTCAGCTCCCAAAAGTCTTCCTGCTCCGTGCTATTACTTCAAGGTCTTCTTCATATCTGTCTCCAGTTCTCTTTTCCATGTGTCTGTCATATAAAGATAAAAGGAGGTAGCTCTATAGCGGAAACTGCCGTTGTGGAGTGAAGTGTTTTTGACCTCACCATAACAGGTCCAGCTTTATGAGGTGGGGTGACCAGCTCCCTTCCTCGCTGCCTTTGTCTTCCCTAACTCACAAGCAGGGTCAGGTACCAAATTCAGCTAGGTAGACTTGAGTATGACACTACCAGGTTTTGATCGCAGAAACCGGCATGTTTACACTGTACCCGCTAAGCCAATCGGACACTCCATCTACCACATACTTTGTCACTTTTTCATAGCATTTCTGTATTTCTTATCTTTGTTTCATATTTGTGATTGTGGCTGGTGAAGATCACATGTTTCTAGTATATTGTTCTTTTATAAAACTGACTCAATCTTTCTAGTATATTGTTCTTTTTGTAAACCTCACTCCAATACCATTTAGCACTTTTTTGTTCATGTGTCACTAAATACAACCAATTTCAGTGTCTGCTCAATGTAATGTGTTATTTGTTCTGTGTGTGGGTTTTAGCATCCGCAGAACATACAATCTCATGGACCCAAAGGTTAACTCTGAAACATCAATAACACATGAGAACAAATATAAAGAGAAATGGAAACATGGTAGGAGAAGTGAGTCACAGGACAACTGAAAAGGGCAACATAGACAAAAGAAAACAAATAATGTATAAAATAATAAAAGGGGTTACAAAAAAAAAGAGCAGTTCTGGTAACGTACAGTACATTTTTTTTAACATCACAAAAACACAAGAACCACAATTTAAATTGAATATTTAAGATAGAAAACACCAAAAAATACCTGCTCACAATTTAAACCAAAGAAAGAAACAAAATTCTCAAAATTGTAAACAAACAATAAAGATAGAAACAAAAACAAACTGTTCACAAGTTAAACCAATAAAGAAAGAAAACAAATAAATGTGAAACTGCTCATGATTTAAACCAAACTATAAAGGCAACAAACAAATTAAAAACTGCTCACAATTTAAATCAAATTATAAAGAAACAAAACAAACACATTAAAAAACATTTCACCCAAAGTTTAAAATAAATGATACAGTAAGTATTACATCCGATGAAATAGACGACATCATTATTCTCAGTAATTATCCCTCAAGCTATCCTTATAATGTGTGTATATCTAAATTACTTTTGTCCTTGTATCTACATTTTGTCCTAATTATTTTTATACAGGTTAAGAATCGGTAAAGTTTACTAAGAAGTCACCAAAAAATATTAACTTGTCAGATATTCCATGCATCAACACAGGCTAGCAGACAACTCAATTTTTGGAAATGTATCCGAAGTGCTCGTTGATAACACTGATTGCACCTTGCTTGTTTCCTGATTTGTAAAAAATAATAATTAATTAATTAATTAAATATTTTTTAAAGCACAAATAATTATTGGTTTCTACTAGTAGTCTTAATAAGCAAGACAAATAAAAAAGTATCCATGAATACAAAATGTTAACATAAAGAGCTGTACTGTCACAGGCCATATATCTAACATAAGGAGCTGTATTGTCACAGACCAAATGTTAACATAAGCTCAGTAATCACAGACCATATATTCAACATAAAGAGTTGTACCATCACAGACCAAATGTTAACATAGGCTCAATAATCACAGGCCATATATTTGACATAAGGAGTTGTGCCGTCACTATGTCACCGTAGGGTTTGCCCAAGCATTGTTTATGCTTCTGGCAAGGTTATATGAACGCTTAAAGTATGTCACCGTAGGGTTTGCCCAGGCATTATAAATACATTGCCAAGGTTGGGTGAACGTTTAAAACAGTTCACGAGGAAGAAAATAGAGTGAGGATTAAAAATAACAGACAACGGTTCACTAACTTCGCTTGCGTTAGTAAAACGTGAGTATTTTTCTGGTGAGTAGTAAATAAAGCTCGACCAATAGTTTGAGCTGGAAAACAGATTAGAGAACGAATCAGAGGTAGCGAGAGCAACGCACCAGTTAACAATGACTAGAGGTCAGAAAGGTGTGCGGGTTTCTGAAGGGCAGTCGGGTTTCAGAAGTTGAAGAAGCAAGAAGTGCTTTTGGCGGTTGCCACCAGTTTTAACAGATTCTGTGGTTATACAGATAAGTTCAGAAGTTATACAGAAAATGCATAAGCTGTAGAGATAACTCAGAAGATTAAAGGATTCTGTGGTTAGACAGAAATAGCATAAGTTTTAGAAGGTTCAGAGGATGTGATAGCTCTAGTCAGTAACTATACAAGATAACTAAGAAGTTTCGTATAGACAGAGTAGAAGATGATTAAGAAAGTTCTTATAGTCACAGTAGAGAGTGTATTTCGGGAGAGATTCAGGGAATTGCCTGTAAGTATGGTTTTGAACTTATCATTCATATTGATGAAAAATTGCAGGAGAAGTATTTGAATGATACATTGATGGTCAAGCTTGGTACTGTTATATACGAATAGATGGTAAGAATGAATTCCAAGAGGAAAACCATATTTTTATCAGAGTGAGTTCACAGAGAGTGAACCAATGAGTCGTCTACAGAAATAGTTACGACAAGTAAGCGACTGGGAGAGTCGACTTCTTTAAGAACTACCTGCATGCTCTTGCATGTAAGTATGAAGTATAGAAGACTTGTTACATGTATAAGAATTATAGTATTCTTTTCAGGACTGGAAATAGAGGCAGGTCTGACCAAGTTTGGTCAGGAGGAATAAAAGCACAAGACAATGAGTTGGAAGTGCTGATCAGGAGTATTGAGGCATATTAAGCAAACTGAGGTAGAGTTTGAAGAGGAGAAACAAGTAAATGGAGATGATAGAAGAACAAAGGGAGATTAAGTATATATATATATATATATATATACACGAGATAAAGAGTTTATGTATGAAGCAACTATGAAGAATTACCTGCGTTATTGAAGAATATTACATGTAAATAAATGTTTTTGCAAGAGAGAAAACATATGTTTGAGTCTATCCTTGAGGGTTGTTGTATGTAGGCCAGGTCAATAATCATTATAAAATCCAATATATTTGATCAGTCACTATAATAACAACGAAGAAGGAAGAGAACGAGTCGAGGGTTGAACAAAGGAGAAAAAAGTAGTTCATCCAGGAATCACCAACTCTGGCGGAGATGGCCAGTACTTATACACAACAGCATTAACTTGGAAGATAAACAAAAGAGACTTGTGTGTGTAAAAACTTGAAATACTTCACTAGGCCTGCCATCTGCCACCTAGTGAAAGCACACACACACAGCACGGTCACAACAGACCACATGTTAACTTAGGCTCAATAATCACAGGCCATATATTTAACATAATGAGTTGTACTGTCACAGACCAAATGTTAACTTAGGCTCAATAATCACAAGCCATACATTTAACATAAGGAGTTGTACTGTCACAGACCAAATGTTAACATAAAAATCACAGGTCGAATATTTAACATAAGGAACTGCACTTTCACAGACTAATTGCTAAATGGTTAGAGAGCTTTACTCTCACTGCACAGTTACCAGGTTCCAGGATCAACACCTCATAGCATCATGTTCCAGTCTCATTCAATACCCTTTAGCTCACCATGGAGCCGTTGTAGCGCAGTGGTTAGTGCACTGGCTTCCTTGCTCATTGGTCCATGGTTTGATCCCCAGTTGAGGTGGGATTTTTTAGACCGCAAGTGGCTCCGGGGTCGACCCAGCCTCACGAATTGGGTACCAGAGCAACTCTGGGAAGGTTAAGGCGGCCAGCGTGATGCTGACCACATCACACCTAGTGTGCCGATGGTCAAGAAAATATGGGTGTAGCGGTCAGTTTGCTGAGTCTATAGTATGTAAAATGTACCTGGTTAATTTTGGAGACTTTATCTATTATATTCTTGGTCAAAGGGGATTAAGTCATGTTTTACTGGGATTGTAGTTGACAGTGATAGTTGTCCCACTTGTCTGCTTTTGCTGACATGTTCACCCATCTGAGTTTAGCTCAAGGGTCTAACGCCACAACGCATGCGCGAAGAATCTGGCGCGATTGAAGACATCCTGTGTTAAGGGGTCGAGCTGGAGTTTTGAAAGGGTCAAGACAGTTTTTGGGAAAGGTCTCTGTGCGTTCGACCAAGTTGGTTAAGGATTGTTCCCCAATGTTATATTCTGATACGCCTAGGAGGCGAGTGAGTTTTGTGATATTTATTCTGAAGGGACAGTAAGGTAATTTGCTCTTAAAACTGTTTCCCTCGTTTTTCCAGAATCTTATATGACTCGTTTTTGTAGCCAGCTAATGACTTTTCCCTGGGCGGGAAAGAGTGCATCAATGAATACCAGTAATGGAGCTCACGAAGTATCCTAGTATTATATGCAGTGGGCTGGTGTATGCACAAAGAACTTTACAGGTGCTGTATCCCGCTATCTGCGGTGATGCCATGTAAAAGGTTTGATTCACCCTGTTTGTTATAGAGATATCCCGGAGACCACCATTTCTATAAGCCCGCCATGTTGCGCGGCCTGCTGTCGACCCGTATATATATATCTGACTTATTGATGTCAGAAAGGAGTTGTGTAAACTCACATATTTGCTGTATTTTGCTAAAGCTGACGAAGGTGGAATTATACGAGATCAGCTTTATTATATACATGCACAGCTTGCTGAATGAACTATATTCATACATGCTATGTCCTGAATTGTCAATGACTATTTTATGTTGATGTCGGCGTACCTGTCGTTGTGATGTATTAAAGTCTGTCAAACGTCAGAGGTGTTCCAAGAACTATGTGAATTACTACATGTAATTACTACAAGTTTGATGTCATTTAGATGCCTGTCTTCCACGAACTTTCATACACGCATTTGCATTCATTGAGGTTTACTCACACTCTATATTTATACAACACCTCAACACTTCAAGTCATCGAAACGAATGCCAGCATTGTTGCGGCAAACCAGGGCCTGCATATAATTATGTCTGCCTGTGTGGCTTAGAATCGTCTCCAACATTGATACTGGACATTCTCCAACATTCAACTCTACCTTTACAGTGGCCAAACTGAGCCTGTCCTATTTGTGTCACGGACACCTGTTACGCTTGGATGAACAGACCATTCCTGACTGTTTACATTTACAGTAGTCAATCAGCCCGTCAACATTAGGATGGCCTGTATGTGTCGCAACATTACAACCATAGCGCTCAAAAGACATTCAACAATGGGCCTAACACCATATTCACAAGATGCCTCACTGGGCATGTGACGGGATCCTTTACCCTTTCACCAAGGAGCATAGGCCTTCAACAAACACATGTCAAGTCCTCCAGTCACGTGCTATCAGCTCAAGTTCTTTCCACGTTTTCCTCATTTTCACCTCCGTACCCAGTTAGGGAGTCAGCTGGCTAAAAGGTATGACGTCTGACTCTAATTCTAAAGGTATCAGGTTCAGTTCCCA
The DNA here is from genome assembly GCA_024509875.1 of Oreohelix idahoensis. Lineage (NCBI taxonomy): Eukaryota > Metazoa > Mollusca > Gastropoda > Stylommatophora > Oreohelicidae > Oreohelix > Oreohelix idahoensis. The sequence goes on along the minus strand of JAMPIV010007643.1, from coordinate 842,568 downwards.
ATACAAGGAATATATTTGATGGACATTTTTTCTCAACCAGTGGGTATGAAGTCATACTTCCCGCTGATCTTATGGGTAGTAAGATCAGATGTCTAGCCTTCTTGGATAAGGGCGAAAAAACAGAAGGTCTTGTGTGCAAGTTGCGCGTGGTAAAAATCCCTCGGCAGTTGAAAATTGTGAAAAGTAGGCCATACAGCCGCTGACCTGGCAAAATTTTAAAATTAGGAAAACCTACCCACCCTTAAAAATTTATAGAATGTGTGATTCATGTGTACACACATTGGGATCCTCGTCGGTGCTACAGAGTTCATGTACTGTGCTGAGATCCTTGTGTGATCTAAGGGAGAAGATCGGAGCACTGATGAAGTTATCTGTGTGCAATGCAGATAATCCTTAAAACCAAAACCAAGCCCAGTTCTGTTCTCCATGTACTTCTTGGTCTACCACTGCCTCTCTTATCCTGGGGGTTCCAGAACAAGGACTGCCTTGTAATGCTATCAACAAGTTTCCTCAGTGTGTGTTCTATCCATTGCCAACGTCTTCTTCTCATCTCTTGTTCCACTGGCACTTGTCTGGTTCTAGTCATCAGTTCCACATTGGGGACTTTGTCATACCATTTCAATCCTTTTCTACACAGGCACCCATTTAAGAAAGTCTGTAGCTTTTAGGTTGTTGTTTTTGCTGTTCTCCATGTTTCAGAGCCATACAATAGAATTGACTTGACACGTGAGGTGAAGATTCTTATTCTCTTTATCTCCTTATGTTTCCCAATGCAATGAAAGCTCCTCTTGCTTTTTGTATTCTTCTTTTTATTTCACTGTCTGTCCCTCCAACTTTGTCTATATTGCTGCCAAGATATGTGTATGATTCTACATCTTGTAGTGGTGTTTCTTCACATTCATTTCATTGATTCATTGGCTTTCAGCTCCTCGAGGAGCATAGGTAAAGGATCCCGTTACACACCTATTGAGGCATATTGGGAACACGGTGTTAGGCCCGTATTTTCTTGACCATCGGCACACTAGGGGTGATGTGGTCAGCATCACGCCGGCCGCTTTAACCTTCCCAGAGTTGTTCTGGTACCCAATTCATGAGGCTGGGTCAACCCCGGAGCCGTTTGTTTTCTAAAAAATCCCACCTCCACTGGGGGTTCGAACCATGGACCATCGAGCTAGGAAGCCAGTGCACTAATCACTGTGCTACCGCGGCTCCCTCGAGGAGCATAGGCCTTCAACAAATCCATGCTAAGCCTTCCAGTCCTGTACCATCCATTCCAGGTCTTTCCATGTCTATCTCCAGTTCTCTTCTCCATATAATTTTTGGTCTACCTCTACCTCTTTTACCCTGTGGATTCCAGAACAAGGACTGCCTTGTAATGCTATCAACAGGTTTCCTCAATGTGTGTTCTATCCATCACACGTGTCTTCTCCTCAGCTCTTGTTCCCACTGGTACTTATCTGGAAGATCATGGCAAAATATGGCTGCCCAAAGAAATTTATCACAATAGTGCAGCAACTGCATGATGGAATGCAGGCTAGAGTTCAGGAAAACGGTGAGCTATCAGAGCCTTTCCCCGTCTCAAATGGAGTTAAACAAGGGTGCGTACTTGCACCGACTCTGTTCAGTATCATGTTTTCTGCTATGCTGACTGATGCTTTTAGAGATGGGGACACAGGAATCGACATTAGTTATCGTATTGATGGAAAATTGTTTAACCTTAGGAGGCTTCAAGCAAAAACCAAGGTCAAATCACACACCATCAGAGATCTTCTGTTTGCTGATGATTGTGCCCTCAATGCTGGCTCAGAGGCTGATCTGCAGCATAGTGTGGATAGATTCTCCGAAGCCTGCGCCAACTTTGGGCTTACTATCAACACGAAGAAAACAGAAATCATGTACCAACCAGCTCCTGGCACAGTTTATACTGAGCCAATCATCAAGGTTAATGGTGAGAAACTGAATGTTGTGAACAGATTCACATACCTTGGTAGCACACTATCCCAGAACATTGTCATTGATGATGAGGTGAACACCAGGATCTCCAAAGCCAGCAGCACATTTGGCAGACTATACACCAACGTTTGGCATCGAAGTGGCATTAGTCTACAGACAAAGCTGAAGGTGTACAGAGCTGCGGTGCTTCCAGTGCTGCTATATGCAAGTGAAACATGGACTGTATACAGGCGCCACGTAAAGAAGCTAAACCACTTCCATACAGTCTGTCTCAGGAAGATAATGAACATCAAATGGCAAGACAAGATCCCGGATACCTCCGTTCTTGACAGAGCTGGTATCCCTAGTATAGATACTATTCTGATGCAGTCACAGATTCGCTGGGCAGGTCATGTAGTCCGCATGCCAGACCATCGACTGCCAAAGATACTCTTTTATGGTGAGATACAGAAGGGTAAACGCTCCCATGGTGGCCAAAAGAAGCGCTTCAAAGACACGTTAAAGACGTCATTGAAAACCTTTGACATAAACCCAGACACATGGGAAGCTGCTGCGCAAGACCGAACTGCTTGGCGCACATCTCTTCGTAAAGGTGCAGTGGCATGCGAATCATCCAGAAGAGCAGCAGCGGAACAGCGGAGACAAGCTAGAAAGGACCGTGTAATAAAACCTTCACATGAAGCAAACATTCCCTGCCCACACTGTCCGAGATCTTTCCAGGCCCGCATCGGGCTCATCAGTCACCTTCGTACCCATAGACTAACCTAACATATTCCTAAATAATTGGATGAACAGAGTGGTCTTCATCACCCGTGATGGACGAACAACAACACCATCTGGTTCCTACCAGTTCCACACAGCGTAGCAGAGCTGGCATATTATATTCACCTAGTTTGAGATTACAGAACTGTTATCACAGCTAATTTGTTGCTCTCACCTTGTCTGTGATAACACAGCTTTTATCACAGCTAATTTGTTGCGCTCACCTTTGATAACACAGCTTTTATCACAGCTAATTTGTTGCTCTCACCTTGTCTGTGATAACACAACTTTTATCACAGCTAATGTGTTGCTCTCACCTTGTCTGTGATAACACAGCTTTTATCACAGCTAATTTGTTGCTCTCACCTTGTCTGTGATAACACAACTTTTATCACAGCTAATGTGTTGCTCTCACCTTGTCTGTGATAACACAGCTTTTATCACAGCTAATTTGTTGCTCTCACCTTGTCTGTGATAACACAACTTTTAACACAGCTAATTTGTTGCTCTCACCTTGTTTGTGATAACACAGCTTTTATCACAGCTAATTGGTTGTGCTCACCTTGTTAGTGATAACACAACTTTTATCACAGCTAATGTGTTGCTCTCACCTTGTCTGTGATAACACAGCTTTTATCACAGCTAATTTGTTGCTCTCACCTTGTCTGTGATAACACAACTTTTATCACAGCTAATGTGTTGCTCTCACCTTGTCTGTGATAACACAACTTTTATCACAGCTAATGTGTTGCTCTCACCTTGTCTGTGATAACACAGCTTTTAACACAGCTAATTTGTTGCTCTCACCTTGTTTGTGATAACACAACTTTTATCACAGCTAATTGGTTGTGCTCACCTTGTTAGTGATAACACAACGTTTAACACAGCTAATTTGTTGTGCTCACTTTGTCTGTGAAAACACAACTTTTATCACAGCTAATTTGTTGTTCTCACCTTGTTTGAGATCCAGGTATAATTTCAGGTAAAACATCTGAACTGGAACTGGTGTTCCAACTTTCTCAGAACTCTGAAACAGTAAAATAACAATGTAAAATTTCTTAACAATAAGGAAACTAAACATCACTCAATCTGAATATCTTGGATGTATCTTCAGAGATCCTGGCAGTATCTGCCATGGGATTATCTTTACCTTTTAACTTCAGAGATCCTGGCAGTATCTGCCATGGGATTATCTTTACCTTTTATCTTCAGAGATCCTGGCAGTATCTGCCATGGGATTATCTTTACCTTTTAACTTCAGAGATCCTGGCAGTATCTGCCATGGGATTATCTTTACCTTTTATCTTCAGAGATCCTGGCAGTATCTGCCATGGGATTATCTTTACCTTTTATCTTCAGAGATCCTGGCAGTATCTGCCATGGGATTATCTTTACCTTTTATCTTCAGAGATCCTGGCAGTATCTGCCATGGGATTATCTTTACCTTTTATCTTCAGAGATCCTGGCAGTATCTGCCATGGGATTATCTTTACCTTTTAACTTCAGAGATCCTGGCAGTATCTGCCATGGGATTATCTTTACCTTTTATCTTCAGAGATCCTGGCAGTATCTGCCATGGGATTATCTTTACCTTTTATCTTCAGAGATATCAAATAAGAATACAAAAGGTATGAGGAGCTTCCAATGTGCTGGGAAATATATTGTTATTGTTATTATTGATCAGAATTGACATCATATCACTCCAGGAAAACCCAAAGGTGCTCAGTCTCCCTGAGCAAACGTCGACGGGTATGAATGCTAATTGTTCCTGTTGCGCGCTGCTTTTATATATGCCGGATGCATCCTCTCATACATTTATCCCTGTCAGTCTTATGCCTATTGTCAAACTCCAGCAATCTTAGCCCTGATGATTAGCGATTGCAGTGTCATTATCTAATAAGCGATCATTAATTGTCCTCAGTATCTCTCCCTTGTCCATATCCAATACACCTCCTATAGGTGCTCTTGGAGCTAGTCTATCAGCTCTTTCATTGTCACATACTCCTGCATGACCAGGACAGAAGATCCACAGCAGTTCTTGAAGATTCAAGGCTTCTATGGAGGTTTTCCATTCATGTCGTAGCCATCCATTTTGGATCTTCCGAAGCATGGACTGAGAGTCTGACACAATAACTGCCCTTGTTAATGAAGTTTTAGACAATCACCTTAAAGCTGCAGTAGCTGCCTCTACCTCCATTCCCATGCTGGAGGTTGATGTCATGTAAGCCCCACTACGTTTAATGACAAATATATGGAAACGAAGAGAAATTAAGTCCAACACAAAAATCAGTCTTCAAATCAACTGTTCGGCCACTCCTATTGTATGGTTCTGAAACACGGTGAACAATAAACACAACAGAGAAGCTGCAGACTTTCAAAAATAGGTGCTTATGCATAACAGAAGGCCATAGCATAGTATGACCAGATCACCAACTGGAAACGGAAAAAAAACACAAATGCCAGTGGAACAAGATGGGAGGAAAGAGCACAGACATTGGATAGGACATAATTTGAGAAAACCAGCTCAAAGCTGGTAGGAAATTGGATTTGCAGTCAGATATTAAAGGGAAACAGAAAGATAGCTCAAATTTGCACAAAATAGTCAGCAATCGCCCAAACTAGATCAAAATGTAGCCCAAGGAAACTTTCAATTTTCAGAATTGTTCAGTTTTCAGTTGTAGACCTATAACTCTCGTCGCCGACTCTATCAATTATCGGTAAAGAACAAAGTTCTCAAGCACAATAATTCTCTGACATCAAACCAACATAGTCTCAATATTATCTGTCAATTCCAGGCCAAACAGTATTAATATAGTTTTTTTTTTTTTCCCCAGGAATTTTGCCTTGTTTTGATGAGGCACACCCTGTTCAACCTAGACACATTGTACGTCAGTAAAATTAGAGCGCATGTTCAAATACCATATAGTCTGGTGCCCTGTGTAGTTCCCATGTCTCTGATGAAATTTAAAAAAAAATAATATGACTACTACTTCCTCAGGCACGTCATATAAGGTCATTAATATGAGGTTGCGCATGAGGCTGCCAACCTACCATGTAAAACTCTGCTAACAAAATACAACATCAGAGTCACTCTCCAGTGGATACCAGGGCACACAGAAATACCAGGCAACGATAAAGCAGACAAACTAGCAAAACTAGGAGCAAGCATGGTTCAAACAAACACTCCAGCAAACATGCAGACTGCTAAACGAATACTCCAAAACAACTTCAAAGAGGAATGGCTGAACCGATGGGCAAAAGAGTCTACTGGACGTGCCTTGTATAAAGAAATGGCCCATCACAACAAAAATGACAACATTAATAACCTACGACGTAAGGAGCAGAGCACAATCTTCCAACTAAGAACAGAACACGCCAGACACAACAAGCACTTAAACAAATTAAACCCCACACATGAGCCTAGTTGCTGCAACTGTACCCATCCGTATGAGACAGTTCAGCATGTGCTGCTCACTTGCCCAGGACTCTCCACAGAGAGACGACAGCTATTGTCGGGCTCCCCAACAATCACAAACACTCTATGCAGCAACACTCAACAGCTGCAGAACACATGCAAATTCTTCAGCTTGGCACTGACTGCTAATGAGCGATGAGCTCAGCAGCCCTAGTTAATCAACAACAACAAACAGCTACAGAAACAACCAAAGCAAGATCACATTAATGCTTGGTGCAGGTTTCCCCCAAGGAGACTTGCTGCAGCGGTGGCTCTATAGGAACAAACAAGAAAATGATGATGATGTGATCTGATGATGCTACGCTTTGACTTCAGCCAAAAGGTCGAGAAGTGATTATAAAAAAATGAGACGTCTCAAGTCACAATTATAAAAATGAACTAAATTAAAAGAATGAAAATTATAGAAATGAATGAAGTGATGGTGTAAATACAATTTTTGGCAGTTAATGGGATAGAAAAAAAAAAGCCAAGAAAGTTTTATGATGGTGTTACTAATGTTAATGATAGTATATGGAATTTTAAAAGCTGTAACAGGTGAATGATGCGAACATGTTACCGAGGCCTGAAAGGGCAGCAAAGAATAGTAACGCTGTACTCTACCAGGCATGTCACAGAAAATGATTCATTAAGTTTGGGCATGGGGCCAGCTACCCTATGCAATAGAAACTTTAAGCCTAAAAAACTTTTTTGATTAAAAGAAAAAAAGAAAAGAAAGATGGATAAGATCACCAATGTGGAACTGATAACAAGAACCAGAAAGGTGCCAGTGGAGCAAGAGGAGAGAAGATGATGCTGGCAGTGGATGGGAAATGAGCAGAGGAAAAGTGCTGATTCCATTAGAAGTCAGTCCTGGAATCCCCAGGGTGAGATAGGTAGAGGGAGATTTAAAAAAACATGTGGTGAAAGGAATTGGGGACAGTCATGAAAGGTTATGGAAGACATGGAAAGACCTCGACCAAATGGTTCAGAGCAGAAAGGCTTGGCATGAATTTCTTGCTCCTTAGGAAGCTTCTTCATTTTACTCCCAAATAACCACATCTATCTCTCTTATAAGCCTGGCAGTCCATCTCCTAAACATGAAAGGACTTTGGCCTCACAATAAGTAAAGAAAACAAACGTGCTGGGTCAGGATGTGGATGTTGCACTAGTTATCACTATCGATAACTATCAATTGGCAGTGGTGCACCACTTTCCATACCTGAGGTCTACCATCAACGACAAATTCTCTCTGGACACAGAAATTGACAGCAGCACTGGCAAAGCTGCAGCCATCTTTGCCTGCCTCCCAACGCGTGTTTGGGGAAACTCCAAACTCACAATGAAGACCAAAGCTGAAGTATATAATGCCTGTGTCACCAGCATGCTTCTATATGGCAGCGACATGGACAACCTATCTTCTTCTTCTTTGATCCATAACCACCAACCGTCAAAGCAGTCAGCGGCCATCACGCCTGGTGGCGTCTTGTAGGGCAGCAAAAAATTGATTCCACTTTGCTCGGTCGGCGCCATCCTTCGTACAGTGCCCCAACTGTGGTTCATTCTTTGCATCTCAGCTTCCACAGTTCTCCGCCAAGTTGTTTTTGGTCGGCCTCTCTTTCGCTTTCCCTCGGGCGTCCATAGCATAGCTGTTCTTGTGATGGTATCAGGGTCCCTTCTGAGGACATGGCCAACCCAACTCCAGCGTCTGCCAGCTATGATGGTGTGCATGTTCTCCTGGTTACTCTGAATAAGTAGTTCTTGGTTGCTGATGGTGTTTGGCCAAAAGATTCGGAGAATTTTCCTTAGGCAGATTGTGTGGAAGGAGGACAGTTTCGACATTTCCTTCTCTGTTACTCTCCAACATTCTGCACCATAGAGAAGCACAGAAAGTACACAGCTCTCATACAGTCTTAATTTGGTGTTTGTGCTGTACTGGGAAGACTTCCAAATGTTGTTGAGAACAGCAAAGGCTGTTCTCGCTTTATTCATTCTGTTGTTAATGTCCTTGCTTGTTCCGCCGTCAGGTGTTACTATGCATCCTAAGTAAGTAAATGTGTCTGTCTGTTCTAACTTCTGGTTCCTTACTGTTATTGGCTCAGGATTGCCCACATTTAGTGTTATGATCTCTGTCTTCTTCAAATTGATGTTCAGGCCAACCTGCTGGCCATACTTATTCAGTCTATCGGTTTTGTCTTGAATGTGTTGATGTGAATGCGCGAGTAGTGCAATGTCATATGCATATTCCAGGTCTTCCAGTGTAGAAAACGTTGTCCATCTAATTCCTCTTGGACTACCCTCTGTTGTCTGGCACATCACCCAATCTATGACTGTCAAAAATAATGTTGTTGATAAGGGGCATCCCTGTCGTACTCCTGTTTTCACTTCAAAAGTTACATTACTCGATCCAACACTGCACGTAAAATTTGAAAAGAGGCTTTTTATGATGGAAACAATGCGGCTGGGAATTCCATAAGCCCTCAGAATTTTCCATAGGCTGTCCCTGTGTATGCTGTTGAAAGCCTTTTCAAAATCAACAAAGTTAATGTACAGCTGTCTCTGCCATTCTGAGCACTGCTCTATAATGTTCCTGAGGGTAAATATATGATCTGCACATCTTCTGTTCTTTCTGAAGCCCGCTTGTTCTTTCCTCAGTTTATGGTCAACTGCTTTTGAAATTCTCTGGATGAATGGACAACCTATGCTAAGCAAAAAGAAGGCTCAATATCTTCCATCTACAGTGTCTACACCACATCTTTGGTATCTCGTGGAAGGATAAAATTACAAATGTCAAGGTGCTGTCAAATGCTGGCCTTCAAAGCATGTACAAGGGGATTGACATAAGTCTTGGGCCTGACCATGAAGGAGTCACAGGAGGAAGATGAAACTTGGCACATTTAAAGATCATCATATTTGCACTGAATGTGTAAAGTACGCGTTTGTTTCTTCAATGGGTTTTTCCGCTACGGTGCACGGCGCAATGTACCCTATTGACCGGATCTGCTGCTCCAAAGATTTGACAAAACAATGGAAAAGAAGTAGGCCAGAGTTGTGATAAAATGTCTAATGTTTCAGGGAAAAGCACCTACAGAAATACACAGGGAGATGGAACCAGTGTTTCGTGATTCTTGTCTTTCATATACTTCGGTAAAAAACTGGTGTCAACAGTTTAAGTGCGGCCGCTCAAATGTTGCTGATCTGCCAAGATCTGGTAGACCAGCCTCAGAGTGCAACGATGAAAATGCAACAAGAGTGAAGAAAATCATTGACCAGGATCAAAAAATGACAATTGTGGAGATAGCTAGTAGAGTAAAACTAAATGAAAGAACAGTTTATAGAATTTTACACAACAGACTGAACATGAGAAAAGTGTGTGCATGCGGGTTCCGCGACTGCTGACATGTGAACAGAAAGCAAACGAGGGTAAATTGCTGTCAACAGTTGCTCAAAAATTGTCAGTCAAAAATTTTTTTGGAGACCATGGTGACAGTAGATGAGACTTGGGTACACGATTATGACCCCGAATCCAAAATTGCCAGCATGCAATGGAAAACCCCGGGCTCCCCAACACCTGTCAAGCCGAGAGCGCAGAAATCTGCAGGAAAAGTGATGCTGACTGTTTTTTGGGACGGCAAAGGTGTCCTTTTGAAAGATTATCTGCCTCGTGGCAACGCAGTTAATGGAAAGTACTATGCAGATCTTCTCACCAAACTAAGAAAGGTTGTGACCAGGAAACGAGGGATAACGCGCACTCAAAATCTTCCTTTGCTTCAAGACAACGCGCCCTCTCACAAAGCACGGCTTGTGCAGCTAGCAGCCAACGATTTGAATATTGAAATTCTTCCACACCCACCATATTCTCCAGATTTGCTCCATCAGACTTTTTTCTATTCCCAAATCTTAAAAAACAGCTAAAAGGAAATCATTTTGACAGCGATGAAGAGGTTATACTGGCATGTGATGACTGGTTTATTTTGACAAAATAGGGTGTTCTACTCTCAAGGTCTTTTCAAGGTCAAGCAGAGATGGCAGAAGTGTGTCAATTCAGACGGTGGCTATATTGAAAAGGAATAAACACTATACAAAATTTCAGCTCTCTGTGACATGTCCTTCATGGTCAGGCCCAAGACTTATGTCAATCCCCTTGTATACTCTAATTAGACAGTGCAGACTATGCTGGCTTGGCCATGCCCACCATATGGAAGATGGTTGCATCCCTAAAGATATCTTCTACAGACAACTGGCAGATGGCAAAAAAACAGTTGGATGACCACAGCTGAGGTTCAAAGATGTGTGCAAGAGAGACATGAAAACCACTGGTTATTAATCCACCAACCTGGGAAGATGAAGCTTCTGATCGCACCAAGTGGCGATACTCCGTACGGCGCCACCTCAGACTGGGCAAAAAGAAGCTCTCACAACAAGCAGAAGAGAAAAGAACACCTCAGATTGGACGAAAAGAAGCTCTCACAACAAGCAGAAGAGAAAAGAACACCTCAGATTGGACGAAAAGATTAGCTCTCACGACAAGCAGAAGAGAAAAGAACACCTCAGATTGGACGAAAAGATTAGCTCTCACGACAAGCAGAAGAGAAAAGAACATGCTGAAAGGAACACCTGGAAAAAAAAAGCAGCTGAGGCCTATCACCTCAGGGGTGCATTTCCATAGCCAGTTATGAGTGAAGGGGCTTCTACTACTACTAGGCCATTTCAGGCTTCTCTCGTCACAATACAGTTTCTTATGGAGCAGATGGGGAAATGAATGAACAGGTTTAATATCCATTACTTGTAATCCACAAAACAAGTTCACTGTTACCTCAGTCAAAGCTTTCAGTGCCTTTTCATACTCAGTTCTCATAGCATAGGCAACAGCCAGATTGTACTGCATAAGTCCCTTGGCAACAATCACATTGGCAGGCAGCCATTTGACAAAGGATTCTGGTAGTTTGATACGAAGATTCACTATTAAGTTTTGCAGCAATATTTGGCTTCTAATGACACACACTTTAACATATTTCAGGGTTCTGCCGACTTGTGATAACTAATTTACGTACAATTTTCCATTTTTCTGAGATTTCAGAAATGTTTTGAAGCATGCTTTGAACATTTTAAAATCTGCTTTACACTAATTAGAAAATGTTTCCCTGACAAGCTAAGGATCAGTCAGGTTTGTATATCAAGTAAGTCATGGGTGGCAACTAGGTTTGACCAATATCTAATGTCAGAAGCTTGGTGCACTGCTGTTACCCTGGTCTGAAGAAATCATGTGTTACATTAATGGAATGAAAAAAAACTTACGAAAAACCAGATTCTTTTATTTGTATACAAGACAAAGGTAAAACTATAAATTATAATTCTAATCCTAGCTAGTTTAACGGCTAAAGTGGCACTTGTTACTAATGATCTTTACCCCCCAGAAAACTTGAAATTACCTCTAACTGACAACCAATGAAATAAGCAAAGAAGTTATTTTTAGCTCAGCTTACAGTGTTCTCACCTTGTGTAGATCCCAGATTTCTCTGAAGAGACAAAGAAATAATAGTATTATCGCACACTTAGGTATGTCGTACACGGTGCAATACAAGGTTGTGCACTGGGCTGGCAACCTCATCATGTGAAACAAACTGCCACAGAAAACACTACTACAAGAGCATGTGACTGCTTGGTGCAGGCTACTTACAAGGACCAGGCCTGCTGCAATGGTGGCTCCATAAGAATTGCAAAGGAATATAATGATGATAATGATGATGAGCAGTGTTCTCGTTCCAAGATTCTTGCCCAATAAGGAAAAATCAAACCTAAATTTTTTTTTTAAATTATCTTCTCCACAATCAAGCAGCAGAACCCTGAATATTTCAATGAAGCAAATACATTTAGGAATCTCTGTGTATATACCCTTATTACATTCCATGTCCAATCAAAATGATTGATTTTCAATCAGCTTTCAACACGTCAACAAATAATATTTGATCATTTATTTTCACAAATGTCAATGACATGGGAAACCAGCTCTTGACAAACAAAAGGTTCATATAAAATATGTGACCCTCGTAGTCCCCGGGGTCTCTGAAGAGACAAAGAAAGAATAGGAATACTGCTCCCACAGGCGACTAATACGAGGTTGTGTATGAGGCTGGCAACCTCATCATATAAAACAGATTGCTACATAAACCAACACTACAAGAGCTTGTGAATGATCTATGCAGGCTTCCTGTAAGGGCACCAACTACAGTGGTTGGCCCCATGATCCACAGGGAGCAAAAAAGAAAATGATATGCTGTGTACTGACTCTTAATGTTTTCCATGTCCAATCAAAGTGGGGAGCTGCGGTAGCGCAGTGATTAGTGCACTGGCTTCCTAGCTTGGTGGTCCATGGTTCGATCCCCAGTTGAGGCGGGATTTTTTTAGACCACAAATGGCTCCGGGGTCGACCCAGCCTTGTGAATTGGGTACCGAAACAACTCTGGGAAGGTTAAAGTGGCCGGCGTGATGCTGACCACATCACCCCTAGTGTGCCGAAGGTCAAGAAAATTACAGGCCTAACACCGTATTCCCAATATGCCGCAATGGGTGTGTAACGGGATCCTTTACCTTTTTTTTTTTTAACCAATCAACATGATAACCACTACAACCTATGACCAATACGTCAAGAAAGGGATACGCTGTACAGTAACATCAAATGCAGGTCTAAGAAATGTGACTATCAAGCTCAGAAAGGATAAAATACACAATGACATAAGATAACAAAACTAGAGGGCTAAGAAATGTGACTAACAAGCTCAGAAAGGATAAAATACACAATGACATAAGAAGACAAAACGACAGGATGAAGAAATGTGACTATCAAGCTCAGAAAGGATAAAATACACAATGACATAAGAAGACAAAACGACAGGACTAAGAAATGTAAATATCAAGCTCAGAAAGGATAAAATACACAATGACATAAGATAACAAAACTAGAGGGCTAAGAAATGTGACTATCAAACTCAGAAAGGATAAAATACACAATGACATATAAAGACAAAACTACAGGACTAAGAAATGTAACTATCAAGCTCAGAAAGAATAAAATACACAATGACATATAAAGACAAAACTACAGGACTAATAAATGTAACTATCAAGCTCAGAAAGAATAAAATACGCAATGACATAAGAAGTCAAAACTACAGGATGAAGAAATGTGACTATCAAGCTCAGAAAGGATAAAATACACAATGACATAAGAAGACAAAATGACAGGACTATGAAATGTAAATATCAAGCTGAGAAAGGATAAAATACACAATGACATATAAAGACAAAAATGCAGGACTAAGAAATGTAACTATCAAGCTCAGAAAGGATAAAATACACAATGACATAAGAAGACAAAACTACAGGATGAAGAAATGTGACTATCAAGCTCAGAAAGGATAAAATACACAATGACATAAAAAAAATAAAACTACAGGGCTAAGAAATATAACTATCAAGCTCAGAAAGGATAAAATACACAATGACATAAGAAGACAAAACGACAGGATGAAGAAATGTGACTATCAAGCTCAGAAAGGATAAAATACACAATGACATAAGAAGACAAAAATGCAGGACTAAGAAATGTGACTATCAAACTCAGACAGGATAAAATACACAATGACATAAGAAGACAAAATGACAGGACGAAGAAATGTGACTATCAAGCTCAGAAAGGATAAAATACACAATGACATAAAAAAAATAAAACTACAGGGCTAAGAAATATAACTATCAAGCTCAGAAGGGATAAAATACACAATGACATAAGAAGACAAAAAACTACAGGATTAACTACTAAGAAATGTGGTCATCAAAACTTGAAGTTATAAAATATAAAATGTAAGCACATAACAGGGGTTAAGAAAAGTGGTCTACAAGTCAAGAAACAGGGTTTATAGCAAATTTCTTCAAGCATTTTCCAGGCTTTTTCCAGGTTTTTCCAGGTCCAGCACGTGATTTTCAAGGATGGGAAACTCTAATATTTTCCTCATCTAATTTTCTCAGATATAATTATCACTTTGCTGACCAGCAATCCGGAGCATTTGCGTCGAAGAATAGCAGGTTCAATAAGTCATACTGACATCCTGATCTTTGCTTTGATCTTTTTTTGTAGAGTTGGCAGTGTTGTAGGTTATGTGCCCATTGACCAGGGCAGTTTCAACTGAGAAATGATATAAAAATAGGATATGTGTGGGTAGGGGTAGCTTGCATCTAGTTGGCTGAAGTAGTCGACACCTCCCATACTTTTGCTGTATTTTTCTGCAAGCAATGGCTTCTGAATTGTTCTGCCCTAAAGAATTTGTCTTTCTGTCTTGTTTATATTATCATTGGAGTGAACAGTAGATATAAGGTTAAATCTTTTCGTATCATGCCAGGTGACTGTCGGCATGCCTTATCTTCTGTCGCACAAAACACAGGATGATTTGTCTTTTTCAATTTGAGTTGTTTTTTCTTCAATGCTACAGGAAAATGCTTCCTATTTTCAGTTACTGTTCCAAATGCACCAATCTGAATTTCAGGTCTTGAAATAAAGCTGAAGGCTGAATAAAAACTACCACAGAAGAGAATATGTCCCTTGTTGCGTATGAAATTTGAATTAAAACTATGGTGACTTTTCACTGAAAAAAGAGTCCAAATAATCTCAGCTCTGAGAGTTTCTTCCTTAGTCACAAATGATGTCACATCTGTAGGTCTCCTAGTAGTGTTAGATGTTTTTGACGTGTCTGAGGGAGTAGTGTTAGATAGTTTTGATGTTTCTGAGGGAAAAACTGCTCCTTGGGGTTGTGTTCTTTTCTGTTTAAAAAAAAAAAAATGGAACGCACAAATAACTTATAAGTAGGCCTAAGCTATGTGTATTTACCAAGTCAAAGTTCTAAACGCATGAATAATATAGTCAAACAATATTTAACTAGAACAAAAGTTAATATATAGTAATTGGGAGGGTGAAGGTATGATGATATCCTTATAACACTTATGATAAGTGAAAATCTATTAAATATCTAACTGGAAACATCAGGCCTTTACACACACACCCCCTCCCCATCTTTACTATTTTTGTTTGATTTTTTTTGTTGGGGTTTGTTTTGTTTTATCGTTTCTGTTTGTTTCGATTAAAAAAAAATTTTTTTAAATTATTTTTAAAATTTTAAATAACATAGGTCTATGCACAAAATTGGTAATTTTCCTTTATCCTAATTACAGTGATTTGACAGATGTGACGCCACTTTCATGTATCTGCGGTTATTCATGTTATCTGGAATTGAAATATGTAGGCCTAGGCATATCCTAATTATAACCCTGCAGAGCAGAACGGGATATGTCTCTTCATCATAAATATAATGAAAAAGCATTCAAAATATATTTATTTCCCAAAAATGTGGTGAAATGAACAGTGGGACACGTCTGATAACAGGGTAGGCTATAGGATATGGAATCGCCATCCATTTCTATTCTTGACCATCTCAAACTGTGTCAAACATATTCTCATAAGCAGTTGTAAACCAAGAAATTTCATTCAAACACTAATTTTGGCCATGGTTAAAAATAAAACTGTAAATAGGCCTACATTGTAAATTACGGCCGCAAGTACAGTAGGCCTATCTATAAACTGCACTTAGCCTATGTAAATATGTTTTATAAATGAATTTATTACTTACCTCAGTTGAAATGAACGATTTAATACAACTTGAATGCGTAGAGACAAGTTCTTGGTGTTGTTGTTGTTGTTGTTTTTTTTTTAAGTTTTGGCGAGGCGCGTCCCGTTCAACCTAGTCGGTTATATTAGGGCGCATATCCAAATATAAAAGGCCCTTAGGTCTGAGGTTATAAATACATTTTTTCCCAGTCGTGGGTTTTTGCTCCGCAGTGAATATGTGTAGTTATGTCTTGTATCGTAACAGTTAGATTTAGATTTAGGAAATTACCGCTTTCGAGTAACAACAGACACGCGCGCTAAAAATAAATCTGCTTCACATCGTTAACGCAATTCGCCGAAAACGCAAATCGCCGAAAACACGAACCGCCGAAAACGTCTGGAAATGGATTTTGTGCCCAAAGGGAAGTAAAAATTCTGCGGTATCTGAAGTTTAACGAAAAATACCATCAATAACCGAAAAATGGAAAACTTCCGATTTTTAATATTTTTTCAAGGTCCGATGCGGGAAATTCAAGGCTGTTAGCCATTTTTTCCAGGCTTTTCAAGGCCTGGAATTTTTTTTTTCGTTTTCCAGGTTTTTCATGGTTTTTCAAGGTTGCTACGAACCCTGAAGAAAGGATATAATATAGGTTAACATCAGAAAGCTAACAACAGGGCTAAGAAATGTGGTTATGAAATCCAGAAGTTACAAAATAAAGAATGACATCACAAAAAAACTACAGAGCTAAGGAGTGTGGCCTTCAAGACCAGAAGGGATAAGATCTAAAATGGCATCACACAACAAACTGCAGGGCAAAGAAATTTGGCCATCAAGTGAAGATGGGACAAAATAAAGAATGACATCAGATGACAAACTACAGAGCTAAGTAATGTGGCCATCAAGTGAAGAAGGGACAAAATACAGAATGACATCAAATGACAAACTGCAGGACTAAGAAATGTGCCATCAAGTCAAGAAGGAACAAAATAAAGAATGACATCAGATGACAAACTACAGAGCTAAGAAATGTGGCCATCAAGTCTCGAAGGAACAAAATAAAGAATGACATCAGATGACAAACTACAGAGCTAAGATATGTGGCCATCAAGTCAAGAAGGAACAAAATAAAGAATGACATCAGATGACAAACTACAGAGCTAAGAAATGTGGCCACCAAGTCAAGAAGGAACAAAATAAAGAATGACATCAGATGACAAACTACAGAGCTAAGAAATGTGGCCATCAAGTCAAGAAGAAACAAAATAAAGAATGACATCAGATGACAAACCACAGAGCTAAGAAATGTGGCTAACAAGACATGAAGGGATAAAAAACACAATCATAAGAAAACCTTTTGGTTTCACTCTTCTATGGAATACACAGACAAGCTTGAGAAAAACTGTCTGCCAACTGCTGCTAGTTAGAAAGCAACAAGACAAACCAGCAACACCTATGTCTCCACCTTGTCATGATGGAACAGCTTGTGTATCCCCAAGATTCTGACAGCAGTACCTAGGCTAGGAGGAGTGAATTCCAAACTGAATAAGTCAAAGGGCAGGGACCAGACAAAGTGAGACTTAAACCTGCTGCCCTGCAAGCAGGCTGGTGACACCCAATGGCTAAGGAAGGCTAACCTAAAAATATAGCTTATTAAAACTAGAAGCACTGAGCCAGTGACCTAGTGAAAGAAAACTGCGTACCTTATCATATGAAAGGTCTTCAAACAAGAAACACACAAGTCCTTTTTACCAGGACATTAGGAAGAAAGATATGGGGAGTTGCCATGGAGGAGATGGCATGATAGAGTGGTTCAAACATGCCTATATTTCTGAAAGCCAGCAGTGACTGAGAGACAAGAAGAAGGAAAAAGGAACTCACCTCTGTTTTCTGAAAACCTTTCTTGGTCTTTTTCTGAAATACAAAAGCATCTTTATCAGTATAACCTTGGCTGATAACTTTTTTCACAAGTAACACTGTACACCATCTAAAGTTATGATAACACTGTACAGCATCTAATGTTGTGATAACACTGCACAGCATCTAAAGTTATGATAACACTGCACAGCAACTAATGTTGTGATAATACTGCACAGCATCTAATGTTGTGATAACACTGCACAGCATCTAAAGTTGTGATAACACTGCACTGCATCCAAATTTATGATAACACTACACAGCATCTAAAGTTATGATAACTTATAAATCAACGTTTCCAGTAGCCAGCCACTAGTACCGTGTAATTTCAAAACAATTATTCTTGTTAAGCCAATCACCTGTTTGCTTTAAATCATGATTACGCAAAATACAAGAGAGAAAACCGGACTGATTCTTAACACGACGAACTGGAACGGACTACAGACTACGACTTACAACATTAGACAATCTTTGAAGGACCGAGAACTAGAATGGAACCAGGCCAGGAGGAAGACAGCCGATAGGATAGTCCGGCGCTCTCTCTTCCAAACCTCTACACCTCACGGTACAAGGGGAACGACTAAGTAAGTAAGTAAATAAGTAAACAAGAAGTGGACTCAGATAACACAGCTCGGCGATCTAGATTTTGCCAGAGATCTGGACCTTCCATCCCATAAGTGAAACCAGATACAAGATACAATGAGAAGCCACTGGACCTGAACATCCACAGAGAAAAGACAAAGATTATTAGAATAAATGCAGCCAAAAATAATCAGCCTGCACTTGTAAAAACATTTATGAAAGTCTGTAGCTTTTAGGTGGTTGCATAGAAGTGTACCCTAAAGAACATGAGGAATGAAAAACAATGCCCTCTCAAATTTATAAAGGACAAGCAAGGTAAATTGCTTACTGCCCTGAAGGAAGTAATGGAAAGCAAGGTCAAGCATCAGAAATGATAACCACTAGCACAGAAGAGGAAACCAATGGTAATGAAGATGACATAAAGATGGAAGAACTGAAGGCAGCACTGGAGAAAATCAAGATGGGCAAAGCAGCAGGGCATGATGGTATAACACCAGAAATGGTTAAGTATATGGGAGCATCAGGTGACCTATTACTCTTAAGGGTCCTACAGGCAGCGTGGTGCAACAAGACCATACCAAAGGATTGGGAGATTGCCATCATATCACCAATTTTCAAAACAGGTGACAATCGACAATGTGGAAACCACAGAGGCATATCCCTTCTCAGTGTCCCTGGTAAAATCTACTCTAGAATCCTAGAGCAGAGACTCCGACGCCTAGCTGAGCCACAATTGGATGAGATCCAGTGCGGATTCTGAGCAAACCTAAGTACTCAAGACCTAATCTTCACACTCGGACAGCTGAGTGAAAAGGCTCTTTAGTATAAGAGTGAGATCCATCTTTGTTTCATAGATCTGGAAAATGCGTTTGACAGGGTCCCCTGGAGCAAACTTTGGGACTGTTTGGCAAGGAAGAACATTCCAGCACCTCTGATTCATGCTATACAGAGCTTCTACAAGTCTTGCAGAAATTATGTGAGGACAGCAAACCATAAGTCAGAAGAGTTCAGGACCACCACTGGTGTAAGACAAGGTGATATCCTGTCACCTTATCTTTTCATACTCCTCATGGACGATGTTAACAAGGCATGTAAGGAAAGAACAAGAAAGTATTCAGTGGGGTACTGGAAGATGAGACAGGTCTGTATTTCAGAGCTGGCATTTGCTGATGATGTTGCCCTGATTGCTAAATCAGAGGCACATCTCCAATCCAACCTGCAAGTCTGGAAGGATGAGCTGCAGAAGAGAGGGATGGTCATAAGCAGCTCTAAAATAAAATCCATGGTGATATCACGAGAAGAAAGAAGACATCAGATTAAGCTGGGAGAACAGGTCCTGGAGCAGGTCGACCACTTCAAATTCATAACCCCCCACTCCCAAAGGAGCATAGGCCTTCAAAAGATACATGCCAAGTCCTCCTGTCACGTGCCATCATCTCAAGTTCTTTCCATGTTCTCATCATTTTCACCTCTGTTTCCAGCTCTCTTCTCCATGTGCTTCTTGGTCTACCTCTGCCTCTCTTGCCCTGGGGGTTCCAGAACAAGGACTGCCTTGTAATGCTATCAACAGGTTTCCTAAGTGTGTGTCCTATCCATCGCCATCGTCTTCTTCTCATCTCTTGTTCCACTGGCACTTGTCTAGTTCTTGTCATCAGTTCCACGTTGGTAACTTTGTCATACCATTTTAATCCCTCTATTCTACGCAAGCACCCATTTATGAAAGTCTGTAGCTTTTTGGTTGTTGTCTTTGTTGTTCTCCATGTCTCCGAGCCATACAATAGGACTGACTTCACATTTGAGTTGAAGATTCTTATTTTCGTGTTGGATCCTATTTCTCTTGATCTCCATATATTTCCCAATGCAATGAAAGCTCCTCTTGCCTTTTGTATTCTTATTTTGATATCGCTGTCTGTCCCTCCAACTTTGTCTATATTACTGCCAAGATATATGTACGAGTCTACATCTTGTATTGGTGTTTCTTCAAGTTCAACCCTGTTATCATTACCTGCATTTATTCTCATTATTTTTGTCTTTTCCCTGTGTATTTTCAGACCCAATTGCTGTGACCTCTCATCAAGTGTTTTCAATTTGTCCTGCATCTGATTACGGTTATGGGACAGAAGAGCCAAGTCATCAGCAAAATCCAGATCATCCAACTGCTAAGTCAGAGTCCACTGGATTCCATTTCTGTTGTGTGTTGTCGATGATCTCATAACCCAGTCTATTGCTAGTAAAAAAAGAAATGGAGACAAGAGGCATCCCTGTTGCTGTAGCCGTGTTGATATCTGCTTTGATGGCCTCTGCTGGAATGCCATCAGGTCCAGCCACTTTTCCATCTCTTAGAAGCTTTATGGCTTTCTTTATTTCTTCCTTCGTTGGTCTTTCACCATTAATTTGTAGCTCTTCTTCTGCTGGCTGGATGTCCGGCGGGTTTTGTGGAGCTGGTCTATTGAGAAGGTCCCCAAAATATTCTGTCCACCTCTTCATTTGCTCTTTTATATTGCTGAGCAGTTTCCCATTCTTGTCTTTTATGAGGCACCTTGTTTGCTTGTATTTCCCTGTTAGCTTCTTTGTGCTGCTATAGAGTTCACTCATATTTCCTTTGGCTGCAGCATCTTCTGCCTCTCTTGCCAATTCCTCAATATACTTCCTCTTGTCTCTTTTGATACTTCTTTTTACTTCTTTGTTTGCTTCTGTGTACACTTCTTGAGCCTTGGCTTTGGAACTTCTGGTTTTGCTTGTGTTTAAATCTGCTTTCTTGTTTTTTGTCTTTTATCTTATTGATGGTTTCTGTTGTTATCCATGCTTTTTGTTGTCGTTCCCTTTTCCCCAGTATTTCTTCACATGTCTCCTTCCATACAGTTTTGACCTGCTGCCAATAGTCTTCTGTATTCTCTACATCTTCCAGCTGTTGGAGCATTTGGAATTTGTTGGATATTGTGACCGCAAATTTGTCTCTTGTTTCTTAGCTGTCCTACATTAAACTGTTGTCTATAATTTTGCATTGTTGCATATCTCTTGAGTTTCATTTTTACTTTGGCTATCAGAAGATGGTGATCTGATGCCACATCTGCTCCTCTATATACCTTTACATCCTGCAATGATGATCTAAACTTCTTGTTTATGCATATATGATCAATCTGATTTTTTGTTCTATGGTCTGGTGATATCCATGTTGCCTTATTTGTTGAAGTTCTTGTGATTTAAATTTTTTACAGAATGGGGTAACCAGCCCCATGCCCAACCCTCCTTAGTCGCTTTCTACGACATGCTTGGCAGGGAACAGTGTTACTATTCTTTGCTCCCCTTTCGGGCCCCGGTAACACACGGGTGACTTCAAATACCTCTGAGCTATTATAGACCAAAAGGGAGGCATCAAAGAAGAGTTGGCCACTCAAAAAGCAGCAGCTGGGAGACTTTTTCAGGCCATAAATCGAGGATTCCTCAGCAAGAGAGAGGTTGGTAAGAAAACGAAGATGGCTGTATACCGCTCCACCTATGTCCCAGTCTTGACATATGGATGTGAGTCATGGGCAATGACTACAACCCACAAAAGCCAGATCCAAACCTCAGAAATGAGGTATCTGAGGAAGGTGGTTGAAGTAACAAGAAGAGACATGGTCCACAACCAGACGATACGTCAAGGCCTAAAATCCCACCCCCCGCAGACCCAAGTAGAACAGTCCCAACTAAGATGGTTTGGCCATGTCTGCAGAATGGGAGAAGATCGGCTACCACGACAAGCATGGGAAACAAAGAGCCAGGGATCCAGACCCCCAGGACGACCCAGAGTCCGCTGGGAGGACAACATTAGACAATCTTTGAAGGATCGAGGACTAGAATGGAACCAGGCCAGGAGGAAGACAGCCAATAGGATAGTCTGGCGCTCTCTCTTCCAAACCTCTACGGTAGAAGGGGAACGACTAAGTAAGTAAGTAAGCATAGAATTGTCTGTAGCTTTTAGGTGGTTGCATAGAATTGTCTGTAGCCTTTAGGTGGTTGCATAGAATTGTCTGTAGCCTTTAGGTGGTTGCATAGAATTGTCTGTAGCTTTTAGGTGGTTGCGTAGAATTGTCTGTAGCTTTTAGGTGGTTTCGTAGAATTGTCTGTAGCTTTTAGGTAGTTGCGTAGAATTGTCTGTAGCTTTTAGGTGGTTGCGTAGAATTGTCTGTAGCTTTTAGATGGTTGCAAAGAATTGTCTGTAGCTATTAGGTGGTCGCATAGAATTGTCTGTAGCTTTTAGGTGGTCGCGTAGAATTGTCTGTAGCTTTTAGGTGGTTGCGTAGAATTGTCTGTAGCTTTTAGGTGGTTGCATAGAATTGAAGGACTGACAGACAAGGTCACCAATGTGAGAAGAAGACGCTAGCTATGGATAGGTCACACAGAGGACACCTGCTGATAGTTTAACTGAAGGCCTATGCTCCTTGGGAGCTGAAGGGTGATTATGATGATGATGAAGAACTTGTAAATGATATCCATGATACCTGTACACAGTTCTGTTAACTTGATCTGTCACTGACTCCGGTAAGATGGTACTAATATCTGTTACAATATCTGGATTAAGATTATCCACAGCATTTGTTGAAGGCCTACGCTCCTAGGGAGCCGAAAGGGTGGTGGTGATAGTGGTGATTATTGATGATGATGGTATGTAAATGTTATCTGTACATAGTTCTGTTACCTTGATCTGTCACTGGCTCGGGTAAAGTGGTACTAACATCTGTCACACTATCTGGATTAAGATTATCCACAGCATCCGCTATTCGATCCAAGGCAATCAGAGCTTCACCCTTGTACATATGGCCCAAGTATCTGTAACATGAAAACAGAAAATGCATTTCTGAAGAGTAGAAGCATCCGATTGGCAGAGTGGTTAGAGCGCTGGTCTCTCGCGGCAAAGGTACCAGGTTTGAATTGCGGTACCGACACGCTCGTCTACCCAGCTGTAAATGGGTACCTGACTTTGAGTTAGGGAAGGAAAAGGCAGCAAGGAAGGGAACTGGTCACCCCCACCTCTCGATGCTGGACCTAGTATGGTGAAGTCTCTAACACTTCCCTCCCCTACGACAGTATCTGCTGTGGGACTACCTTTACCTTTAGAACAATTCTGGCAAATGCAGCGCAAAAAAGTTCTTCAGTGTTATATAGAGCCAATTCTGACATATGGAAGTGAGTTATAGACAATTAGTAAACACGCAGGAAAATCCCTGGCGGCCACAGAGGTGTGGTTTTATAGTAGAATGGTAAACCATCATGGACAGCTAAAAAAGAGTAATGAGAATGTACTGAAAGAAGAAAGTACCCAAAAGAAGGTTTTTTTTTCTCCTCTCTCATTAGTAGGAAGTAAGAGACCCTGCCACCATCACCGGAACTGCCATGATATGGACTCCAGAAGGAAAAGGAAAGCGAGGCCGGCCAAAACTTACCTGGCAGAGAACTGTGGAGGCAGAGATGTAAAGCATGAACCCAGAGCAAGTGAAGACAGTTTGTTGCTGCCCTACAAGACGACACCAGGCTTGCTGGTCACTGATTGCTTTGTCAGTCATGCAGTCAAGGACCAAAGAAGAAGGAAGTAAACCACTTTCTTTGGGCCTGTTATGGGAAGAAGAAAAATGGAATATATTGCGACAAATGGAAAGATTGAAGGGAAAAAGATACAGAGGACGACAAAGAAAGAAGATACTGAACAGTCTGACATTGTGGCATGGAAAGAAGTCAATAACAGAATTGATAAACAATAATGGGGACAATAAGTTGTTGAGAGACTTGATCATCTAATTTTAATCGGGTCAATCATTTTATCTAAATCCATATATAAATTAAACACAGGGTTCATAGCAAATTTCTTCAAGCATTTTCCAGGCTTTTTCCAGGTCCAGCACGTGATTTTCAAGGATGGGACACTCTAATATTTTCCTAATCTAATTTTCTCAGATATAATTATCACTTTGCTGATCAGCAATCCGGAGCATTACCGTCTCCCATTACCAAAGGTGTTTGCAGATTTCTTTAAAAAGAACTTTTTTTTTAAAAAATTCATAAAAGATTGAAAAACAGACATCTTTTCCAAGTTTTTAGTGAATTTGAGCTGCTTTTTTCATTAACTGGAGTTGAAGTTGTAGCTGTAGGCCTCTGCAAGAGTCTTTGTCAACGATCCACGTTGATAATCCTTGACTGTGTGGTATAACTTGAAGCAGGGTATCAGGCATAGAGGTACATTGCAATTTGGGCAGTACATGCAAGTCTGGCTTCTGCTCCCTGCAGCCTTACACACTTTACAGTCTGGTTTGTGCCTTGCCCTTTCATATTTAGCAATGAAGTAGTGCTCAGTAAGTCGTGTTGTTGTGACCTGTGGTTTTCAAGGTGTCACATTGCGTCGAAGAATAGCAGGTTCAATAAGAGTCATACTGACATCCTGATTTTCGCTTTGATCTTTTTCTGTAGAGTTGGCAGTGTTGTAGGTTATGTGCCCATTGACCAGGGCAGTTTCAACTAAGAAATAATATAAAAATAGGATCTGTGGGTAGGGGTAGCTTGCACCTAGTTGGCTGAAGTTTCCACACCTCCCATACTTTTGCTGTATTTTTCTGCAAGCAATGGCTTCTGAATTGTTCTGCCCTAAAGAATTTGTCTTTCTAACTGTCTTGTTTATATTATCATTGGAGTGAACAGTGGATATAAGGTTAAACCTTTTCGTATCATGCCAGGTGACTGTCGGCATGCCTTATCTTCTGTCGCACAAAACACAGGATGATTTGTCTTTTACAATTTGAGTTGTTTTTTCTTCAGTTCTACAGGAAAATGCTTCCTATTTTCTGCTACTGTTCCAAATGCACCAATCTGAATTTCAGGTCTTGAAATAAAGCTGAAGGCTGAATCAAAACTACCACAGAAGAGAATATGTCCCTTGTTGCGTATGAAATTTGAATTAAAACTATGGTGACTTTTCACTGAAAAAAAAAAAAAGAGTCCAAATAATCTCAGCTCTCAAGAGTTTTTTCCTTGGTCACAAATGATGTCACATCTGTAGGTCTCCTAGTAGTGTTAGACGTTTTTGACTGTCCGAGGGAGTAGTGTTAGATGGTTTTGATATTTCTGAGGGAAAAACTGCTCCTTGGGGTTGTGTTCTTTTCTGATTAAAAAAAAAAAAAAGAACACACAAATAACTTATGAGTAGGCCTAAGCTATGTATATTTACCAAGTCAAAGTTCTAAACGCATGAATAATAAAGTCAAACAATATTTAACCAGAACAAGAAAAGTTAATATATAGTAATTGGGAGGGTGAAGGTATGATGATATTCTTATATGTGAAAATCAATTAAATATCTAACTGGAAACAGCATGCCTTTACACCCCCCCCCCCCCAACCCATCTTTACTATCTTTGTTTGGTGTTTTTGTTGGGTTTTGTTTTGTTTTATCTCGTTTGTTTGTTAAGATATTTTTTTTAAATTTTACTTATTTACCTATTTATTTTTAAAATAACAGGCCTATAGGCCTACAATGCACAAAATTGGTAGGCTAATTTTCATGCATCCTAATTAGGCCTAGGCCTACAGTGATTTAACAGAAGTGATGGCACTTTCATGAATCAGCGGTTATTCATTTTTTTTTTTTTTTTTTTTTTTTTTTTTGCGTTCACCCGCTAATACTCGAGGCGAAATCTCAGGTTATTACTAACCTGACATTGATTTTACGTGAGTATCCCTTTATTTCTTGTACAGAGACAGGTGTCCCTCGCCATTCAGGCAAATACTCGCCGATTTCGGAGGTACCCATTGCAGCTGGGTCGGCTCAGGAGCCGCCAGTCCCTGATCGACGACACTCCTTCAAATGTTCTCGCCAGGTCTCGGGTTAATCCAGTCCAAATCCCGGTCGACGAAAAATCCTCAAATGCCGTCGCCCGGGTTTGATCCTGTATCACCCGGTCGCCAGAGCGGTGTTGTAACCACTACGCTAGCGCGGCTCCCAGCGGTTATTCATGTTATCTGGAATTGAAAACATGTAGGCCTATCCTAATTATAGGCCCCTAACCCTTCAGAAGTTGAACAAGATATGTCTCTTTAGGCTGTCATTAAAAAAAAAGCATTCAAAATATATTTATTTCCAAAAAATGAACAGTGGGACATGGGTCTGATAACAGGGTAGGCCTATAGGATATGGAATCGCCATCAATTTCTATTCCTGACAATCTTAAACTGTGTCAAAGATGTTCCCGTAAACAGTTGTAAACTAATAAATTTCATTCAAACACTATAGGCCTAGGCCTACCGGTAATTTTGGCCATGGTTAAAAATAAAACTGTAGCCTAAATATATTGTAAATTAAAGACGCAAATACAGTAGGCCTATCTTTAAATCGGACTTATTTAAATATGTTTTATAAATGAGATAAATAAATTTATTACTTACCTCAGTTGAAATGAACGGTTTAATACAACTTGAATGTGCAGAGACAAGTTGTTGGTGTTTTTTTCCAGTAGGCCTAACATGCGACTTTACTGCACTTTCTCCCATGCTGGTCAAACATATTTCTTTTTTACACATGGTGCAACTTGCGTAATTTGCAGTTTTTCCAGGTGCTATCCATGTTTTATAACTTGGCATTTCTAGCCATTTATGCTGAAAGTTACAACTAGGCATGTTTCTAAATAATAAATTGAAGAGTGAAGGATGCTGTCAAAATGTCAGAGTCTCGACTTTAAAAGGTGGCGATGTTTGATTCGAATGAACAGACGCTAGCGCTAAATATAGATTTGTGCGTTCACGTCATAAACGCAAACCTCCAAAAACGCAAACTCCCGAAAACGTCTGGAAATGGATTTAGCGCACAAAGGGAAGTAAAAATTCTTCGGTAACTGAAGTTTAACGAAAAATACCACCAATAACTGAAAAATTGACGAAAAGCGTACGACTTTCGATTTGAATTTTTTTTCAAGGTCCGATGCGGGAAATTCAAGGCTTGTAGCCATTTTTCCAGGCTTTTCAAGGCCTGGAATTTTTTTTTCTCGTTTTTCAAGGTTTTTTAAGGTCGCTACGAACCCTGTAAACAAGAAAATGGTATGGAATCACTTTTACAAATATATAATACACAGGAAACACAGGACATTTAAGACAAGAAATATTGACAGGTCAAATGAAAAATTGAAAAATGAACAATTAGGGGACCTAAGACGCACCAACTGTGAGGAATGCAGTTAGTGCCCCTTAGCTAGACTGCTTGCATCAGGGTCAGCGAACCAGAGCTGACCAAGACCCTACTCCACCTGCAAGTGGTGGTCCTGGAAACAGGCTGCATCACTGCAGTCTGGCTGAGAGAGTAGGGATCGAAGAGGGAAGGCTAACCCAGTCCCAAAAATGCTGTGCTGAAGTCGGATGTGTCGGCCGAAAGGCGCAAATATCGCAGCTTTGCTGTAAATGGACACAACGCAACCAACGTCCTTTTCAGGATGAACAAAGAAGAAGAAGAAGAAGAAAATGAAAAATGACTATAGATACTGCAAAACCATGAAAGGATGAGAAACAGAGATAAAATGAGAGATACAAATAGATGAAAGAAAAAAACACAGGTGATGGCAAAGAAAAAGTTTAACAAATAAGCAAGTAAAAATACAAAACCAGAAAGAAAAAAATATCATTACAAGACATTCAACAAACAATGAAAATCAAAATGAGAAAATTAAATAAAACATACTAATGAAGTCATGGTTAAAGGTAAGAACAATCAAAGTGCAGTAAAAGTTGCCCTAAATAGCGGTCATAGTTAGGCGGAAATGGAAGTGATATATAAAATAACGGCATGAAAAAGACACAAATAGGACATGAAACGAAATACAAACAATAAAAAGGAAAGATCACGAAAAAGCGATGGATGAAATAAAAAAGTGTCTGAAACGGTGAAAAGCTGCTTAAAAGTAGAAGTCAAGCAAAATGATGTTGGACATTTAGGCCATCAGTCATAAGGCAACCCATTTTTTACCTAAATACATTATTGTTATTGTTGGTCAAAATTGACATACTGCACTCCGGGCAAACCCATAGGTACTCAGTTACCCTCAGCAAATGTCAAAGGTTATGAATGCTAATTGTTGGTTGTAGTATACTGGTTGTATACATGCATCCTCTCAATCATCCATCCCTGGAAGTCTTACATGTGCTGCTAAATTTCAGCAATCTTAGCTTTTTTGATTGACAGCATGAGGCGTCGTTCTCTAACATGCGATCATTAATTGTCCTTACTATCTCACCTAAATCCATTAATTTTCTAAAGTCAAACACACTAAAACACTAGACAATACATTTACAAACAGTGTAAAACATAGCTTGTATTACCTCTGAGCAGGTGAAAGATTCGGCTGCCGCAGGAGGTTTGTGGCATGAGATAGTGCTTTGTAATATTCATTTTCACATAGTGCTACGTAAGCACTGGCAGCAAGGATGGAACATCTGGAAAGGACAATATAGTACATCGTTGATAACAAGGATTTCTAACTCGGTAATAAAGTTTAGTACTATTTTCCCAGTAAAACAACGAGTTTAACACTCCTGTGTAAAAACCAGCATAACTTTCCCATTAAACAAAGGAGTTTAAATTCCTGTGTAAAAACCAGCATATTTTTCCCATTAAAACAAAGGAGTTTAACATTCCTGTGCACAAAAAAAAAAACAAGGTAATTTTCCTCAGGAAACAACTAAGTAGTTTTTCTGGAAGAACAAGAATGTGATTTACCTCACTTAAAAACAGTATAGCTCTCCAGGTGAAAAAAAAAAGGCAATGTCAGTTTCCCTAAC
The DNA here is from genome assembly GCA_024509875.1 of Oreohelix idahoensis. Lineage (NCBI taxonomy): Eukaryota > Metazoa > Mollusca > Gastropoda > Stylommatophora > Oreohelicidae > Oreohelix > Oreohelix idahoensis. The sequence continues at coordinate 813,456 of JAMPIV010007643.1, read as the reverse complement.
AAACAACAGCATAATTTTCCCAGTAAAATAAGGAAGTTTAATCTCCTTTGTAAGAAACGGTAATTTTCCAGTAAAATAAGGGACTTTAATTTCCTTTGTGAGAAACAGGGTGACTTGCCCAGTAAAATAAGGGAGTGTAAAACTCCTGTGTAAGAAACAGTTAATTTTCCCAGTGAAATAAGGGAGCTTGATACTTCAGTGTAATTTTCCTAGTAAATTAACTGATTCCGTACGCAAGATCTAATAATAGACGCAAAGGCCGAACGCTGTAGACGTAAGATCTTTTAAAAGACGCTGATTTATTTCAGTGTTTCTTTCTATTCTGATATTTTATACTACCCGGAATTTATCTCGAACGGAAGTAAACACAAAACTGGGCAAATTTCAACAAGCTTCAACGTCTTTTATTTGCGTTTGAACGGATTTTTTCACATTTATCTTCATCTTTAATCGTGTTTTGTCATATCGCCATAATGGCCGAAAAACACACAGGATATGTTACTAATATGTGAACAGTGAACAAACTGTGTGATCAACCATAACTTTCTTACTTTTTCTGTGTTTCTAAATGGATTACCTGCACAAAGAGAGCAGTGAAACTGTATTGTGATAACAATTTATGTTACAAGCCTTACGTAAGTCGAAAATTTTTGTTCAAAATTTCAAGTTATCTTTTTTCCGTGTACATGTTATCTGTTATAACATAAACATAACATAAAATTAGCTAGAAAGGCATATGGATTTATATTGTTCATCCAATGTACTTTAATTTGATATATAATATTTTATACTTAACTCATGATTAGACACACATTGTCAGTAAACGTAAATTATGTATGTGTAAATTTTTGGGGCTTAAAAATAATTCCGTCTAGAGCTGAAAATAATTACGTACGGAATCAGTTAAAGGAGCTTAATACTCCCGTGTAAGAAAGCGTAATTTTCCCAGTAAAATAAAGGAGTGTAATACTTCTGTATAAGAAACAGTGTAATTGTCACATTAAAATAAGGGAGTTTAACTCTTCTGTGTAAGAAATAGTGTAATTTTCCCAGTAAAACAAGGGAGCTTAATACTTCTGTGTAAGAAACAGTGTAACTGTCACATTAAAATAAGGGAGCTTAACACTTCTGTGTAAGAAATAGTGTAATTTTCCCAGTAAAACAAGGGAGCTTAATACTTCTGTGTAAGAAACAGTGTAACTGTCACATTAAAATAAGGGAGCTTAACACTTCTGTGCAAGAAACAGTGCAATTTTCCCTGTAAATTAAAGGAGTGCAACATTTCTGTGTAAAAAAAGGAAAAAAAATATGCTGCAATCAACATCACACGTTTACAATTCTCTCAATGATTCCACTTCAGAAATCTATATAAATCTCTTTACGATTCTGCTTCAAACATACAAAAAAGAACTTTTTAATTTACTTTCTGAATTTATTTTCTGAGTTCATCAGCTCTGTTTCTGACATGTTCAGTTTGTAAATCAGTACAATATGAGTGATCATTCATCCACTCATCTCCCTTTTTGCTCTCTTTGCAGCATGCAGCCACCACATTGCACCTGGTCCCAAGGAAACTGCACCAAAGCACTGATGTATTCTTGAAGTAGTGGTCTTCACAACATGTATGAATGTTATGAATGCATGATACTTTTCTGTGCCCACAGTTTGTGAGTGTACAAGAACAGCGGTTTGAAAACCAGTCATCACAGGTAATACATGAATCATTATAAAGAATATCAAGAATTTTGAGAAATAATTAAATACAGACATTGTAACCCTTGGTATTTCAACATCATGGGAGATGAATCCGGATAGCCTACCATTTCGAAGAACGGAGCAGATGTAAATTTATCTATGTAACCTTTTAGACGGAAACTCATCTCGACAATTTTCTTTTAACATTATCAGGTTGCCATCCTCACGCACAACCTCATTTTAGCTGCCTCTTAAGACCTGTCTGAGAGGCAGTAGACATATTCTTTCTGTAACTCCTCAGGTATACCTGGGAACTACATTTGGCAGATGATTATCAGTCACAGTTTCTTTTTTTTTCTTCGTACACTTTCAGACATCTCCTTGAATATGTCTAAAGAAAGCAGTGGTCAACTTGAGGTTAATGGTAAGGCCTGTATTCTTTTACTAGCAATCCCCGGAGACAGCTGCGTTTCAAGAAACCTAATTTTTTTCAGCTTGAGATGTCACCCAAAAGCCAGCCCAAAGATTGCCTAAATATCCCTAAGTCGCCCAAAATAACTTTTGATTTTCAGAATATTTTGGTTTTCAGTGTTCAGATAACAGGATATAAACTTGTATCACCACACAGTTTGTCAAGGAATGGTACTAGTGACGGCCATATGTGATTTCTCTGTTCCTCATATGTTGGGTACCTTTGTAGCAGATGTTCAGAGTTACAGTCTAAACCATGATGCACCAGAGCCCACCTCAACACAAATACAAGTAATGATGGCCAAGTAGAGATAGTTCTCTAAAAACTCATATACAAACCTCAGGTTGGCCACCTCTGCTTCTCTCAATGGGTTGCCAGGTTCTGCTGACACAAGGCAAGGGTCTGTTGGAGGAGGTCTGAGAAGAGAAATGAAAGCTTAAACAAAAACTGAAACAGCTAACTTATCCATACTTGGCTCTAACTAAAAACGAGGCAACCATGTGATCCATGGATCTACTGATCGATTGGTCAGTCTATTGATCTATTGATTGATCTATCTATCTTGCTATCTTTCTTTCTTTTGCTTTCTTTCTCTCTTTTTTCTTTCTTTCTTTTTTACTTGCTTGCTGGCTTTCTTTCTTTTTTTCTGGGGGTCAGAGCAGCTCAGAGGTATGTCGTCCGCCTCTAGTTCTAAAGGTACCGGGTTCACTCCATGTTTTCAGTGGTTCCTAATGATGTCATACTCGACCCTGATCTCCTGGGTAGTAAGATCGGATGCCTAGCCTTCTCGGATGGGGCAAAGGAATAGGAGGTCCAGTGTGCAAGTTGCAAACATTAAAAATCCTTCGGCAGTTGGAAATCATAAAGAGTAAGCCAAACAGCCGCTGCCCTGGCAAAATTTAGAAATTAGGAAACCTACCCATCACAAAAATATTTATAGAATGTGTGATTCCTGTACACACACACTGAGATCCTCCCTGGTGCTGTGGAATTCATGCACTGTGCTGAGATCCTCCTTGTGTGATCTAAGGGAGGAGATCGCAGCACTGATGGAGTTGTCCGTGTGCAATGAAAATGGTCCTTAAAAACCAAACTAAATCTTCTTCTTCTTCCTTGTTCGTCCTGAAAAGGATGTTGGTTGCGTTGTGTCTGTTTACACCAGAGCTGCGATATCTGCACCATTCGGCCGACACATCCGACTTCAGCATGGCATATTTTGGGACCAGGTTTGCCTTCCCTCTTCAATCCCTACTCTCTCAGCCAGACTGCAGTGATGCAGCCTGTTTCCAGGACCACCATGTGGAGGTGGAGCAGGGTCTTGGTCAGCTCTGGTTCGCTGACCCTGACGCAAGCAGTCAAGCTATGGGTCGCTGACTGCATTCTCTATTGCTGCATCTTTGGGTCCCAAACTAAATCAAACTAATGAGCTAATATGCCTTAATTGTTGCTTTCTTTCTTTCTTTTGTTAATAATACGAAAATACATAAAAATGTAATAGCAAACAATTACTGCTTGGACACGGTAATATCCAAATAAAAATGCAAAAGGGAACAAGAGCTTTCATTGCTCCCTAAGAAGCATAGGTCTAAACAAATTCATGCCAAACCGTTCTGTCCTGTGCCAACAGTTCAAGGTCCTTCAGTGTCTCCTTTACCCCTTTCATGTCAGTCTGCAGTTCTCTTCTCCATGTGGTTTTTTAATTTCCCTCCACTTCTCTTACCCTCCAGATTCCGAGCAGCAAGGATTGCCTGGTAATGCTATCAACAAGTTTCCTCAATGTGTGTTCTATCCGATGCCAGCATATTCTTTACACCTCTTGTTTGACAGGTTTTTGTTTGGCTCTAGTAATCAATTCCATACTGGTGATCTTGTCACACTTCTTCTTCTTCATCTTCCTCGTTCACCCTCAGACTTCCACATAATAATAATAATAATAATAGCCCCTTCAGTCATAACTGACTATGGGAATGCGCCCCTGAGGTGACAGCCCTCAGCTGCTTATTTTCCTGGTGCTCCTTTCGACGTTTTCTCCTCACCTCTGCTTCTTGTGTGAGCCTCTCTTCGCCCAATCTGAGGTGGCGCCGTAAATAGCATCGCCACTTAGTGCGATCGGCAGCTTCATCCTCCCATGTTGCTGGATCCATGTCCAGTGCCCTCATATCTCTCTTGCACACATCTTTGAACCTCAGCTGTGGTCGCCCAACTGTTCTCTTGCCATCTGCTAATTGTTGCAAACAGTTTTTCTTGGAGAAAAGTAGGTTGTTACCATATGCTACTCCATTCACTGCTGTATGTTGGGCAGGACTGCTGCAGATGTTTGGCTGTCATGTGGCTGATGCCACAGGTGCAGAGATCTGTTACACCAATCCTGTACTTGTGGTATAGATGGTATCTCAATCTGTTGTGTGCAGTGCATAGCTGACAAATGATGGCCTAGTCTCGCCTAGATAGCTGACGTTAAGCATCATTTTGTTTATGGCCTTGGTGTTGCTTTCCCATTTGGACTTGAATGTGGCTTTTACTGTCATACCACTTCAATCTTGCTACTATAAGCAAGCACCCATTTATGAAAGTCTGTAACTTCTTGGTCGTCATTTATGTTGTCCTCCATGTTTCACAGCCATTCAACAGGACTCACAATCCATGCTTCAGAAGGTCAAAAGCGGATGACTCCGACATGAATGGAAAACCTCCATAGAAGGTTTGAATCTTCAGGAACTGGTGTGGATCTACTGTCCTGGTCATGCAGGGGTACGCGGTAATGAAAGAGCTGATAGACTAGCTTCAGGAGCACCCACAGAAGGTGCACTGAATATGGATAAGGGAACGAACGAACAAACTTTATTTTCAAAGGGTTAAGAATTGGGCACGCAGGCCCGTCTGACATTCTGCTCTTCCTCTCTCTCTCATCATGTATACTGTATCCTTTCATCCTCACATTTACTTTAGGGAGTGATACTAAGGGCAATTCATGGTCACCTGTTAGAAAATGACAATGCAATCAATGAACCATCAAGGCTAAGATTGCTGGATTTTGGCATTAAACATAAGACCAGCTGGGATGGACTGCTGCTAAGACATGCATGATTGCATATCTTGTACGGATTTTTTTCTAAACGGAATCTGACTACCATCAGCTGCGCTTATTCTCATACTCATAATATTTGTCTTTTCCCATGAACTTCATGCTATTTAAATTAGGGAAGCAACTACTTGTCCAGTGTATTCAGTGGAAACAAAACAATTAAAAATTATCAGGGGAAACAAAACAATTAAAAATTATCAGGGGAAACAAAACAAGTTAAAAATTATCAGGGGAAACAAAACAATTTAAAAATTATCAGGGGAAACAAAACAATTTAAAAATTATCAGGGGAAACAAAACAATTTAAAAATTATCCAGGGAAACAAAACAATTTAAAAATTATCAGGGGAAACATAACAATTTAAAAATTATCACGGGAAACAAAACAATTTTAAAATTATCTGGTAAACTTTACAAAAGGTTAATGTTGATGATTCAGAGTCAGTGAAAGAAGGAATGATGACGTTCATCCTCATCACTTTCCCTTTCGCTCCCAATGGAGCATGGAGCTACCACTGAAGTTGGCCCCTTTGCACAAAGCATTCATTTACTCTTGTAGTGGTAGTTTCTGAAGCAATTTCTGTACATGATGAGCTTGCCAGCTTTAGGCACCACTTTTATGTTAATCACCATGTACCATGAGTGGGTAGGTGTCCTGTTCTTTCTTTGTCTCACAAGATAACGAATGGGAACTTAACGGGACAAAGATTTTTTTTTAAAATAACATTTTGACTCGTTTTGGTGAAGTGTGCCCCATTTAACCTAGACACAGAATCCATCAGTTATATTTAGGCGCACGTCCCAAAATAACAGACGCTGAGGTCTTTACAGGGGGCAATGATAATGTGTCCTTGACCAATATCCAGATTTCAGTGATGGTCCAAATATACTTTTGTTGTATATGTCTAGTGAAATTTATTCCGATAATTTCATAATAGTATGGGAGCTGTGAGTAAACTGTCCCGTATAGTTCCTGGGGGTTTCCCCCGAATAGATGAAAATAGAATAGGACTACTACACCCCTCAGGCAAGTCATACAAGGTGACTAAATATGAGATAGTGCATGAGGCCAATGACCTCATTAATTAAAACAAATTGTCAGAGAAACCACTGCTGCAAAAGAATGTGACTGCTTGGTGCAGGTTTCCTGCAAGGAGACTAGCTGCTGTGGTGGCTTCATGCGGAGCACAGGGGAAAATGATGACGACAGTATTAGTAAAACACTTGCCTTGATACTACATCATTATAGGAAAATAAAGCTTTAACTAGATAATCAAGACTGTCACTCACCCTGACTCCGCCTGCTCATCCTGAGGTGGTGGCTTCACATCTAAGGGGTCCATAGGCAACAGGGCAAGGGCATTTTTCAAACAAAATGATGCAAATCCCAGACTCAGCGTGGGGAACACGCCGCCTGATGACACCCTGATGGGGTTTGAAAAGAGAAGCATGTGATATAACCTTGAATATTAAAATAGAAGTTGTCCTTCATGAAGAACTCTGCATGTCATGCCTTCATAGGTCTTCTTTGTTAACTTAGTTATCTTCATGGGAACTCCATAATGCAGCATCAATTTCCAAAGTGATTCTCTATCTACACTCTCAAGTGCCTTTTCATAGTCCACAAATCTGATGTATAGCGGTGAATTCCATTCCAGGCTTTGTTCCACTATTATTCTCAGTGTGGCTATCTGGTCTGTACAGGATCTGTTTTGTCGAAAACCTGCTCGTTCATCTCTCAGTTGCTTGTCTAATGGACTCTTTTAATCTCTCAAGGATGATTCATGTACATGCTTGAGTTTTACTTATCAAATATTTTTGTGTGGAATTTTGAGGAATTTATGTAAATCATTACTTTTCAGCTCCCAATGGAGCACAGGCCTTCGACAAACACATACCAAACCTTCATGTCCTGTGCTATCTTTGCATGTCTTCTTTACCCCCTTGATATGTAAGTACTAGCAAAAGCCTGTCATAAGACGGGTGTTAAATTCAAAAGCACCAATACCTAACGGCAATTTTACTTATTCAAAAGTATTAAAAAACCACAGTACACAAACTACATAGCAGCAGCGAAGATCCCAATGTGAGTATACGGGATCACACATTCTATAAATATTTTTGTGCACACCGTCATTTGCGCATTCTACAAATAAGTGCTACTATTTTTGGGAGAGTACATATAAGGGAAACAATACAATTAATGTCTAACTTTCAACCACAGTTGCATCCCTTAGATGTGACCGACGTACAAACGGCGAGAATTATGGATTTTGATGATAATGTCCTTCTTCATATGCTTTTTGGTCTCTCTCTCTTTCACTTACTTTGGAGATTCCAGAAAAAGGACTGCCTTGTAATACTAACAACTGCTTTTCTCAATGTGTGTTCTATCCAATGCCAGTGTAAAAAGGTAAAGGATCCCATTACACGCCCATTGAGGCATATTGGGAATATGGTGTTAGGCCCATATTTTCTTGACCGTCGGCACACTAGGGGTGATGTGGTCAGCATCACGCCGGCCGCCTTAACCTTCCCAGAGTTGCTCTGGTACCCATTTGGTACTGGGTTGACCCAGGAGCCGTTTGCGGCCTAAAAAAATCCCACCTCATCTGGGGATCGAACCATAGACCACTGAGCTAGGAAGCCAGTGCACTAACCACTATGCTACCACGGCTATGATACTGCGGTACAATGCCAGTGTCTTGTCCTCTTATTTTGATCCACTGGTATTAGTCTAGTTCTTTCCATCAGTTTCATATTCATTTTAATGGTGTCATATGTATATATCCCAACTAACATAATTACAGATGTATGTTACGTCGGTCGGTCTCACTCAAAATAGTAACTCGCGCCAGAAAAAAAAGTGCGCAACTCACGATGTGCAACTTGCGCGGCGTGGGTGTTATATAAAACAAATACTTTGGTTTTTTGTTTTTTTTAATTCTTTCACGAAATTAGTAGCACTCAACAAAGAAAAAGAGCACAAAAATTGGTGTGCATGAGCCCTCACCCGATTTACAAATCATGAAAACTTGAAAGTTTTTGTTAAAACCACTTATTATCAGGGAACACTGTTTAAAAACAATCCACGCACTTTCACACGAAATGCTGTCATCAAAGAACTTTTAAATCGAATCTAAAATAACATAATTCTTGCCGTGTGTACGTTGGTCACAGATGAGGAATGCCACTGTGTTGACAAATTGTATTGTTTCCATTATATATACTCTCCCGAAAATAGTTACAATCAATAAATAAAAGCATTCAAATGTCGGTGTTCATGAACAGTTTGATTACACTATATAATGGAAAGAAACAAAAAACACTCTAAGAATGTACTTCTATTTGCTCATCCGAGAATGGAAACAGCACACTATAATTCAAAACCTGTCAAGTTTGACGGGTTTTTGCTAGTATATATATATATATATATGTTGCATTATTATATGTTATATTATTATATTATGTTATGTATGTACTTGCATTTTGTTTCACATTAGATGTTTATGTACTGCGTGAATCTCATCAATCACATTAGATGTAAATATACAAGTGTGTATCTCACAAATCATATTAGATGTCATTGTACAAGCGTGCATCTCATCAATCACATTAGATGTTAATGTACAAGTGTGTATCTCACAAATCATATTTGGTGTCATTGTACAAGCGTGCATCTCATCAATCACATTAAATGCAAGCTAAGCTGGAGAAACTGGAGCTCATGACTTCAACTCAGCACATTTAGGAATCACAGAAAAGCCACAGTAAAAGCCTAGATCTACAGTGTAGATAATACCAAGAACTCTTCAACTTGGTACTGGCTGCAAAAGAGCGAGAAGCTCAGCAGCCCTAGTTAAATAACAACACCAACAACAACTAGTCAAGTCACCCTGTTTCTCACAGATTAAAGTCCCTTATTTAACTGGGAAATTACCTTTTTTAGGCTACAAGTTTTCTGATTTCTGTACAGGTTTCCAGATTTTTGTACAGGTTTTTCATCTCCAGGGTATGGTATTTACTCTTCAACAAATGTATGCCAAATCTTCCTGACCTTGGGATGAACTCAAGGTCTTTCCATGTCTTACTTATCACTTTCATTTCTGTCTCCAGCTCTCTTCTCCAGGTACTTTTTAGTCCACGTCTGCTTCTCTTAACCTGAAGTTTCCAGAACAAGGACTGTCTGGTAATGCTATCAACAGGTTTCCTCAACGTGTGTCCTATCCTTCTTCTCATAATCCACATGTTTACTGTGTCTCTTATCATTTTATCATACTCTTTCTAAATTTCTCATCTTTGGTTCCTGTTTGTGAGTGTGGCCAAAGCAAGGTAGTCCTGAAAGGTCCCATGTTTCGAGTACACTGTTCATTTTGTAAAAACTGACTCCCATACCATTTTTTAACATTTCACTACGAGACTACCCTACTCACGTTTTTTTGCTTCTCTGCACTCCCTGTCCCAGAATGAGCTTGTGGTGAAAACCTGAGCCCACGGACACTTGCATAACCTCCAGCTTCAGCTTGTGGTCCCTGTCCACATCGTTGTTCTGGTTTAAGAGTTATAAACATGATATTTATGGTCTCATCGAACACCAAGCCAGATCTTTAACAGTGGTAAACCTTAGAAGCAGAAAAATACCCTCTGCATGGTAACATAGCTGACATTAAGGGAGCAAGAATAAAGAGAGGGATGTCATGGATGGCACAGGCAGAAACAACTATCAAGCAGGTGGCCACAGTTGACAATATATTAAAGGGGGAAGAATGGTGTATGTTAGATGAGAAACTGGGATAACTACCAGCGGGTCATCATCAGCCTTGGGAGAGAGTGTAGAAATTGGGGGAATGGAATAGCAGAACTGGAAATTAATCAACTGATACATGATCATTCCGGGGATGGGTCAGTGATCCGGGGTGAGAAATCCGGTTGGGGCTTCTCTGCTCGGGTACAGGGCAGAATCATCGTCGAACATAGCGGGGCTTACAAGATAACAACTTCCAGCATGAGAATGGAGGTCGAGGCTGTTACTGCAGCCTTAAGGTGGATAACTGAAACTTCATTAACAAAGGCTATCATTGTGTCCGACTCTCAGTCCATGCTTCGGAAGGTTCAAAGTGGTTGGTTGCGGCATGAATGGAAAACATCCATAGAAGCTTCCAGTCTACAAGAGCTGGTGTGGATATACTGTCCTGGTCATGCTGGGGTATGTGGTAATGAAAGAGCTGACAGACTAGCATCAAGAGCACCCATAGTGGGGACACTGGATATGGATAAGGGAGATATACTGAGAACAATTAATGACCGCCGGTTAGAGAATGACACTGCAATAGATGAATCATCAAGGTTAAGACTGTTGCAATTTGGCATCAAACGTAAAGCTAGCAGAGATGGACGTATGAGAGGATGCATCCGTCGTGTTTACAACCAGCGAGCTACAGGAACAATTAGCATTCACACTCTTCAACATATACTGATGGAGACTGAGCATCTATGGGTTTGCCCGGAGTGCAATGATGTCAATTCTGCATTATTATTTTTTTTTTTTCTCTAACCAGCGGCACTCGAGCTTTCCAGCCCTTTTTGGCCCAATGACATGTCATTGCGAGGCTGGGAGGTCAGTGGACTTTCCTTCCAACCCGGTCAGGAGCTTCACCCCTTCCCATCCACAGAGGGTTTATGTGCAGGAGCCGTTCAGGTTATTCAGTCAAATTCCCGGTCGTAAACATTCCTTCAAACACTGACGCCCGGGCTTGAACCTTGAAAACCTGGTCGCCAGTACAACGTTGTAGCCATTACACCAGCGTGGCTCCCATCTGCATAACAATAACAACAACAATAACAATATAACTTCATATAACTTTGGTTTCAGTGTCAGCATAAGCCCCTTGTAGTTAGTAGGGGGCGCCTCTGACAAGACAAAGACAGAATAGAACTTCTGCTTCCCCAGGCTTGACGTAAGAAGTAACTAATAGAAGGTCGGGGATGGGGCTGGCAACCTCACATGTAAAAGTAGCTGATGCAGAAACCACCACTACAAAAGAACACACATGCTTTGATGCAGGCTGGACCATCTGCAGTGGTGATTCTACACTCCATAAGGAGCAAAAATGAAAAGAAGACAGTCAGTGTAACTTTGGTCTGTGTTAGCACAGCTTTGTGCAACATTACTCTCATTGTTAGCCCAGCTTTGTGCAACATTACTCTCATTGTTAGCCCAGCTTTGTGCAACATTACTCTCATTGTTAGCACAGCTTTGTGCAACATTACTCTCAGTGTTAGCACAGCTTTGTGCAACATTACTTTCAATGTTAGCACAGCTTTGTGTAATATTGCTCTCAATGTTAGCACAACTTTGTGTCACATGGCTCTCAGTGTTAGTATAGCTGTGTGTAACATTACTCTCAGTGTTAACACAGCTCCTCACAGTAGAAGAGGAATGACTAAGTAAGTAAGTAAGTTAACACAGCTTTGTGTAATGTTACTCTCAGTGTTAACACAGCTCCTCACAGTAGAAGAGGAATGACTAAGTAAGTAAGTAAGTTAACACAGCTTTGTGTAACATTACTCTCAGTGTTAGCATAGCGGAGTGTAACATTACTCTCAGTGTTAACACAGCATTGTGTAACATTACTCTCAGTGCTAGCATAGCTTTGTGTACAATTTCTCTCAGTGCTAGCAGAGCTTTGTATAACGTTGTTCTCAGTGTTAGCACAGCTTTGTGCAACATTTCTCTCAAAGTTAGCACAGCTTTGTGCAACATTGTTATCAAGTGGTGTAACACTGCTCTCAGTGTCAGGACAGCTTTGAGTAACACTAATCTGAGTGTTAGCACGGCTTTGAATTACACTGTTCTCAGATTTAGTCCAGCTATAATGCATTAGGTCAACCGTACCTCTCTGTAATGCACTCAGTCAAACCTCCCTTGGTGTGACGAGATCATTAATGTGGAAATGACGACAAGAACCAGACAGTGGAACAACAGATGAGAAGAACATGCTGCTGATGGAAGACACAGATTAAAGAAACCTGTTGATAGCATTACAAGGCAGCCCCTGTTCTGGAATCTCAGGGTAAGAGAGGTAGGGGGAGACCAAAGAACACATGGAGAAGAGAACTGGAGACAGAAATGAAGAAGACATAGAAAAACCTAGAGCAGACGGCACAGGACAGGAAGACTTGGTATAAGTTTGTTGAAGGTCTTTGCTCCTTAGGGAGTTGAAGATTAATGATATATCTCTGCACTGTGCTCAGTCAACCATACCTCTCTACGCTAAGTGCGCTAAGTTAAAATAGCTCTCTTTAATACACTAAATCAGTCATACCTTTCTGTAGTGCACTCAGTCCTACCTCACAGTAATGCACTAATTCAATCATACCTATGTAGTGTGCTCAATCATACCTCTCTGTACTGCACTCAGTCATACCTTTCTGTACTGCACTCAGTCATACCTCTCTGTAGTGCAATCAGTCACTCATACCACTCAATCAAGAACACAGTCAATCATACCTCTATACAGTGCACTCAGTCAACCTCACCTCCCTACAGCGCACTCAGCCAACTTTACCTCTCTGTAATTCATGATGCAGCACTCAGCCAGTCTCAACCACAACCTGGGGTTTCTGTGATAAACCTGTATACACTCCACAAGACAATCAAACGCTGCACTAGGTCTCTTACTGTGTAGCTGCAGCACACCCAGGTTATAAAACAACACATAATGCTGACTCACAAAGCTCAGCTGTAATGGAGGCCTAGCTGTAAAATGAAACCAAAAAAAAAATGTCTACAATGTTCCCAATTGTCTTGGAATGTACGGGAATTTATTAAGTTGTCAACTAGTATCTTCTTTTCACAAGTTTCAACTCATTCTAAGAAGGCTCAATACCTTCCATCTTCGGTGTCTTCGCCACACCCTCTGTATTTCGTGGAAGGACAGAGTGACAAATGTCAAGGTGCCTTCACATGCTGGCCTTCAAAGCAAGTATGCTAGCTTGGCCACGTCCGCCACATGGAAGATGGTCGCATCCCGAAGGATATCTTCTACTGACAACTGGCAGATGGCAAAAGAACAGTTGGGCGACTGCAGCTGAGGTTCACAAGATGTGTGCAAGAGAGACATAATGGCACTGGACACAAATTCAGCAACCTGGGAGGATGAAGCTGTCGATCGCACGATGTGGTGATGCTCTCTACGGCGCCACCTCAGAATGGGCAAAAAGAAGCTCTCAGGCAAGCAGAACAGAGGAGAAAACGTCAAACGGAACACCAGGAAAATAAGCAGCTGAGGGCTGTCACCTCAGGGGCGCATTCACATAGTCAGTTATGACTGAAGGGGCTATTATTATAACCTAGGCAGTTTTCCGGTTTTACCCAGGCCCCAAAATGGAGGCATTTTTTTTCTACAAGTGATGTTTTAAAAACACACAGTAGATATATTTATTTATTTAGCAAGAATATGTATTATGTATCAAACTTTAGGAAACTGGCTGAAGAATGTTGTGAAACAATGTTGAATTCTTATGTGATGTAATAATTGTTTATTAAATCAAAACAAAAAAATTAATTAAAATTGAGCACTTACATGTAAATATTTCAGCTTTACTTAATTCATTGGCGGCAAAAGCCATGGAATCAAAACGTATATCCACTTGAAAATTAATCAAAGAAGTTTGATTACAAAGAAATTAAAACTCTAATTTTTATGATTTTTGTTGTTGTGAAGTCACATACTGCTGAACTGGAATCTCACTTACACAGTCTTGTCTTATGCAATTTAACTAATTTATTACTTAAAAATATCAAATTTGTTAAACATCCTTCTTGGAATCAAAAATAGTTTATTATTACTATCAATATCACTAAAATTCATTCAGAAATAATCTACTGCAGTAGATCCGTTTACAGTTTATGACTGTTAAGTATGTGGATATGCTTCTTGTAAACAAACAACCTAATGACACCATTACTTGATAAAAGAATGCAAAAATTAAGCACCAGAAAACTTATTTCACTACCAGTTCAAAACACATGGTCCACAGGAAGTTTTTACATGATTTGAACAAGCTATGGCCACATATTTTCTAATTTTTCCTTCAAAATTGGAATCGTATCATGTGGGCACACCATGCGGCCTGCAGGTTAGGAGTTAATTCCTTCCTAGATTTTAATTTTTTCACCAGTAACTTCTTCTAGATTTCAATTTCTGAACAAGAAGTTTCTCCATAGAAGGACTGAAATGGTACAGAAAGATAACTGTGGTGAAGCATTTCACAACAAATCGGGAAATTGTATTTGAGATGATTTGTCATGTGAAAATGCATCAAGTTTGAGAGTCTTGCATGGGTATGTGATGATGTTAAGTTTTGTTGACTCTAGTAATGAGAGACATTCAGCCTGTGATTCAGTAGGAGGTGTCAATTTGCCGAATGTTAATGTCCAAATTAGTTCAGTGAAATCAGCTTTCTTACGCACAAAAGTGTTGGACTACTAAATACGTGAGACTGTGGATGAATTTGTATCCATCAGTGATGTGATGTTATGTTACATCAAGCAGACTGTGAATATGGAAATAATACAATATATGATCTGTGCAATATATGACTCACATATAGAATGTCTAATATTTATTCATGGAGTTGGATGGAAGTGACATATACCATATAAGGATAAACGATGAACCAATGTGAAGCATGTTTATGCTGTTAATAAATAATGGATCAAAGAACAGTGTGTTATCAAATTATTGAAGTTATGAGCCCATTACACTTTTGAGATGTCGTATGTATCCAGCCCCTGAGAAGAGCCGATTTGTGGCACTACACATTACCAACCAATACACACCGCCAAACACCAGTATGAAAGTACATTTCCTCAACGGTATCTCAACTCAACAATCATCAATGCAGAACAGATGACAAAGAACCAGACAAGTGCCAGTAAAACAAGTGACGAGGAGTTGATGGTGACGGATAGGACATGCATTAAGAAAACCTGCTGATAGCATTACAAGGAAGTCCTTGTTCTGGAGTGCCCAGGGTAAGAAAGATAGAGGGAGACAGAAAAACACATGGAAATGAGAGTGGTGACAGATACGGAAAGCGTAAAGAAGATACGGAAAGACCACGAGGACATGGAAGAGATAAAGAAGATACGGACAGATCTGGAGAAGACGACACAGGACAGGAGAACTTGGCACAAAATTGTTGAAGGTCTATGCTCTTTAGAAAACTGAAGATTAAAGAAGAAGCCTCCATACACAGAAGAGTGCTACCCTCAGATTACTTTAAAAACTGTGATACCCTCAGACATCCAGCGTGCTACAGGTACAATTAGTATTCATATTCTTCGACATTTGCTGAGGGAGACTAAGCACCTATGGGTTTGCCCGGAGCGCAGTGAGGTCGATTCTGATTAACAACAACAATAATAATACTTAAATACTGTGACACCTCAGATTTCTTAAAAACTGTGAAACCTCAGATTTCTTAAAAACTGTGATACCCTCAGATTACTTAAAAACTGTGATACCCTCTTTTTACTTAAAAACTGTGATACCCTCAGATTACTTAAAAACTGTGATACCCTCAGATTGCTTAAGAACTGTGGTACTCTTAAAAACTGTGATACCCCCAGATTGCTTAAGAACTGTGATACTCTCAGATTACTCAAAAGCTGTGATACCCTCAGATTACTTAAAAACTGTGATGCCTCAGATTACTTAAAAACTGTGATACCCTCATATTACTAAAATATTGAAACCCTCAGATTACTTAAAAACTGAGATACCCTCAGATTACTTAAAAATTGCGATACCCTCAGATTACTTAAATACTGATACCCTCAAATAACTTAAAAACTTGATATCCTCAGATTACTGAAAAACTGATACCCTCAGAATACTTAAAAACTGTGATACCCTCAGATTACTTAAGAACTGTGATACCTTCAGATTTCTTAAGGGCATGCACGGCAGTGAAAATCAAATTACTTACTTACTTATTAATTTCTCTTCTACCGTGAGGTGTAGAGGTTTGTAAGAGAGAGCGCCATACTATTCTATTGGCTGTCGTCCTCCTGGTACAAAATTTCAGGTACAAAATATAGTTTTTTGTACTTTTTAGCATATTTTATTAAATAATCAT
Source organism: Oreohelix idahoensis (assembly GCA_024509875.1). Lineage (NCBI taxonomy): Eukaryota > Metazoa > Mollusca > Gastropoda > Stylommatophora > Oreohelicidae > Oreohelix > Oreohelix idahoensis. Next base: position 797,059 of record JAMPIV010007643.1, on the reverse strand, counting down.
CGCGAAATCATTTCAGCAAGGTTTTATGACATACAAAATGCATTTGATGTGTCAAAAAGCATTTTTTTCAGCACTACCCACAAGCCATGGTTTGCAAATTTGTGCCGAAAATGCAAGATTTGCCTCTCAATAATACCTTAGTTACGCTGTCCACATTGTGGAGTATTTGGTATCAATGAAAAGGATTATCTTCCGGATTATACCAAATTCGAAACTGACTTTCTCATAGCTCTGCGTCATTTGTTATTCAAAAACCTCCATAATTTTTACGCTAACTTTCTTATAAAGAGAGGTCACGCAGTGACCCCATGCTCTCATTCATGGAACATACGTGTTTTTCTTTTTGATTGGTCATAACAATGCTCTGGTTGGGCTGCGCAAATCCGGAAGATATCAACAGCTACTTCCGCCTGTAAACAAAAAAAATGTGTTCTATCGAACGTGGTGTTACTTTATCGACATTTCTCCCTGGATTACATTCTAAATCTCATTAAATTGTGTTCTATTACTTCAAATGGGAAGAAAAGGTAAGAAAGCAAAGCAACTATCTGCTGCAAGAGCACGTTGACAGTATGTAATTTCTTGCACTGGTAAGACCAAATCAACAGTGAATGATAAGCAAACTGATGTAGGCTCAAGATGGAATTTCTGCATTCCAGTATTCGATATGCCTATAGTTCAAATTGCTGATCCAATAGTGCCTTTCACCACTGGCCCAAGTCGATCTGATATAAAAATGAACTTGAGCGCGAGCAAGAATAGTGCTCCTCATAGCACTGTCTGTGCCCAACCTAAACCTACGTACAGAACCATTGTGGACATTTATTTCATCAACAACGTGCTCAGCAACGTGTGTTGCAATGTGTGCAAGCAAAGCACATTGCAAACAAGAACTGACAACACCAAGTCAAAGGGTTTCTCTCTCATCCTGGAAGTTGTGTGTCACACATGTGAAAAAGCAATTTCTGGAACGTACACATCCGAGAGGGAACCAGAAGGCCATGGCCCTCAGGGACATGCAATCAACAAATCTGCTGTTCTTGGTGCCCTCATGTCTGGAATGGGCCCATCTACATTCAATCTCTTCTGTGAGAACCTAGACCTCCCTGGCCTGCACCAGAAAACATTTCATAAATACGCAGATCAAATTTTTGATCATTTTGATTCTATGCACTCTACAGTACGAACTGAACATGCTAAGAGTCAGCATCGTAACATTAATAAAAAAGAAGTCATTGACATCGCTGTCAGCATTAATGCAACATGGCTAACTAGAGGTCATAAGTCACTGATAGGTGTTGGCAGTGTTATCTACATCTTGACTGGCATGGTCATCGCTACGCACGTTATGTCTTCCTTCTGTCACACCTGTGAGAATACTGGACAGTGGCAACTGAAAAATCAGCCTCACAAATTTGAACAATGGAAAGCAGAGCATCAGAAGGACTGCTGTCGTAATTAAGAAGGGTCAGCCGGAATGAAGGAGGTAAAAGTATTCGACAAACCCCAACATAATTTTTGTCCGCCAGGCAAAAACTCCTGGTGTTTCTATCAGGCTTCCATGGCCAAAGGAGAAGCTGCTGAACCCCACGAGACCCAAGTTCACACTCTGCTAGACAACAACCTGCTCCATAAGCACTAAGCCCCTATTTATGAGCATCTTACTGATCAGAATCTGCTCAAACGGTGTGAGCTAGGTGCAACTCAAAATGCAAATGAAAGACTCCACAATGTTATTTTGAGTTGTTGCAGCAAGCAGAAATTTGTGTCATTTAAAAGGTCAAATTCAGTGTCCTTGTGGCCATTGGAGAGTTCAACTTTGGTCCATCAGCCAGTACAGAAATAAAAAAAGCTGTATGGCCAAGCATCTGGAACAAACTCGAAACGCCTTGGACAGGTGCGATTAAGGAAACGTCAGGCCAACAGCCAGAAATATGAAGCTGACAAACTTGTAAAAAGAAGAAAAATTAGGCAAGAGGCAAGACAAAGGTGAGGGGAGGAGCTGTAGGAAGCTGAAGGAGGTGCAGCATACAGTGCTGGAGAAATTTAGAGATTTCACCCCCCAGAATGGAGTATATTGGACAAGACAAGGCACTCGGTGAGTAAAAAGCATTTTTCTTAAAATTAACATTTTATTAACAAAAAATTTAAAAACTAACAACCTGTCTAACAGACCAGTCTCAAATTTGGCATGCATGTAGTACACATATATATCTTTAAATGATCACATGCGAATTTTGATATTTTGGTAATTTGCTTTTATATATATTTTATTTTTTTTCCATATAAATATAGTGTATTTTTTTTAATCATTAAAAATAGAATTTTATACTTATCAAAATAAGCATGTGATCAATTTTTTTAATTGTCAGTCACAACATGAGTGTGCAATTTGATAAAGTTTGGACAATAGGAAACATATGATTTTTGCTCTTGAAAATTGGTTTAAAATCCAATGTGGCGGACGTTTTTTTGGTTACCATGGTAACCACGATTTTTAACAAAATAAACTGTAGAATTTGGTTCATGGACATACACTGTGTCCTTTGAGTATATAAAAAGTGTGAAAATATTATTAGAACAAAAGTTAGTTTTCAATGTAGTACATCCCCTTAAAAACTAAGATACTCTCAGATTACTTAAAAACTAAGATACCCTCAGATTACTTAAAAACTGTGATACCCTCAGATTACTTAAAAGCTGTGATGCCCTAAAATTACTTAAAAATTGTGATACCCTCAGATTACTTAAAAATTATAAACTCAAGTTTGCTAGACAATGAAGATTTTACTGCTGTGGTACCCTAATATTCTCTGAACTGCCACTGCAAGCCCTGTTATTAACAATCATCTAAGAATGTCTTTTATACATGTAAATTTTGTACTCGTCCACAAACAGACAATGAGCAGCAACCATTAACAGAATCTATAGAAAAAGACAAACAAACAAACCTTTGTCGTTTGGAACGGCTTCCCTGACAGCTTTCTCATTGTATCTAAGAGCATCTCGTATTTGGCAGACGGCAAGATTGGGTTTAAAAAGGCACATGTTGATTAAAGCTTGGTTGTTGGTGTACATCACTGCCAGGCATTCTCCGTTTGTAGGAGATATCTAACATGGAACATAAGACAAAGGTTATGGTAAACAATGAGAATACTCTAATACAAGACAAAATTTGGAGCTGCGTGAAAAGGCTCTTGAGTATAAAGGTGAGATGGACACAAGACAAAAGTTGATGTAAATAGTAAGAATATTGTAACATTAAGCAAAAGTTGCTGTAAACAGTGAGGTTATTCCCAAACAATACAAAAGTTTGTGTAAACTGTGAGTGAAAAAAAAACTGCTGTAAACTGAGAGAAAATTCCAACTTTAAAGAAAAGCTGCTGTAAACAGTGAGAATATTCCAACACAAAGAAGAAGTTATTGTAAATTGTAAGAACATTTCAAAACAATGCAAAAAAACTACTGAACCTTGAGAATATTTCAAGGCAACAAATATTGTAAACTGTGAAAATATTCCAACACAAGATTAAAATTACTGTAAGCTGTGAAATTTTTCCAAGAGAAGGGAAAAAATTACTATAAATCATGATAATTGTCAGAACCTCTAACCGGGTGGGGGAAGGTGCTAGCTGGCTACCCCCACTCATAGGGCTATACCACTGCCGTGTGGATTTACTATAAAGCTGACTCGTATATGCTAGAAGATGACCACACGCACACTGGCTGACATAATGAAAAACACAGCTTAACAGCTACAATCCCTTTTATTAAATCACAAGACCACTTGGCCAAAACACGACCATGGGGAATACATAATGAATGAATACATAATCACTACTAGCTAAACCTTAGTACAACTTCAGGCAAAATGGCGCCAAACTACTCCAATGTGATTCCCACTCGCATAAGCGGTGAAAACAAGGCTAAGTTATCAAGACGATTAATAAATACCAAAAATTGATCAGACTTACAAACTGCCAGTCACAAAAATACACCAGAGAGACTAACTAACTCTCAACTATTGGCACAGGACAAGGCACTCAAGGCGAAACGCTGTCTCCCAAAAAAACTACATCCCAGGGTAGACAGAAATTGGCTAGTAGCGAACGTCTATCCAGGACAACAGATGAGCCCGCAATCCCCTGCGACTCTGTTGGCGCCTAAATTTCCCACCGGTCACATGACCTCAGTCGTTCATCAACTTTCATCAGCCAAACGGTTGCTTCCAAATTACTTGCTCGATATACAAACAAACGGTGACCCATACAGCGAAATACCACCAAGACAATAATATTCCAATAAAGACGAAAATTACTGTAAATTGTGAGAATAATCCAACAAGAGATAAAATTTACTTTTAACTGTGCAAATATTCCAATCACAAAATGACTTAATGAAACGAAACAAATCTTTGAAGGATAACAATAATTTAAAGAGGAAAATATCTCTGGCTTGCCCAGTGTAGTTCACTCGGTCTCTGCAGGTACAAATAATGAACAGCATTACTGCTCCATCAGCATTACTGCTCCATCAGCATTACTGCTCCATCAGCATTACTGCTCCATCAGCATAAAAAGTGACTACAATCAGGCTGTGCATGGGACTGGCAACCTCATCATGCAAGATAAACTGCTAGAGAAGCCACCACTTCAAGAGCATGTGCTTTGACATAGGCTTCCTCAAGGGGCCACCTGAAGCGGTGGATCATCTTTACTAACTTACTTAGTCATGCCTAAAAAAGGGCAGAATGTTGGACGAGCCTGCGTGCCCAATTCTAAACCCTTTGAAAATAAAATTTGTTCATTCGTTCGTTCATTCGAGGTGTAGAGGTTTGCCAGAGAGAGAAAGAGAGCCATACTATCCTATCGGCTGTCTTCCTCCTGATCTGGTTCCAATCTGGTCCTTGATCCTTCAGAGATTGCCTAATGTTGTCCTCCCAGTGAACTCTGGGTCATCCTGGAGGTCTGGATCCCTGGCTCTTGGTTTTCCATATTTGTCATGGTAGCTGATCTTCTCCCATTCTGCAGACATGGCCAAACCATTGTAATTGGGCAGTGTTGGATCCCTGCTATATAAAGAGTGAACAAGGAAATGATCATCATGCTGAATTCTCTGGCTTCCTACTCTCTATAAAGAAAAAAAAACTAAACCAAAACAAAAAAGAGGGAGACCAAATAGAACCTGGAGAAAAAAGATAACAGAAGAAAGTAAAGTAACTGGAACCTCGAGGACAGAGCTTAAGAAGGCAGCCCAAAGATAACAAATAAAAGACATCTGTGTTCAGCAACGACTGCAGTCCTGATATGTCCCACAGAAAGTGGGACACAAGTCATGATGATGATCAAGAATATGTTGCTGACCACAACAGAACATGACAAGTTGTTCTACCAAGACAAGACAGATGTTGAATGTGTGAATGCTCACATGGAAATTTGGGGGGTTGCCTAGCATCTTGGCAGCTTTCTTCAAGTTCCCCTTTAAATACTCGTAGTAAGCCTTGACATAATTCACTGGGTGGCTCTGTGGGGGAAAGAAAACAGAATATTAATACAGATCTGAATCTGACAATTCAGGCATGAAAAAAATGAAAATCGGCAAATGATAATTTTAAAACTTAGCAGATGTTTAACAGTAATGTTGCCTTGCAATGAGTTCAATGTCCTGAACTGTGCTGGTCACAGTGACAAAATCCCTTATCTGCTACCAGTACCATTGTACTGTATAGTTCTGAAACATGCAGAACAATTAAAAAAAAACAAGCAAACAGTTAGATTTTCATGAACGGGTGCTTGCACAGAATAGAAGGATTGAAATGATATGACAATGTACCAGACAAGCGCCAGTGGAACAAGAGATGAGAAGAAGATGCTGGAGATGGAAAGGACACACACTGGGGAAACCTGTTGATAGCATTACAAGGTAGTCCTTGTTCTGGAATCCCCAGGAAAAGGGAGGCAGAGGTAGACCCAAAAAATATATGGAGAAAAGAACTGGACATTGAAACACCTTGAGGTGATGGCACGGGACAGGAGGACTTGAAGACCTGTGCTCTTTGGTTTGGTTTGGTTTTGGGGACCATCTTCACTCTACACTGACAATTCCATCAGTGCTCCGATCTTCTCCCTTAGATCACACATGGAGGATCTCAGCGCAGTGCACGAACTCTGTAGCACCAGGTGAGGATCCCAATGTGTGTATATAGGAACGGGACCCAAAGACGCAACAATAGAGAATGCAGTCAGCGACCCATAGCTTGACTGCTTGCGTCAGGGTCAGCGAACCAGAGCTGACCAAGACCCTACTCCACCTCCAAGTGGTGGTCCTGGAAACAGGCTGCATCACTGCAGTCTGGCTGAGAGAGTAGGGATCGAAGAGGGAAGGCTAACCCGGTCCCAAAAAATGCTGTGCGGAAGTCGGATGTGTCAGCCGAAAGGCGCAAATATCGCAGCTTTGCTGTAAATGGGCACAATGCAACCAACGTCCTTTTCAAGACGAACGAGGAAGAAGACGAAGAAGTATATAGGAACCACACATTCTATAAATATTTTTGCGGTGGGTAGTTTTCTAGTTTTTAAATTTTGTCAGGGCAGCGGCCGTACCTCCTACTCTTTATGATTTCCAACTGCTGAGGGATTTTTGACATTCGTGATATATCATATTGCATAATAGCACATCATTTATTTTATGTTCGCAACTTGCACATGGGACCTCCTATTTTTTCGCCATTATCTGAGAAGACCATGTATCCGATCTCACTACCCAGGAGGTCAAGGGGATGTATGACATCGTATGGAACCACTGGTTCTGAAAAAAAATGTCCATCAATTACATTCCCTGTGCTGGGATCGAATCTGGGACCTTTAGAATTAGAGGCACACGCCATACCTCTGAGCCACTCTGAGGAGCTGAAGGGTAACTTTGATAAAACAACAATTTAAAAACTTTGCAGCTGTTTAACAGTAATGATGATTAAACAGCAATTTAAAAACTCAGCAGCTGTTTAACAGTAATTCTGATAAAACAACAATTTAAAAACTCAGCTGCTGTTTAACAGTAATTCTGATAAAATAACAATTTTAAAAACATAGCAGCTGTTTAACAGTAATGATGATAAAATAACAATTTTAAAAACTTAGCAGCTGTTTAACAGTAATGATGATAAAACAATTTAAAAACTTAGCAGCTGTTTAACTGTAATGATGATAAAAATGTAAAAATTTAGCAGCTGTTTAACTGTAATGCTGCCGTGTGCTTAGTTCAATGTCTTTAACTGTTTTCATCACAACGACAAAATCACATTAACTGTTATCAGATACCATCTGTTCAAGAACTTAAATATCAGACAGACAAGCAAGCATCCATGTGGGGAAGACAAGCAAGCATCCATGTGGGGAAGACAAGCAAGCATCCATGTGGGGAAGACAAGCAAGCATCCATGTGGGGAAGACAAGCAAGCATCCATGTGGGGAAGACAAGCAAACATGTCCTCTAGGTATGTAGACTCCATTAGAGAAGAAGACCAAGAGTATAGCCTTTAATAACCTCGTTGACAAAAATCTATGGCAATGAGAGAAGCCTGAGACAGACCACCAAGTTCACGAGAGAGAGAGAGATTTAGTTATATAAGAGCGAACGAAGATGAAAATGCATCTGTTACTGAACATTCTTAACTGGGACACTGCTATGATTACTAATGGTTGACATATTTCATTCATTCTGTTCTTCTTCTTTGTCCACATGCTTTTCACAAGTCAAGTGAACAATGGAAGTCAAATTAACAAGCTTTATTTACAAGGTAAACAAGTTGACCCTAATTCATGAGGAGTGGAGAAGTTCTGTGTATGACCAGATGCCAAATTAAAAGACATAACACTTGCTGAATTCACAACAGAAGGCAGAGTTAAAGGCAAATGTGCAACGGAAGACAGCGCTATAAGTGGGAAGATAACATGGACAGGTAAGAGGTCTGTCAGAGTGCACTAATCAAAAAAAGAAACAGTAGACATTGGAGATCCATTGCAGCCAAGCTGCATTGTGGGTGACAGTAGTTGATGACGATGATGGCCAGATGCTATCTTTTTTTATCATGACTTTGTTCTGTGCACAAATAAATGCCAATTTTTTTATCAAGATTATCTGCAAGATTAGGTGCTACTTTTCTTCTGCTGCCATGCTACTGCTGATGATGATGATACAAGTTTTTATATTACATGTATTGTAAGCACACAGTAAGAATAAAATGACCTACATTTCCTTGCAATGCTTTGCATTCCTTTTTGTTCTTCATGACCTTGGCCATCAGATTGCAGCGAACTTTGTACTAGAGGATAACAGAAAAACAGTGCAATATATTAACACTTTGAGTGCCACGGGCGCCTGTTGGCGACAAGCCTTATTTTCCGTAGAGTACCGCCTTTTGGCGTAAGTATTGTATCAGCATAAAATGTTATCGCGGCAAGTGTCTGAACATAACGCATATCAAGTGAAGTAACTCAATTTTATTGAGAAATGGTCAATGGCGGCCAGAAAATTTGTTCACGTGTTTTGATTAATCTTTAGGTGGAAATTTCTTTTAAAATGAGTGAAACTAGTGAATGTTGCAATGATTTGGATTCTGGCTCTCAGCTGACCTTTGAAAGTGACAACAGTTGGTCTAGTTTTGTTGCAGGGCAGCCTGAAGTTACCAAAACAGACAGCAACAGCCCTAGTTCCAGCATTCGTGAAGCTGTCAGAGGTGTTGATAGCGATTTTCAAGGCCATAGTGAGAAGCAGGGGCGTAGAAAAAGACCTGCTTCTAGAAGGGGGTGTGGCAGAAAAGCAGTTGATTAGTTTCAGTGGTACTTGTATGGCTTTGATGACCCCTATGTGTGCGTTATGATTAGGGTTAGACTGTTACAGACAGTAGAAGAGGGTTTCCTGTAATTTAGAGAAAAACAAAACATAACATGAAGCGTGGCCGTTATCTGTTTTTGCTAGGTCTGGAAACATGGTTGCTTGTACGTGGCATTATAGAATTTGTTCAGCACAGTCCATGCAAACAATGTTACTGACAGCAGTATGAAGACAATTGACAGCGACCAAGATGCATTGTTTGTAATTCTGCTGGACTGAGAGTCCAGAAAAGATTCTTTTGTATTCTTCTTCTTCTTCTTCGATCCTTAACCGCCGACCGTCAAAGCAGTCAGTGGCCATCACGCCTAGTGGCGTCTTGTAGGGCAACAACAAATTGATTCCACTTTGCACGGTCGGTGGCCATCCTTCGTACAGTGCCCCCAACTCTGGTTCATTCTTTGCATCTCAGCCTCCACAGTCCTCCGCCAAGTTGTTTTTGGTCGGCCTCTCTTTCGCTTTCCTTCAGGGGTCCAAAGCATAGCTGTTCTTGTGATGGCATCGGAGTCTCTTCTGAGGACATGACCAACCCAGCTCCAGCGTCTGCCAGCTATGATGGTATGCATGTCCTCTTGCTTGCTACGAGTAAGCAGATCTTGGTTGGTGATGGTATTCGGCCAAAAGATTCGGTGAATTTTTCTTAGGCATGTTGTGTGAAAAGAGGACAATTTTGACATTTCCTTCTCTGTGACTCTCCAGCATTCCGCACCATAGAGAAGCACAGAAAGCACGCAACTCTGGTATAATCTTAATTTTGTGCTTGTGCTGTATTGGGAGGACTTCCAGATGTTATTTAGGCTAAAGAAGGCTGTTCTTGCCTTATTCATTCTGATGTTGATGTCTTTGCCTGCCCCACCGTCTGGTGTTACTATGCTTCCTAGGTATGTGAAGGTATCTGTCTGTACCAGTTGCTGATTCCTTACTGATATGGGCTCAGGGTTGCTCACATTGAGCGTCATGTCTTTTGTATTGGATGTGAAAAACCACTTTGCGTTGTGCCCTACTTTTCAATTTTGTATAAGTGTGAGGACAATGCTGCTGCCAGGAAGGACATAGGCCCCCAAGGCCAGAGAAAAAGCAACAATAATTGCATCTGTGACCATATTTTATGTTAGACTATCACACCCAGCTAAAGCAAATTGATAAGTATGTATTTTTAAAAAATTCTTTTTGCATGAAATCATGTCAGTACCTCATGAATATTTCTATTTTGCCATTACAGACCCTGGAAATGTTGTGTCCATTTCAAATAGCTTTTTAACCCCAATATCATTTTAAGAGCATATTATACTTGCTTTTTTTTAAGACAGAATGTACAATAATATTATATCTTGGAAAGTCTTATGACTTTTGAGTTGATTATAATATTTTTTATACATTTTTCAACAGTGCATGCCAATATTGTCTATTGCCTCATTAATATTCAAAATGGCTGCCATGATCACATGACCTGAACACAAAACTAGGTCACCACGTGACACCTTATCCACTTCCCATATCATCCTGAAAGTTTCATGTCAATCTGTTGACTCATGCGGTCTCAGTGATTTTTTAAATTTCATCTCCCCAAATGGGAAATTTTTTCCTAAAAACCCTTGGTACTTGAAGGTAATTGCTACTGAGAAGCCTTGGTACTCAAAGTGTTAAATACCAGCAGTTGATCTAAAGCAGTGCTTCTTAGCCTTAAGTGCCGCACTCCTTTACAGCATCTTAAGAAGTCTCGTGCTCTATTTTCATCTTGCTTGTAAGAATGTCAGAATGCGGAAACGAGGTAAAAGTATGTCTTTTTACATGAAATGAAAAGAATAATAACACTTTATTTGTATACTAGTGTAAAAGCCCGTCATAAGATGGGAATTAAATTCAAAAGCACCAATACCTAACGGCAATTTTACTTATTCAAAAGTATTTTTAAAAACCACTGTGCATCACCACAGTACACGAACTACGTAGCAGCAGCAAGGATCCCAATGTGTGTATACGGGATCACACATTCTATAAATATTTTTGTGCACACCGTCATTTGCGCATTTTTCTTTGGTAAGTGTTACTATTTTCGGGAGAGTACATATAAGGGAAACAATACAATTAATGTCTAACTTTCAACCAAAGTTGCACCCCTTTGCGTTACGCACTGACAGAAAAAGCTGGGATTTTATATATAGGATTTAGTACATGTTTGAGCCAGGAAAAATGTGAAACTTGTTGTTACAGGCACATAAATTAGTAGTGCTTTTATATGTGAGTAATTTCCAACATATTTTCATACGGCTTAGACATAATAAAAATAATTATTTTGAATATAATCTGCACCAATATTCTAAACTTTTTGAAGAAGGTTAATATTTAAGAAAAATATATTCATAACTAAAGAATTAGAGAAATAATTTTAAATATATTTTAAATTCTATAATACTTACTTAGATGTTCCTCTTCTACCCTGGGGTGTGGAGATTTGCCAGAGAGACAGTCATACTATTCTATTGGCTGTCTTCCTCCTAACCTGGTTCCAATCTAGTCCTCGGTCCATCACAGATTGTCTAATGTTGTCCTCCCAGTGAACTCTGGGTCGTCCCGTAGGTCTGGACCCCTGGCTCTTGGTTTCCCACATTTGTCATGGTAGCTGATCTTCTCCCATTCTGCAGACATGGCTAAACCATTGTAATTGGGACTGTTCCACTTGGGTCTGTGTTTTGAGGAAATGATGTATTGTCTGATTGCGCACCATGTCTCTTCTTGTTACTTCAACCACTTTCCTCAGATACCTATTTCTTGAGGTTTGTTGCTGGCTTTTGTGGGTCGGAATCATTAAATTTTATAATAAATGTTAGAATTTATGAAAATTGAATATTTTCCTTTGATAGTAATAATGGGTTTACTAAATTAATGAACCTTCTGCCGTTTTTTTTGTCAGTGACGTTTGAGAAAATGTTATTTAAAGTGTGTGACTTATATTCGGTATTGAATTCACGTTGTCAATGTTCTTTTTTGTACAAATATATTCGAATTTTGTTCATTACATTGTCTTTATGATGATTCCCTTCTAAAATATCTGGTATGGCCCAGGAGTCAGTTCATGCACCCCAGGTAGTGCATGCATTCCTGGTTAAGAAACACTGATTTTTAAAAATAGCTCTGAGACAAAAACAAATTATCCATCCACTGTAATGGTAAGTTAGAATGTGCTTTTTATAAATATAAAATGACTGACAAAATGTATTAGCCAGGATGTACTTTTACCAGTACAAAATGGTTGACAAATTGTATGGACATGACATAATTTTAACAATATATAATAACAGTGCAACAAAATAAACTGAATGTAAAAAAAAAAAAAGGAGAACCGGAGAAGAAGAATGAAAGAAGAAGATAAAGCAGATAACATTGTGATGGTAAGATGGGACTTACATGAAGTAGAACCTTATTACAACAAAAATTCATTAACCTGAGAAAATGTAAAACAATCAAAATTAAAGCTGTTTATCATAAGTTATTCCGGTCCTGTTATACTCCACTAATGATCAAATGGCCCTGGCTCTGGTGATTAACCATCCAGTAAAATCAAACAAGTGATCTGAGACACTGACCTACAGCTAGTTAGCTACCGGAGCCTGTCACACAACAAAGCTTTTAAAAGAATGACCTTAACAATACATGATAAATAATTACCAGGATGAGCTTGGCCTTCAAAGTCTCTTGAGCAGCTGCATAGTTTGAATCATTCTTGTCTTTATCCTTGTCCTGAGAGGACTGACTTTTCCCAGAAAGGAATTTTTCAATGTTCAGTATCATCCTCATTGCATCAAACGGCTGCAGAGAAGCAACGCATTTACAGTGAAGTATTACAGTGTGATTGAGAAGTAACTTCCTATTTTTAAATTGTCATTTCTTTACTCCTATCCAACTAATTTTTATGAAACAAACATCAATATAGAGATAATTAACTGCCATTTTATTGCATAAAATGTATGTCACATTAAGATTACAACGCAGCATCAGATCTGGTTTGTTCGACACATGATTTCACAGCAGCAGCAATTTTTGCTGCCTCTTATTATGGTACGGTAAGGGACGACCCATAGCTAAGACTCCCATAGGGGAGTGAAGTGTTAGAGACTTCCCGATACTAGGTCCAGCATCGAAAGGTGGGGTGATCAGTTCCCTTCCTCGCTATCTTTTCCTTCCCTAACACAAGAGCAAAATTACAGCTGGGTAGACTGGAGCGTCACGATACCATGAGTAAAACCCGGCACCTTTGCATTAATACAAGCGTGTGCATGGAGATGGAAACCTCAGCATGTAATACAAACTGCTTCGGAAACCACCACTGTGCAGTGGTGGCTCTATGCACCATAAAGAGCAAAAAGAAAGAAATGATGATGATGAAGGCAAGAGGCAGAAAATACTGAAGATCCATTACAAACTGACTTTAAATGTGCTGATACCATGTACACATATAATTCATTGATTATATATATCCATCATCTCCCCATGTAGTACAGACCTTTAACAGTTACATGCCAAGTCCATGTATCCTGTTGACAGAGTGGTTAGACAGCTGGTCTCTCACGACAAAGGTGCCTGGTTGTTGTTGTTGTTGTTTAACTAGGGCTGCTGAGCTTCTCACTCTTTTGCAACCAATACTAAGTTGAAGACTCCTTGGTTTTATCTAGACTGTAGATCTAGGCTTTTCTGCCATTCCGAAACATGTTGAGTTGAAGTCATGAGCTCCAATTTGGCCTGCATTCAAAGGATCGTCACATAGGGGTCCCAAGCTAGGAGTAAGAAGTGTGTGGCATACTGTGCATTCCTTGTCATCCAAGGTGGCTCTCCAGTTATGCAGAGCTAAAATACTCCTCAGCTCCCCCTCCCTGTCACTGGGTCCATAGTGAGATCCTCCCAAATGCAGTCAATCAGGTTAAAGAATTACATCCGGGGTTCAAGTGACTTCTCAAAGTTTAGTATGCAATGCTGGTTCCTAACAAGTTTCACCACAGGGGGAATCCCTGGAAGTGTGTGGATGATTTCAAGAGTATGAGGGTGTAATTAGTCTCACAGACATAGGTTCAGTTCCACATATGTATATTGTAGCATTGTGCATAGCTGGTGGTCATATAAGGATGATTCCAGTTATGCCTCCATGCACGAGGTGCCTGGTTCGATTCACAGTATTGACATGCTCCAGCTATAAATGGGTACCTGACTTTGGTTTGGTTTGAAGGAATATCCTCAGTGCTCTGATCTCCTCCCTTAGATCACACAAGGAGGATCTCAGCATAGTGCACAAACTCCGTAGCACAGGTGAATCCCACTGTGTGAATATAGGAATCACACATTCTATAAATATTTCTGTGGTGACTCTAAAGTGAAGGAAAAGGCAGTGAGCAACAGAACTGGTCACCCCCACCTCTCGATGCTGAACCTAGTATAGTGAAGTCTCTAACACTTAACTCCCCTAAGCAGTATCTGCTATGGGACTACCTATACTTCATGTCCTGTGCCATCTGTTCAAGCTTTTTCAATGCCTTCCTTATCCCTTTCATTTCAGTCTCCACTTCCTTTCTTTGTGTATACAGTCACTCTCTTCCTCTCTTACCCTGGGGAGTTCAGAGAAAGGACTGCCTTGTAATTGTTATGTGTTGATCAGAATCGACATCACTGCACTCTGGGCAAACCCACAGGTTCTCAGTCTCCCACAGCACATATCGAAGGGTATGAATGCTAACTATTCCTGTAGCATGCTGGTTGTATACACACATCCATCTCTGCTAGTCTTACATTTGATGCCTAATTCCAAAAGTCATAGCCTTGTTGATTCATCGACTGCAGTGTCGTTCTCTAACAGGCAATTATCAAATAACATAAGTATTTCTCCCTTATCCATATCCAATTTCCCCACTATGGGTGCCTTCGAAGCTAATCTGTCAGCTCTCTCATTGCCACGCACCCCTGCATGACCAGGAAAGTAGGGCAACACCAGTTCCTGAATATCTGAGGCTTCTATGGATGCTTTCCATTCATGCCAGAGCCATCCATTTTGGATCTTCCGAAACATGGACTGAGAGTCTGATGACTGCTTGTAGTACTACTTACAGTTGTCCTCTATATGTACATACATAATGAGGTGACTTTTTAAAATAAGATTACCTGATGAACAGTAAGATACAGTTCTGTAAGAAGCAACATCATCTTCTGGGCCAGGGCCTCATCTGCACATATCAGAAAGTTATTTGCATATTTAATAAAGCAATTTTTAAAATTACACACAAAACACTCAACAAGAAAAAAAATCAACAAAATAATATGACAGACCAGACAAGGAGAAAAAAAAGGACAGGGACGTCCTAACAGGCGACTAATAAATAGGACTGAGCATGATGCTGACTACGTCACCATATAAAACAAACTGCCACAGAAACCACTACGGCAAGGGCACCTGAATGCTTTTATGCAGGCTTCCTGCAAGCATATATGCTGCAGTGATGACTCCATGCTCCATAAGGAGCAAAAAGTAAAAGATGAAAATGATAACATGACACAGAAACTGTGACAAGAGAAGATTGCCTATGCAAGCTGCCATGGTGTGTTAAGACTTGAAGAATGTTAACTATGAGAAGGTCACCTATGCAAGCTGCCATGGTGTGTTAAGATGAAGAATGTTAACTATGAGAAGGTCACCTATGCAAGCTGCCATGGCGTGTTAAGATGAAGAATGTTAACTATGAGAAGTTCACCTATGCAAGCTGCCATGGTGTGTTAAGATGAAGAATGTTAACTATGAGAAGGTCACCTATGCAAGCTGCCATGGTGTGTTAAGATGAAGAATGTTAACTATGAGAAGGTCACCTATGCAAGCTGCCATGGTGTGTTAAGACGAAGAATGTTAACTATGAGAAGGTCGCCTATGCAAGCTGCCATGGCGTGTTAAGATTAAGAATGTTAAAGATGAGAAAGTCACCAATGCAAGCTGCCATGGTGTGATAAGATGAAGAATCTTAACTATGAGAAGGTCACCTATGGAAGCTGCCATGGCGTGTTAAGATTAAGAATGTTAAAGATGAGAATGTCACCTATGCAAGCTGCCATAGTATGTTAAGACAAAGAATGTTAACTATGATAAGGTCACCTATGCAAACTGCCATGGCGTGTTAAAACGAAGAATGTTAATTATGAGAAGGTCACCTATGCAAGCTGTAATGGCATGTTAAGACAAAGAATTTTAACAATGAGAAGGTCACCTATGCAAGCTGTAATGGCGCGTGAAGACGAAGAATGTTAACTACGAGAGGTTAAATTGTAATAGCATGTTTCTGGAAGAGAAGCATTAAGAATTCTACCAACAAACATTGGCTTTACCTATCGGTTCAATGTATCTAAACAGCTTCTCCAATACAGACAAGGCTGCTCTATGTTGTTTCTCATGGTACAGGACAACTGCCTTGTTGTAGTACACAACAGCGTAGTCTGCGTCATCAATGTTGCTCTTCTCACTCAGGTCTGGTGAGATTCTTGCCTAAGGAGGAGCAACAACAACAAAAATCACAAGTTTGAAACTGTCCAGCAAAAATAAAAGAAACAGTGGAATGCATATGGACAAGACTGTCAGCTGGAAGGAAACAAACAGAATAGTCTGTTTTTGAGTATGCCACTAACTGTTAAGTTCACGAGGTCTCTGAGGAAACAAATAAATAATAGGATTATTGCTCCATCTGGAAGATCATAATAAGCGATAACAAACTAAATTTTTGTTTCAATACAGTTGTGATACAGTGGATCCCATCTCATTGCAACACCCCTGGCAATGAAAAGGTTGACAGTTTGGCACAGGAAGGTGGAAAGCTACCTCAACCTGGTACAAGCATAACGTGCGAAGAGGCTTAAAGTTTTATAAGAAACAGATACAGGAGCAAGTGGGAAGCAAGAGCATCCAGGCCACCAGAAGAATGGTGTATATTCTCAGCTGAGCAGATACGAACGAGTGGTTAATCTTCAGACTCTGCACAGGCCACAAGAGAGGGAGTTATGATCTATTCAACAAGCTAAGGAAAGGAACTACCAATGAGTGTAGCTGTGGGACCGATAAAATGACAGCCGAATATCTGCTGCAAAAGTGCCCAACATACGGCCATGACCAGTACCACTCCTGGACACACTCTATAGGGATACCAACAACCTTAAGGCTGACCATCGCTTTCTTTAAACTTATTCAAGTTGACACCTGAAAGTGTATTCTTATTCTTCGTCATTCTCCCTCAGATTTCTAATAAAGGTAGCAGTCAGCTCAAAGTGCCCAACATCTCCAAACAGATTTGTGTGGAGAGAAGTAGGTTGTTGCCATTTGCTGCTCCGTTCACTGCTGTTTGTTGGGCAGGACTGCAGCAGATGTTCGGTTGTCATGAGGCAGGTGTCACAGGTGCAGCGATCTGTTGTGCCAATCCTGTACTTGTGGTATAGATGGTACCTCAACCTGCTGTGTCCAGTGTAAGGATCCTGTTACACTCCACTGAGGCATATTGGGAATATGGTGTTAGGCCCATATTTTCTTGATCATCGGCACACTATAGGTGATGTGGTCAGCATCTCGTCGGCCGCCTTATCCTTCCCAGGGTTGCTCTGGTACCCAATTCCTTAGGCTGGGTCGACCCCGGAGCCGTTTGCGGTCTAAAAAATCCCACTTCAACTGGGGATTGAACTATGGACCACAGAGCTAGGAAGCCAGTGCACTAACCACTGCCCTATCAAGGTTCCTTGTGTCCAGTGTGCAAGCGGAAAATGATGACCTGGTCTCACCTAGATAGCTAGTGAGAGAAATCATTTTTTATACGGCCTCGGTACTCTTTGTCCTATTTGGACTTTTCTTCTTCTTCTTCGTTCGTCCTGAAAAGGACGTTGGTTGCGTTGTGTCTGTTTACGCCGGAGCTGTGATATCTGCACCTTTCGGTCGACACATCCGACTTCAGCACGGCATTTTTTGGGGCCGGGTTTGCCTTCCCTCTGCGATCCCTACTCGCTCAGCCAGACTGCAGTGATGCAGCCTGTTTCCAGGACCACCACGTGGAGGTGGAGTAGGGTCTTGGTCAGCTCTGGTTCGCTGACCCTGATGCAAGCAGTCAAGCTATGGGTTGCTGACTGCATTCTCTATTGCTGCATCTTTGGTCCCTATTTGGACTTGAATGTGGCTTTTATAGTTGTTTTAGCCATTTCATATGTTGTCCCTCCATCATTTTGTTGTAGCATTCCCCCTTATTTAGCAAATTTGTCTGCCTCTAAGTGTATGAAGAAGAAAAATATGAAGTTGTGCATGGGACTGTTTAAGTTTGAATTTTTTAAGGGCAGGAGCTACAGTGAAATTCTGTTAGCATAAAAAGTTGCAGGATTTGAAGAAAAATGCATAGGCTTCACTTTAAACATTAATAGTAATGCATAACAAAGAATATGTTGGTATAATGCTACCGGTTGCCATGGGAATGGTGGCCATACTGGATTTCGATCCTTTTGGTTTTAGCTATGAGCATCAAAGCTGAACTGGAAGGTCAAACTTGTATTCTAACTTTTATGTCTCAGTTGATTTTTGCTAAATTTGATAAATCCAGTGCTTTAGATCTTTAAAGTTAGTATCTTTAAAAAGTGATACATTTTGCAAAGTTTGCAATAAATCAAAATGTTGATAAGATATCAGAAATCAGGTCTGATAAAAGCTTTAACACGCAATGGAAAGGACCTGCGATAAATCTCATACTGATTTATGAATGAATAAGCAAGTTATAAGAAAACTGGTTACATAAAACAAGTAAAAGTGTAATTTCTTAAGAAAATACAATTTTAAAAGTCAAAATACCCCTGATTAGAATGTGATCTGACAAGACAATCAATTTTGGTATATTCAGATTCAGAAGATTATACGAGGGACGGTCAAAAAGTAATGCCTCGTAATTTTTAATTTCATTCAATAGGCAAGAAAGCAGATAAAATTCACATTGAAATGTAGCCACAAGTCTGAACTTCAAAAATTTATTTCTCAATGTAGTCTCCGTTATTTGTTACAGTATTTGTCCATCTTCTCACAAGGGCATGTATCCCTGCACGGTAAAAATTTGTGTCCTTTTTCCTAAACCACTGGCGTACGGCGCGTTTAAGGGTCTCGGTGTCCTCAAAGTGATGTCCGCGAAGATCTTCTTTCAGTGGTCCAAACAGATGGAAGTCAGAAGGTGCAAGATCGGGACTGTAAGGGGGATGTGGTAATAATGTCCAGCTAAATTCTGCAATCGCATCAATGGTGCGTTTAGCGGTGTGTGGCGTGGCATTATCGTGCAACAGTAGTGCAGTTCTCTGATCTTTTAATGGGTAAAGTTGCCGAAGACGACCTCTAAGCTTCTTCAAAGTTTCAATGTAATGGTCTGCATTCACCGTGTTTCCCTGTTCCAAGAAGTCGAGAAGAATCACACCCTTCTCATCCCAAAACACAGAGGCCATAACTTTCCCTACAGATGGTGAACTTTTGAACTTCTTTCTTGTCGGCGATGTTGTGTCTGTCTGTCAAAATTCTGGGTACCCACCGTGCACAAACTTTTGAATAACCCAGGTCTTTAATGATGTTCTGGACACTGTCTTTACTAATGGACAACATGGAAGAAAGTTCATCCAGTGTTGCCCGACGGTCACCATGAATGATACCATCAACTCGATGAATGTTGTGTGGAGTCACTGCGGTAGACGGACGGCCAATCCGCTTTGCGTCAGCCATTGAGGACTGACCTACTTCAGCTTTGTCACAACGATGTACCCAACGTCGGACAGTGCTAACATCCACTGTTGAATCTCCATAAACATTCTTCAAACGTTCGTGGATGCGAATTGGTGTCTCGCCTTCAGCATTGAGGAATTCTGTGACATAACGTTGTTTTAACCGAACGTCTTTGGCAGCCATTTTTAAACTGTTACAGTGGTGCCACCTGTTACTGAAACAGGTTGGTAATGCTATACAGTGCAGAAGAGTGTTTGAGGAATCCTGCTAAATTTACAAATTGCACACCGATGCAGTATTTACATACATAAAAAATAGGAGGCATTACTTTTTGACCTTCCCTCGTAAAAACGACGCAGAGTTTGCTGGAATGACAACATCAGACGATCTCTGAAGGACCACAGACCAGACTGGACCCAGGCCAAAATGAAGACAGCCGATAAAATAGCATGGGACTCTCTGGCAAACATCTACACCCCAGGGGATGCATGAAGGCATATCTGGAGTCATCCTTATATGACCACCAGCTATGCACAATACTACAATATACATATGTGGAAGTGAACCTATGTCTGTGAGGCTAATTACATCCTCATTGACTGTTGAAATCATCCCCACACCTCCAGGGATTCCCACTGTGGTGAAACTTGTTTAGAACCCAGCATTGCACACTAAGCTCGGAGAAGTCACTTGAGTACCAAACAATATTCTTTGGCTTTGACCTGGCTGACTGCATACAGGAGGATCTCACTACGGACCCAGTGATAGGCAGGGAGGGGGGTGCTGAGATGTGGCTCTGTGCAAGACGTGATAATTCCTTGGGAGAGCCCAGAACCACCAGAGCACTGTATTTTCGCTCTGCATAGTTGAAGAGCCCCCTTGGATGGCAGGGAATGCACAGTATGCCACACGCTTCTTACTCCTAGCTTGGGACTAGATGTAACGATCCTTTAAATGCAAGCCAAACTGGAGAAACTGGAACTCATAATTTCAACTCAGCACGTTCGGAATGGCAGAAAGGCCACAGGAAAAGCCTAGATCTAGTGTAGATAACACCAAGGATTCTTCAACTTGGTATTGGCTGCAAAAGAGCAAATAGCTCAGCAGCTCTAGCTAAACAATAACAACACTCTGAGGTAGAAGACGAATAACTAAGTAAGTAATTAAAGATTATAAATTACTAAAAAATATGCTAATCCCAATTTTCATAATTGTTTTTATAACGTGAATGCACTGCTGCTCCCACCTTAAAAATCTGTGAAGAAAAACGTACCATATTAAAGACAGTCTGAATGTTATGACGGAATTCATCAACAGCTCTGCACTGACTTTGGTAGAAGAGTGCTACTGAGCGGTTGTGTACAACTTTAACATCGGTGGGCCGTGCGTCAGCCAATAAGCCCATGGTTTTGGTGCAATTTGTATACTGAGCCTTCTCAAATTCACTCATCGCTTGTGCTGCAAACTCTCGCTGTTGATCTGTTACTGGTGGCTGTGGTGGAACATCATCGGATGCTTGGTCATTTTCAGTAGACGACATTTCCTACGTGTTGAAAATTTTAACCTGTGGTATAAAACAAAATAATGCTATGAGTTATTAATAATGAAAGAATAAAAAATGTGTGAAAAAGTAAAGAATCTACTATTTTATGGAAAAATAAAAACATACAGAATAAGAAACTTTCATTTACTCTAATGACAATAAATGACAAGAGATGTTGCCATAAGCAGACTGCGGCAACTAAATATACTATCTAGAACTGTAAACACTATACAAACTAATTACAACTTCTCAGGGACTAACATGGGTATCTTTCTCCATTTATTAAAAAAATAATGATGAACGAGAATTTCAAATACCTCAGCACATTAATAACAACGGATGAAAGATGCATCTCAGTAGTGAACAGCAGAACAGTTCAAGCAAAAGCAGTATTCTATAAAATGAAGAGAATTTTATGCAACAATTCTTTGTCATTGGAAGTAAGAAAGAAAGCTCTTCAATGTTATATAGAACCAATCCTGACATATGGGAGTGAGTCATGGACAATAAGTAAACAAGCAGGGAAGGCACAAGAGGCCACAGAGATGTGGTTTTACAGAAGAATGTTAAAAATACCAAAAAAGAGTAATGAGGATGTCCTGAAAGAGGCCAGTGCACAAAGGAAACTTATTTCACAAGTTAGAAAGAAGCAACCCACTTTTTTTTTTTGGCATGTTATGAGAAGAGGAAAGCTGGAATATCTCGTAACAACAGGTACGATTGAAGGAAAAAGAGATAGGGAAAGACAAAGAGAGCAAATACTGGACAGTTTAACATCGTGGCATGAAAAGAAGTCAACAGCAGAATTGATAAATTGTACTGGAGACAGGAAGTTGTGGAGAGACATTATTTCCTACGCCACTAGGCTTGGTACTTGAAGAAGAAGAAAAAGAAGAATTTAAACATTACAAAAGCAATAAATATATGAAGATAAGAACCAACGCACAAAAACAAAACAAAATTTGGAAGCATAACTAGGATCTGAATCTGGAAACATCTCATTTACATACGGGGCATTATGGCACTAGATCATCAGATTAGCAACATAATATTTGCAAATTCATTGATACTCTGTGTTTATAAAGTACAACTTTCTTTATCTGTATCTAAGAAAACAAAGACTATTCCTAAGCTAACTACAAACTGCCCTGAATTTAGTTAGTTGAATGACAGAATAATAAGTCAGAAGAGTTCAGGACCACCACTGGTGTAAGACAAGGTGATATCCTATCACCTTACCTCTTCATACTCCTTATGGACGATGTCATCAAGGCATGTAAGGAGAGAACAAGAAAGTATTCAGTGGGGTACTGGAAGATGAGACAGGTCTATATTTCAGAGCTGGCATTTGCTGATGATGTTGCCCTGATTGCTAAATCAGAGGCACATCTCCAATCCAACCTGCAAGTCTGGAAGGAAGAGCTGGAGAAGAGAGGGATGGTCATGAGCAGCTCTAAAACAAAATCCATGGTGATATCACGAGAAGAAAGAAGACATCAGATTAAGCTGGGAGAACAGGTCCTGGAGCAGGTCGACCACTTTAAATACCTCGGAGCTATTATAGACCGAAAGGGGGGCATCAAAGAAGAGTTGGCCACTCGAAAAGCAGCAGCTGGGAGACTTTTTCAGGCCATAAATCGAGGATTCCTCAGCAAGAGAGAGGTTGGTAAGAAAACGAAGATGGCTGTATACCGCTCCACCTATGTCCCAGTCTTGACATATGGATGTGAGTCATGGGCAATGACTACAACCCATAAAAGCCAGATCCAAACCTCAGAAATGAGGTATCTGAGGAAGGTGGTTGAAGTAACAAGAAGAGACATGGTACGCAACCAGACGATACGTCAAGGCCTAAAATGCCACCCCCTACAGACCCAAGTAGAACAGTCCCAACTAAGATGGTTTGGCCATGTCTGCAGAATGGGAGAAGATCGGCTACCACGACAAGCATGGGAAACAAAGAGCCAAGGATCCAGACCCCGAGGACGACCCAGAGTCCACTGGGAGGACAACATTAGACAATCTTTGAAGGACCGAGGACTAGAATGGAACCAGGCCAGGAGGAAGACAGCCGATAGAATAGTCTGGCGCTCTCTCTTCCAAACCTCTACACCTCACGGTAGAAGGGGAACGACAGAATAGTGGACACATGCTGCCATGTCCTTATTCTTCTTTGTTCACTATCAGATGTAGACTTGAATAGGTTCAAAGACAGCAGTGAACAGTTTTGAGGCTGTGATATCTCCGTAGAGCTTTTTTTAGGAATGGCACTGGTGATGGCCATATGCGCTTAATCTGCTCCTCATATGTTGGACACCTTTGAAGTAGATGCTCAGCCGTCATTATATCAGTGTCACAGTTACACTCATCAGTAGTTCCTATCTTTAACTTGTTTGCTGCCATGTCCAACTCATGATTGATAAGTTGCTGAAGCTGGTCTGTGCAGGATTGCGCTTTTTGATCTGCAATTATTTTTGCAAGCAAAAATGCTGACACAATATTTTGAGCATTTTTAGAAGGTGATCCAGAGATGCAATAAAATATGTGGTAATTTTCTATTTTGTTGTTTTTATTTTAACATATAGCCACAAAATTTGTCACATTTTATTATATTTTAAAAAGCTTGAAACAGAGTTACAGTTAAGGTTAAAGTTAGTGAATACTTTTCTGTTTCGATGAATAAGACTAATGCTAAAGCGCTAACCGTAATCCTGCTTCCAAGCATTTTTTTCTTTTTGTAAATGATAAAGTGTCTAAAAATCTCAGAACAATAACTGCTAATACTAAATTCAACTGTCACCCTTACCAGTAGAATCAAATTAGTAGACATGTACACACTTCAGTTACCAACCTATCCATATGTTAGCAGTGCCGCTTGCACTTATTAAAACGTATCCACTACCGTTAACCTTAACTATAACCCTAGTCCTGTTCTGACTTTTCTCTGACAAAAATTGAGGCTGTACATTTAAAAACAGAAAAAAAAACAAGAAAATACCAAATTACAGTCCTTGAATTCTGCAAATTCATATAACGCTATCACCTACATATTTCCATTTGACCACTCATACTTCTCTTATATTTTGGACATTCATAACAATCAGTAATGAAACCCTTGCCGATATTTTTTTCCTTCCGTGTGACTCTGCTGTGACACTGCAGATGTATCAACAGCCACTTTGAAGTCATCGTCAAGTCTGCCTAATATTCCCTCAAATTCAGCCCCTTAGTCTGTGTCGGTCTTTTTCAAAAATTAGTATTGACACAAATTAAATGAATTGGGGTAGCTATGAATTGGGAGTTCGGTTAATTATCTATCGCCAGTTGGGCATAATGATGGCAAGTGCCCACTATCTGTGATTTAACCAATTTAGATTAGCTAACCAGACAGTGGTTTCAGAGAATCAATGAACACCCTTCAATTGGTATAAATGAAGAACAATGGCCTTGTGTTCGATATGGCCTAAAAAAAAGAAATCAGAGATGCAGTAAAAAGGGATAAGGGTTAGGAATCCTAACCCTAACCTTACTCCTAACACTAACAATGTGGGCGACTTATTAGGATAACATCAAAGCTTACGTTCCATTTCATTTCAACCCTTCAGCTCCCAAAAGAAGCACAAAAACATGCTGTCCCGTGCCATCAGCTCAAGGTCATTTATCATTTTCATTTCTGTCTCCAGTTCTCTTCTCCGTCTGTTATTTGGTCTACCTCTACCTCTCTTATCCCAAGAGTCCCAGAACAAGGATTACCTAGTAATGCTAACGATGTTGGCTGAAGGGAATGACAGTGAACTGGAGGCTGCCATATTGGTCTATTTTTGGAAAGTGGCTATGATTACGAATAATGTATGTAATTACAGCATTTACACGGTTAGGCCTACGTACGAGATGATATATGTAAATGCGAAGGTATAGGCCTATAGTTGGGGCAATTTTTGATGGCACTGTGAAGGGAAGGGCAGAAGGAAGGGGAGAGTGCAGGTTAGGATTGGAGGGGGGAGGTGGCAGCACTGGTGTGGAGCGTGGGAGGAGGGGAGGTTAGGGTTAGGTCTATGTCTACATTTTCGCATTTAACGTTTTATTATTTAATTTTTTTTTTTTTTGGGGGCGGTGGGGGGGGGGGCGGGGGGGGGGGGGGGGGGTGGGGGGGGGCGCGTTAGGTTTGTGTCTGCATTCGTTTTAGAGCACGTCTACTATCATTTTGACACACTGTAATTTTGTTGCACTTCGCGCGCTAACCTTGACCCAAAATCCGATCCTTTTTCAAGGAAGCACCGTTGGAAGAAAAAAAAAAGGTTGTTGTTTTGGTATCGGCGAAGCAAGAAATTAATGTCCTTTCCGAGAATGATTTTAAAATACGTACAAATTAGACCACTTACACATTCGAGACCTTCAGTTAAATGTGTTAATCGAGAATTAGCAGCAATTCAAAATCAGGTGTTTCTGACAATGCTCTATATCAGCTTTTTGGCTTGGTTGTAGGCTTTCATGGAAGCAGACATGACACCGGAAGTTTTGCTATTCTCGTGCAAAAGTTGGATTTGAGTTAAATTACATTAAACTGGAAATCTTTCTTTCTCTCTTTCTTTCCCCTAGAAATTCTTCTAAAGTCTTTCTTTTTTAAATAAAGTTTTGCCTCGTTTTGGCGAGGCGCGTCCCGTTCAACCTAGTCGGTTATATTAGGGCCATGTCCAAAAATAAAAGACCCTTAGGTGTGTGGTTATGCTATTTATTCTAAAGACTTGTTTTCCCTTTCCTACATCGACGTCAGTCATTCTTTCTTTTAACGCAGGCCCTGTATTTTTTTTAATTGACAATACCTTCAACCTAGACACAAGTGATGTCGGTTATTTTGGGGCGCATGTCCAAATATAAAATATCAGAGGGGATAGGCGTTTTTTTTTTTTTTTTCTGTAGCTACCTTTAATGTTTCTAATTATTTAAATTGTATTATGCGCACACGAAAATCATTTTCCCACATAATCAGTACTCTCTTGAACTCTACTTACGTTTTATCTCCAAATACGGCACGAAAAGACATCGACATTGACTTTTTTTTTTCTTTTCCGCAGTTGTGAGAAACTATTTTTATTTTTTTATTTTTCTTGTTGTTGTCACACACATACATTCACACAATTGTACAGTGTTGACTTACTCTATTTAGACAGAGTGGAGGGGGAGAAGATGCTATATTTAGATATTTGAAATAAGATTTTATTATCTCCAATTTACTGCACTAAATATCCTAATTTTGACCCATCTAGAGTTGAACGCAATTTTTTGTCTTTTAAAAAAATGTTTTTGTTTTTGAAATTAATATGCGACGTACAGCACTTTGGCCAACGTCATGCCATAATTAGTAAGGATTTCGCACACCATTTATTCGCCTTCCTCTAAGGCGCCCCTTTGCCCCAATGCCAAATATGTTGCTGCTAAAGCTGTATGTGTAAATGATAAATGGGGTACCTGTAACGCTGGATGTAAAAATAAAAAATAAAACGATAAAAAGACACGGGCTAATTAAGGGTTTATCCTTCATTAGCCTCTGTTATCTGCCAAAGATATCGTCGTTTGATCAGGAAGACTGAACACCGCCGAGTTTGCCCGAAGTGCAGTGAGGTCGGAGCGGCGAAGAGGTGTGGCGTCCGCTTCGAATTCAAGAGGTACCGGATTCGATTACCAGTAGAGGGAATATAATTTATGGGAAAAAATTTTTTTTTCAGAACCAGTGTCATACTCTCTCTTGGTCTCCTGTGGAGATGGGATGCCTAGCCTTCTCGGTATGCGGGCGAACAAACAGGAGGTCCCGTGTGCAAGTTCCACACGTTAAAAATCCCACATGAGTTGGAAATCGTAAAGAGTAGGCCATACGGCCGTTGCCCTGGCCCAAAAAAATATAGATACCCACCACTAAATATTTATAGAATGTGTGATTCCTATATACACACATTGGGATTATCGCACTTCGTGCCCTGTGCCTCCTTGTGTGATCTAATGGCCGTGGTCCGTGTGCAATGAAAATCGTCCCCAAAACCAAACCAGTGAGGTCGATTCTGATCAAAAATAAGAGTAGCCGCTGTTACATCACTAAGTTTAGGTTAAGGTTTTTGAACCCCGCACTTGAAAACTGGTGCTTTTTTTTTTTTTTTTTTTTTTTTTAATATACCCCTTCTGGGGCTCAAAATGAGGTTTATTGACTTTATTAAGTAGAATGTGTAAAATATTTGTGATCCCGGCCCTGGCTAAGACACTTTGATCTTAGCCAACATTTTATTTTTGTTTTTAGTGCACATTTTCTTTATATTTTTGTTTCACTTTTGCATTTTTTCTCAGTTTTTTATTTTTCTAAAAATAAATTACCATTAAGTCATATGCATTTCTTGAAAGCATGTTTATTTAATTGAAATTGGTGAATATTTCCATGATTAAATATGCTTTCGGGACCCAAGACGCATCAAAAGTGAGGAATGCAGTAAGCGACCCATAGCGTGACTGGCTGCGTCAGGGTTAGCGAACCAGAGCTGACCAAGACCCTACTCCACCTCCACGTGGTGGTCCTGGAAACAGGCTGCATCACTGCAGTCTGGCTGAGGAGTAGGGATCGAAGAGGAAAGGCAAACCCGGTCCCAAAAGATGCCGTGCGGAAGTCGGATGTGTCGGCCGAAAGGCGCAAATACCGCATCTTCGCTGTAAACGGACACAACGCAACCAACGTCCTTTTCAGGACGAACGAGGAAGAAGAAGAAGAAGAAATATGCTTTCAAAGATTACATGTCATTTGGTAAATAGAATTGCATCCCTTTGGTTAGGGTTGGGGAACAAAAATGTGCCAGACCTGCAGGGCGGAATGAGTTAAATAAATTACAGGTGCCCAAGCCTGAACTAGACTTGTTAAAAAAAAAAACTTGGTTTACTCAGCTGCTCATCTTTGGAACAATCCTCCCCATGACCTGAAAAAGGCAGTCCCTACTCATACAAACATAGAGTGTTCCAATACTTCATAAATGCTGATTATTTGCCACCTTCATCTGATTATTTTTCAATACATTTTCTTTTATGCTGTGTGGAGGGTTTGATGAATTTTTCTTTTTATTGTACTTGTTTTCTTGATTATGATTGGATACTGTAAATGTATGCTATCATGTTATTGTTATAATGGTGCATGCCCTTAAATTAATACTTTAAGTACAGTACATTTGACAATGAAAGGATACAGTATAAAAGATAAGAAAAAGGAAGGACAGAATATAAATTGCACCTGCGCTCCCAGTTTTCAACCCTTGAAAAATAAAGTTTGTTCATTCTTGCCATGGGGTTTCCAGCAAAAGGTCTGCCTTGTAATGCTATCATTATGTTTCCTCAGTATGTGTCCTATCCAGCGACAGCACGTTCTTCTCATTTACAGTTACACTGGCATCTGTCATGCATACAAACATTCCAGGTGCCAAATATGGAGGATTTTCCTAGAAGAAATTGTGAATCAGCAACTCACACCCCATTCAGCTTTCTTTGTGCTGCGTTGCGAGTCTATTTAATATAAATAACTGGGAGCCGCGCTGGTGTAATGGCTACGACGTTGTACTGGCGACCAGATGTTCATGGTTCAAACCCGGCCGTCGGCGTTTGAAGAAATGTTTACGACCGGAAATTTGACTGAATAATCTGAACGGCTCCTGCACATAAATCCCGTGTGGATGGGAAGGAGCGAAGCTCCTGACCGGGTTGGAAGGAAAGTCCACTGACCCCCCAGCCTCGCAATGACATGTCATTGGGCCGAAAGAGCTGGAAAGCTCGAGTGCCGCTGGTTATAGAAGAAAATATATATATATATATATATATATATATATATATATATATATATATATATATATATATATATATATATATATATATATATATATATGATAGGAAACTCTTTACAGAGCGATACAACAGGAAGCAATCTGATCATCAGAAGAAGTCCCCCCGTCCGACAAGTGTTTCGCCCCCCATATACTCCTTTACACTCTAAGGGGGGCGGGCCCACTTGGGTCATGACTCCCAAGCGTCTCAGCTTCCTGTTGTCTTGCATCGAAAATGAACCCATTTCACTTATGGTAGCAACTTTAAATTCCACAACTCCGCCAGCCGTGGAGGCAATTGTGAAAGTAACAAGGAGAAGACAAATTATTCCGTTCGTTCCGTCGCAAACACTGAGACACCAGCGCGAAGTCAACGAGTCGCCACTGCGCGTTCCCCACTGGACTTTTGATACTGACACCCCTTATAGTATACACCGCTTGTCGCCCCTGAGTCGCAGCCCGTTCACTAGTCCACCACAAACCTCAGCGTATTGTGGACTTAGAAAAATTCCTGGTGTTTTCTGTACCGCAGCGTTTATTGTTACGATCTCCATTCCCCATTGCGGTTGTTCCACAGCCAGCCTGATGCCTTTTCGGCAGTTTCACTAAGCCTCTTCAGGGCCCTTGTTCTCGACTGTCCCCTCAGCCCCAACAGTTTCAATAGATCATACACTGATGCAGCCACAAGCCCTCTTGCGCCCACTTCAACAGCCATGACCCTTGCAGTGAACCCATCGTGTCTCAGATCCGCGGCCAGATCACTATACTTGGCCGCTTTGAATGAATGTTGCTCATCTAATCTGGATTCAAATGGCACTGTCAGTTCAATCAGTATATTATTCTGAAAAATGTTTTTACAAAGGAAATACCCATACCACCAGAACAATAACTTTTCCATGTAAGGTTTACAATATGTTTTTCAGAAACAAAATCCAGAATTTTGACTCAAAATGAACTGTCATATCATACAATGTTTAAACAGAAATTAGCCAAAATATGAACCAATGATGCATTAATTAAGGGGCAATATTCTGTTTCCTCACCTACTAACTTACATTAAAGTTAACTTTGAAATATACCTCTTTATTAGTGGATATAATTATTTTAAGACATGGTGTACAAATGGTCTATGAGACTATCTTCATTTTGAATGTATTATACTAACATATAATAAATCTTATTTTGTTGGATTTGCCATATGCAAGTGTCAATCTTTACATATGAAATAAATGTTGGTGTTTTCCCCATCAGTGTATCCATTATTTGATATATATATTTGATATATATATATATATATATATATATATATATATATATATATATATATATATATTTATTATTATTATTATATATATATATATATATATAAATAACATGAAATTTGCATTATATTTGAGGCAGTTTTTATCATGGTCAAGTTTTGCGGAAGTTTTGATCCTAGCCAAACGGCCGAGAAGCGAGTTTTTTGTGTGCAAGGGATACCCGGTTCAACCCCATGTGTTCGTTCGTTTGTTCGTCGATTATATTGCTGTGATACCCTGTTCAACCTGAAAATTTGTTATAATTGGGGTATATTGTGCATTTAGTTTCTTCGATGCTAGCCGGTTGTTAGTCCTGAAAAGGACTGGTCCTAAAAAGGACCTCTAGCTGACTGTCTGGATACCTCTTCGTTGTTTGTCCGTTTTTGGTGCCGTGGCGTGTTCCATAGTGTTTTTCATTTCCTGCCTCACTATCTGGCTTGTGTGGTTTTGTGTGTTTTTTTGCTCCTCGTTTCTGTTTCTTGTATCTTCATTTTCTCCTGTATCTGAAATAGTGTTTTTTCTATTATTGATGGTAGTAGCTTTTCTAGCGTTTCCTCGATGATTTCTTCTTCTGTTTGGTTGTTCGTTTTAGTTTCTCGCGTGTTAGATGTCATTTCTTCAATGGCCATTCTTTCTGTTTCTATTCTTTTGAGTAGTTCTTCGTTTTCCTCTTTCAGCTCTGTCAGCTTCTTGACATCTGCTTCTACCTGCTGCTGAATTCTTTTCATGTCTTCCATCATATTTCTAACGCTCTGTAGGTCTATCACGTCTTCGGCACTGTCGGTTCGATCTTCGGGAGTCTGCCTGCTTCTGTTCTCGATCTGGAGTTTTTAGGCAGTTTGCACAGGTTGTGTTAATCGCTTTGAAATTGTGGTCCTCCTTCGCCCTGGGGCAGTCGCCATATTGGTGGCTTCCCGGACAATATCGGCAGACTGAATCTCTCCTGCATGTTTTTTTTTTTTTTGGTGTGGAAAAATTGCTGGCAGTTGGAGCACTGAATCACCGGAGGGATATAGGCTTCTGTTCTTTTTTATGTATCTTTGAGTGTCAGTCTTTCAGGTCTTGTCGCTCCTTCAATAGTTACTACCATCAGATTGGTATCTTTTTTATTCCATGTCTTTAACCTTTCGACTTGTATGATTTGGGCATTTGTGTTTTCAGTTTGTAGGCAACGTTGGACTTTGTTTGCGGACCATCTGGTATCGACCCTTCTTAGCACCAACTTCTTTGTTGTCTTGCCGGTCTCCATCACTACTTTTATCTGGTGGGGCAGCATGAATTCTTTTGGTCCGGCCTCCACAGTTCTGTCATCAGCGAAGTTGTTTTATCCGTGCTGTTGAGCGAAAGCACGACTCCCTTTTCGCGCCTCCCTATTTTCGCGATGCATCTTCTTACTAAAACTTTACTATGCAAATCAGTCCCACCATAATTTAGAACTCACATGAACAAGGTTGCAACTCAAGTTCTAGAGATAAACCCAGATTTTCTTCTTAGAAAAAACCCCGAAATACCCAGATTATTTTATGCCACAAATACACGGGATAGACAATGCTTACACAATCTTTTAGTGCAACTTTAGCACAAATAAGTTGTGTGCTACCAATTTTTATTTATTTCTTCATTTTTATTTTATTTTTTATTACCAAAAATCTTATAATTAAAAAAAAATATATGCTATTTGTCTGCTTAAGTCTGAAATTTAAAAAGAACACTTTAAAACATATCACAAAAATGACTGAGTATTGTAGATGACAGCCATTAACAGAATAACAATAAACAGATAGTTGATGTAAACGAGTAAAAAAACAAAACGTCATTGATGTGGTTAAAAACAAGAATTAAATTTAAGTGGTATAAAAATATTTAGCACATAATTTTTTACATTTAATTATAATATAAATAGAGTTTAGGCACTAATTTAAGTTAGAAGAAGCAGAGAAATGTTACTCTACTGTACGATAAACGCAGGTGCTATTGACGATGCATTTGAAGAAAAGCAGTTAAATGTATCCGGGAATTAAAATGGCGGTATTTGAACACTGCTAAATTCCTAAAACTCCATATCAAATATCTGTATTGTGATAATAACATAAGACGTGATGTCTGTGTGTTTGGTGTTGTTCTTAGGATCGTGTTTAGAAAAATAGCTCGGTAAATGTCTACGGGTTTTGTCGTGTGTGAGGCAATCATATATTGCAATGCTTTCCTCATGGGTATGATTGTATTGCACGTGTAGTAAATATGATCTTCAGTTTCCTCTATGCGTATTTTGCACAGCTGACACTGTGATGCTTGCTTGGATCTGTAAGCTTGTCGTTCTGTTGTGGGTGTCATGTTGTATATGAGTCTAAAGGTAACTTCTCTTGATTTGGCAGTGATGTGAGGATTGTGTAAGTTGGTGAAAGTGTCAGTATAATTTGTCTTGAAGTATTTCTGTCCTCTTTTAATTCTGAGATGTAGTGGGGGTGCTTGTAGTTTAACTAAGTGTTTGTAGATTGCATTTGTTTTCTGGTGAATTGAGTTTTCGTGTCCGTGAATGGCTTGTACGCATGACTTGTAAAATGATGGTAGTGAGCCGAAATGGTGCGGCATTGAGTTGTTTAGTGGTCTCAGTCTGGTGAGTCTGAGCCCCATGTAATAGTGTGCTAGCGCGTGTTGCTCTGGATGTTTGATGATGCTCCCTACGTGTCTGATTCTAAGTGCTTGGATCTTTGTCTGTATGTCCTGGAGTGCAATCCCTCCCTGTTTCTTTTCTTGTATTAGTGTCTTATGTTTTATGCTGTAGATTGTGTGACTAAAAATAAATCTTCTGATCTGTTTGTTTGTGTCTGTAATGGTCTGTTTCGGGGGGTCAAAAACTGTGGCTAGGTATAGTAATTTGGGAATGAGATAAATGTTTACAATCGTGCTTCGTCCAAAAATTGTTGCGGTTTTGAATTTGTATCTATGTAGCATGTCTGTCATTTGTTATGTTAGGTTCTGCCATGTGTCTTTGTGTGTGCGGTTTGGGTGTGAAGGAAAAGTGATGCCGTAGATTTTGATGTTGTTTGTTGGTACAAGTCCAAATGGAAAGTCTGTTTTGTTTTTCCATTTGCCAAGGCCCATTATTGTTGATTTCTGTACTTTTAACTTAGCTCCACTACCTTTACTAAAGTCTGTGAATGTGTTTAGAATGTTTGCAATAGACTTGTCGTTAGGTGGGAAAAAGGGGGTGTCGTCTGCATAAGCAATCAACTTCTGCTCGCTTTTCCCTGGTATAAATGTGCCCTTAATAGAGCTGTCCTTTCTAATTTTTTCTAGCATGGGTTCTAGTGCTAGAACATAGAGTAGGGGGGAGAGAGGGCACCCCTGCCTAACGGATCGCGTTAGCCTGAAAGTGTTGGTAAAAGTATGATTCACCAAAACCTTGCTTTCGGGCTTCGTGTAAAGGATTTCAATCCTTTTCCTAAAGATTCCACCTATATTGCAATGTAGTAATGTTTTGTGAAGGTATGAGTGTGATATTCGATCAAAAGCTTTCTCTTGATCGAGAGATAGGATTGACGACTGATAATCCTTCTCGTGTGTGTAAGTGATTATGTCTCTGATAAAATGTGTGTGCTGGTGGATGTTTCTGTGTTGAACGCTACACTGCTGGTCTTCGTGTATGAGGGTGGTCATGAATGGTTTTAGTTTGTGAGAGTTTTTGTTAAAATTTTATAGTCTACGTTTAGGAGAGATATAGGTCTGTAGTTTTTAAGGAGTGTTTTGTCTGAGTTGTCTTTGGGGATAAGAGTGATGTATGACATGTTCAAGCTTGGTGGGAGTTCTTTGTTCTCGAAAGCTTCTGTGTACATTTTTAATAGAAGGGGACCTAAGATGGGAAAAAAGTGTTGATAAAATTCTGCTGTGAGTCCGTCTGGCCCTGGTGATTTGTCTTTTTGCATAGTGTTTATTGCGAGTGTTATGTCTGTAAGTGTCAGCTCGTCGGCATCTAGACCTTGCTTGTCTGCATCTGATAGTTTCTTTGTAAAGTGCATACATGTATCTTGTATTCGTGACTGGACATTTTCTTCTGTGTACAGGTTTCTGTAGTAATCTTCAAAAGCCTGTACTATGTTTTGTGTTTCTGTCTGTGTGGTTCCGTCTAGATCTACTGTTTGCCCTATCTGTCTGCAGCGTTGTATGTTTTGTTCTATTGCCATGTATTGTTTACTGGGAGTTTCTTGCGTGATTGTGTTCAGTTTCGTCCGTAGTAGGGCGCCTTGAAACCTATGGGGCTTGTATTGTTCTAGCTGGTCTTGTAATGTGAGGATGTTGGGTGAATTACTGTCTGTTTGTTTTGTAAGCTGTATTGCATCTTCTACTAGTTTCTCTTGCTTTATCTTGTCCGTGTGTATCCTAGCTGACATTAACTGCGTTCGTTCACGTATTGTATTTTTTAGTATTTCCCAGTGGGGTTGTATGTTTTCTGTTGGCTCATCAGTTGTGTATGTAAGGATGAGTCTAGTCATATGTTCAGTGTATGTTTTGTTTTGGAGTAAAGTGTTGTTGAATTTCAGTGTGGAGAGCGTTTGAAATGTGTGCTTGCCTGAGGAGAGCTAATGGCTGTGAGTATTGCTTTGTGGTCTGTAAACTTTAGAGTTTCTGGTAAGTTCTGGATTAAATTGTGTGGTGTGTTGATGGTATATAAATTATGTCTAATCTTGAAGCTCGGTTGTGTGTTTATTTTGCGTTTGCGTGTGTAGTGTCCGTGCTTTGGGGATGTGCGTGTCTGTATGCGTCTGTTAGGCTGTGGGTATCTATTATGGTCTGTAATATGTCTAATTGGTGTGTCTTCTCTGTTGGTTCTCCTTATCTGTGCTCTAACCTCACCACCTACCAGATCCATATCTGTCAAAACAGTTAAAATCACCACCTAATATAATGTTGTGTCCCCTGTATAAGTGTGTGAGTAAGTTATCTAGGCTATCGTAAAATTGCGGCTGGTGACTGTAGTTGGCTGGGGCGTGTATGTTAACTATCGTGTATGTGTGTTTCTTGTTCCCTACGTGAACTATGGCTATTTTACCTTCGGTGTCCCTGTTTTTTCTAAGTATTTCCCACCTGTCTGATGTTTGTAGTATAGCTGTTCCTGAACCTGTGTTGTGAATGGCTAAGCTAAAACAAGAATGCCTTAGTCCTAACTGAGTTGTAATCTGTGATGCGTGTTCGTCTGTGTGTATGTTGGTTTCTTGTAAAAGTATAAAATCTGGTTTGTGTTTATGTATGAGTGGTATGATGTGCTGTAGTTTGGCGCGGGCGCCACTTATATTTATACTTAAAACTACAATAACTAACGCCATTTTAAATCTAAAATACATTACAGTTGCATTATAAGTACAAGTAAGATAATGGTTAAACCAACATACCCGTTATGGAATGGTAATTTACATATGTAGAGTGTTTTCTTGTTCCTCGTCCTCTTCTGAGTTGTTTGTGAAGTCGATGATCAGTTTGGTGGGTGAATCTGGTTTAGTTGAGATTGTCTGTTTTGCTGTCTGCCTGGTGTTTCTGTTATAGTCGTTTGCCTTGTGTGTCCGGGTGGATGGTTGTGCTGTAATCTTGGTTAGAGGTGTAGTTTAGTTGGTTGGATTTTGGCTGAGTGTGGTTCTTTTCCCTTTATCCGCCGGGGGTGGTTTTAATGTGTTCTTGGTTGCTTCTTTTCCAGGTGTGTCGGGGCTACTGGGCGCAGAATGCCGCCTTTGTCTTTTATTGTCTCTACATACGAGCTGGAATATGTCATCTGCCGGTGGTGGGTCTCTTGTTGTTTGCGACACTTGAGGTCTCCCCTGTTCTGGCACCGCTGTTTTTTTTCCGTGGCAGCTGTGTCCACGAGGTGTTTTTTACTGCTGTCTGCCTAACAGCCGTTGGTTTTTTTCGGGCACTTATTTGCCCCGTGGGTATCTTCCCCACAGTGCGGGCAAACCATTCTCCGGCTTGGTTTGGTGACGAGGACCTTGTGCGATGAAATGTGGGATTGACGATTCCGGCCGACAAAGTACTCCCCATTTGTCAGGGGCATTTCGAATGCGATATACCTCCGCATCGGGGTCGCCAGTT
Organism: Oreohelix idahoensis; assembly: GCA_024509875.1. Taxonomy (NCBI): domain Eukaryota; kingdom Metazoa; phylum Mollusca; class Gastropoda; order Stylommatophora; family Oreohelicidae; genus Oreohelix; species Oreohelix idahoensis. The sequence continues at coordinate 760,654 of JAMPIV010007643.1, read as the reverse complement.
GCTGCTCTTGCGATATTTTCCACAGCTTGCTGTTTGATGGTAGGAGGAAGCCAGTGCAATGTTGCCTTCGTTCGCTCCTTCTCGAGGGGCTCGATCGTTATAGTTAGTTCTGGGTTTGAGAGTTGGATTTTTTTCCCATGCAGTTTTTGGTATAGACGTGCATGCGCTTCGGGTGTCAAATTTACATACCATTTCACCGGGTTTTCGAAACGGTAGAGGGCAGAATGCCCGTTTGTAGGTACACCTCCTGGGCGGCCCACCAAGACACTGGTGAGAAACGATGGAGACGCCTTTGCTGCCGACTAAGGGCCCGAAATTGAGAGAATCAAGGTTCCCGCCCGATGAAGATATCCTCCCTCGAAGGATCCGATGTTGATGATTTTAGTAATTTCCATTTCAGTAGCAGGTGAAATCCGTGAAATATTAAAAGGCCGATCTAGTAAAAAATACCCAGCTGTGGCAACACTACACATGAAATACCAAACCAAAACCCCATGTGATTTTTTTTTAATGAAAAACTTTTGCCTCGTTTCGGCGAGGCGCGTCCCGTTCATCCTAGTCGGTTATATTAGGGCACATGTCCAAATATAAAAGGCCCTTATGTCTGAGAATTTATTTATTGAATGTGTTTTTTTTTGTTTTTTTTTTTATTAATGTGTTTGTTACTTTTCTTTGCAGCACGCCCCTTTCAACCATCTACCATGTACATGGAGTTGTTGGTTATATCAGGACGTGTTTCCTTTATTGTAATATGTTTTTGTTTGTATTTATTTCATACTATATTATCTCTAGTAGGTATTTTTCCTTTTGTAGTTATAGTTCAAAATGGTTTTTTAAAATCCAAAATATGCTATTTTCTAAGCTAGTATGTTTTTAATTTTCACTGGATGGTTTATTTGGTTAATCTGTATGTATCTGGGGGCAGTCTTTCACCAGTTTGGACTACCGGCTCGGATCCTTATTTATTTTTTATATGTTAGCTTTAGTTTTTGTAATATAGTGTTTTATTAACTTTTGCATTTCTGAAGGGGTCTTTGTGCCTATGAGATTTTCTACACTCATTTCTACCTTGTGGTTACTACAGTACGTCTTAATGTTTTGCCTCTGTTGGTCATATTTCTTGCAGTCCACCAGAAAGTGTCTAATTGTGTTTGGTTCTTGACACTCTTCACATGTGGGTTCCTCAGTCATGAAATATCCAGTTCCAAGCTTGAGCCTCAGCAATTTTTTTATTAATTGGTATTTTTAGTTCATCATTTATTTGGCATTTTTTGCTTGGTTTTTTTAGGATTTTATATGAGTGTCTTGCTTTTTTACTTTGGTCCCATGCTGTTATCCACTCTTTAGTTATTGCTTGAGCAATTAAGCTCTTAATTTCAAACTTCCCTAAGCCTACTTCAATTTTGTTATAGCTAGTTCTCCCCCCTTTGGCTTCTTTGTCTGCAAGCTCATTTCCTGTTATCCCCACATGTGATGGTATCCATGTTAGTGTTGCACTGCATCCTATAGTATGCAGATATGTATTAACCTGTAGTATTTCCTCTATAATATCTGGCCTGCTACATTCATTTCTGTTTCTGATAGCTAATACTGATGAAAGGGAATCTGTGAGAATGGTTATTTTTTTTTGGCGGGTTTTCTGCAGCTATTTCTAAAGCTTTCAGGATTGCCACTAATTCTGCTGTAAAGATGGATGTATTAGCTGTTACTTTGTATCTTTTATAAATTTTTAATTTTGGTATTGCTATTCCTGCTCCTAATTGTCCTTCTTCATCTTTTGACCCATCTGTATATATAGTTAGGCTATTATTTATATACCGTTCTATGTACTCTGGTGCTTTACTTTTTGCTGAGATTATGTCGTTAGATTTGTTTATGATCTTTGATAAGTGGGAGTCAGTTTCTGGCACTTTTAATTCCCATGGTGGGATCTTTGCTTTATACTGAGCACTACTGTTTATCGTATTAAATAGGTCTGGGTATTGATCCACTTCATCCACTGTTTTCCACCCTAACGGGTATCTATTATGGTTTAATAGAATGTGGCCTATGTACTGGTTACCCCTATCAAAGGTTTTGTGTGCTGGGTGAGTTGGATCTTTTGCTACTCTTGCCCAGTAGCTGAATCTCAGTATTTTTCTCCTTAGCTCCAGGGGTATAATGCCTAGCGCTACTTCTAGTGCCTCTGCTGATGTTCCCTTTGAGGCACCTGCTATTATTGACAGTGCCTGGTTTTGGACTGTGTCTAGTTTTTTCTTATTGCTCGGGGCGGCTGATGCACAGACAACACTGGCACAGTCAAGTTTGCCCCTAATAAATGATTTATAGAAGGTTAACAGACTCTTATTGCAGGCTCCCCAACCACTTCCTTTCATATATCTTAGCATGTTAATAAGTCCCCTACTGCTTTGCACTAATAGGTCTATGTGTTTGTTCCAGTTTAGTTGCTGGTCTAGTACCATACCAAGAAATCTAGTTGATTTTGCTGTGCATACTTTTTGCTCATTAATGCTTATGTCAATTATATTGTTTTTAATTACACGCCCTCAACTGAAGATCTTTATTGAATGCTTGTGTTTTTTTTAAAATGTGTTTGCTACTTTTCTTTGTAGCACGCCCCTTTCAACCATCTACCATGTACATGGAGTTGTTGGTTATATCAGGACGTGTTTCCTTTATTGTAATATGTTTTTGTTTATATTTATTTTATACTATATTATCTCTAGTAGGTATTTTTCCTTTGTAGTTATAGTTTAAAATGTGTTTTTTTTTTTAAATCCAAAATATGCTATTTTCTAAGCTGGTATGTTTTTAATTTTCACTGGATGGTTTATTTTGTTAATCTGTATGTCTCTGGGGGGAGTCTTTCTCCAGTTTGGACTACTGGCTCGGATCCTTATTTATTTTTTATATGTTAGCCAGTGGCGGTTCCAGGGGGTTGTCATTGGGGGTGCTGCACTGTTCATTCATTTCAAATACTATACATAATACTCACAAATTGTGACCACCATGTGAAATATCAACCCAGACACAAATGATTAGTGTCTTATCTCATCTAAATTCTGTCAAGAAGTTCTGAAAAGTTATTTTAAAAGTTTACTGCAACTAGGAGTAATCATTGGCAGTCGTAGCAGCTTCCCGAGTCTCAAACCGGTTACACAGACTTGTATGCACTATTTCTCGTGTTTAAAATTTTCATTGTAACTTCCCTTTAATTAGAGATAATTTACACGAGCTGCGATCCGTTGCAGCTCATGATTAAAAATTCAAACCAATCGTAATTCGTCTCTAGCTGTGTGTATGACAAGCATTCGCTTATAAGAGGTCAAGGTCACTTGAGCTGAAATCGTTTGCAGCACATACGGTGTTAGATAATTTTTTTTTTTTATTTAACCCCTCCGGTGTAACCTCAATTTTTTGGTCTGTCCGTATTATGTATTATAATGTAGTAGAGACAGCAGTATGCAGTCCTTTTCTTTGGGAGTGCTGCAGCTCTACAGCTCATTAAAGAAAGCCGCCACTGATGTTAGCTTTAGTTTTTGTAATATAGTGTTTTATTAACTTTTGCATTTCTGAAGAGTTCTTTGTGCCTATGAGATTTTCTACACTCATTTCTACCTTGTGGTTACTACAGTATGTCTTAATGTTTTGCCTCTGTTGGTCATATTTCTTGCAGTCCACCAGAAAGTGTCTAATTGTGTTTGGTTCTTGACACTCTTCACATGTGGGTTCCTCAGTCATGAAATATCCAGTTCCAAGCTTGAGCCTCAGCAATTGTTTATTAATTGGTATTTTTAGTTCGTCTTTTATTTGACATTTTTTGCTTGTTTTTTTTTTTAGGATTTTATATGAGTGTCTTGCTTTTTTACTTTGGTCCCATGCTGTTATCCACTCTTTAGTTATTGCTTGAGCAATTAAGCTCTTAATTTCAAACTTCCCTAAGCCTACTTCAATTTTGTTATAGCTAGTTCTTCCCCCTTTGGCTTCTTTGTCTGCAAGCTCATTTCCTGCTATCCCCACATGTGATGGTATCCATGTTAGTGTTGCACTGCATCCTATAGTGTGCAGATATGTATTTACCTGTAGTATTTCCTCTATAATATCTGGCCTGCTACATTCATTTCTGTTTCTGATAGCTAATACTGATGAAAGGGAATCTGTGAGAATGGTTACTTTTTATGGTGGGTTTTCTGCAGCTATTTCTAAAGCTTTTAGGATTGCCACTAATTCTGCTGTAAAGATGGATGTATTATCTGTTACTTTGTATCTTTTATAAATTTTTAATTTTGGTATTGCTATTCCTGCTCCTAATTGTCCTTCTTCATCTTTTGAACCATCGGTATATATAGTTAGGCTATTATTTATATACCGTTCTATGTACTCTAGTGCTTTACTTTTTGCTGAGATTATGTCATTAGATTTGCTTATGATCTTTGATAAGAGGGAGTCAGTCTCTGGCACTTTTAATTCCCATGGTGGGATCTTTGCTTTATACTGAGCACTACTGTTTATCGCACTAAACAGGTCTGGGTATTGATCCACTTCATTCATTGTTTTCCACCCTCACGGGTATCTATTATAGTTTAATAGAATGTGGCCTATGTACTGGTTACCCCTATCAAAAGTTTTGTGTGCTGGTTTTTTAGATTTAATCTAAACATTAAAAAAACCATAGGAATGATCTTCAGTAGAGGTCGTGTAATTAAAAATAATATAATTGACATAAGCATTAATGAGCAAAAAGTATGCACAGCAAAATCAACTAGATTCCTTGGTATGGTACTAGACCAGCAACTAAACTGGAACAAACACATAGACCTATTAGTGCAAAGCAGTAGGGGACTTATTAACATGCTAAGATATATGAAAAGAAGTGGTTGGGGAGCCTGCAATAAGAGTCTGTTAACCTTCTATAAATCATTTATTAGGGGCAAACTTGACTATGCCAGTGTTGTCTATGCATCAGCCGCCCCGACCAATCAGAATAAACTAGACACAGTCCAAAACCAGGCACTGTCAATAATAGCAGGTGCCTCAACGGGAACATCAGCAGAGGCACTAGAAGTAGCACTAAACATTATACCCCTGGAGCTAAGGAGACATTTTTTTTTCACCTCGCATGAGGTCGCATATTTTTTCCTCGCATGAAGTCGCATTAGCACCCGCCCAAACCCGGCCCTGGTCAAGACCACATGTCCCAACACAAGAAGACCCAATGACAACATGTGTCACTGTAGGGATCTTCTGTGTTTTCACACAAAGGACCTAATGACACATGAATGTCACTGTACTGGTCCCTGTGACTAGACACATGATCCTAGCCAAAGGCCGGATATTAGGGCGCATGTCCAAACACTAAAAGACCAAATGACACATAAGTGTCACTGTACTGATCTTTTGTGTTTTCGATCCGGACCCCGGCTAAGACACTTTTATCTTAGCCAAAAGGCCGAGAAGCTTTTTTTTTTTCCTCGCATGAGGACGCATATTTTTTCCTCGCATGAGGTCGCATTGGCACCCGCCCAAACCCGGCTCTGGTCAAGACTACATGTCCCAAAACAAGAAGACCCAATGACAACATGTGTCACTGTAGTGATCTTCTGTGTTCTCACACAAAGGACCTAATGACAAATGAATGTCACTGTACTGGTCCCTGTGTCTAGACTTTTTTTTTTCCTCGCATGAGGTTGCATATTTTTTTCTCGCATGAGGTCGCATTGTCCCCGCCCCAAACCCGGCTCTTGTCAAGACCACATGTCCTAACACAAGAAGACCCAATGACAAACTGTGTCACCTAGTGATCTTCTGTGTTCTCACACAAAGGACCTAATGACACATGAATGTCACTGTACCGGTCCCTGCGTCTAGACACATGATCCTAGCCAAAGGCCGGATAAGAGCGCTGTACATCTTTTTTTTTTTTTATATTTCCTCGCATGAGGTCGCATTGTCCCCGCCCCAAACCCAGCTCTTGTCAAGACCACACGTCCTAACACAAGAAGACCTAATGACAAAATGTGTCACCTAGTGATCTTCTGTGTTCTCACACTAAGGACCTAATGACACATGAATGTGACTGTACCGGTCCCTGCGTCTAGACACATGATCCTTTTTTTTTTTCCTCGCATGAGGTCGCATTGTTCCCGCCCCAAACCCGGCTCTGGTCAAAACCACATGTCCCAACACACGAAGACCCAATGACACCATGTGTCATTGTAGTGGTCTTCCATGTTCTCACACAAAGGACCTCATGACATAAATGTCACTACTGGTCCCTGCGTCTAGACTTTTTTTTTTCCTCGCTTGAGGTCGCATATTTTTTCCTCGCATGAGGTCGCATTAGTACCCGCCCAAACCCGGCCCTGGTCAAGACCACATGTCCCAACACAAGAAGACCCAATGACAAACTGTGTCACTGTAGTGATCTTTTGTGTTCTCACACAAGAGACCTAATGACACATGAATGTCACTGTACTGGTCCCTGTGTCTAGACACATGATCATAGCCAAAGGCCGGATAAGAGCGCTGTACATCTTTTTTTATGTTTTTTTCCCTCGCATGAGGTCGCATTGTCCCCGCCCCAAACCCGGCTCTTGTCAAGATCACATGTCCTAACACAAGAAGACCTAATGACAAAATGTGTCACCTAGTGATCTTCTGTGTTCTCACACAAAGGACCTAATAACACATGAATGTCACTGTACCGGTCCCTGCGTCTAGACACATGATCCTTTTTTTTTTCCTCGCATGAGGTCGCATTGTCCCCGCCCCAAACCCGGCTCTGGTCAAGACCACATGTCCCAACACAAGAAGACCCAATGACAAACTGTGTCACTGTAGTGATCTTCTGTGTTCTCACACAAGAGACCTAATGACACATGAATGTCACTGTACTGGTCCCTGTGTCTAGACACATGATCCTAGCCAAAGGCCGGATAATTTTTTTTTTTTTTTTTTTTTGTGTGTGCTTCGGTATCGTTTATTCTGCTCATCCTATGGTCAAACTCTGTCACTGTAACAAATAATTCAAACAATCAATAAATACCCTTTAGCTCCCGAAGGAGCATAGGCCTTCGACGAACACATGCTATGTCCTCTTGTTGCGTACCATCAGTTCAAGGTCTTTCCTTGTCATCCTCACCATTTTCATTTCCTGATCGGTAGCGCAGTGTGGTAACCATTACACCAGCGCGGCTCCCTATGCTCCAGTTAAAACTGGTAACACTCTTTTCAGAATGCACTTTAGAAGCACACCTCAACGCAATAGTACAATTAAAACCAAAAAATAGTTAAACCTTCCTAAAACGATTCACGCTAAACCCGACGTGCACTACGGTATTATTTTATTTCGTGACAGATACATTCTTATTTATGTAAGGCAGTTAAGCCGTCAAAAAAAGTTTCGTGTTCCACTAATTTTTTTTTTTTTTTTTTCCAATCTTTATTTGCATTTCATTTGAGTTTACAAAACACGTTCATTTTACATATTTTCATAAAGAAATTTCAGTGAAAAGACAATTACACAATGAACAGTTGTATAGAAATTTAAAAAATAATAATAATAATAATAATAATAATAATTCACTTCCTCGCACCCATTCATTAACCAAAAAAAAAAAAAAAAAACTCTTTCTTGCCCATTTAAAAGGGTTTTACATTGTACATATTTTTGTAATGATAGTAGTGATTAAAGGGAAAAAGGGAAAAGGGATAAAGGAACCATACTACCTTGTTCTTGAAATTATAATGCACACTCGTTTTTATAGTGATAACGGAGGGGAGTGGGGGGGGTGTTTTGGTGGTACTTTTTTTTTTCACATTCCGTTGAAGTTGACAAAGACATATGCATGGAAACATTGACAATAATAGTTTGAACATAAGCAAAGGCCTTTTTTTTTTTTTTTTTTTTTAATTTTTCCTCGCTTGAGGTCGCATATTTTTTCCTCGCATGAGGTCGCATTAGTACCCGCCTAAACCCGGCCCTTGTCAAGACCACATGTCCCAACACAAGAAGACCCAATGACAAACTGTGTCACTGTAGTGATCTTCTGTGTTCTCACACAAGAGACCTAATGACACATGAATGTCACTGTACCGGTCCCTGTGTCTAGACTTTTTTTTTTTTCTTCGCTTGAGGTCGCATATTTTTTCCTCGCATGAGGTCGCATTAGTACCCGCCCAAACCCGGCCCTGGTCAAGACCACATGTCCCAACACAAAAAGACCCAATGACAAACTGTGTCACTGTAGTGATCTTTTGTGTTCTCACACAAGAGACCTAATGACACATGAATGTCACTGTACTGGTCCCTGTGTCTAGACACATGATCCTAGCCAAAGGCCGGATAAGAGCGCTGTACATCTTTTTTTATTTTTTTTTCCTCGCATGAGGTCGCATTGTCCCCGCCCCAAACCCGGCTCTTGTCAAGACCACATGTCCTAACACAAGAAGACCTAATGACAAAATGTGTCACCTAGTGATCTTCTGTGCTCTCACACAAAGGACCTAATGACACATGAATGTCACTGTACCGGTCCCTGCGTCTAGACACATGATCCTTTTTTTTTTCCTCCTCGCATGAGGTCGCATTGTCCCCGCCCCAAACCCGGCTCTGGTCAAGACCACATGTCCCAACACAAGAAGACCCAATGACAAACTGTGTCACTGTAGTGATCCTCTGTGTTCTCACACAAGAGACCTAATGACACATGAATGTCACTGTACCGGTCCCTGTGTCTAGACCTTTTTTTTTTCTTTTCTTCGCTTGAGGTCGCATATTTTTTCCTCGCATGAGGTCGCATTAGTACCCGCCCAAACCCGGCCCTGGTCAAGACCACATGTCCCAACACAAGAAGACCCAATGACAAACTGTGTCACTGTAGTGATCTTTTGTGTTCTCACACAAGAGACCTAATGACACATGAATGTCACTGTACTGGTCCCTGTGTCTAGACACATGATCCTAGCCAAAGACCGGATAAGAGCGCTGTACATCTTTTTTTTTTTTCCTCGCATGAGGTCGCATTGTCCCCGCCCCAAACCCGGCTCTTGTCAAGATCACATGTCCTAACACAAGAAGACCTAATGACAAAATGTGTCACCTAGTGATCTTCTGTGTTCTCACACAAAGGACCTAATAACACATGAATGTCACTGTACCGGTCCCTGCGTCTAGACACATGATCCTTTTTTTTTTCCTCGCATGAGGTCGCATTGTTCCCGCCCCAAACCCGGCTCTGGTCAAGACCACATGTCCCAACACAAGAAGACCCAATGACAAACTGTGTCACTGTAGTGATCTTCTGTGTTCTCACACAAGAGACCTAATGACACATGAATGTCACTGTACTGGTCCCTGTGTCTAGACACATGATCCTAGCCAAAGGCCGGATAATTTTTATTTTTATTTATTTTTTTTTTTTTATTTATTTTTTTTTTTTGGGTGTGCTTCGGTATCGTTTATTCTGCTCATCCTATGGTCAAACTCTGTCACTGTAACAAATAATTCAAACAATCAATAAATACCCTTTAGCTCCCGAAGGAGCATAGGCCTTCGACGAACACATGCTATGTCCTCCTGTTGCGTACCATCAGTTCAAGGTCTTTCCTTGTCATCCCCACCATTTTCATTTCCTGATCGGTAGCGCAGTGTGGTAACCATTACACCAGCGTGGCTCCCTATGCTCCAGTTAAAACTGGTAACACTCTTTTCAGAATGCACTTTAGAAGCACACCTCAACGCAATAGTACAATTAAAACCAAAAAATAGTTAAACCTTCCTAAAACGATTCACGCTAAACCCGACGTGCACTACGGTATTATTTTATTTCGTGACAGATACATTCTTATTTATGTAAGGCAGTTAAGCCGTCAAAAAAAGTTTCGTGTTCCACTAATTTTTTTTTTTTCCAATCTTTATTTGCATTTCATTTGAGTTTACAAAAACGTTCATTTTACATATTTTCATAAAGAAATTTCAGTGAAAAGACAATTACACAATGAACAGTTGTATAGAAATTAAAAAAAAAAAAATAATAAAAATTCACTTCCTCGCACCCATTCATTAACCAAAAAAAAAAAAAAAAAAAAAACTCTTTCTTGCCCATTTAAAAGGGTTATACATTGTACATATTTTTTTAATGATAGTAGTGATTATAGGGGAAAGGGGAAAAGGGATAAAGGAACCATACTACCTTGTTCTTGAAATTATAATGCACACTCGTTTTTATAGTGATAACGGAGGGGAGAGGGGGGGGGGTGTTTTGGTGGTACTTTTTTTTTTCACATTCCGTTGAAGTTGACAAAGACATATGCATGGAAACATTGACAATAATAGTTTGAACATAAGCAAAGGCCTTTTTTTTTTTTTTTTTTTTTTTTTTTAATTTTTCCTCGCTTGAGGTCGCATATTTTTTCCTCGCATGAGGTCGCATTGTCCCCGCCCCAAACCCGGCTCTGGTCAGGACCACATGTCCCAACACTAGAAGACCCAGTGACAAAATGTGTCACCTAGTGATCCTCTGTGTTCTCACACAAGAGACCTAATGACACATGAATGTCACTGTACCGGTCCCTGTGTCTAGACACATGATCCTTTTTTTTTTTTTTTTTTTTTTTTTTTCCCTCGCTTGAGGTCGCATATTTTTTCCTCGCATGAGGTCGCATTGTCCCTGCCCAAACCCGGCTCTGGTCAAGACCACATGTCCCAACACAAGAAGACCCAATGACAAAATGTGTCACCGTAGTGGTCCTCTGTGTTCTCACACAAGGGACCTAATGACACATGAATGTCACTGTACCGGTCCCTGTGTCTAGACACATGATCCTAGCCAAAGGCCTTTTTTTTTTTTTTTTTTTTTCCTCGCTTGAGGTCGCATATTTTTTCCTCGCATGAGGTCGCATTGTCCCCGCCCCAAACCCGGCTCTGGTCAAGACCACATTTCCAAACACAAGAAGACCCAATGACAAAATGTGTCACCGTAGTGGTCCTCTGTGTTCTCACACAAGGGACCTAATGACACATGAATGTCACTGTACCGGTCCCTGTGTCTAGACACTTTTTTTTTTCCTCGCTTGAGGTCGCATATTTTTTCCTCGCATGAGGTCGCATTGTCCCCGCCCCAAACCCGGCTCTGGTCAAGACCACATGTCCCAACACAAGAAGACCCAATGACAAACTGTGTCACTGTAGTGATCCTCTGTGTTCTCACACAAGGGACCTAATGACACATGAATGTCATTGTACCGGTCCCTGTGTCTAGACACATGATCCTAGCCAAAGGCCTTTTTTTTTTCCTCGCATGAGGTCGCATATTTTTTCCTCGCATGAGGTCGCATTTACCCACCCAAACCCGGCCCTGGTCAAGACCACATGTCCCAACACTAGAAGACCCAGTGACAAAATGTGTCACCTAGTGATCCTCTGTGTTCTCACACAAGGGACCTAATGACACATGAATGTCACTGTACCGGTCCCTATGTCTAGACACATGATCCTATTTTTTTTTTTTTTCCTCGCTTGAGGTCGCATATTTTTTCCTCGCATGAGGTCGCATTGTCCCTGCCCAAACCCGGCTCTGGTCAAGACCACATGTCCCAACATAAGAAGACCCAATGACAAAATGTGTCACCGTAGTGGTCCTCTGTGTTCTCACACAAGGGACCTAATGACACATGAATGTCACTGTACCGGTCCCTGTGTCTAGACACTTTTTTTTTTTTTTTTTTTTCCTCGCACGAGGTTGCATATTTTTTCCTCGCATGAGGTTGCATTGGCCCCTGCCCATACCCGGCTCTGGTCAAGACCACATGTCTTTTTTTTTTTTTTTTTTTTTCCTCGCTTGAGGTCGCATATTTTTTCCTCGCATGAGGTCGCATTGTCCCCGCCCAAACCCGGCTCTGGTCAAGACCACATGTCCCAACACAAGAAGAGCCAATGACAACATGTGTCACCGTAGTGATCTTCTGTGTTCTCACACAAGAGACCTAATGACACATGAATGTCTTTTTTTTTTTTTTTTTTTTTTTCCCTCGCTTGAGGTCGCATATTTTTTCCTCGCATGAGGTCGCATTAGTACCCGCCCAAACCCGGCCCTGGTCAAGACCACATGTCCCAACACAAGAAGACCCAATGACAAACTGTGTCACTGTAGTGATCTTCTGTGTTCTCACACAAGAGACCTAATGACACATGATTGTCACTGTACCGGTCCCTGTGTCTTCTTTCTTTTTTTTTTTTTTTTTTTTTTCCTCGCATGAGGTCGCATTATCCCCGCCTAAACCCGGCCCTGGTCAAGACCACATGTCCCAACACAAGAAGACCCAATGACAACATGTGTCACCGTAGTGATCTTCTGTGTTCTCACACAAGAGACCTAATGACACATGAATGTCACTGTACCGGTCCCTGTGTCTAGACACATGATCCTAGCCAAAGGCCAGATAAGGGCGCTGTACATCAGCTACTGGGCAAGAGGGTCAAAAGATCCAATATTGAATGTGACCGGTGGCTTGGGGCTTTGAGAGTGAAAGAGAGTACAGAAAAATGGTTTAAGAAAGTTGAATAGAGTTGTTAATAAACTATATGTCTTTGTTAAGGGGAAGTGAAATGAGCGAAGTAGTGTTTTGAGGAAAGGGAGATAACTCTGTGGGTTTTCTTTTGGGAGATGTAGCTTGGTTTTTTGGTTTGGTATTTCATGTGAGTTCTAAATTATGATGGGACTGAATTGCATAGTAAAGTTTTAGTAAGAAGATTAAAGAAGATTGTATGGGTTTTGATTTTAATCAGCAAAGGGAGATGACTTTGAATTACGTCCCTTGAAATGTTTTGGTGAGAGATAAAAAAATAAACACGCAAGAGAAAGTGTTGCGAGGGTGAACACATTTTAACAGAGAACGGGGGAATGTTAAATCGGGAATAAGATGAAGGCAGTCTGATTTTGGAACGCGCTTAGGTAGGATAGCAAGTTGCTATGTATTAAAGTTGTGTAGTGGCGAGCGATGTTTGATGGTTCATATTCTGGCGAACAAGCCATTGAAGGTGGTTGGTTGCTGTGGTCACAGTATTGTATCAAATTATTTTGCCAAACCAACAAGATGCTCAAACTCCACCTTTAGTAGATGATAGATAAAGACAAGAAAGACAATGTCGCCAGTTCAAGATTTGTGTTAACAAATTTGTCAAGACTGCAAGACAAACAGGTATGTTGTGTTAGATGCAGAGACAATAGACAGTAGCTAGGGGCAGCGTAGAACAAGTGACTATTGATACAAATAAACAGCCCTGGTGGTTAGACCAGTCATATATTAAAGAATCATCGATTAGTTTCACCAGTCCTACGGGCTTTATCAAGGGTTAGGAATCCAGAAGAAATAGAACAGTAGATGACCTAGTAATCTTAGAGTCAGCGTCAGACTATTTATATGAGAAAAATGATGGAGTGAGAGAAGATTTATTTCAAAGGTTGCCTATGAACATTTTATGTATTATGAGATGGCCGGCCTTGGTGGAAGGTTGGGCATGAATTATGATTTCAGCGAATTTGATGACTAGCTGTAAATAAACATCTTTGTTGTTCACCGCTGTTTGAGGTCAGTACTTTTCGCCAGATGTTCTCCATCCCATCATCTGTATGTCTTGTGATGTTATATCGTCAAGATTGGTTTTTTTTTTTTTTTCTTAACCAGCGGCACTTGGGCTTTCAGCCCTTCGACCCAATAACATGTCATAGCGAGGCTGGGGAGCCTGTGAACGTTCCTTCCAACCCGGTCAGAAGCTTCGCTCCTTCCCATCCACAGAGGGTTTATTTCAGGAGCCGTTCAGTTTATTCAGTCAAAATTCCGGTCGATGACACTCCTACAAATGCCCGCGCCTGGGCTTGAACCTTGAAAACCTGGTCGCTAGCGCAACGTTGTAACCATTACACCAGCGCGGCTCCCTCAAGATTGGTTTTAACATAACATCCTCAACACCTAGCTGCCTACTGTCGGGTAGTGAGACGAGTCCCACTATACGACAAGTACCATCAACACTAACATCATCCGCTGTACGGCCACACCCATGTGGGTTATAATTTGGGTGTATAGTGTTCATCTTTCCATATACAGTAGTGTATTACTTTGTTGTTTGTGTTGGCTCTTCCAGGCTGTAATTTATCTGCCGTTTGCTGTGTCAATGTTTAATGTCTATGGGGCCTGTAATGTTTCTTCTTCCATGATACCATGTTGCTCTCTCTCGCTATTGACATCTTTATTCTGCTGGGCTTTTGTTGGTTTTGGATTGGTGGTTTTTATTTGTTAGTTATATATATATATACTGAAGCACATTAAAAACGCACCACCTGTATAATCAAGGAACAGAGTGTGAAATGTAAATATAAGTGTGTACAAGTTTACATATTTGGAATCTTTATTCATTTTCCTATGAATCCATGCTGGTCATTAATTTGTACATTTGATTGTTATGAAATTCATTGCATTCTGTGCAGGCAAGTGAGAAAACCAAAAATACAAAAAAATGCACGTGCGTTATCCTGCTGGAGAAGAAGCAAGTCTAGATAAATTGTGAACGCAGGAGCAACCAGTGCATCCAGAACCTCATCTCGATATGTCACAGCATTAACATTTCCACAGAGGACGTGAAGAGGCAAGCGATGGTGAAAACTGAATCCTCCCCAAATGTGAATACTGCCACCTCGAAATCGGTTGACACAGCAATCTGCAAAGCGCTCTTCACACCGTCGCTAAATCCGCATACGTCCATCTGCAAAGGATATGTTGAATCTGTTCTCGTCTGTGAATAGGACAGCATTCCACTGCAGTCTAGTCCATCTGATATGTTGCTCTGCCCATTGCAGGCGCTGCTAACGATGTCTGTGAGTCAAGTTTGGCCCAACATAAGGTCGTCTTGCAGTAAGGCCTGTATCTCTGAGTCGTCGTATGACTGTCATTCGAGAGACTTGCCCATGTCTACCCACTATTGCTCTTGCTGTTTGACTTGCCGGGAGAGTCAATTCCTTAGGTGACTCAGCACAATATGACGATCTTGCGCAGGGGTAGTAACTCGTGGTTGGCCACTCCGAAGTCTATCCCGGGCACTGCCAGTGGTTCCGTAACGTTCATTGAGACGTACAATAGTTCTGTGGTGGCAATTCATCCTTCTGGCAATGGCCCGCGAGCTCATTCCGGTCTCCAACATACCAATGGCTCGTTGGCGGTCGTTTTCAGATAGTCGTGGCATTTCAAGCACATGTACTGGGTGTTTTGTCTCAACGGCCTTTTTATACCGTGTATACTGCCACAACGCGTACACATTTTCAGGGTCATAGCTGTTGAGAATCGTGTTGCACGTGTAACTTTCATCGTTTTCATGTAGTCTGTACACACACCCATGGGTCGAATCTTGCACTTTCCATTCCAGCAGCCATTCGCTCTCTACCTCATGGCAAACACGGGGAAAATCCATTCCCACACTTTTTTTTGCCAGCTTCTCGGCATCAGTATATATAATAGTGGTGCGTTTTTAATGTGCTTCAGTATATATATATATATATATATATATATATATATATATATATATATATATATATATATATATATATATATATATATATATATATATATATATGTATGTATATATAATTCTTCTACTGGTATTGAATGGACTTATTGGGGTTTTCGTTTTTAATTTCCTTGATATTCTAATCTGTTCTAGTTGTTATATGTTGGTTCTTGTTCTGGTAATATAAAATTGTATTATGTTGTGTAGCTCCCTGGGTAGGTCAACTTTCAGTACATTTTCCAGTGATAGTGATGTTGAGTTTTGGGTTCTCAAGTATTCCATTAGTGGTTTTCTGTGCTGTTCATATTTTCTGCATGTTAACACGTAATGTGCTATGGTGTTTTTCTCCAGACATGTTGCACAGAAGGATTCCTCCACCATGAAATAGCCTGTTCTTAGTTGAAGTCTAATTAGTTTTCTGTTGCATGGTATTTTTGGTTCTCTAGATATCTGACATGTCCGGGTTGGATCTTTTAGCAGTTTATAGGCGTGTCTCCATCATAGCTGGCAGACGCTGGGTTGGCCATGTCCTCAGAAGAGAGCCCGATGCCATCACAAGAACAGCTATGCTTTGGACCCCTGGGGGAAAACGAAAGAGAGGCCGACCAAAAACTACTTGGCGGAGGACTGAGGAGGCTGAGATGCAAAGAATGAACCAGAGTTGGGGCACTGTACGAAGGATGGCCACTTACCGAGCAAAGTGTAATCAATTTGTTGTTGCCCTACAGGACGCCACAAGGCGTGATGGCCACTGACTGCTTTGACGGTCGGCGGCTAAGGATCAAAGAAGAAAAGAAGAAGGCGTGTCTGCCTTTTTGGCTTTCTTTCCAGTTTTCTTTCCACTCTTTTGCAATAATATTTATAATTGCACTTTTGACCTCTGTTGTGCCTAAACCTGAGTTTATGTGGTTTGGGCTGGTTCTTCCTGCTTTTGCTTCCCTGTCGGCCACCTCGTTTCCTTCTATTCCCAGGTGAGAGGGTATCCATGCTAGACCAGCTGCCATTTCCACATCGAAGATCTCCAAGGTCTTCTGTCTCTTGTCTTGACGGTGCACTCCGATAGACTCTTTCCGTTTTTTTTAAAACAAAGTATCCCGTTCAACCCTCGATGGGTTATAATTAGGATATATAGTGCAATAAATTCAAGACAATATAGCAGCTTCTTCCCCTCTCCACTCAGTCCAAATAGAGTAAATCAAAATCAAAATTGTGTAAGCGTGTGAGTGCCCGCCGCTTTCCAAGAAACAAACAATTAAAAATTTAATTAATTTTTTTAAGGACAAAAAAAACAAAAAAAACTAATGAAGAGTCTCTCTTAGCTGCCCTGTTAACTAGATGAAAAGGTGTGAGAAAGCGCAGGGGTGTTTGAGATTAAATCAAATGCACTAATTATCTGCCATCATCCACACATCAGACTACCCTTATCCTCACACCATCATTTATCCTTATATATTCACTTGTGTAAAAGCCCGTCATAAGATGGGAATTAAATTCAAAAGCACCAATACCTAACGGCAATTTTACTTATTCAAAAGTATTAATATTAAATATATATATATGTTACGCACAGATCATTTTTTCTAAAGTCATTATATGATCATTTTTCCTAAAGTCATTGTACGATCATTTTTTGCCCCAAAGACATTGCATTATTAGATTGACTGAAATGTACACTTTAATTTTTTTCGGTCAAAGCTACATAACTCTGGATAATTGAGATTATCATTTAATATGATGTTACCTCCTCTTGTGACGAGACACGTTCGGTCCATATTTTTTGAACGAAGTGTGATCATTCTCCTTATTTGGTAGTATCGGTCAACTGTTGTTGGAATGTCTGAAACCAGTGTTGAGGTCTCTGTTCATGTCCATATAAGGCTTCTTCTTCTTCTTCCGTCCTTAGCCACCGACCGTCAAAGCAGTCAGTGGCCATTACGCCTAGTGGCGTCTTAGGGCAACAGCAGATAGGTTTTCTTTGCCATTGTTTCCCATCACGCCTATTGGCGTCTTTAGGGCAACGGCAAATCAATCCATCTGCTGTTGTTTCCGTAATCGAAGTGACTGGCAAACGGGTGATCAGGGCTTGATCTAGTATAAATCTTTATCTGGAATGTTCCTAGATCGTCTTGTTTGACTGCTATTCAAGTGGATGCGTTCTGCGCATGTCCGGACGCGAGGCGTCTGGGAAGTTTCTTTTGTCTGGGGGACGATGAAAAGTTGTGAAGCAGAGAAGACGCGTTTTGGCGTCTCTGTGATTTTGTTAGGGAATTAGGAGCCTTATTGTGAGTTAGTTAGCTTACAAGGTCCTTCCCTTGAGTATTCAAAAACGCCTGGAGGCGTATGTTTTCTGTGGTATGGATTTTCGAACGAAGGTAATGCCTCATTTACATCCATTCTGTAACTTAACTTTATGTTTGACAATGGTCGATCTCTGCTCACGTATGCATTACAGAAAGGGAGGTTCCTCTAATAGAAGTCACGCCCCAGGTATCTTCATACCTGAGATCTATATGTACACGGGTCATACTCAGCCCGAAGGACAGTTCTTTGTTCTATGAACGTCGCTGTGTGTCAGCGATTATACCTACGTCAAGGTTAGACTTAGGAATGCCTGTAAAGGTCAGTTTGACCTGCACTCCTGGAATGCCATCCTCGTGCGACTTATGATTTGACTCATTTAGCACATCTGAACAGTAAGAGGATTTTTGTTGATGTACTTTTGTATTTGGAGCCAACCATATAATCCCTTTTGGCGCCATATCATCATCTTTAGAATATGCCAAATGCATTGATGAACTATGTATGCTGATATTCGTGAATGTCATGACTTTGCCCTATTGTGAACTGGATGTAACGTACCTGTACCTATGGCGTCAAAATAAATGATGAAAAAACGTCAAGAGCAGTTTACCCATTTATGACTTCACATGTCGTACCCTATGTGCTGTAACTCTGTGAACTACATCACTACTATACACAGCAACAACAACAACACAAAACCAGATAAGACACCTGTAAAGGGCAATTTTTACTATCTTGCAATATAATACATTTATATTCTTATTATGTTCGCAAATATTTTGTAAGCAAAGTATTTCCTTTTTAAGTGCTTAAGGAGAAGTCATTTTTGGGTTGCTTCCCTTGAAAATAGTTCTGTCATCTTTGATCGGACTCCGCAGACGACTCTAGGCCTACTGCGATTTATTCTGTGGCTGGGTAGGAATAGATTGTTCTTGCTTCAGTATATCTATGGCCTGAATTTATACGTAGTGTTTGTATGAGTAGGACGAGTCTGTCTTATATATGGATATCTTTGCATTTCTAAGTCGAACTAATTTGGTTGTCGATAGAAAAGGTCAAAGGCTATGCAGCGGAAGTATCGCTAGCAAAGGGTGTGATCCATGGCTGTCATCCTGTGAGGATGCCGAGTTTTGTTTGTATCCAGCGGGTTGTTGTTTCGGTTGGGCGGTGTCACACAGCAGAGTATCCCACGTAATAGAGGGTCTGATGTGTGCGTTTCTATAGGTGCAATTTTCTTCATTGAAAATTTGCTGCGACAGCTGTTGCTATTAGTGTTAGCTGTGAAGTCTGTACTCATTGTTGTTTTTGTAATATTCCTCTGTTCTTTAGTTTGTTTTGATTTGTTTGTAATTTGTTGGTCTACCCTATTCTATCTTTCAGTTCTATTCTCAATTTATATTTATATACTGTGGCGTTATTTGTATTTGTTATCCTCTTGCGGTTTATCTTTTATTGTTTTTTTCCAATTTTATTTATTTCATTTCCGCAAATGTTTTCATGTTTTTCTGTATAACTGTTTTGTTTTGTGCCTGATCGACATACACTATTTAAAATATAGTTGATCATATAAATTGATGTACAAGAATCAACTGATAGTTAATTGCTATTACTAAAGGTACACAGTTGATGATATAAAACACTATTTCTGGTGCACTGCACTTATATTATAGAGTGAACCAGCAACTTATAGCTGTTATTATATAAGGATTTATACAAGACCTTTGTAAGGCTTGTTTCCCACAGTGATTGGGATAGTTAAGTACTATTTTTCACAGGTTACAAAGTTATCATACAAAGTCTTTGATTAAGACTAAGAAAGTAAATTTATTTACTTTTGCAAATTACTGATCTTATTAGACAAGATGTCTACCTTGGATTATTTTATCACACAAGGCAGGGCTCTTGATAAGACTGGTCAGCAGTTAGAAGAATGGGCAGTTGCTCAATATGACAAAGCATTGGCTGCTGAAGAAAGAAAAGCATTGATTGAAGAAAAGAAATTAGAAGCTGAGGAAAGAAAATTACAAAGAGAGGATGAACAAAAGAAATTGCAGATACAGACTGATGAAAAAAGATTCCAGATGGAAATGGAAAAAGAGAAAAGAAAAGATGAAGCTGCTGCTGAAGAGAAAAAATTACAGGCTGCTGCAGAAGAGAGAAAATTACAAGCTGAAGCTCAAGAAAAAAAAGCAATAAGAGAACATGAACACCAAAAAGAACTTTTAGCATTTGAGTTAGAAAAGTTAAAGTTAACAAACATAAGTAATGTTAATCAAGCATCTAGTGGTAATGGTAAACCCTTTACTTACAAGGTCAAGGTACCAGCGTTCAACCCTTCCAGTGATGACATAACATTCTGGCTAAACAGATTTGAACGCTCGTGTCGAGCACATAATGTGGACAAATCACAATATGCTAACCAGTTATCAGAAAATCTGAAAGGTGATTCTCTGACTAGTTTAAGTTTGGTTGAAGAGGCTGACAAAGATAACTATGATGTTATTAGGGCAGCCTTGTTAAAGAAGTATCAGTTGTCTGAAGAGGGTTATCGGAAGTTGTTTAAGACAATGGTGCCTGAGGCAGGTGTAGAATTCTCAGAATTCATTGCAAGGACACGACTTACATTTGATCGTTGGATTGAGCTATCCAAAACAGAAAAGACTTATGAAGCCCTTATGGACTTGATACTCAGAGACAAGATTATGTCAAGTATAAATAAACCTTTCCTCGAATTCTTACATGAGCGTAAACCTAAGTCTCTAAAAGAAATGGAACAGTATTGTACCCAATACGTCACTGCACATCCGGACGTAGCCATTAGCAACAGTAAGGTTAAAGAAGGTATGCCAGTTGCTTCTGCAACACCATACAACCCTAATCACTCTCACAAATTCCAAGGACCTCAAAATAGGTTTAATAAAAAAGGTAACTATTACAGTTATCAGAACCAAGGTAACCAATCATTTCAGGGTTCTTCTTCGAATACCTGGAGAAGAGCTGACAGCCCTCGATTCAGGGGTGGTCATAATTACAGGAACTTTCGCAAAGGAAGTCATTCTAGAAACTATCCAAGTTTTCCTTCATGGAGACAACAGGATCATAATTACCGAGATACTCATTATAATGAATATGATGATAGTAACCAAAGGAGCTATGATTCAAACCCGAGTAGAGGTTATAATAGTGGAAACAATGATAAGTACAGAGGCAATAATAACAGAGGTAGAGCACAATTCAAAAAAACATAAAGCTCATTACCAGGCGAACTCTGCACAGCAAGAGTCCCACGAAGCCTATAAACAAAATAAAGATAATGATGACTCTAATAATATGGCATGTGCCGCTTTTGATTTTGGGAGAGAATCTCAGTGCCCCCAATGCAAAACATTATTTGAGCCAACCACAGTGTCTACTTTAAGCTGTGGCCATCCTCTTCCCGCTCTTCCTGCGTCAATCGCGCATGATGGGAGAGGTTCTCTTGTCTTACACAAAGGTTTAGTAAATGACAATCCAGTCTCAGTACTTTTTGATTCTGGATGCACAACTATTGGGGTTAGGCAGTCACTCATAGATCCTTCTCATTCTACAGGCAAAGTAGTCAAATGCGTAACATTTGGCGGCACCATAGAGAAATACTCTACCGCTATCATTAGGATTGCTACTCCTTTCTTCACAGGAGATGTACACGCATGTCTTTTGCCGGATCCGATCGCTGATCTTATCATCGGTCGCATTCACGGAGTCAAAGAATGCACTCTGGAGCAAATTTCCGTTTGGGAAAATCAAAATATGCAATCTGCTAATGCAGTAGTCACTAGAGCTCAAGCTCTCAATATGCCTGAAACTTCATCTGTTGAAGATAATGAAGTGCATAACCAAGATGATCCCTTGGTAATTTCTCGTGACTCGTTTATAAAACAACAAGAAGAAGATCCGACTCTTAAGAAATTCTTCACTCTTGTAACAAAAGGTGATCCGAATAAAGATTCAAATTGTAAATCTTGGATTACAATGAAGAATGGCGTACTTGTACGTATGGTGCAAGACTCCACTAAGTCAAGTCATTCTCAGATTCTTGTACCCAAGAATTTGAGAGTTAAGATCTTACAACATGCACACGACTCTCAGTGTGCTGGTCACATGGGTTTTTCCCGTACAAAGTCAAGAGTTCTTGCGGCTTTCTTTTGGCCTTTTGTGAACAAGGACATACGGATCTATTGTCGATCCTGTAAAGTATGTCAAGAAGTCAAATCCAAAGGTCCTCGTCATGCTGCGCCTATTCAGGCTGCAGATATTCCTATTCGTCCATTCCAGAAAATGGCGATAGACATCATTGGTCCATTCAAGATCAAATCTGCTAGAGGACATCAGTTTATCTTAACGTGTGTAGACATGTGCACACGTTGGCCAGAGGCTATCCCTCTAAAGAGCATTACTACCGCTGACATTGCAGATGCTCTTTGGCTTATATTTTCTCGGCTGGGATTCCCCGGAGAAATATTATCAGATCATGGCACCCAACTGATATCGGATACCATGTCTCAAGTAATGTCTACTCTACAGATAGAGAGATCTTTGAGTAGCATCTATCATCCTATGTCCAATGGGATGGTCGAGCGACTAAATAGAACACTTAAGAACTTATTAGGGAAGATAACTGAGGATCATCCTCAGGATTGGGATAGGGTTTTACCCGCGGCCCTCTTCGCGTACAGAGAGGTCCCCAATGAACATACAGGGTTTTCGCCCTTTGAACTTGTCTTTGGCGCGCGACCGCGCGGCCCAATGTCTTTGCTGCATGATCTTATAACAGCTGACAATATTGACGATGACACAAAATCTTCTTACGAGTATGTCATCGCGCTGAGACAAAAGATTATCGAAGCATGCAAATTGGCAACGTCCTCTTCTGAGTTTGCTAAGCAGAAGGCAAGACAATTTGCTAATAAGAAGAGAACTTTACGACAACTTTGTCCTGGTGACAAAGCATTTGTTTTGCTACCTTGTCGTGAAAATAGACTCCTTATTAGTTGGAAAGGTCCGTACGATATAATATCGAAAATTTCAGATGTTGACTACATCGTCGATATTAACGGGAAGCATAAAACCTTCCACATCAATATGCTTACGGAGTTCCATGAACGTCCTGACTATCTACAGCCTATTTTCCAGGCAACGGACGATTCTCATGTCAAACATGGTCATTACTCATCACTGTCTGTAATACAGGATGAGGAAACAAGTTTTTCGGATGTTAATCTCCCGCTTCCAATGATCCCACTTCATTCTAGTGAATCATGGAAAGACGTTACTGTTTCTCCTGATTTGTCTCTAGGAGAACGGCGACAAGTTTCGTCTATGTTACAAACATTTCAGGATGTCCTCACTGACATCCCTGGACAAACTCATGTCATTGAGCATGACATTGTTCTAACTGAACATACTCCAATTAGGGTTAGGCCTTATCCTATCCCTATACATTTCCAAACACAGGTTGAAAAGGAGTTGGATGAAATGATAGATTTACAAATAATCGAACCATCCACTTCTGCATATTCTTCGCCGATGGTTATTGTTCGAAAAAAAGACAATAACATACGTCTTTGCGTTGACTATCGCAAATTGAATCAAGTTACGAAGTTCGATGCTGAACCTATGCCTTTACTAGAAGAGTTACTTACTCGTCTTTCTAAATCGCATTTTTTTCACTAAACTTGATTTGTCTAAAGGATATTGGCAAGTTCCATTATCCGAACGCGCCAAACCTCTTACCGCTTTCTCTACTCCCAGAGGCCTTTTCCAATGGAATTTTATGCCTTTCGGCCTTATGAACGCACCAGCTACATTTGTACGCATGATGCGTCGAATCCTATCGTATCGGTCAGATGTCATTGCTTATCTAGACGACATCTGTCTTTTCAGCGATACTTGGGAAGATCACTATTCAGGATTAGTTGAATTATTATCAACTCTGCGTGAGTATAACTGACAGCAAAACCATCTAAAGCTTGTATTGGCTTTAGCGAAATTGCTTTCTTAGGCCATCGAGTAGGTCACGGTTTCTTGAAGACAGAAGACCATAATATCACTAAGATACTTAACATCTCTATCCCTAGGACTAAAAAGCAAGTGCGAAGTCTTTTAGGTCTCATACAATTTTATGGACGTTTCATTCCGAATCTGTCCTCTATCATGGCACCTCTCTCTACACTATTAAAGAAAGGGTCGCCTAACATGGTTCACTGGTCTCATGAATGCCAATCTTCACTAGAGAAGATCAAAACTATGTTTTCATCACCACCTATTTTAGTGTTACCTACAACAGATAAGACATTTGTTCTTCGTAGTGACGCTTCATCCACTGGGATTGGAGCGGCACTAATGCAAGAGTACTCTGGAACTCTGCATCCTGTAATGTACATATCCAGAAAACTTAATGCTGCAGAAAGGAATTACTCGGTTTTAGACCGTGAATTATTGGCAATGGTTTGGTCAATTCTCAAACTCCAAAGATTCCTTCTGGGCGCGCATTTCGTAGTGGAAACTGACCAAAAAGCTCTTACGGCTATCCAAAGTAAAAACTTGAAGAGCTCGAGATCAACTCGATACGCAATCGCTCTTCAACCTTTTCATTTTTCGGTACGAGCTATCCGTGGTTCAGAAAATGTGATGGCGGACATTCTGTCCAGATGCCCACATGATGCCACTTAACTGTTAAATATTGGATCTTTTTAATATGTATAACTTTACAACAGTTATTTTTTGTTTCTTTACTAAGATACACATTTGTAATTTAATAATAGAATGATGGTATCGCTACTTAGCGGTTTATTGATGTTAATTCACCGCTGGTCTTTGATGATTGTTTCTTCATAAATCATAAATTTAAGATTGTAGTGTGAATTTTTGGTATGCATTGTATAATTACCAGAATTGTATTATACGTACATCACACCTTCCTGGAAACATTTATTCGTAGGGAAACAATTTCTCTCAGATTTTGAGATATATATTCTCACCAGTCATATTAGGAATTATAGTTATTCCTGATATTTTCATCTGCGCAGTATTCTTGCGTTGTGAGCCTATTCTACGGTGCTCCTAGATGTATTTAAAAAAAAAAAATTTTATTTTTTTTTTCCCGGGAGACTGTAAAGGGCAATTTTTACTATCTTGCAATATAATACATTTATATTCTTATTATGTTCGCAAATATTTTGTAAGCAAAGTATTTCCTTTTTAAGTGCTTAAGGAGAAGTCATTTTTGGGTTGCTTCCCTTGAAAATAGTTCTGTCATCTTCGATCGGACTCCGCAGACGACTCTAGGCCTACTGCGATTTATTCTGTGGCTGGGTAGGAATAGATTGTTCTTGCTTCAGTATATCTATGGCCTGAATTTATACGTAGTGTTTGTATGAGTAGGACGAGTCTGTCTTATATATGGATATCTTTGCATTTCTAAGTCGAACTAATTTGGTTGTCGCTAGAAAAGGTCAAAGGCTATGCAGCGGAAGTATCGCTAGCAAAGGGTGTGATCCATGGCTGTCATCCTGTGAGGATGCCGAGTTTTGTTGTAGCAGGCTTTTTGCCGAAATAGTGATCTATATATGGATGGGGAAAAGTGATAATCATTTAGACATGTTGTATGTACTTTACCCCAGTGTTTATTCTCTTTTGCCAAGGAATGGCAAAGTTATATTTCGCATAAAAAGGTAAAACCACAATTTATTATGAACTTGGGCTTCGCCATCGTTGTTGATAAGCAGATGCACAGTGGTACTTTTAAAAAGAATATCCATTCAAAGGAAGAAGACATTCCTATGTATCAGCACTGGATTGTATGATATTATTCAATTACCTCTATGAGAGAACCTATGAAGAAATGAGGACATTTAATGAATGACTAATTTTGGTCTATATTCTATAGTGAGTGAAGCTCACGAGAGAGAGAACAGCCATGTTGAAATTCATATACTTTGTATTTATCGAGTGAGAAAAAGGGATGCCTGTACTATCGCTCGATGAACCAAGAGATCACTGCTACATGTGAGAACCCATGTCTGGGATTCCTATATTATGAAATATATATATATTGAACTTTACGTGAAGGAATATTCGCTAGACGAGGTTAGGTCTAGGAGCCTTCCTATGTATTGGTTATGGTCTGACGTGCCCAGTCAGTAAAGCCAGATGATTTACATGATGGAACGCTGAATGCTTATTTACGAATGCTCCATTATGATATTTGCCAAGCATGAATGCTAACTTAAGATGATATTCCTGTGATCAACATTATGCTGTCTATGTCGACATTTGTTCCTGTAACCATACACGTACTGTCCAAGTGTGCGTCCCATTAAATGTTATAAAAAGACCACCGTAGTTCCAGTACTTCTTGAATTCGAACAGTGTGAGTATGAGTGATGTACTACCAACCTGTCAACTCTATCGAATCATTCTACCATTCGCGTACTGACATTCAGATACACACTCATTGTTTACACTCACATTCTTGTCGGAGCCTCATCACGTTCCAGGACAAGATGACCTGTATGACCAAAACTGTGCTGGGTTTGATGAGTTGACAATCGTTACACTTTACTACACCAGTCCCAACATCTACATTTATCCACTGGTGGACATTCACATCATTTAGCAAATAAAGCATGATTCAACAACTAGTAGCCAGTATGAGTTAACAACTACACACAAAGAAAGAGTTTAACAACACCCTACATCTTGAACTATAATACCTGGTGTCGATAGGGGTGGTATTGTGACCGGGCTGAAGGTTTTCCAACGAAATTGGACTTATATTTACAACGTCCATGGTGGTCAGTCCTGCCATTATCTTTTTATGGAAGCATCACAATAGCGGCCTTATCACCAAAGAGGAGCGAGCCCTAAATCCACCCTTATCATATATATATTTGTTTTACATCTTTTTTTACATTGTTTTACAGGGGATCATCTTGATTTTCTGTTGTTTTAATCTGAACTTCTACATTGTTGTGATTTCTTGATCGAGACAATGCGACGTACAACATGGATCTCCTCATCTTCCTGCATTATTCCTCTCGCAACACGCCAGACGAAAGTGAATTGCTTCCTCTTGTTAGTAAGTAAGCTATCTGTGCATCACCACCTTACACCAACTCCGTAGCACCAGCGAGGATCCCAATGTGTGTATACGGGATCACACATTCTATAGGGACCTAAGACGTGTCATCAGTGAAGAAAGCAGTCAGCGACCAATAGCTAGACTGCCTGCGTCAGGGTCAGCGAACCAGAGCTGACCAAGACCCTACTCCCCCTCCAAGTGCATCACTGCAGTCTAGCTGAGTGAGTAGGGATCGAAGAGGGAAAGCTAACCCTGTTCCAAAAAATGCCGTGCTGGTCGGATGTGTCGGCCGAAACGCGCAAGTATCGCAGCTCCGCTGTAAACGGACACAACGCACCCAATGTCCTTTTCAGGACAAACGAAGACGAAGAAAAAAACACATTCTTTAAATATTTTTGTAACATTCTTGAATAATAATAAAATTTTACTAATAATGTAGTTTTACACTCTTTAATATTTATATATTGTAAGTACTTTTTTAATGAAAAAATACGCCGATGTAAGGGAACCAAATAATTTTGTACAAAGTATGAACATGCATGCCGTGTACAGAGAGATGTTAGTGTCGCATGCACACCGTCCTTTGCGCATTCTTCTTTGAGCAAATGGATTGATTTGCCGTTGTCCTAAAGACCCCAATAGGCGTGATGGGAAACAATGGCAAAGAAAACCTATCTGCTGTTGCCCTAAGACGCCACTAGGCGTAATGGCCACTGACTGCTTTGACGGTCGGTGGCTAAGGACGGAAGAAGAAGAAGAAGATTAAAAAATCAAATTATAAGGGAAAAAATACAATTAATGTCTAATTTTCAATCAAAATAACTAGTTGCATCCCTTAGCGTTACGAAGGCTTCTTCCTTGTTATATATTGGGCATTACTCCAGGTCTACCTATTCTCAATATCCGTTCCGCAGTTATGGATAAATGAAAAAAAAAAAAAAAAGATAGCTGATTTGCCATCAACACTTGCTGCTCAACGGCCAGAAACATCTAAATAAATATTAGACAAACATAAAGGTATGTTTTCAGGCACTCGTAAGAAATAAAGAAGTAGAACACTAGACAACAGAAAAACAACAGACGTGAGTAGCTTACCCAGGACTCGAACCCAGGACCTTCCATGCGACAACCCCGCCTAGCTATGCAAGCGAATCACACTATCCTCCCTGCCATCTAGGCATCACCAAAAAATGAAGCTTCGATGACGGGTCTTTAATGCGAAAAGCAAGACATAACACCGGAAATTTACCATGGGCAGTCCAGCCTATTAATGACACGATCACTTCTGTTGTTCCCCTATTATACAGTATAGGTCAGACCACACAAGACAAAGACCTTAATACTGTGTCTAGTAAACGATAGTACACTAAGAACAGTAAGTACAGGACAGAGGGTAGGTTTTTGGTATTGTATAAACATTTATAACACATAAGGAAGGGAAACCCGAGGCCTGTAAACAGTAAATAAATATTAGACAAACATAAAGGTATGTGTTTCCCTTCCTTATGTGTTATAAATGTTTATCCAGAAACATCTGTTGGACTAATCCATCATAATCAGTCATCACATCTTCGTTGGTGGTCTGCACCAGTTCCATGTACTCAGGGTCAAGCAAAAAATAACGGCTGCATAGTGTTTCATATGCATTTTCGCCCATCTTGCTGCAAATGGATCGTACAGCTGTTTACGTTGAGAAGTCGTTATGCCTGGAAAGTTGTTGATGGTTTGTTGAATGTTAAACATTCGGTAATAGATTTGGCCAATCACCGGAATTTCGCTATCGACTACCCGCAGCAGCTCATATAAGGGATTGTGCATGTCGAGAAACAGCTTGCATCTTCCCAGAACGGGCTCAGATAAAAATCAGTTTCGCTACGATTCTTCGTAATTTTTCTTCAAAATCCAACTTGCTACCATCTCCTGCAGTGCGTCCGTATGCTCCATCAAACGTTGTGTCATTATGATATTGGTACCAAAGCGTGTTTCAGCTGGTTTCAACAAAACCTTATCCGGGGAATGTTTGCGCAACAACGCTCGCGAACCCATATGACCCATAACAAATTTAACAACATTGTTGACATCTGCCAGTGTTGACGCAAGCCACGATATTTTCCCCCACTCTTCTAGCAGCAAGTCAAGATAAGATGATAGGAAAACTCTATACAGAGCGATACAATCGGAGGCAATCTGATCGTCAGAAGAAATCCCCCCGTCGATCAAATGTTTCAGCCCATTAATCTCCTTTATACTATAAAGGGGGCGGCTCACTTGGGTCATGACAAGTGTTCTTGTTTTCCTTGATTATTTTGACGTGATCCTTTGTCTCTCTTCCTTTGTCTGTAGGCATACTTTAGGGTTGCTGCAATTATGCAAATGAAATAAAAACAAACACAAAGTTATGCATTCATGTAATATGCCATATTATCGGCTGACATACGGAATGAATTATTTAAAAGATGGCTTTCCATACTTATAGCGCTGAGGTATCCTGTTCGTTGCATTTCGGCAGATGACCATTTTTCTGTAAATCTAAACGTTTTAACACACGTTCGTCTAACAATTCAAGCTGTAGTTTAAATAACACATATGTGTATGATGTTTACCTTTAAAGTGTCAGAAAAACTCTTGTTACATAAAAACAAACAACTTGTTTTTTTTAAAACACATTATGCGCTAATGACGTAATTTCACGCTATACCTATGTAAAGCACCCCATGTCAAACGTATGCATATTAATTTAAAGTATAATAACGTATTATACGCGTATTTTATTTTTTTGCCATAAAATACGTATAATACACGTATTTTATTCTCAGGCGAATATTGCATGAACAAGGACAAAGAACACTAAATTAATATGAAATTAATATGAAACAAATATAAAGGTATGTTATCAGGCACTCGCAGGAAATAAAGAAGTAGAACACCAGACAACAGAAAAACAACAGACATGAGTGGCTTACCCAGGATTTGAACACTGGACCTTCCGTGCGACAACCCCGCCTAGCCATGCAAGCGAATCACACTATCCGCTCTGCCATCTACGCATCATCAAAAAATGATGTTTCAATGGCAGGTCAATAGTGCGAACCACAATACACGACACCAGAAGTCCTCCATGGGCAGTTCAGCCTATTAATGACGCAATCACTTCTGTTGTATTTCTATCAAGCAGTATAGGCCGAATCCAACAAGACCCTTAGGACCTTAATACTGTGTCCAGTAAATGATAGTAGACTAGAACAGTGAGAACAGGATAGTGGGTAGGTTTGGTATTGTACAAACATTTATTACAAATAAGGGAGGGAAACCTGAGGCCTGTAAACAGTAAATTAATATGAAATTAATATGAAACAAATATAAAGGTATGTTATCAGGCACTCGCAGGAAATAAAGAAGTAGAACACCAGACAACAGAAAAACAACAGACATGAGTGGCTTACCCAGGATTTGAACACTGGACCTTCCGTGCGACAACCCCGCCTAGCCATGCAAGCGAATCACACTATCCGCTCTGCCATCTACGCACTATTGACCTGCCATTGAAACATCATTTTTTGATGATGCGTAGATGGCAGAGCGGATAGTGTGATTCGCTTGCATGGCTAGGCGGGGTTGTCGCACGGAAGGTCCAGTGTTCAAATCCTGGGTAAGCCACTCATGTCTGTTGTTTTTCTGTTGTCTGGTGTTCTACTTCTTTATTTCCTGCGAGTGCCTGATAACATACCTTTATATTTGTTTCATATTAATTTACTGTTTACAGGCCTCAGGTTTCTTTCCCTTATTTGTAATAAATGTTTGTACAATACCAAACCTACCCACTATCCTGTTCTCACTGTTCTAGTCTACTATCATTTACTGGACACAGTATTAAGGTCCTAAGGGTCTTGTTGGATTCGGCCTATACTGCTTGATAGAAATACAACAGAAGTGATTGCGTCATTAATAGGCTGAACTGCCCATGGAGGACTTCTGGTGTCGTGTATTGTGGTTCGCACTATTGACCTGCCATTGAAACATCATTTTTTTTGATGATGCGTAGATGGCAGAGCGGATAGTGTGATTCGCTTGCATGGCTAGGCGGGGTTGTCGCACGGAAGGTCCAGTGTTCAAATCCTGGGTAAGCCACTCATGTCTGTTGTTTTTCTGTTGTCTGGTGTTCTACTTCTTTATTTCCTGCGAGTGCCTGATAACATACCTTTATATTTGTTTCATATTAATTTCATATTAATTTACTGTTTACAGGCCTCAGGTTTCCCTCCCTTATTTGTAATAAATGTTTGTACAAAGAACACTAGCCGCTTACGCTGACTACACGGTATTTTTCCAAAACAAAATAAATGTCATCGATACAGAACATTTTAATCACTTTTAATGAATTTGGAAAGGCCATGGAAGCCAAATTCAGCATTCAGAAATCTCAGCTAATGGGAATAGGTAAATGGAGAAACAGATCGGATTTTCCTTTTCAATTGCTCCAGGTAAATAAAATCACAACTGACAGTATAACATATACTGCCACACCAACACACAGAAACTTGAAGGTATGGGAAAATGTGTTAGAGAGAATAAAAAACATACTTGACAGATATAAATAGAAAACTACTACTATATTCGGCAGAAGTATTTTAATCAACACGTTTACTTTACCTAAACTGATATATAACAAATGTTCAACCCATTCCTCAACAAATTATTACACAGATAAACAAACTCACGAGGTAATTTTTATTTCATCGTACCTTACATTGTATAAAACGCAAATCGTTAATTCAACCTCGTTTCCTTACAAGATATTGCAATAAAAATAAACGCTTTAAGTTCATGGGAGGAGGAGGATCCCGTTACCCGCCTATTGAGGCATATTGGGAATATGGTGTTGCCCTGTTAAGTCCTTTTTCGCGTGGTAGTTATGTATGTGAGATTCTCACATGCCTGTCTAGTCTTGATAGACACACATGTGAGCGCATCTGAAATAAATGTATATTTTAAATATTTTTGCGTACTTTTCTGCATTATCGTTGAATGCAGATAAGCGCTTTGCTGCGTCGATTTGTTGCAAAACAAATCAAACTCTTGGGGCATTGTAATATTTTAGTCGTCAATGATAGACGTATTTTCGGTGTTCTTACTCTGATGTGAAGAGAAGACACATACATGTTAACATGATATGAACTGAAAGACGATGACGTTTATTCCTGCTGAATCTTCTCAGGAATCCGTCGAGAATTATAACTGTTGCCAGATATCGGCTCATTTCGATGTCTCAAGCCTCAGAGACATCGCCCTGCTTGCCACGGCAGAACTTCCAATGAATTCGTAGTAATCAATGGCTAGTGCGTCCCTCTGGCAGGAGGAGCGAGATTACATATCGAAGTAATATAATTAATCTTCAATTCGACGAAGTCTTCGAATTGGTCAAGACGTTGAGCATGTTGTTATAATGACCGGCGTTATCAATCAAAGGTCATCTTTATATTTATCGTAACGGTGTTTGATGCCCACTACATGATTGTTATACGATGTTCCTGACATGCTACTACGTTGATGTCATGCTATTTGATCGTTGTTCCTGTCTACGCATAAATAAATATATTGTCGATGTTCTACATGCGTCCAGCCTGCTTAATCTACATGTTGGTCAATCTTATGACCCTGACATTGCCTGTTACGTTGATATTGCCAACTATGGCCATGCATTACGGCCCCCACCTCAATGACATTCGCGTTATGAAATAACAGTACTAGTTGATGTCATGCTATTTGATCGTTGTTCCTGTCTACGCATAAATAAATATATTGTCGATGTTCTACATGGGTCCAGCCTGCTTAATCTACATGTTGGTCAATCTTATGACCCTGACATTGCCTGTTACGTTGATATTGCCAACTTTGGCCATGCATTACGGCCTCCACCTCAATGACATTCGCGTTATGAAATAACAGTAACAACTTCTGACAAAATATATATAACTGCTGACAAACTGGTAACAGAGTACGAGGTCCATATTTTCTTGAACATCGGCACACTAGGGGTGATGTGGTCAGCATCACGCCGGCCACCTTAACCTTCCCAGAGTTGCTCTGGTACCCCGTTGGGACTGGGTCGATCCAGGAGCCGTTTGCGGCCTAAAAATATCCCACCTCATCTGGGGATCGAACCATAGACCACTGAGCCAGGAAGCCAGTACTGTGCTACCGTTGCTCCCAAAGTTCATAGGGGAAGTCGTTAAAAGTTCAGAACAATAAATACTCCCTTGCTCATTATTATGTTGGTTTAAGGTTATCTAACTTGTGTCGATTCAACAATAATCAACCTCATCATTTTGACACTCTATCACGGTTCTACAAATAACACATACAAGGAAGCACACATTTATTACAACAAAATGTTTTATATATACAGAACTCTCATTAGATTACAAGAACCACCATTACTAACAAGGATAAAACGTTGGTATAATTATTTCATAACTAACTACCAATCAATATTTAAGAGCCTACTCGAGTTGCCAGTTGTTTCATTCGCAAAGGAAGTCACCTTTAAATTATTACGCCATGTATTGTGTATAAATTTCATGCTTTTTGAATAAACAGCTCCTGAGAAAAACGATGTGGTGCATTACTTTCTGAACGCCCCTTGTATTTAACATGACATACATTAGGCAAATCTTGCTGCACATTGGAAAAATATCCCAAAATGCAAATTATAAAACATCAATACACAGGCGATAGAAGATCATATGTTCTTCCAGTGTAATACAGTTACTCCTACAATAGAAATGTTTGAAAAAGGAAATAAAGGTCTTACAGACCATGCACTCTTGATATGTATAGAGCTATCCTGTTGAATTCCCAACCCAAGTGTACAAAACAAGAAGACTTCTAAACTTTCGACCATGCTAGTGGAATTTAAATATTTAGTCTGGATATCTACGGTGTCTACGCCACATCTTCGATATTTCGTGGAAAGATAAAGTGCCAAATGTCGAGGTGGTGTCACGTGCTGGCCGTCAGAGCATGTATTAGCTGCTTAGACAATGCAGACTACAATGGCTTGGCCATGTCCGCTGCGTGGAAGATGGTCGCATCCCAAAAGATACCTTCTACGGACAACTGGCAGATGGCAAAAGTACGGTTGGGCGAACGCAGCTGAGATTTAAAGATGTGTGCAAAAGAGACATGAGGGCACTGAACACAAATCCAGCAATCTGGGAGGATGAAGCTGCCGACTGCACCACGTGGTGATGCTATCTACGACGCCACCTCAGATTGGACGAAAAGAAGCTCACACAGCAAGCGAAAGAGGAAAATAAGCATCTGAGTGCTGTCACCTCAGGGGCGCTTTCTCATAGCCAGTTATGACTGAAGGGGCTATTATTATTATAGTCTTGATATGTAGGAACTTTGCAGTATTCGAAGGGAAACAGTATTATGCCCACTTGTTTTCACAAATATATTTGTAAAAAAAAAAAATAGACACAAACACCCAACAAATAGTAAGGTTCGGAGGAATAGAAGGGGGTGGGGGTGGGGGGGGGTGATAAACGACCGCCAAGGCCTTATCGCTCTACCTTTTCCTACATCTTTCTTATTTTATTTTCTCAAACATTGTGCTCATTTAAATCCCACATTTGCTATTTCATCGTTTTTGATTACTCGCGACTGGTATCTAGAGAACCACATTTGCTCTTTCATCGGTGGTAAAAGAAATTCTTTTGATTGAGTCCCCCATCTGGCATTATCTTTTGAAGTCCACATTGCTTCGTGATAAATCTGGTGAAACACATCTGGTTTCATCAAAATCAGACACATGGGCATGGTACAATTTCGGTGGACTATTGTTAACTTTGATGCGAGCGCGGCTGACACAAAAGGTTAGTCTCTTTATTGCTCGGTCGCTGTCCATACAGGTTGATTATGTCGGGAGACGCCCAGCTTGGCCAGGTGAAGAAGTCATCTCATGCTATTTAAACAAACCGCCATGTAATACAATAGGCGGCGCCGCGACAAAGGGACTTGTTAGCATGCTGGCGACAATGGACAGCGAGTTTTCAGACAGATGACGGACAGGTGGGTTTGTCCAGCTGGCCAATCAGCAAACACCGTGCAGTCTGACAAAGACTGATAGGCAATGCAAACAAAAGTTAGTGGCGGATAGCCCAACCCACTTCAGCCTGTGACACTCGGTGACAGGGGGAGCAACAAGATGACGTCTTAGCTATTGAGGAGAGGCGTAGTTTCACGTCCCAGGCAAGATTTGGTAACATATGGGCGTCTTAGGAATATATGTACCGCGCAGTTCGTTAGATCAGATGAGTCCAGTGTTTTCAACATTGTGATGTAGAGAGAAATCCCTAAAGCATAGCCTGCAATTAATTCAGTGTGGATAAAATATTTCATGCATGGGGTGTATTGTGTTCTTAAAGGATTTTGCGAATGGAAATGAAGGTTAGTAGATCTTATGCATATTAGTAATACTTTTTTCTTATTCTTTATTCATTTTAACCTCAAAGCTAAGTGTGCGATAGAAAGTTTTTCAATTAATTCTTTTCATAAATGATTAATAAAATCAGCAGATTTTCCTCTAAGATGATAGGCTGATAGGAAGTAATTAATAGTTCATACTTCACCGTTATCTAGCTTGTTGAATCATCATCATAGTCTTCCATACGCACACACTCTCATGCACAATATATTTAACACCATTAGAATCGAACTCATAGAGATCAATAGCGAGAAGTAGGATAAATGAAAGTCACCCAGTGATATTAAGTGTGAAAGGTTACGAAGACTTTTGTGTGTCTTCAGTCCATCAGAAGTCTGAGTCTACACGCTACGTGTCTGACGTCTAACCAGAAATAAGTTATCAAAACGGACATTTGGCTAGCAGAATTCGCCATAGGACATTCTTCGTTCCTCACTTAAAAAGGAACATTTCTCGCCCACGATCAAGAAGGTGGATGCAGATTTTTCGTCACCTCATATCACGTGCGCACACGTTCAATACATAATTTTTTTTCCTTAACCAGCGGCACTTTGGCTTTCAGCCCTTCGGCCCAATGACATGTCATTGCGAGGCTGGGGAACCTGAGGACTTTCCTTCCAACCTGGTCAGGAGCTTCGCTCCTTCCCATCCACAGAGGGTTTATCACAGGAGCCGTTCAGGCTATTCAGCCAAATTTCCGGCCGTAAACATTTCTTCAAACAATGACGCACGGGTTTGAACCATGAACACCTTGTCGCCAGTACAATGCCGAAGCCATTACACCAGCGCGGCTCTCATACATATTTAAATTACGCTCAAATCACTCGAAAGCTTACTACATGAGTCAATCTAGAGCTCACAGTTGATTACTTATCCAAATATCAAGTTCAGCTCCATCGGAAGCTTAGCATCTGAAGTCACACTAAAGAGCTCTAAAGTTGAATCTCATATTTATACAAAGTGCAACACACTCTTAAGCGCATTCTAGGAAGCAGACTCCATAGTCAAATCCAGTGCAGCTTACTCCAAGTAAATTTCATGAATCACGAGTACATATTCAAGTTAATGAGTCTACATAGCAAGAAAATTTCGTGAAGATATCTGTTATATGCAAAATTGGGCAGACACCATAAATGTTAAATGTTGTGCAGTAAGGTGTCTTGTCTGGTCTGTTGCTTGCTGTGAGTGTAGATGACGTAAAGTTCCACAGATCTACTATATATGTGTCATGAGGACAGTACATTCACTCACGACGTGAAAGTCATAGAAGTGTGAACTGCTATTGACGTTTCCATCATTTATTTTATGACGCCACAATGACAAGTACTTGAACATCCATATACATAAGTCATAGACACTGCAGGGCATGGTAATCAGCATAAACAAAGTTCCTCAATAAATCATGCCTATATATCATGTACGCTGTTCTCCTATAATTTCAGCTTACAACAGGCTCAGCTCCATATCATCACTTTGTAAGTGTAACAAAATCCACCCTGATACTAGTAGATCAGGTGTGTAAACAAGTCTATCTTAGGCCGCACGGGGAATGGCGGACCTATGTGCTTAGTTCAAGTTGACCTTTGTAAGCATTTATAAGTCTAATCTTGATGAAAGCATAATCGCTGGCATAGCGAAGTTCAAAGGAGCATAATAACTGTTCTCTGGGCCTAGACTGACCGGTATATATATCAATTTAAGGTACGAAGGTACCTGGGTGTATTTCCTAGTAGAAGAGCCTCTCCTGTCTGTAAATAGTGAGCGAGCATACTAACGACAATGTCAAAATCTAAGTGGACTATAGATTTCAATATTAGGAGAGTATTTACCTTGCTTCGGAAATAAAACCACAACACACACGTCTCCAGGCGCTCAGAAACATATAAGGAAAATCCTCATTAGGTAAACTAATGAACAAGAGGACTTCCTTTTCCTCATCAAAAGATCACAGACGCTCAAAGCGTCCTGCTTCGCTCAGAACATTTCTTCGTCTTTCGAACGGAAGCTTTCTCAAACCGCCCTAAAATCTGGACATGCGCAGAAGCGCTCGACCCCTGAGTTCAACTCAAAACGAGCTGATGTTAGACACATATCAAGCAAGATGCAGACCAAATCGCGCCTTATATGGACAGGAATAAACATCAACCAAGGTTGCAAACATTCCAAGCATAATTATACCTACTCTGCCATATAAGGAGAACCACAGACATCGATCTAAAAAATAGACCGCTTGGTTTAAGACACAAGAGGAGGTAACAACTATAGTCAAAATGTAACCTCAGTTTATCAAGAGTAATAAACCTTTGACCACAAAAAATTTAAAGTGATCAAATAAGAAGGGAAAATTTTATATTGCATCTGAAAAATAATCTTTAACAAAATCCAATCTGGCCAATAACCTTCGGAAACTAGACAACTGACATTTTCATACGACAACTGTTAACTGTTGGTCAACGCTACAGAGATATTGTTAAACAGTGAAGGACGGTATATTATCAACGTTCTCAGTACAACAGAAGTTTTCATCAGAACGTTCTCGACGTAAAGATACCCCACTCGAAATAACTTAGAACAACTTGGGACATTCTATGCATAAATGTGAATCATGCTACAAGGGAGAATCATTTAGAGACACATGGACTGTGTAGAATACCTATCATTTTGGTAACACGTATCATATCATTTCATCATCAAGTTACAAACATTTTTTTTAAACGAACAGGAATATTTGGACTTTTTTACTGCATAGCTTTTTTTCAAATGTGTGAATCGTGCGTGAGTGCAGGTGTTCAGGGGGGTGAGGGTGGTGCTGTGTGGGCATGTGTGTGTTGTTTTTTGTTTTTACTTTCCTGTGATAATGTAAATATGTTCTATATGCGAAATGCACACATGTAACATTTTCTTTGAGATCTAATTTTTTTTTTTTTAAAGATGTTACATCAACTATGGTTCTACACTGAATCTTACTCAAGCTCTCTTCCATCAATCTCTTGCTGCAATTCCGTCTCATTCCCACTTCCTTATTTAGCTCGCCACGTTTTTCGAAAGTTTCTAAACTTAGGGATAACGACGCTCATCCGCATAAATGCGAATTAATTGTTTAACGAAGCTGTTGTGTAATGGCTATCAAGGAATGTTATATGCGGGGGCAGTTAGGTTCTTGCTTGGTGAGTATGTCTTCAATCGTTGCTGATGTTTACGCGAATGCTAGGTTGAGTAGACAAAGGGTTAGCATCATACTTTTCACCTGAACACAGCCACACAGTATCGTTCTTAGCTCGTACAACAGTGTTAATAATTAATCAATGAGTTGGTGAAGACTGGTCCACACCCAAATTTATTCACAATAGCTCCAACAATAATTCAGCATAAATAACATTAAGTAGATTGCATTCATTAAGGTCCAGTGTCAGTCCATCGTGGTAAACAATGTAAGAGGCATACAATTCATAAATCTCAATTCTGGCCGTACGAGACTAGCGTTCCGGTTAAAGCAAGCCGTGAACGAAGTATGGCGGCAAATGTAAATATATGCTGACGATCGAAAATGTTTACCTCAAAATACAGTCACAATGCTTCCCATGGAAGCTGTAACCCTTGACGGCCCATAAACACATCTTATACAATCGTGGCGACCAAATCTCATTACAAGCCACTGAGAAAATATATCGAATAACACATTCACCACGGGAACACAACCATGGCACGTCCCGTCAGGGC
Source organism: Oreohelix idahoensis (assembly GCA_024509875.1). Classification (NCBI taxonomy): domain Eukaryota; kingdom Metazoa; phylum Mollusca; class Gastropoda; order Stylommatophora; family Oreohelicidae; genus Oreohelix; species Oreohelix idahoensis. The sequence continues at coordinate 721,465 of JAMPIV010007643.1, read as the reverse complement.
TGTTTACATTTTATCACTCGCACGGGAAACTGACCGCTCGGCTGCGCCTGGGCAGACGATACATACGTCACGTTATATATTTATAGCTAATGCAGACAGCTGTATTTCAGTAAAGGATTGACATACGCCTGAGCGCAAAAGCCGTACACAACAACCACCCCGTCCTCTCGGGGAAAAAAAAAAACAAATGTTTTTTTTTTAAACATTCCCCGAATGAAAGAACGGCCAAAATTAAGTACATCATAATAAAAATCGTCAACCGTAGAACAATAAATTCTCAAAGTCCAGTCGAAGTCAAATCTACTGGAAATATTAATGAAAGTGCATGAAAAAGACTGTCATCAGTCAATACATTATCATAAGAATATGAGAGGCAGAAACAAAGAAATGTAAACTAATAATGCAATAAAGAAAAGATCATCTTGTAATGTATATGTTAAAGTAATGATATCACTATAGCATAAGAGAATTGTTACATAAAGAGAATCAAACTAATAAACATGCGAAATATAAGTAAGGTTATGTCTTTTAGGGAACATTAAGAAGGAAAAAAAAGAAAAAATTAGAAGAATTTATACATCATGTAGTTTTCATACTGATCTATTGGTAAATATGGTACTACATTGTTTCCAATTGGCAACAATATGTCTTTCACATGTGCTTATAGCACTAAAGTAGAGTTATTCATTTGACACGAAAGTAGATTGTTACTAAGCAACAAAATGTTCAGGTCCTGATAGTATGAAGGTATCGAAAGTCAATCATCCAATGTAAATGAGTGTATCACGTAAATACATTTGAAAGTCACGCAGCAGTACTGAATGTCAACCATGCGCTTATATTTGGATCACATAATAATGTTAATTAGTATCGTTAAAGTCTTGTTGAGGGCAGCGGGAGAGTAAATCAGCTAACACATTTTCAGTGCCCGGAATAGCTTGGACATCAAATGCGAACGATTGCATCAAAATAGAATAGCGCGCAACCCTTGGATTCTTGTGGTTCGATTTCATGAGGAATGACAGGGAGCGCTGGTCTGATTGTATAATAAATCTTGATCCAAGAAGGTACCTCTCCAGTTTCAAAACAGCCCAGACGATGGCGAGCAATTCGCGCTCGATTGCTGGATATTTTCTTTCTGCGTCCGTCAGCTTCCGTGATATGTACAAGTTAGGATGAAGTGTACCGTCAAAATTCTGCATCAATACAGCACCAACACCTTTGGAAGACGCATCAGTGCGAAGACAGAATGTCAAATTTTTATTTGGTAACCTCAATATTGGAGGGGTTGAAAATAAACTTTTAATATGAGCTAAGGCTGCTTGGCACTCTTGAGACCAGTGCACATGATTGGGAGAGCCCTTTCTTAATAAAGCAGACAGATCAGCAGTGAGATTGGATAGATTCGAAATGAATCGACTGTAAAATTGAATAAGGCCGAGAATACTGCGCACTTGTTCCTTAGTTGTGGGCACAGATATGTTCAAAATCTTGGACACATTAGACAGTTCAGTTTTAAGCAAACCATGACCAACTCTATGACCAAGGAATGATATTTCTCCAAAACCGACAAAAATTTTAGAAGGTTTGGCAGTTAGATGGTGTGAACGTAAAGTGTCCAGCAGTGAAGTGAGACCTAAGAAATGATTTTCCCAAGAAGTAGTAAAGAGACATTTGTCATCTATATATGTAATAATATCAGACCTGTTAGAAAAAATTTTACGCATCATCCTGACGAATGTGGCAGGAGCATTCATCAGTCCAAAGGACATATAATTCCATTGAAATAACCCCTTAGGTGTTGTAAAAGCAGTAAGGGGCTTAGCAGTTTCCGATAAAGGAACCTGCCAGTATCCTTTAGTGAGATCAAACTTAGTGAAAAAAACAGCTGTAGCAAGTCTTGGCAAAAGGTCTTCTAATAACGGTAAAGGCTCAGCATCAAAGACAGTAATATTATTGAGTTTGCGATAGTCAATACATAGTCTTATATTGTCATCTTTCTTTCTAACAATGACCATCGGGAAAGCAAATGCAGAATTTGATGGTTCGATAATACCCAAACGAAGCATGTCGTCAAGTTCTTTGTTAACCTTATCCTGAAAATGGATAGGAATGGGGTATGGTCGAACTCGAATAGGTCGATCATCCGTGAGGAGGATATCATGAGTGATAACCGATGTATGACCAGGGATGTCTGTCAGCACATCTGGGAAAGATTGAAGAAGATCAGACACCTGCTGACGTTGGTCGGATGATAAATCCGTACAGATAGAAACATCCTTCCACGTCTCAGTAGCAGTTAAAGGCATGACAGGAAGATCCATAGGTAAGTCAGGAAACGCAGATTCTTCCTCCTGAATCACAGACAGGGAAGAAAAATGAGTAGTATGCCTTGTGGGTTCATTTACTGCATGAAAGACAACCTGAATATCTTCAGGCCGAGTATGGAATTCTTTGAGCATGTTTATATGGAAAGTTTTGTTTTTTCCCTTAACGTCAAGTACATAGTCAACATCAGAAATGCGTGAAATAACTCTGTAAGGACCACTCCAAGCAATGAGTAATCTGTTGTCCTTTCTAGGAAGAAGCACAAAAGCTTCATCCCAAGGCACCAGGTATCTTAGTCGTCTGTTACGATTCTGAAACTGACGAGCTTTTTCTTTAGCAGTTTCAGAAGATGCTGTTGCCAACTGACAAGCATCAATTATCTTACGTTGGAGGTTTACGACATACTCGTAAGATGACTTGGTGTCTTGAGTCATTTCTGAGTCAGTGAGCAAATCTTTAATAAGAGACATAGGACCTCTAGGTTGAGCTCCGAAGACAAGCTCGAATGGCGAGAAACCGGTCTGTTCATTTGGTACCTCACGGTACGCAAACAGCACGGCGGGTAAAACCCTGTCCCAGTCTTGTGGATAGCTGACTGTAACTTTTCCTAATAATTGTTTAAGCGTCCTATTTAGCCGTTCTACCATACCATTGCTCATTGGATGGTACACGGAGCTAAGCGATCTGTCAATGTTTAGTTGTTGCATAACACCAGTCATGGCCTCGGAGACAAACTGAGTACCTCTGTCTGATAGAAGTTTTCTAGGGAAACCTAGCCTGGAAAAGATTAAGAAAAGAGCATCAGCCACGTCTGAGGTGGTGATATTCTTCAGAGGTATAGCCTCTGGCCAGCGCGTGCACATGTCAATACATGTGAGGACATACCTGTGTCCTCTAGCTGACATAACAGGAAGTGGGCCAATAATGTCTAAGGCCATCTTCTCAAAGGGACGTACAGGTATATCTGAAGCCTGTATCGGTGCCATGTGATAGGCTCCCTTTGCTTTGACCTCCTGGCAAGTAACACAGGAGCGACAATACGTAGCAACATCCCTAGATACACCAGGCCAAAAGAAGGAAGAGAGCACTCTGGATCGTGTCCTAGAGTAGCCCATGTGTCCAGCACAATGAGAATCATGGGCGTGTTGAAGGATATAAGTTCTAAACTGTTTAGGAACCATGACCTGTTGTTTAAGAGCAGAAGAATCTTTAAACATTCTGATCAGGATACCATTCTTAAGGATATACCATTGACGAGTGGCATTATTTACAAGCATATCCTCACCACTTACCAAACGAAAAAATTTCTGCAAAGAATCATCATCTCTTTGCAGCGTTGCAAAAGATTCTTTGTTAATAGTAGCATGAAAATCATAACCCTGATTTTCAGGCACAATGTTATCAATCGTTTGAGCTTGTGCTTGAGCCCTTGTTGTTACTGCATTCGCAGTTAAAATGTTTTGCCGTTCCCACTCAATAATTTCACCAGGTGTGCAATCTTTGCCACCGTGGATACGGCCAACAATAAGGTCAGTGATTGGGTTTTTTAAAAGACACACTTTAATTCTCCCTGTGAAAAATTGAGTTGCTATGTGAACAATAGCTGTGGGATAGAACTCTACTGTTCCCCCAAATGTGACACATTTAACAAAATCTCCAGTGGAGCATGATGGGTGCACTAGAGATTGGCGAACTCCTACCGTTGTGCAACCAGTATCTCTGAGCACAGATACCTGCGAATCGTTTAATAGGCCCTTATGAAAGTTTAAGGTGCCTGTGCCATCATGAGCAGCAAGTGCTGTCATCGTAAGAAGTGGATGACCGCATCTTAATGTAGATACCACATTAGGCTGAAATAAAGTTCGGCAATCAGGACACTGCGAAGCAGCATCAAAGTCAAAAAAAGAACAGGCAGCAGCCTGATTTACCAAAGGATTACTTTGAGTAGCACTAGATGTATCAGCAGATTGTGCTGAGTTAGCATGATAGTTTGTACGTTCAACGCTCCGAGAGCGGAAAGGATGGTTATCATTCTGATTATTATAGGAATAATTCCGGTTTCTATTGTCCTGTGAATAATTAGACCTTCTAGGAGTTGCATATTGGTTACTGTATCTATTACCATTCCAATTTCCCCTACTCCTGAAAAAATTATCATTTCGTTTCCATCCTCTCTGTGGTTGGAATTGGTTCTGTTGTAGTCCCCGAAATTGTCTAAAATTTCCTCTAGACGGGGGAGATTGATTATCGTAAGAGTTACCACCTTGAAAGTACCCATAGTTATTACCTCTACCACGAACAAAATTCCTGTCGAGACTCTGAGACCTTGGTCTTATGTTTTTGTTGTTCCAAGATGACGCTAATGCCACAGGTAGAGCCTCTTTGATGTGAGAGTTACTCACACATGTGCCTGGGTGAGCGGTAATAAACTGTCTTCCCAATTCTTCCATCAATGTCAAATCCGTAGGTTTCCGTTCATGAAGGTATGATAGGAACTGCTGGTTAACAGAAGACAACATTTTGTCTCTGAGCATTAAGTCCATTAGTGCCTCATATGTTTGTGGAATTTTCGCTAATTCACCCCATCTGTTGAATGTTAATTTAATGGCAGCAATAAATTCCGAGAAGTCCTTCCCTGTTTCTGGCAACATGGTCTTAAAACGCATGCGATAGCCATTTTCATCCAATTGGTAAAGTTTAAGCAATAAAGCTCTGGCAGCTTCATAGTTATTCCTACTGGGACCGTCCATGGTACAAACCGAAGTTAATGCATCCCCTGTGAGGAATTCCATCAATCTACTACACCATTCAGATTTATCAATTTCATGGGCCTCACACACAGTCTGAAAGCGATTAAGGAAGCAAGAAATATCGTCTACGTTGGGTTTGAAAGTAGGCAAACGAAATCTACCAGATCCTGAAACATGTTTGTTTGAGGAACTTTGACTCTCAGAATTGTTTTGTTTAATATTTAGCAACTTCCATCGCAAGTATTTTCTCTTGGCTGGCTAAATCTTCAGCTCTTCTCTTCTCAGATAATTCTTCATTTCTTTTTTCTCTGGCCAATTCTTCATTTCTATTTTCTCTGGCTAATTCTTCATTTCTATTTTCTCTGGCCAATTCTTCATTTCTTTTTTCTCTGGCCAGTTCTTCATTTCTGTTTTCTCTGGCCAATTCTTGAGCCCTATGTTTCTGATATTCAGTCATAGCAAATTCTTTTAGGGCTTCTCCTTCCATGCCAAAGGCTTTACCTTGTTTCACAAAATAGTCCAAGGTAGCCATTTTGTATCAATGTATACAAGTATTAAGTAATTGTCAGATTTGTATAATCAATAATATTAATGGCTATTAACAATGCAATCAATGAATGGTAAGGAAAAAAAATAATGAAAAAGACAACAAATATAAATATAGATAAGAGAAAAAAAAATACTATGGAGCAGAATAAAACACTAAGCGACAAAAGACATTACCAGTAAGCAACAAAAGAGAATATAAATGTCAAACTAAAGAGGAAAAATACAGCAAATTGAAACACGCTTACTGCTAAGTCAGAACAACACAGGACCAGAGACACGGTGTATAAACATAAAATTTGTATATAACTGAGAGATAGCAAGGAGAGACCAACAGATACGAACAAAATTAGTGCAAGTAAAGCAGAAATACTATACAATGACAACGCACAGAACACAAGACGTCACACCTATACAGACAGTGGTCGAAGAAAACCAGACAGAGGACCTAAGTCGCACGGCGAATATCAGCCGGATATTCCACTGTTGGAAATCTACAAGCAAACCTAACAAAACATCCGGTGTGAGCCCATTGAATTAATGAGATGAACCTCTTGCACCGAATCACCTCCCAACCAAACCCACAGGGACAAACAAGCTAACAGAAAGGTACAGATATAACATGCAAGAAATAAGAACGAGCTCAGACCAATTTAGCACAGTTCACAAAAAGTGCACATAAAGCCAATTAGCTTGGGGCCAAGGATGGTGAATCTGTCGCACAGCATCTCCTGGACAGGTTGTCAACGTAGCAAGGGCACATCACAGGTCGAGCAGCAATAATGTAGTTATTAAATATCCAAATAGAGCAGGAAGGACGACATCATTGTAGTTTTTCTTACAGAAAGTTCAACTTGATAATGTTGGGCCTTGAAAACTTGACAAAACAGGCGTGTAGCAGCAGCCTGATTAATAACATGTACATCAGAACTTGATTTAAACAAGGAGCATTCACTGGGACTCTGCTGTAACGTCTTTCTTCAAAACACAATAATTTGACCAGTTGTACAATGAGCAGAAAAATTTCGTCACAGTCATGTATTTCCACCCGCATCAATTTCATGCCATGCGCAGAGGAAAGTATGCAAAACAGTTCATAATGCATAAACAATAGACAACATGGTGTGGTTTCACTTTGTCCGATGTTGTTGAACAGTCCAAAAAAAAAATCGTCCACACATTGGCCACCAGAAATCTGTTGTGTAATGGCTATCAAGGAATGTTATATGCGGGGGCAGTTAGGTTCTTGCTTGGTGAGTATGTCTTCAATCGTTGCTGATGTTTACGCGAATGCTAGGTTGAGTAGACAAAGGGTTAGCATCATACTTTTCACCTGAACACAGCCACACAGTATCGTTCTTAGCTCGTACAACAGTGTTAATAATTAATCAATGAGTTGGTGAAGACTGGTCCACATCCAAATTTATTCACAGTAGCTCCAACAATAATTCAGCATAAATAACATTAAGTAGATTGCATTCATTAAGGTCCAGTGTCAGTCCATCGTGGTAAACAATGTAAGAGGCATACAATTCATAAATCTCAATTCTGGCCGTACGAAACTAGCGTTCCGGTTAAAGCAAGCCGTGAACGAAGTATGGCGGCAAATGTAAATATATGCTGACGATCGAAAATGTTTACCTCAAAATACAGTCACAATGCTTCCCATGGAAGCTGTAACCCTTGACGGCCCATAAACACATCTTATACAATCGTGGCGACCAAATCTCATTACAAGCCACTGAGAAAATATATCGAATAACACATTCACCACGGGAACACAACCATGGCACGTCCCGTCAGGGCTGTTTACATTTTATCACTCGCACGGGAAACTGACCGCTCGGCTGCGCCTGGGCAGACGATACATACGTCACGTTATATATTTATAGCTAATGCAGACAGCTGTATTTCAGTAAAGGATTGACATACGCCTGAGCGCAAAAGCCGTACACAACAGAAGCTTACGTTTCATTGGTTGAGAACCCAGCATTGCACACTAAGCTTGGAGAAGTCACTTTAGCCCCAGGCATAATTCTTTGGCTTTGACTTGGTTGACTGCATGCAGAAGGATTGTCACAAGATGGATTTTGGGGTGACCTCTTTCAGATATCTCTTTCACTACGGCAGTAATCAGTTACATTTTTGTACTGATTTTATTGCGATTTTTTCCGAGTCGCACTCTTTTCTTTCTCTGCCCACTGTAGCAGATATTTTGTATTTTGCCTCTTACACCCCTCTGAGAGATAAGTCATCACGTCTGTTTGTTACCCGTCCCTTCCCTAAACCTTTGAAGGAGCGGCAGAGATAATATTAACGACAGGCATATTCTCGCGTACCCAACCTTGGCCGGTACCGATTAACACTAAAAAGCGCCAGCATATTATTCTACTTGCTGATAAGGCCAGGGTATGTGACAGATCAGAGATTACTTGTCTGGGCGACACATTTTGGACAGACAAGGATGACATAAGCGCTTCCTGTCCGACTTGTTGTGACAAGATTACTTTCGATAAAGTAATAATGTTTTACATCGGAAACACATTGTCGTATGAGATTACAGATATAATAGTAAGTTCGCCTGCCAGGGATTGGATATTTTCATGCCATATATGCTATATACGGAAGACTTGACCTCTACATTATGTTCAAAATTGTTCCATGTAAGGAATATTTTGAAATCGCTTTCCTCTTTCCCGCCCCCCCCCCCCCCCACAACTTTTTTGTTTGAAATGATTGGCTCTTTCTTAGCTTCGTCACAAACAGATGCGGAGGCAGGACAGTGAATATAACCTAACACGTTTCAGTGTTAAGACACTGTGAAGATCGCTTGCCAAGATGACACAACCAGACCTTGCCAGAGTGAAGCCTAGAATTCAGAATTCCATTTTATCAGACCGGACTTTCTATTTGAGTATTTATCAGGACTTACAAAACCAGCCCAGGAAATCTCTATCATTTTAAATAAGGAAATCCGGAATATCTGAGGAAGCTGATCACACAAAGTCAGTGAGGGAATTAAAGTTAAAATTAACGACCTTAAGTACGCGTGTAAAAAGGCATCGGCTAGTGCCTTAGCTTCATTCATCTGAGCAAAAAGTCTATGCGCCAGGATTGGCGTACGTTGGCATTTTACATTCTATATTTTCATTACTAACATGTGAACTAATATGTATATATTACCATGTGAATATTAATATGTGAAAATCGCTAGTGGATGTCCCAGTCATTTGAGGCTGGCAACCTCAGCGCATAGAATGATGATTTCATGAACCACCACTGCGCGGGCTGGTGACTGCTTTATTGCTAGTTTCTTACACAGAACTAAAAGCATAAGTAAGTCCCAAGTTCCTTATGGAGCAGGGAAGGAAAGATGAAAGAAATGATGTACATTTTAATTATCATACTTACAGTTTCAAACCAGTGTAACAGTAAATGTAAACATATTCTATCTGTACTATTAACCTTTTCATTTAAATGTAAAGTAACTATAAAAGCTATTCAATTTAAATGTAAAGAAAGTTTTCTCTCTAGGGAGTTAATTTAATTTTCATGGAGGGTAAATTATGAGTTAAATGGGATGGTGGAATAAGAAAGGGGAAACATTAGTCAGAAGAGCGTTTCGTTTCTATTCTTTTACCATAGTTGGTGGTGGTACCAGTTGAAGGGTACTATCTCTGGAACAAGAAGGGAACAGTGGCCTGAGCTTTAAGGCGAGGGACCAACTTTATAGACTCTCCCTGACACTTCTGGGAATGAGCTGCACCCAACAAACTTGAACAGCGACGAGCGTGAGCAGTGTAAAAAGAACAAACCCAGCGGAAGAAGAAACAACCACTGGCAGCTAAGTGCAATATATAAGCTGCCAAAGTGAACTTTTTTCACAAAACCCACTATCAATCTATGATGAACCTTTTCGTTTAAACTGTTCAAGTATTTTCAGACTGTTAAAACTAAAGTGATTATTAAATTTTGTTATTTGTAATTTTTTACAAATTTAACTTCGGTTTAATCATTTTAAATGCACTGCATGTTTGTCTCAGTCAATTTACTAAACACATTCTAAACAGAGCTATACCAGAATAATAAGAATTCCACAGAGTAAATCAGAGGTGGGGGCTTGAACGAGCTAAGATTAATGATTGCTTAATTCTTCACAAAATTTTTCGGCAGATTCTAGATTTAACGTGCTCTGCCAATGCAGCATCGTTTTCGCATATCTGAATATCTTGTGGACACTCCATTGAGATAGAAGCGTCATTACCCTTCTATTTACAAATCTGCCAAGAGTAATCTTGTGCGAAGGTAGACACCTTTGAAGCCCATATTACATACTATTGAGTTTTGGCTACTGTTGGACCACTAATGCAAAGCAGGGGAGGCATTACCGTCACAAGGATCTCAGTGTGGACCCTGCGATAGGCAGGAGAAGCTGAGAAGTGGCTCTGAGCAGGACGTGACATTTCCTTGTGAGAGCTCAGAACAGTATTTTAGCTCTGCATTGTTGGAGATCCCCCGGGGAATGCACAGTATGCCACACACTTCTTACTCCTAGCTTGGGACCACATGTGACGATCCTTTAAATGCAAGCCAAGCTGGAGAAAATGGAGCTTATGACTTAAACTCAACACGCTTCGGAATTGCAGAAAAGCCACAGGAAAAGTCTAGATCTACAGTGTAGATAATACCATGGAGTCTTCAACTTGGTATTGGCTGCTAAAGAGTGAGAAGCTCAGCAGCCCTAGTTAAACAACAACAATATATGGTATAACGAAAAAGACGATGTTATATTTGGAGTTACAGATTATATTGTTTAGGACGCCCAGCAACAGCGATTTAACTGCACTTTTAAAGAAATGCACACATTTTTTTTTTAAATGTTTGCGTGCTGTAAATCTCTGATAGCTATTTCATTAAGTATTTGCATATTCTAAGAAAATTACCAGAGTGCCTTGTTCTTGATGTATGTTAAACTATGTCTTTCACAGCATGGGCACACTACCAACCCACTAACGTGAATATTCAATCGATAGATACATAAATCAAATGGAATGTCTTTTAAACATTTCTAGTTACATAAAAGACTCTTGTAGGGCACATAAAGTACGACCACGGAATCTCGTCGACACAGAGTATTATTAATCATTACTGACAAAAAGAACGAAATCGATTTAGTAATGGCTGCTCGCCCTACCATGGCGACGAAAATAAACAAACCAGTGTGTAGCGAGCGACACACAGCCGAGAAAAAAATCTTTCGAGAGGGTCTGGTGTTATCTTTTTTCTATAAGAATTGAAATATACTTCCATTAGTGGATTTTCTGATTTAATAGTAAGTATAAGACGTATTTTCTGTGGCTTGTAACGCATGTTATACTGCACTCTAATGTCCGTATTAGATCAATAAGACTTTAGCTTGGCTTATTTTGTGACCTACGATTTATAGGACTCGAAGGAAAGTGTGTTCTTCGGGGTTAAAAGCAACAGGGATATTTGTATTTAGCTATCGCTTTCATATTCCTTGTTCAAGATCACCAATAAAATTGTTATTGTTATTATTATCGTGGCTCATAATCGAAATCTTTGCAAACCCATCATTGTCTCGTCTCCCCCATCAAGTGTCGAAGGTTATGAATGCTGATCGTTCCTAAAGCTGGCTGGTTAAATACACGTATGGCCCATCCTCCCTCACGCCCATCACTCCTAGTTTTACGTGTTATGGCAAATTTCAGTAGTCTATGCCGTGTTGATTCACTAACCTTTTTTTTTCTTTAATTTAATTTAATTTGTATTTATTTATTTTAAATACTTTTATTTTTTAAGCATTTTTTAAATATTTTTATTTATTAATTTTTATTTTAATCACCTGCAGTATCGTTCTCTAACACACAGAGGTTCTCAGCCGTTTTTAGTTTTGGCTCATTCCCACCTCCCCTTTTCTGAGCCCCATTTCCTTCTGTGCCGCCCCTCCCCTCCCCCCTTCATTGCTGCTGTTAGCTGAAAAAAAAAAATACTATCTTACTGTGGCCCCTGGGAAGGGGTGGCATACGTTGAGAATCACTGCTTTAACAGACGATCGTTACATTGGCACTTCTCAACAGTTTGCAAATTTATTTATTTATTTATCTTTAAAAAAAATTTCCGTATGACCACTAGTTTTCAGTGATAACTTGTCCAGCGGCACATCAAGTTAAGAATTAAGTCAAATTCATAATAATTACTACCTTTCAGCTCCCCGAGGAGCACAGACCTTTAACAAGTGCATGATAAGCCTTTCTGTCCTGTACCACCGTCCAAGGTCTTTCTGTGTCTTCTATTTTCTGTTCATTTCTGTCTCTATTTCTCTTCTCCGTGTCTTTTTTTGTCCCTTGTTTTTCTCTTACCATACATTTTCCATAACACGTTCTGCCTTGTTGTGCTATCAACCTGCTTCCTTAATATGTGGCCTATCCATCCCCAGCTTCCATGTCGCGAGATGGATGTTGGATAGAAAATTAGAAAGTGGTTCCCAGAAATGGAGAAGATAACTGGTGAACTAGTAGTAGGGATTGCACAGGACAAGTCAGGTAGTTAACTGCACAGTTCTAGATGGTAGCTGTAGAAGAAAGCTGTGTAGTAAGTCACCTTCTCGCTAGACCTATCCTATGCTCCAGGGGTGTTATATAAATATGTGAGTGCAGCTCGTATTTATTCCCTACCAATTTTAAATTATTAATATTTCTTTGACCACACAACAAAATTATAACTGCAAATTTAAATAATTCAATAACTGCAGGTATAAATAAATCATTGCACTTTATTGATAAATGATGTACAATTTTTTAAAAGTAGCACCGTGGTATGATGATAGGAAACTCTTTACAGAGCGATACAACAGGAGGCAATCTGATCATCAGAAGATTTCTCTCCGTCGAACAAGTGTTTCGGCCCTGTATACTCCTTTACACACTAAGGGGGGCGGGCCCACTTGGGTCATGACTCCCAAGTGTCTCAGCCTCCTGTTGTCTTGTATCGAAAATGAACCCATTTCACTTTGGTAGCAACTTTAAAATTCACAACTCCGCCAGCCGTGGAGGCAATTGTGAAAGTAACAAAGAGAAGACAAATTATTCCGTTCGTTCCGTCGCACACCACGGCTAGGGACAGACACTGACACACCTGCGCGAAGCCGACAAGGCTAGCCACTGTGCGCTAGCAACTGAAATTATGTGCCCAACACCTCTTATAATATACGCCGCGTGTTGCCCGTCAGTCTCAGCGCTTTCACCAGTACACCGAAAAACTCAACGTATTGTGGACTAGAAAAATTCCTGATGTTTTCTGTACCGCAGAGTTTACTGTCACGATTCCCATAGCCCATTGCGGTTGTTCCACAGCCAGCATGATGCCTTTTTGGTCTTTTGGTATATCAAAATCTTACAATTTTTCACACAAAGAAACAAAAAAAGTAAATTTGTCACTGTTTGGTCCTTTTCATCATGTCATTTTAGAATTTCGTGTTTGTTTAGGCTAACAGAAGATGGTGATCTGTGATTGCACATTGGCTAACAGAAGATGGTGATCTGTGATGGCACATTGGCTAACAGAAGATGGTGATCCATGATGGCACATTGGCTAACAGAAGATGGTGATCTGTGATGGCACATTGGCTAACAGAAGATGGTGATCTGTGATGGCACATTGGCTAACAGAAGATGGTGATCTGTGATGGCACATTGGCTAACAGAAGATGGTGATCTGTGATGGCACATTGGCTAACAGAAGATGGTGATCTGTGATGGCACATTGGCTAATGCTGCGGTACAAGAACCAATAAATAATTAGAAACAACAAAGTGGCGAGACAGGTATAAAAAAGACCCAGAAGACGTGCTTGATTTGAATCGTCCAATCTGGCCTTTGCAGTATCATTTATGTTGGAGGAGACGGCTGTGTTCGGGGACTGAGTGACATACTCCTATCGGCACTTGATCTAAATCAGTGTGCGATTCCATGTATAATAAATATATATAAGAACCCCGAAGACTTCCTGCAAGAGGACCAACTGTAGTGGTGGTTCCATGCTCCGTAAGAAGCTGAAAAAGCAGAAGAATTAACTGAAAAAAGAAGGCAAGAAGAAATACAATTGTCTGAAGAGCTGGCCGTGTCCGAAAACAGGTTCAGGAAGGATAACTTCTACGTGATCAAAAGATTGTCCTTGCGCATTATGGATAAACATTGCAAATGCTAAAATCACTGGGAATTGACGACGTTGCATCCTAAATGGCAAACTGCGCTCGCTCGGTTCTAAGTCAATGGGAGGAATTAAGACTCGTTCTCCCTTACTACGAACTTGCTTCATAGTTCGAGGAATTTCAAGATTCAAGATTTTCGAGATAGTAGAATCCTCAGGTTTAAGAAATTCACCTCCTACTTTATGACCAAGAAAAGAAATTTCAGTGAATCCTAGCTTGATCCGTTACTGATTTATATTTTCTCTTGTTCTTAGAAAATTTCTATTTTAGGAAGACAATTTGCAGTAATTTGGGATGGAATGCACTTCATTTAACTCAAAAGAATACAGTTTTGCAGAATAAATATGTTAACTCATGTGCACTGGATAGATACTGTGGGGGGGGGGGGGAATTTATATACATGGGAGGATGAAGCTGCCAACCGCACCAAGTGGCGATGCTCCCTACGGCACTACCTCAGATTGAGCGAAAAGAAGCTCTCACAACAAGCAGAAGAGAAGAACGCGATGAAAGGAACACAAAGTAAAAAAAGCAGCATAATTGGGCACAAATTTTGTTTCCCACTTCGCTCTTGTCGAAGTTCGTCTCGTGGAACATTGGCTTAGGTGACTTTGTTTGTGTTTTTATAAGAAGCCGTACTTATCTTGTTTGACACGTTGTAGTAGCTGACTTCTCTTGGTCGTTTAAACATCTGGACATCGAAGACGCTATACTTGTGCCAGGAACAGTGTTGGTCCACTGTTAAACAGTTCAAAATTTCCAAAACTGTGTCACGTTTGTCGCCACTAGTTGAACCTGCAAAATATGACCAGCTTATGGAATCTGTAGTTTAAAGCAAGACGCCCATCTGATGGTGACTGGCCACTGTTGACCAGACTCCTCATTTAGACAACATTGCCTTGAAGCTGTGGTTAACGTCAGGCATAAAGGGGTATGTCGTATAACAAAACAATACAATAAAAAATTTTTAACATCAATTAATATATATTTTCCAAACCTAGTCATGATTACTCCCCTTTGAATTAGCATTATGGCAAAGTTAGCAAAATTGTTTCCACTACAGTATATAGACAAAATGTGCCGAAATAAAAGACAAGAAATAAAAAGAGAAGAAGAACTTGTTGAGCACCGCCCCCAAAAGCAAAGCTCTAAAAGGACTGTAAGCTTTTACTGTAAGCGTTGTTCAGTCCTAACAAGGACTTCTATCTGAGCCAATGATTTCCAGGATTGAGGTTATATAGTGGTGGAAGCCATCTTCCCTTGGGCACAAGGCAAAATATAGACATGAGGATTTATATTAAGCATAACTTTAATTTTAAATATTCATTATTTTTAAATGTACATTAATTCACGAAGATATTTTGTAAGCTTTTTAGGGGTTACTTTGAAGTCTGCGGCTTTTTGAAGCATCGATCTACAAATCGCTTACAATAGCGGTCAGTCATGGCTTCTTCTCAGTTATCTTGTTTTGTTGTGGGTTAAAACCTCTAACAATAAGAGTCGGCTCTCTGGATATCTTCTCAGCTCTGTCAGATTTTGAAGTGATTTCGGGAATTAAGGAACTTTTTTTTTAGTTTAATGATGACAAATATCCCGTTCAAAGTAAGGAACTGTGCCCGAGCTCAGGCCTAACCCTTGCTTTCTCAGAGGTCCGCGTCTGAGTTCACTTTTGCTCTTGTAAACTTGCAGGGGATTTTAATGCTGTTGTGCGATTTTACCGACAAAATAATAATTTCCTCGTTAAATACCAAAGGTAATTATATCTCACTGCCATAATTACACGTATTTGTAGTTGCTGTTCAAATCCCCAAAAGAAATGTCCTGCTCGGAGTATTAACCATAAAGTTATAGCAGAATTCATAATTTACCATAAAGACACTAGTTTACGTGGCAATTCAAGAGTGTCTTGCTCGTGTTATGACATTCCTCTTCTCGTCTGATCTTATGTTCCACTGACATCTAACTAGTTCTCTTCATCAGTTCCACATTGGTTTAACTATTCTTCGCAAGAACCCATTTATGAAAGTGGTAACTTCGTAGTGGTTGTTTCTGTTGTTCTCCGTGTTTCATAGCCATACAATAGGACTGACGACATTTTAGTTCAAGATTTATAATTTTTTTTTCTTAATTTCTTTTGATTTCCATACATTTTCCATTGTAATGAAAGCTCCTCTTGTCTTTTGTATCCTTATTTGATATCATTTCCTGTCTCTCCAACTCTGTCTATATTGTTACCAAGATATATATGATTCTACATCTTTGGGTACCAGAACAACTCTGGGAAGGTTAAGGCGGCCGGCGTGATGTTGACCACATCACCCCTAGTGTGCCGATGGTCAAGAAAATACGGGCCTAACACCGTATTTCCAATATGCCTCAATTGGCGTGTAACGGGATCCTTTACCCTTTACCTTTTACATCTTTAGTGGTATTTCTTTTTCTTTACGCGCAACCCTGTTATCGTTTCCATCTTTAATTCTCATTATCATTGTCTTTTCCCAGTGTATTTTCAAACCAAACTGTTGTGACCTCTCATGAAGTTTTTTCATTGTCATCCATCTGGTTGCGATTATGGAACGGAAAAGCTAAGTCGTCGACAAAATCTGGATCGTCAAGCTGTTTTGACAGTGTTGATATTTACTGTTGTGTATAGTAACTGTTGCTAGATGTAATGAGACGTGGCTGGCTGTCAAACATTCTCACATAATAAAGCATAATCACGAAGCCTGAACACATTGGATACAACTCGACACGTTTAATCAACCATGTTATTAGAAGCAGAGAACAGGAAGAGGTAGTTAGCATAAGGGCAAGTAACTCTTGTAGAAAGCAAAATAACCATGGAGACATATATACTAACGACCCCATCTACAGACAGGGTCTGCCGAATTCCATTCGTTTTTGTTATTGTAGTTGTCTTTATAACCCAAAGAATTGTTTAGCCGCAGCTTATCCGCAAAATGTATTTTTTCCCCCTATCCAGCGGCACTTTGGCTTCAGCCCTTCGGCCCAATGACATGAAACAAATTTAATGGCATTGTGAAGCTGGGGAGCCTGTTGACTTTCCTTCCTACTCAGTCAGGAGCCAAATGTCCGTGCCATCTCCGTTCTCTCCCATCCACAGAGGGTTTGTGCTCAGGAGCCGCTCAGGCTACTCCAGTCCCCGGTCGAAGGCACTCTTCATATGTCTTCGCCAGGACTCGAATTAATCCAGTCCAAGTCCCGGTCGAAGACACTTTTCCAAATGTTCTCGCCAGGGCACGAATCTGGATCACCCGATCGCCAGCGCACTGTAGTAACTACTGCGCTAGCACGGCTTCTCTGCAAAATGTATATCGTCTAGTGCAGGGGTCCCCAAAGGGGTCGATATTGGCATCCTGGGGGGGGGGTCGATACGCCCAAGTGAATCGATCGGGGGGTCGACTGAACCTGGAAGAGCGTGGTGACTTACGACTAAAACTCACCAATAGTCAACCAAATATTAATGCCTTTGTTAATACTCATCAGTCACATCCTACTCATTGATTAATTTAATCAGTTCAATTCAAATGCAATGTTAATTTATCGTACTGCAATAATTACTTCCTCATTTTTTTTCCCCGGATATCGATTAATATTAAACTATTTCACGAATGCGTAGAGGTTCCAACAAGTTTGGGGACCCATGAACATTGAGCAAAGCATGTAGCATACAGCGTGTAGTGTGCTGAAGTTTCTAGCCTGCTGCGTATAGCATAGAATATAGAAGTGAAATGTGTTTATTTAAAATATAGGTGCAGTATTATTGGATGTAGCCTGTGCGTTACCAGCGCCCGACAGGGGCGCAAAGAGTAGTAACACCGTAATTTGCCAGGCAATGTCAATAAATGTGACCAAGGAGGGTTGGGTATGGGACTAGTTACCATATCTTGCAGAAACTTTAAGCCACAAAAACTTCAACAATAATTATTGCGACCTGGAAAGGCGCTGTGTGGATGGTACAGGACAGGAGGGATTGGCTTGCGCTTGTTAAAGACTTGTGATACATAGGAATCTGAAAGGTAATGGTGATGATGATGATACAGATGACGACGATGATGATGATGAGAAGATGGTGATGCTGATAACTTAGTGTAGTAACGTTGGTTTTCTCTCTTCTGTACAGAAATCAGAATCGCGGAACATGTCTTGTGCTGGAAAGATTCCACAAAAGAACGGAACACAACAAAAGTACGTTCTGCAGAGTAAGACGCCTAATGCCATCGTGTGTACAAAACTATACTGTCTTTCACAGTAACTATCACTAGTGCTACAACTACTACTGCTACTACTAATACTTCTATTACAACAACAACAACTACTACTACTACTACTACTACTGCTGCTGCAGCTCGTACTACTACTACTACCACTACTACCGTACCATTACTACTACTACGACCACCATTACCATACCACTAATGCTGCTGCTACTGCTACTACTACTTCTTCTTCTTCTTCATCTTCTCCGCCTTCATCTTTTCCAAAGAAAGAACGGAACACAACAAAAGTGCGCCCTGCAGAGTAAGACTACTAAGGGCATCGTGTGCACACAACTACACTGCCTTTCACAGTAACAACGACAACTATTGCTACTACTGCTATTAATACTATAACTGCTGCTGCTACTACTACTACTACTCCTACCACTGTTGCTGCTACGACTACTGCTATTACTACTACTTCCACTACTACTACTATTGCTGCGCTAATACTACTGTTACTACTACCACGACCACTAATATTAATATTATTACTACTACGACCACTACTACTACTATTACTACTGTTACTACCACTACTACTACTATTACTACTACTACTACTACCACTATTACTACTATCACGACCACCGCTACTACTATTACTACTACTACCACTACTACTACTATTACTACCACAACCACCGCTACTACTACTACTACCACTACTACTATTACTACTGCTACTACCACTACTACTATTACTACTACCACGACCACCGCTACTACTATTACTACTACTACTACCACTACTATTACTATTACCACAACCACCGCTACAACTACTACTACCACTACTACTACTATTACTACTGCTACTACCACTACTACTACTATTACTACTACCACGACCACTGCTACTACTATTACTACTACTACTACCACTACTACTACTATTACTACCACAACCACCGCTACTACTACTACTACCACTACTACTACTATTACTACAGCTACTACCACTACTACTACTGTTACTACTACCACGACCACTGCAACTACTATTACTACTACTACTTCTGCTGCTCCTCCTACTATTACTACTATACTATTACTACTACTCAGTGGCGTCACTAGGGTTGGTGTCACCCCCATGGACCCACTCCCGTACCAGACCATACAGAATCATTAGTAATGTTTTTTGTACTATTGTTACTTGTAAATCGTAATTCACGTATATCCCTGAATGTAATGGCAATAGTAGTGACATAAACAATTAGCGAAATAAAAATTACACCTTTAAATTACAAAATTTCATTGCTGTCATGAGATGAAAATGTGTCCTGATTCAAATACTAAGGGAACCAGGAATCACATTCAATTTTAATTACAAGTATATGTACAGAATTTCTCAATATGAATATTGTAGTGACATATATCATTAAAAGTATCCTATGTGTGTCAGTTGTGTAGTAGTAATATGAGGTAATACTGGTTTTGTTTTGTTCAAGCTCTGTTGGTATTTGTCATCATGAACATCAATAGTTTTGTCTTTATGGGAACCTATTATTAGAGAATGTTCTCAGTTTCATGATATTAAGAAACAATTTACTTCCCCTCTTACGTTTATGTTTTACAATGTTGATTTTAAGATGGGGGCGTACATAATTTTGAGCTCAAGATGGCAACTTCAGCTTATTCTTTGCGTGATGGCGGCTAGGAATAGACTCCTCTGCTCGATTTCTCCCCTGTGCTCTGGAGACACCTCACTGATAGCTAAATGGACCAAGGAGTATGCTGTCCGACTCTGGATTCAGCAAAGCTCTGACCAGGTGCTGCTCAATAACGTCAAGACCACGGTCCCTGAAAACAAGAAGGATGTACCTTCTACTTCATAACTAATTGATACTCTAGTTCTACACTGAGCACAATACATCACAAACATTGAGTTCAGAGCGTTAGGCCAACTGTCAGCTTCATCTGAAATACTTTATACCAGTATTAACCTCCTTAATGGTTACTACGCCTCTGCAATTCCAGCATTATTTCTTTCTAGTCAATCAGCTAGGTGTCAGTGTACTGTTTGGCCATTCCATGCCGTTTTACTTTCCTCCGACACCTTCTGTTCAGGCTGGAGCATTATAGGCTTTACATCATGTTTGCGACTGAACTACACATATATACAGGCATAAATTAACAATTCACATTCAATTTTCATTAAAAGATACTGAATGTTTCAAGCTTACCACAATTCATAGATTTAAACCAACTTGATACGTTTGACTAGCAATGAATTCTGGCACTAATACTGGCACAAATTCCCATCTGCTTATGTTCCAGGCTTTTATTTAGCAAAAATATGAGCTGGCTTCAACGCACTGTTGCTTTATCAAGCTTATTTGAACTAGTGGTCTCGAACTAACGCTCCTAAGTGGTTATATCAGCGAGTCTGGCCAATGGAGCCACGTTTCGACAAGTGTTTGAAAAAATTTTACCTTCCTACGTCTCCCCTAACAACCAAAGAATAGTTTTTATAGTCCGACCAATCGTCTTTAGTCTTATATTTGTTGCGCTCCAATAAATGTGGAGTTTACATGGTTGGCTATTTCCGTACGTAAGGTTTAAAAAATCTACCACTGAGCGATTCTGATTTTGGGGTGTTGTCTGACAGCACCATCATTTTATTTTGGCTATAACTTGTTAATTCCTAGACTATTTGCGTAACGTTTTACATATTCTTTGTCAGCAAGCCCTAAGGAACCCAAATATACAAATTTAAAAGAGACGAAGTGCTGCGTTTGGTTGGGGGGGGTTTATTTTTTTTCTAAATATGCAATTTCTTCTAACGTTCAGCTTGCGTATCTCAAATGTTTTTCCAAGAAATACAGCACACGTTTCATTGAAGAAAGCGGGTAATAATATAGTAGGCTTTTACTATCAACGTGAAAGCGTTACAATTTGCAGACGAAGCATAAAACAAGGGGGATTTCGAGTACAGTTATTGTGACAGCACCGTTATTTTACCATTGCTCTTTTCTTTATTAGAATTTATTTGTTAGGCTTTATATTTACCTGATAATTTATATATGTGGATTAGAATATTTCACGACACTAGGGTATATAACAACCTGCCTCAAATGTTCTTTACAGTGTCAAATTCACATGTTGACCTGAATTGCGTTCGTTTTTGTAATCGTTACAACGCAGTGGTCAATAGTGTTTATGACGCAAATTTTGACCACAGCTCATGTTGCGCGCACGTGAAAGCAACACAATTTGGGGTGAACACTATTCACTGACTACGCAACTGAAACCCTATAAAAGGATAACGCTACACACACAAAAATTCAGTTCATTTTCAAGCAGACATTTATGGCGTCTCTATCGATAAATTTAAGGAACATTGCTATTGGCCGACTGCATGCAGGCGAAAGTCAAAGTCAGGTTGCCAGGCATCTAAACGTGCATCAGAGTACCATCAGTCGACTTTGGCACCGGTTCCAAGCCACTGGCTCAGTTGAAGACCGGCATCGCAGTGGACGACCCAGAGTGACAACAGAAGCGGAGGATCGCTTTATTCGGGGCTTCGTCACCTCAGAGACAGGTTTACAACAGCTTCCTCAACTGCCCAGTCATTGCCTGCAGAACGTCATGTGTCTGATCAAACTGTCCGGAATAGACTGCATGACGCTGGACTTTGGGCACAACGACCTCACCGAGGACCTGTCCTTACGCATTGCCATCGCCAAAATCGACTTCTTTGGGCCAATCAGCATCGTCCCTGGGCAGCTGACAATCAATGGAGACGTGTCTGGTTTAGTGACGAATCTTTCTTTTTGTTGCAGCGTCATGATAGACGGCGTAGGGTCTACCGTAGGCGAAATGGACGTTTTGCCAAAAATTGCGTTGATGAAGCTCCGCCGCACGGTGGTGGAGGGGCAATGGTGTGGGGAATGATCAGTTACAACGGAAGGAGTCAATTGGTGCACATTGAAGGAGGCTTGAATGCGCAACGATACGTCAATGAAATTCTTCGACCCCATGTCCTTCCACTTTTGGCTGCCCAAAGGTCTGTGTTTCAACAGGACAACGCCAGACCCCATTGTGCACGGTTGACCACACAGTTCCTGACTGCCAACAACATTCTCAACCTTCCCTGGCCATCCCTGTCTCCAGACATGAGTCCGATTGAGCACCTGTGGGATGAGCTGCATAGGCGTGTTTGTCGCCTAGACGTTGCTCCAGCCAATCGTCGTAATCTGTTCCACGCACTCCAGGAAGAGTGGGCAGCCATCCCACAGGCCCACATCAGACGTCTGATCGCATCCATGCCCAGGATACGCCAGTCGCTGATCGATGCAAGAGGAGGCCACACACCATACTAACGGGAAAGCCCGTACGCCAAAAAACTCTCGTGACCCAGATGCAAAACAACTGTCAATTGATTGGTTGAACCCTAAGGTATTCTTGTGTGCAATTTGAACAATTAACACATTAAATTAAAAAAGTTATTGAATGTCAAAATTATGGCTATGTGTGTGCCTTCAGTAGCTATGCGTTTCTTTTTTTGAACAGTATACATGGATATTTTTATATAATAAATTTGTACTGAAACACTGCACAAAAATGTTATAGACAGTCATTTTGGTGTCACCCCCTCTGATGGTGTCACCCGGTGCGGTCCGCACCCCCCCCCCTAGTGACGCCACTGCTACTACTCATACTCCGAATAGTCTTACTACTACTACTACTACTACTACTACTACTACTACTACTACTACTACTACTACTACTAATACAACTACTGCTACTATGTTACTACTACTACTCCTACTACAACTACTACTAGTATTATTATTGCTAGTAACGTAGCCTACTTCTACTTCCTCTACTACTACTACTACTACTACTACTACTACTACTACTACTACTACTACTACTACTACTACTACTACTACTACTACTACTGCTACTTCTTCTTTTCCCTTCTTTTGGAGTATGGAACCACCACAACAGCTGGTCCCCCTTATATAAAGCCTGTGTCAACATATTAATGTGCTCTTACTGCATTGGTATCTGTAGCAATTTGTTTTACACGATGAGATTGCCAGCCTCATGTACAGTAACTACTTTGACACATCTAACTGATCTTGTTCATAGTTCTACCATGCCTTCTACCATGTCTTCTACCATGCCTTCTGCTCCAACGACAGTTTTTGTTTAAATTCCTTCATCAAGGTGTATTGTATCATGTAGTTCTCTATGGTCTCCGCGCAGGACCGGATTAAGGCCAACTGATGCCCTAAGCACAGCCCCCCCCCCCCCAATGGTGCCCCCTTCCCCCTGTGACGGTATTGCCTCCCCTGCTTTGCAGTAGTGGTCCAACAGTGGCCAAAACTTAAGAGTATCTAATATGGGCTTCAAAGGTGCCTACCTGTTACGGGCTTTTCACTGATTTAAATGGGTTAGTCTAGTATTATGTTTCGTACAATTATTTGATCGTCTGTTCTGTGTTCCACCCGGTATCGATATTGATTACAACCATGGGTTCTTTTGATACTTCTTTCAAGTAATTGCATTTTAAACGTGCTTTCAATAAAAGTTCATATATATTTGAATGACCGTGTTATATCGTTTCGTTTCATATTACCAGTGTGACAGCGTGTGTATTCATTTGAAGGTCAATGGTCATTCTTCATAAAAACAGTCATAACTGGAACCTTGAATACGTTACTGAATAAGACCAGTTTTTTACGACATAATAATTTAATAAGGATTCATTCTTCCATCATGAACCACAGACAATACTTAATATAGTTCACATCAAGAGCACTGGATACATTATAATGATTAAGCCTGGCTTTGAATGCCAAAGTAAATTTATATATTAGACAGTGTATCTAATAAAATTAGCAGAATGTTTAATTTTGTATAAATACAAGAATTATGCCAAACAGTTTTGGTGGAAATATAATCGAACGTTAATTATAACGATAATGTATCGGACATGCAATGTCTGTGAAAATATAGACTCTACGCTATTGAAAAGTTGTAAACTTCCTTTCATTTTAAAATGCACAGTAGTTTTGACTGACTGAAGCGTCAGTTTATATTCACTGCCTTCCCGCGCATTCTTTGTTATGAAGCTCAGGCGATCAGCCAATCTGATTTGAATATTTTGCATAACTCATCTAGTTCAAAATTTCAAACATTACTTTTCTGAAAATGGGCTGTAAAATCCGATTGCCCTGTGTACCGATGTGGTAAAGTGGGATGATATAAATATTTATAGGGACCTAGTGTACTGACTGAGATCAGCTGTGAAGGTATCTGTATCTAATATGTGTAGTGTTTTACAGATAACCTTACTTACTGCCACATATTTATATCTCAGTCAGAATTATTCTGGAATATTGTGTTGGCAACGTTATATGTCTAGGGTTATGCAAATGATGAAGTGTAAGTCACCACAACAACAAACAGATAAACAATTTAATTATTCCACCACACTTGACAACACTGTGACACTCACAAACAGTCAACACTCTAGAAGACTATCTTAAAAGATTCAATGATAAATTTCAGATATATACAGATGTATTGATTTTTTCTACAATAGTGATCCTGATTCAACTACACAGTGAACCAGGCAATATTATAACATGTAATTACAAATATTATGTACACAGATATAAATGTGGTCTTTGCATTGACATACAATATTAGTAATTCTATGTGTGTGAGTTGTGAGATGTGGTAATATGAGGTAATACCTGGTTTTTGTTCTTCAAGATAGATTCTTATTAGACATCATGACTGCATGTGTTTGTTTTCTGTTGGAACTATATTGGAGATGTTTCTCAGTTCCTGGCATTAAAACAATTAATTACCCCTCTTTATTTAATACAATTCATTTTAAGAGGAGGTGTACAAATTGTTGAGCTCTGTTGGCCACGAAGGGCTTAACTTTCGTGATGGCGGCAGGCAAAGACTCCTCTGCTAGACTTCTTCACTGGTTCTGAAGACACCTCACTGGTTCTGAAGACACCTCACTGGTTACTACAGAGACCAAAGAGTATGTTGTAGCCTCTGGATTCAGCAAATGCTCAGACCAGGTGCGGCTTCAATAACTAGGACCACAGTCCCTGAAACAAGAAGGATGTACCTCCTACTTCAGAACTAATTTATACTATCTGGCTAGACTGAGCACAATACATCACAAACACAGAGTTCAGAGCTTTAGTTTAACTGCTATCTTCTTCTGAAGCAGTTTACTCCAGTATTAACCTCCCTAATGGTTACTACGCCTCTGCACTTTCAGCTATAAGTCCTTCCATGTCATAAGGTAGGTGTCAGTGTACTATGTGGTAATTCCATGTAGTTTGACTTTTCTCCGACACCTTCTGTTCAGGTTGGAGCAATATATATATAGATCGTAGGCCTTGTCTCATGTTCGCTACTGAACTGCACATATATACAGACATAAATTATCAATGTACATTCAATTTTCATTAAAAAGAGATCAAATATTTCAACCTACCAAAATTTGCTCGAACTAACGCTATCAATTATTAACAGACCTAACCAATCAGGCCATTTCTACCCCATCGTTTGAAAAAAAGTACTCTTACTTCCGTCTCCCTTGACAACAAAAGATAGCATTTATAGTCCGACTAATCGTGTTTAGCCTTACATATCATTCCCTCCAATCAATTCAAATGTAACTTGTGGCCTATTTCCGTACAATGGTGGTCTA
Source organism: Oreohelix idahoensis (assembly GCA_024509875.1). NCBI lineage: Eukaryota > Metazoa > Mollusca > Gastropoda > Stylommatophora > Oreohelicidae > Oreohelix > Oreohelix idahoensis. The sequence goes on along the minus strand of JAMPIV010007643.1, from coordinate 695,632 downwards.
AAATTCTGCCACTGAGCGACTCCGAGTTTTAGGTTGTCTGACACCCTCATTATTTTCTTTTGCCTATAATTTATTAATTCCTGGACTATTTGCGTAACACTTAACATATTCTGTGTCAGCAAGCCCTAAGGAATCCAAATATCTCAATCTAAGGGAGCTAGGTGGCTGCGTTCAAAATGTGCATTTTCTACCACCTCCTGTTCACTTCAATCCCCATGTGGTGTCTGGGTACTGTCATGTTTTCAAACGTAAATCCATCTAATGTCATCTTTCCTAATAAGCGTTTTTCAGGTTTTTTAAAACCTAACTCTGGGAAGGGTAGTGTGTTTATCACTGTCCGTCTGAAATAAAGTTAGTGCATATGGCCTTACACGCGTGTTAGGGGTGGCATTAATATAGCGAGACGCGTGTTTAGTGTTGCTTGCGTTGCTGCCTTCAGCCCTCCCTTCTTTCCATCTTAGTCCATCTGTTCGTTCGTTTTGGTAACGTAGTATAATTAATGTTAGGATTAATTTAGGTCATTAATCACTTGCGTATCTCAAGGTTTTTCTTAGAACTGCAGTACACGTTTTATTGGGTTGTGGAAACGCATGTATTTATGCAGTGGCTTATATTTAACGTGGAAACGTTACAATTTGCAGACGAAGCATAAAACAAAGGGGATTTCGAGTACTGTCATTGTGACAGCACTGTTCTTTACCATTCTTCTTCCTTTTATAGAATTTATTTGTTAGGCTTTACATTTACTTTTTAATTTATATATTATGTGGATTAGAATTTCTCACGACAACCGACTCACGAACACGTCGTTAACCTCATACGACAACGTGTGTCAGATGTAACAAATTATTACTTTCGCTAAAGTAATGTCTTATCTGTTGCTTGAGCACACACAAAATCCGTCTCTTTACAACCTTGGCGGAGATGCACCCGTGCTTTATCAGTGATTACGCAGATTGCGCTGGGCGATGTACGTGTTAATCTATGTACTGATATCGGCCGCGCCTGCGATTAACCATTTTGGTTGTCGAAAATGTTCTCTCAGCCGCACCTGCAAATGTTTAGTATTATCATCCACCAGGAGTGTCAGATAAACAGACAAGACATAATATACTGAAAGTAGCGAAAGAATGTAGATACAAAATATCTGCTATTTAGCAGAGAAAGATAGCAAGAAAGTGCGACAATTGAAGGCACGCAATAAAATCCGTACCACAAATGTACCGAATACTGCTGTAGTGAAACAGAGATTATAAGAAGAAATGGTCGCTATATAATCTATTCTTTGACCCCCCCCCCCCCCCCGGCGCTTCCATTGCTTAACTGACAAGACATTAAGACTCAATAAATGCTGAAGAGACTGAAAATTCAATTTTCTTCCTAGCGAGACTACTCTGAAATGCATGCAGAAAAACGTTGGTAAGACAGGCAAACATACTGAACTCTAGGTCGATGTCTGACACTTTCAGTCACTCACCATACCAAAGAAAACGTTTTTTTTTTTTAAACAATTTCGATTAAAGTCGAACACGGCAGATATTGAAAATTACAAAAAATTAGACTAAAGACGATTGTGGCAGTGAAAGAGATAAGAGTTAAGGGCATGAAAGCTAGAGGGAAAATTCTGTGGTGCTTCCCTTCCCTTAGTACCCTTAGCACGTGCTTATTTTGCTTAATGGTTAATCCAGCCCTGTCTCCGAGAACACAATACTGCTCCCTCGGCCAAGATGTCTTCTTCTTTGATCCTTAGCCGCCGACCGTCAAAGCAGTCAGTGGCCATTACGCCTAGTGGCGTCTTGTAGGGCAACAACAAATTGATTCCACTTTGCTCGGTCGGCGGCCATCCTTCGTACAGTGCCCCAACTCTGGTTCATTCTTTGCATCTCAGCCTCCACAGTCCTCCGCCAAGTTGTTTTTGGTCGGCCTCTCTTTCGCTTTCCTCAGCATAGCTGTTCTTGTGATGGCATCGGGGTCTCTTCTGAGGACATGGCCAACCCAGCGTCTGCCAGCTATGATGGAGACACGCCTATAAACTCTTGATTATGTTTAACAACAGGGCAGTTATGGGAGACTTTATTTTGTTTGTTTGTTTTTTTCGTTCATTTGTTTGTTTTTTGTGTGTGTGTGTTTTTTTTAATGTTTATTGTTGGTTTGTTTCTTGCAAAAGGTAGGTCAGTCTCTCTCTCTCACACACACACACACACACAATACACACACCACACACACTCACACACTCACACACACTCGCTCACACACTCTCACGCACGCACGCGCACTGTTTTGGTTTTAATTTACTCTATTTGGACTGAGTGAAGGAAGAAGAAGTTACTACATTGTCTTGAATTTATTACACTACACTACATATACTAATTATAACCTATCGAGGGTTGAACATGATACTTTGTTTTTTTTTTTAAAATCTTGCATGTTTTGTATCTCTCGTTGCTGATCCCTCTGTGTGGGGTTGTGTGGATTTAAGCAAGTATATATATATATATATATATATATGTGTGTGTGTGTGTGTGCTTGTGCGTGTGCATGCGCGTGCTCGCGCGTGTGTGTGTGCGCGCGTGCGTGTGGCTTGGTGCGATGGGAAAGCAGAATTTGTACATTAATCAACTGAAAAATGATTGTGCTAGAGATGATGATGCCGTTGTATACATTGATGGGTCTGTTCTCCGTGTTGAGAAATCAGGATGGGACTTCTCGGCTAGAATGATGAGCAGGATCGTTGCTGAGCAGCGCGGAGCTTACATGACAACAGCCTTCAGCAACAAAATGGAGATACAACCAGCGCGTTACAGGAGCAATCATCTTTTTTTTTCATACCCTTGCTGGGGGAAGACTGAGCACCTATGGGTTTGCCCGGAGTGCAGGGATGCCGATTCCAAACTACAGTAGTAATATATAGTGATAATGGAGTCTGATAATTATCACTCTGCGTCTACAGCACCAGAAGATCTGGGGTCAGAACCCGGGAAGACCAAGAAGCAGATGGATAGATAGACAACATCACAGACATCCTACAACATCACAGACATGGCGAAACAACATCACAGACATCCAACAACATCACAGACATCCTACAACATCACATACATCCTACAACATCACAGACATCCTACAACATCACAGACATCCTACAACATCACAGACATCCTACAACATCAGAGACATCCTACAACATCACAGACATCCTACAACATCACAGACCATCCTACAACATCACAGACATCCTACAACATCACAGACATCCTACAACAAGACAGGATCCCAGCAGCCAAGGCGGCACACTTGGTTTAAGAACTCAAACATCAGCTCCCCACTACGCTTTATGGCAATAGTGAAAGGAAAAAGTAAATAACAATATATAGATTTGCTAACATTAAGCAAGTCTCACTACTGGATGAACCCACTGCACATTGCATCTACAAGACTGGCGGAAAACTCATATCGAGCCATCAAATTTACCTATAGATTTACCTATACATATAGAAGAGGTGTTAAGAATAGACAGACTTAGAGAACTGTATAATTTAGTCAAACAGTATTTAACAAGAACAAAAGTTAATACTGTATATAGTAATTGTAAAGGTGAAGGTCTGATGCTGTTCTTACAATATATTTGACTTATGGCAAGTGAAAGTCAATTAAATATATAACTGGAAATAACAGGCCTTTATCCGCCCTCCCCCGCCCCCCCCCCCACCCCACCCCCCCCCCCCCCCCCCCCCCCCCCCCACCCCCCCCCCCCCCCCCCCCCCCCCCCCCCCCACCCCCCCCCCACCCCCCCCCCCCCCCCCCCCCCCCCCCCCCCCCCCCCCCCCCCCCCCCCCCCCCCCCCCCCCCCCCCCCCGCCCCTTTTTGCTGGATATTATTTTTGTTTGATGTTTTTGTTTGGTTTTGTTTTGTTTTATCTCTTTTTTTAACGTTCAAGCAAAATGGGTAGTTTTGATTTGGCATATTTACAATGATTTGACAGATGTGATGCCACTTTCCCATATCGGCAGTTATTCATCTTATTTGGAACTGAAAACACTATATATCATTGTTATAACCCATCATAGGTTGAACGGCATATTTTTCATCATTAAACTAAAAATTAAAAATATTGAAGGGGCAAAGTCTACAGACAGGGGGTATGATGTGCTGGTGTTGTGGGTAGTGGGTTTCCCCCCTTGCTTCACCCTAGGCCTAGTGAATTCTGTTCATGAAAGGAGCGACCATTGCGGTGTTAGTCTCTTGGCCTAGCAAAACCTCTCATACCCCAAGATCGTTGTGCGTGGTGAAGAGCCACACCCTCCTCGAGGTAGTCCTGGTAACTGAGGGTGCGAATCCTCAGGCTAAACACAACGGATCTAGAGGAGCAAACCTCGATAATAAAACCGGTGCACTACACCGTACACGCCCTCTGTGGGTGGGAAGGAGCCAGATGGATACTGAACAAGTCCTGGGAGTGGGAACGAGTGTGGACTGCTCCCTGAAGATCGGAACCCATCGTACAGGCACAGAGACTCAGGACGTGACGATCCTATTGCCTTCAACTCTTGGTCACATGCCTAGAGCCTCGGAGAACTCGGCGTAACCAGCAGGCAATTTGGTGGCGGGGAAAGAGCACTGTGAGCCCTACCTTGGCTACGTATCACAAGGAGACGCAGAAACACCCCCTTTATCTCCCCCAGAGCTGGCACAGTACACTTCTGGCTTCTACCCGGGGCGTTAGGAAATCCACAGGCACCCCAGCATCACAATGCCAAGAAGATGACAAAGTTGGAATTTACTAACTCAAACCTGGCAGAGCAAGTCCTCCAACAGATGCGGCCGATGCTGGGCCCACTGGCGCGTGGACACGTCCCGATCCCCATCGAGACTTGCCCGGGGAGCCCACCCCGGCTCAAAAAAGCAGAGAAGGCCACTCTCCAAACCTCCGATGTCTTGCGGGCAGTGTTAGGATGTGCAAGAACATGGACAGGAAGACTCCACAACTTCCCCACTGAAGACACGCCCACGGCGACCGTTGCCTCAATTGGCTGTGTGTGGTGTACCCGGAAACGGGGCCTCCCAGTACTGAGACACAGTTAAGTCCCCGATGTCACTTATCGGTGCAGAGTTGAGAGAGATGGCTGAGCATCACAATCCCCCTGTGTTGCAGCATGATGAGAACCCAGAATTGCACACTGAGCTTGGGGGGATCACTTGGGCACCAGACTTAATACTGGCTCTTGACTGGATGGCCGCATGCAGGAGATTTCTACAATGGGGGGTTGGCAGGTGGTGGGTATCTGGAAGTGGCTCTGTGCAGGACGTGAGGATTCCTTGGGTGAGCCCAGAACCAGAGCACAGCATTGTGCAAGCTCTGCATAGTGGAGAGCCCCCTGGATGACGGGGAATGCACAGTGTGCTACCCCACCTATCCCCAACTGCTAACTTAGAACCAGAAGTGGGGTCCTCTGTATGCGTGCCAGGCCAGGATAAAATGCCTGGGAAAGAGACTGGAGCTCAGAACTCCCTAACTCAAAGTTGCAGGATGGCAGGAAAGACAGGGCTATTTTGAAGATAATGCAACCATATTTTCACCATACGAGCTCGGACGCCGCCTCGGTAAACAAGGTCCGCGCAGAGCAGTGACACCCCCAGGCTGCTTGCGAATAGTCTACTACTGGGAACATAAACAGATTAGGGATGAGCCCACTCTCCCGTTGAACAGGTGCTAAAGTCATAGATACTGGGCCAGAAGGCGCACCGGAAACCACAGTATCATGCAACTCGCTTTTTTTTTTTTTTCTATGGAGAGTACACCGTCAAATAAATCTCGTACTGGTGCTCGCCCTGTGGAGCTCCACCAGGCAGGTGCAGTGCCGGGCTCTGAGCCTCGACAGAGCCCACCCTCAGCTACTGGAGGACCCTCTAGACCGTCTTGTGGAGTCAGCAGACGGCGGAGGAGAACTACTGACCAAAACAAAACAGAAAAAGAGAAACCCAGAGTGCCACTTGTCATGATGCACTGGAATGCAGAGGGAGTGAACAGCAAGCAGGCTGGATACAGCAAAAGGACAGAGCTGGAAAACATCTTGTATGAGAAGCAAGTCAGTGTTTGCTGTATCCAAGAGACTCACTTGAAAGCAGATCAAACCTTTAAAATAAGGGGATATCAATGCTTCAGATCCGACAGAAAAGATAGACGAAAAGGAGGAGTACTTACTCTTGTAAGGAATAACATTCCTGCACACGAAAGGAAAACCTTCATGGATGGAGCAGAATATCAGCTGTTGCAGATAAAGGTAGACAAGAAGGAAATAGAACTCCTGAACTATTACTGTCCGAACAACAAACCCCTGAGTCTCAGCTCTATACAGGTACCAGCCACCAACTTTATAGCAGTTGGAGACTTTAATAGCCACTCCCAGAGCTGGGGATATAACCATCTGGATCACAGAGGTGAAGAGGTTGAAACTTGGCAAGATGATCACTCCCTAATCCTAGTCAATAATGCCACAGATACTCCTACCTTCTACTCCAGAGGATGGCACACAACTTCAACACCAGATCTTGCCTTCTCCACACCAGATATAGCTGGATCTATTAGTAGAGAAGTAGGAGACCAACTAGGGGGAAGCGACCATCGCCCAATCTTTCTTACTGTCCAGAGTGCAACTCTCAGTACAGGCCCAGCCATTACAAGATGGAACTACAAAAAAGCCAACTGGGGTTTATTCAGGCATCGGGTGAACACGCTGCTGTCTACCCTCAAGGTACAGAACAGAGACATTAATGAAGTGGTAAAAGACTTCAACAGATGCATACTACAAGCTGCAAAAGAAACTATTCCCAAAGGATGCCGGCGTAACTACATACCATACTGGTCCAGCACACTCCAAGAACGTCAGGAAGCTATGGACAGGGCTAGAAAGGACGCAGAGTCCCAGCCTTCACTTGAAACTCACAACAAATGGAAAAAGGCTGTAGCAGAGTTTCAGAGAACAAAGCTAGAAGAAAAACGGAAAAGCTGGAGAACTAAAACGGCATCGCTGAACCTTGAGAAAGACGGCAGGAAACTTTGGAGATTAGTCAAGTCTCTAAATGAAGAGCGTTCCTCACCAAGGCAGACTATCACATTGGATGAAGGTGGCAAACTTTTCAGAGGAAAACAAGCTGCAGACTTGTTTGCTAGAAGATACAGTTCAGAAAGCAACTTACCCATTAACATAGATCATCAGAGAGAGATAAGAAAAGAAATACTGGCAACCATGGGACAGACAGATACTCCTGCCCCAATGAGGGAACCCATCACACTAGGAGAACTACAGAAGGCTATTTCCAAGCTTAAGTTTCAAAAGTCACCCGGCCCAGACAAAATCAGCAACGAAATGCTAGTAAATCTGAGCTCAGCAGCAAAGACAAAACTGCTTGAGATATTCAACCACAGCTGGTTGAAAGGAACGGTACCCCAAGTATGGAGAGAAGCCATCACAATACCCATACTAAAGAAAGGGAAATGTAAGACCGAGGCTGCAAGTTACCGGCCAATCAGTCTCACAAGCTGTGTTGGGAAGACTATGGAGCGAATAGTCAACCACAGATTGAAATGGTATTTAGAGTCTGAGCAGATCCTGGTGCCGGAACAAGCTGGATTTAGAGAATGCTACAGTATAGAAGACCAAGTTACTTACTTGTCTCAAGCAATAGAAGATGCCTTCCAGGAGAAGAAAAAGGTCCTAACGATCTGGGTCGACTTCAAGCAGGCCTTTGACAAGGTGTGGAAAGATGGCCTCATTGCAAAACTTAGGAGAAGTGGAATCCAAGGCAACATGATGAAATGGATCCAGTCATACTTGCATAACAGGAGAACTAGAGTCACTCTTGACGGTCTGCAGAGCAGAAAAGTGTTGCTCCATCAGGGGGTACCTCAAGGAGGAGTAATTTCCCCAACACTCTTCCTTGTTTACATCAATGACCTGGTGAAAGATCTCCCTGCAGGAGTTAAAGCTGCCTTATATGCAGATGACCTAGTACTCTGGTGCGCTGATGAAAATGTCACCACAGCAAATTATAGAATGCAGCGGGCAGCAGACATGCTAGTGTCATGGGCAGAGAAATGGCTTATCACAATAAACACAGACAAAACCTCCACAACACTGTTCTCCCTCGCCCCCAAGGACAAATCAGCTAACATACACCTAGGGACAATCGTGATCAAGGAAGAAAGCTACCCCACCTATCTTGGGGTGACATTTGACCAAAGGCTTACATGGAATAAGCATATTGAAAACGCAGAAGGAAAGGACCGAAGACGACTAGGCATACTCAGAAAATTAGCAGGTACCAACTGGGGAGCAAATGAACGAAATCTAAAGAAGATTTATAATGGAGTAATAAGACCACACTTAGAGTTTAGCTCAGCAGCATGGTCATCAGCTGCTAACTCACATCTGCAGTCTTTGGACAAGGTGCAAAATCAAGCTCTCAGGCTCATTACAGGAGCCATGAAAACTACACCAATAACAGAGATGCAGAAGGTTGCTGGATTACAGACATTGTCCCATAGAAGAGACACAAAAACCATGATCCAGATGGAAAAGTACAACAGTATGCCAATGCACCCAATGAAGGCAAGACTAGATGATCTGGCATTGGGACGTCTAATGCGTAGCAGCTTTGTGCATCGGGGAAAAAGACTTATAAGACAGCATCAAGAAGACCTATCCATGAAGACAACACCACTGAAGCCCACCCTATACCCTGTACCATGGGAGCAGGCCAGCAGTGCCCTCCAAATTAATACATCAGTCAGTGGTCTCACAAGTGGATGTGAGTATAATGATCTGCAAAAACGAACTGCTACATTGAGTATGATCCAAGAAAGCTATCCCGATCAATCATGGATACATGCCTATACAGATGGATCAGCAACTAATGCTGTTAGGAATGGAGGTGCCGGTATCTTTATCTCATATCCTGACAACCACTATGAGACTAGGCACATTCCCACTGGTAAATTCTGTTCCAACTATACAGCTGAGGTTCAAGCTCTAGAGCAAGCTGCAAATATGATTTATAACCCCAACTCTGACTGCCACCAGGTAGTCATCCTCACAGATGCACTGTCTGTCCTGCAAGCTCTCAAGGGTGGTAAACTCCCGCATCTGAGAAATGAACTAAACAAGGTAGCTGCCAAAAAGAGAACCATACTTCAGTGGGTACCATCTCATTGTGGTGTACCCGGAAATGAAAAGGCAGATAAACTTGCAAAAAAGGGAGGAGAATGTGAACAAGAAGATAATGAAGTCACATACTTTGAGAAAAAGAGAGCTATCCAGACTATAAGAAGAGAACAGAACCAACCCAAAGACGACTATCACACTCTCGACCGGCAGGGACAGATAACTATTTTTCGACTCAGGACAGGGCATAACAAACTGAATAAACACATGCCAAGCTACGATTGTCTGCTTCACCACTGTGCACATGTGGATTAAACGAACAAACTGCTGAGCATGTTCTACAGGACTGTCCTCTGTATGACCAGTTAAGAAAGATATACTGGCCCAATGACTCAACACTAAACTCAAAGCTATATGGAGTTAAAGAGGAACTTCAAACAACAGTCGAATTCATCATGAGAACTCGTCTGACGGTGTAATCATCAAAGATGCGATCGCAAGAAGAAGAAGAAGAAAAATATTGAACAATTTTCATTTCTCAGTATGGCCTCTACTCCCCTCGGTGTCCACTTTGTTGACTTATCCATTTACACAGTAAAAATGCGCATGCACTGTGAACTAAACAGTCTTCAAATGTAAAGGTGATAACAAAAGTTGTAAATGCACGAAATTTCGCTTCAGTCAACAGCGCGCAATCTAGTGGCGTCACGTTGCTAGGCAAATCTTGAACATCATTGGTGACTTCTGCGCCAAATCTAACTCTGCCGATAAAATACATTCCAGATAGATCTAACGAAATTGGTATGTAAGTTTAATCTGATTTTCAATATCAGATATTTTTATCCTTGTTTATTTTCTTGACATTCTGAATCAGATATGTTTTTGTTAAGTATTTTCATCCGGCTTTTTGTTTAAGTAAAGGTACGGTACTGTTTTGTTTTTGTGCCGAGACAAAATCAACATCGACATAGAAAATCGTACACAACAGTACGTGGATTTCATTAAACTAAGTAAAAACAGAAATACATTTAATGTTAGTTTTGCTAATTGAACGAAACAATTTAATTGAATAAACTGGACGTTTCGGAAAAGATCTCCGTCAGTAACTGTTTAAAACGTGGCACACAGAAAAAAGTAAACAAACAATTTTCATGCAAGTTCTAAAAAAACAACTGGTAGAAATACACACATCATTAGACATAACTAAATAAAAATGAACATATAAAGAAGCTAAAGTATTAAGTTTATATACGACTAAAAGATAACTCGACTTGACTTGGCTCAAAGCACCAAAGTCGATCAGCGCTTGACTGGTAGTCGCCACTAAGTCTTTTGTATATCAATTGTTAGAATTCCGCAACATATTGTTAGTCTAATTCCGCAACACATTGTTAGTCTAATTCCGAAACCGATTGTTAGTCTAATTTCGCGACAGATAAATGTTCCCAGTCTCTCTTGTTATCAGTCCATTTCTTTTTTTGTCCCCTCGTCTTCTTCATTAAACAATTAAAGAAAAAAAAGTGTCTGGGAACTGTTGTAACAGTAGAAAGTGAAGGGGGAAAAAATGAAAATTGGTATGTAGTCAGCTTTACAATACAAAAATACACACTAAACGTATCGTTATCTACTCTTCGCCATCCCCCGTCACGCCCCCAGGAGGCAAAGATGAGAAATATAAGCAGGTTAATGGGTTTGGTTTGGTTTTAAGGACTATCTTCATTGCACACGGACTACTCCATCAGTGCTCCGATCACCTCCCTTAGATCACACAAGGAGGATCTCAACACAGTGCACGAACTCCGTAGCACCGGGGAGAATCCCAATATGTGTGTATATAGGAATCACACATTCTATAAATATCTTTGTTGTGGGTAAGTTTCTATTTTTTTTTATTTTGCCAGGGCAGCGGCCTGATAAGCCTACTCTTTACGATTTCCAACTGCCGTGGGATTTTAACGTGCGCAACTTACACACGGGACTCCATATTTTTTCGCCCTTATACGAGAAGGCTAGACATCCGATCTCACTACCCAGGAGACCAGGGAGGAGTATGACATCATTAGGACCACTGGTTCTGGAAAAAAAATGTCCATAAATTATATTCCCTCAACTGGAGGTTAATGAGAAAAGACAATGTACATTACAGACACATAGAATGATTACGTAGTCTGTATTTTTTTGCCTGTTTATTTAGTGCTACATTTTTCCTCGTGTTATTTATGTTCTTTCACCGCTGTTTATCTTTCTGTGTTGGTCATTTTAACTTTTGTTTCGTTTTTTATTAAATTCATTTACAAGTGTTTGTTTTATAGTATCCGTTGTTTTTTTTCTCGTCATCTTCACAATCACTTTCCTTTGTGATCCTTCCGTGGCGTGGAGCCAACCCATGCTTTCACGGAGGTGGTTTCTGTCGCGATTTGTTTTACAGAATGAGGCTGCCAGTCCAATTCACAACCACACATCCGTCGCCCTGTGCGACTGCCTGAGGGTGCAATATGCCTCTTCTTTCTCTGACGCTTCAAAGACCCCTGAGAACCAAACAGTCAATGTGGGGGGTAGGATGAAAGCAGAAGAGTTACATATTTATTCACCGTGTAAAGGTCAAGGTCACCATACATATGCTGAAATACTTTTTAAATTAGTACCATATGATTCCTTATACAATATGCTTTCAGAAAATGTCAACTTATATGGACCTCTGACTTCATTTTCTATATGTTTCTGGTATTTTATTAGAACTAGTCAAATTTCTTAAAATAGCCATGACACCACAGTACAAATGCACTTGACAGTTGAAGGGTTTTAACCTATCTGTATTTCCCATCTCTGGTTCACTGATTAATTTTGGCGTCGTGAACGTCAAGTTCATTCGTGGGGGGGGGGGGGGGGGGGGGGGGGGGGGGGGGGGGGGGGGGTGGGGGGGCGGGTTGCGGGGGGGGGGGGGGGGGGGGGGGCGGGGGGTTTTGAGGGTTAAAAAAACTTAAAAAACCTTGATGTGCAAACAAAATTTTGCTGTTATTGTTTTAGTCCATGTGCGTAAATAATTTATAGGCAACAAAAGAAGTTGTCAAATAAGTCTAGTAAGCAGGGGCGTACTTAAAGTACTTGGTACACACCCCGTACCCACCCACCCAATAACGAAGCACTTACCGGTATATATTTAACAGTAAGTAAAAGGTTAGTCCCATAGCAGATAATGTCGTAGGGGAGTGAAGTGTCAGAGACTTCACTATACTAGGTCCAGCATTGAGAGGGGGGGGGGGGTTTGACCAGTTCCCTTCCTCACTGCCTTTTCTTTCCCTAACTCGAGATCAAAGTCAGGTGTCAATTTACAGCTGGGAGGACTGGCGTGTGTCGATGCCGGGAATCGAACCCGGCACCTTTCCACGAGGCCAGCTCTAACCACTCTGTCAATTGGACTTCTAATGATGGTGTTTAATGGCGCCCCCAGCTGGTTGTCATCTGGGGCGGACCAAACCCTCGCACCCCTTTAGTATGTCATTACAAGTAAGTTAGTGTTTATAATCCACATGTAATGAAAAGTGTTTGTGAAAATAAGCAGTAATTATTATTATATTTGTTAATTTTTTTCCCAACAGTGGCACCATGTGTTCTAGAGAATGCAGACAGGACTGCAAAATGGAGCAAGGGAGGCAACACATACAAGCTGTCGGGACTCAAGAGGTTGTCTTTTCATACATCTGTCTTATTACACTGTTAAATACTTTCGTATTCAGCCTCTGTCTTGTATAATACATGTGCCTTGTCTGCATACAATTCACCAAGGCCAGCGCAGGGGTTTCATGCACTCGAGGCGAGACTTAAAAATTTGCGCCCCAGTATTCTCAATATTCAAATTTTCATGCCCTGTTACTTCCCCTTCTTCATTATCACGGTCTAATTTTTTTTTCTTAAAATTGCTAATCCTAGGACACGTAAAATCTACTTGCACTCCTGCGTCCCTTGATGTTGCTACGCCACTGAAAATTAAAGTAGCAATAAATTTATAGTACTTACAAATCAGATAGATGATGGACGCTGAAATCACCAGTAATGTTATAAGATGTAGTCTGAGCTTTAAATATAGTTAGAGTAAAAGAACAGAACTCAGAAAACAATTAAACAGATACACGATGGTCATGCAATGGTAAATAAATGCTGAAAGAATTGGAGATTCCAAGTGGCAACCCTCATACTGTATGGAGACAAGACATGTTAAACAAAGCAAAAGTCTAACACTGAAATACGAAATGTACGTAGACAAGACTCGCGTGTTAAACAAAAGACAAATGTATAACTCTGAAATATGAAATGTTTGATACATTTTGTCTAATTTAACATGTCTTGCCTGCATTTATTTCAAATTTCAATGTTAGACTTTTGTCTTGTTTAATACGTGTTTTTTCTGCATGAATTTTGTATTTCTGTGTAACAATGATTTCTTGTTTAACAGGCGTGTCTTATCAGCATATATTTCATATTTCAGCATTAGACCTGTCTTGTTTAATGCACAGTTTGCTCGTTTCATAATTCGGTGTTTAAGACTTCTGCCTTATTTAACATGTCTTGTCTGCATACATTTCATAATTGCAGTGTTAAGACTAACTACAGAACTATAGCTCTTATAAGCCATGCCAGCAAAATACTATTACAAATCATAATGAAAAGGATGTAACAAAAGCTAGAAACAGAAATTAACGAAGTACAGGCGAGTTTTCGACCAGGCAGAGGCACCAGAGACCATATATTCAATATGAAGATCATCGTAGAAAAATGTAGAGAATTCAACGTTGACCTACATACTTGTTCCATTGATTACACCAAAGCTTTCGACTGTGTACAACATCAGCAGTTATGAACTATTATGGAAAATATGGGATTTACAGACCATCTTATACAACTTATCGCACTGCTGTACCAAGAACAACAGGCAGCCGTAAGAATAGAGGGGGAAACATCAGAATGGTTTGAAGTACAGACAGGAGTAAGACAAGGCTGTATCCTTTCCCCTTACCTCATTTATGCCGAGAATATCACGAGAAACGTCAGAGATGACCAAGAACACGCAGAGTTTAACCCATTTAACATCGGCAGTTACCAGATCCCGGAAATCAGATATGCTGACGACACAGTCCTCCTATCGACAAATCCAGAAGGACTTGAACAATTAATTCTGTCCACCAAAAAACACAGCGAGGCCCAGAATCTATACCTAAACACCAAGAAGACCAAAGTATTGACAACAGACAAAGTAAAGACCAAACCAGAAATTGAAATTGAAAACGAAGAACTGGAAGGTGTTAATGAATTCGAATACTTAGGATCAATCATCAACAGCTCTGGCGACTGTGCAGTAGAAATTAAAAGAAGACTTGCAATTGCCTCACACAAACTAATACAGATGAAAAACATATGGCAAGGCACAAGCAAAAAACAAAGTTACAGCTGATCAGAGCATGAATACTCCTAGTAGCAACATACTGCTGCGAGACTTGGACACTCAATAAAACAGTTGCAAAAAAGGTTACACCATTCGAAATGAAATGCTACAGAAGGATGTTGAGAATACCCTGGACAGAAAAAAAGACCAACAGAGAAGTACTGCACTCACTAAACATAGAGGAAAATTGGCTCCTAAATACCATCGCAATAAGGAAGCTGAAATTTTTCGGTCATAAAAAAGACACAATAGTCTGGAAAAATTAGTGATGGAAGGCATGGTCCCTGGAAAAAGGGGAAGGGGTCGACTTAATAGAAGACGGCGGACCCAGGACATCACAGAGAGTCTGAACTTGTCTTTGGCTGATGGAGGTCGACTTGCCCAGAATCGTGATGCGTTCAGAGCAGCTGTAGTGGAGACAACGTTCTGGAAAGAATACGTCACACTATTGCCTGGTTCAGAACATATTTCAGTGTTAGACTTTTGTTTTATTTAACACATATTTCAGTGTTAAGTTCTGCCTTGTTTAACGTGTGTCGTGTATATATACATTTTATATTTCAGTGTTTACGAGTCTTGTCTTGTTTAATAACATTTGTCTTGTCTGTTAACATTTCATAATTCAGTGTTACTCTTATCTTTTTTAACACGTGTCTTGTCGATATATGTATTTTATATTTCAGCATCAGTCTTCTGCTCTTGTTTAACACATGTGTCTTGTCGATATATGATCTGCTCTTGTTTAACACATGTGTCTTGTCGATATATGATCTTCTGCTCTTGTTTAACACACGTGTCTTGTCGATATATGATCTTCTGCTCTTGTTTAACACACGTGTCTTGTCGATATATGATCTTCTGCTCTTGTTTAACACACGTGTCTTGTCGATATATGATCTTCTGCTCTTGTTTAACACACGTGTCTTGTCGATATATGATCTTCTGCTCTTGTTTAACACATGTGTCTTGTCGATATATGATCTTCTGCTCTTGTTTAACACACGTGTCTTGTCGATATATGATCTTCTGCTCTTGTTTAACACATGTCTTGGCGACATATTTCATGTTAAATCTCTTCCTTCCTTTTTTGCTCTATATGGAGCACGGAGCCACCACTGCACTAGTCCCTGTACCAAATCACTTAGTGTGGTCTTGCAGTCACGGTCTCTATTGCAACTTCTATTACATGGTAAGGTTCCTGTCCCCAATCACAACCCTTTACGTGGTGGGGTTGCTGTCCCCAGTCACAACTTCACCTTAACCGCCTCTGATGACACGCCTAGTAGGAGACCCCGGGACATGCACACACTTTTTAAAGCAGCCCTACAGCGAGTTTTAAGTCAACCCATTTCACAACCCACCAAGTAGTAGTCCACTCATCATTTGTCACTTTTTTGTCTGTATTCTCAACTTATGAAGTAACCACGAACCAGTTACAGAAATTTAACACCGTTACTGGACATTCGAAACACGGTGGCATCACGTTCATCTACCCAGCTGTAAATAGGTACCTGACTCTGCTGATGAGTTAGGGAAGGCAAAGGCAGCAAGTAAGAGAACTGGTCACCCCTCCTGTTGAAGATGGACGTAGTGTAGTGAAGTCTATAACACTTCACTCCCCTACGGCAGTATCTGCTAAGGGACACTGGGTCTCTGAGGAGACAAAGACAGAATAGACATACTGCTCTATCGGGGATGTTGTAACAGACGACAGATATGAGGTTGTGTGTATTGTAACAGTATCCAGCAGCGCAAGGCCAAGTCATCGTGTTCATGCGGTACAAGGCGGAAATGGATCGACGTATGAGAAACGCCCTCATTCGTATGTCAGGACGTATCAAACAGTACGGACCAGGGCATATTGTAGGCATTGCAAACAAGGTACTCCTACGTCCTGATACGCTCTCTGGCCTTTCTTTTCTTTTTTTTTTTTTCTTCCTCACTCTTGCCCCTTTCTCCTCCTGCCAGTGTCCTGTTCTCATTACATTGTACGAGCATATTAAAGCTTTCGGTTAAACTAGATGGCTCAGCAGACGAAAGCTGGTGATGATCTTCAGACATCGCACAGGCTATAACATATTGGGACACCATCTATTCAACAAGCTAAAGATAGGAACTACCTATGATTGTAACTGTGGCACTGATAAAATGGCTGCTGAACGTCTGCTTCAAAGATGACCAGCATATGAGGACCAGAGAAAGCACATATGGACGACATCAGTCCCATTCCTGAAAATTTCTATGAAGATAGACATAGCCTCAAGCTGACAAATACTTTCTTATAACATATTCAAGTTTATGACTGAGACTGTACGAAGAAGAATATAGATAGCATATCATTTTTGTTATTCTGTTATTAATACTGCGCATCTCTTACTCTGGCACCGGCCCGATGACAGCCGAACACCTGCTGCAGCCCTGCCCAACCTACAGCAATGAACGGAGTAGCATATGGCAACAACCCACTTCTGTCAACGAAAAACTGTTTGGAGATGTCAGGAACCTTGAGTTGACTACTGCCTTTATTAGAGTCATTAATGTGGAAGTCTGAAGGCGAATGAGGAAGAAAAAGAAGAAATATGGGCCAACCTCATCATGCACAACACATGGCACAGAAATCACTACTGTAAGAACACACAAATGTGCTTCCTGCAAAAGAATCACCTACAGTTGTGGTTCCATGTTCCACAAGGTGCTAGAAAGGAAATGATGATGACATTTAAACGCTCAGAAATGAAAAAAAATGTCACAGGAAAACCAGACTAACGCGACTTTACCCCCTAATGAAAGATGAGCTCCATCACACTATTGAGTGTCCAAAACACACCATCAATGAATATAATTAAACTGCATGGGGTTGGCAACCTCATGATGTAAAACAGTTGCTATAGAAACCACCACTATATCCCATCAATGCTGTGGTGGGTGTGTCCAGCAAAGGGACCTGCTGCAGTGTTGGCTTCATACTAAATAAGGTTAAAAAAATGAGACATGATGCTTCCTCTTATAATCACATCTTCTCTAAAATTGTGTTTGCTATGTCTGCAAGTAACAAATGCTACACTGACTAGAGGAGAGTCATAAATCATTGCCACCATTTCTTGACAGGTTACTTGCTAGTTGCTGTAATAAATTCGCATTCAATATATAGGTCTGTGTCGTTGAGGCCCCGCCACATAGCGAATGGCTGCAGCGAGATGATTGGTGCTTTGCTGTGTTTGCCTTCCCCAATGAGCGTCTGGCCAATCTGTGGTACGTTAGTGAACCGGAACTAAAGCAGCATGACTTTCTTCCACCTAGTGATGGAGTCCAACTTTTCTCAATGGACATCAGATACCTGCCTCAAATGGGTAGGCGTATTAAACATGATCTTTACAGTATGTCAGATAGCGAACTTATACATGAAGGTACATCCTACAGTAATCCATTTTTAAACCACATAAAGAGATATTAAAACTAACAACAACAACTAACCTCAACATATCTATCT
This sequence comes from Oreohelix idahoensis, assembly GCA_024509875.1. NCBI lineage: Eukaryota > Metazoa > Mollusca > Gastropoda > Stylommatophora > Oreohelicidae > Oreohelix > Oreohelix idahoensis. Next base: position 677,541 of record JAMPIV010007643.1, on the reverse strand, counting down.
TATTTGTCTACCACCACATTAACTCACCGCTAACACTACTGTCCACTTTCAACACAACCGACTGATCTGTAACCACATCCACCACCGACCACTTCCAGCACAGCAACCTCACTTGAATCAACCACATTCACTACTATTCACTATCAACACAGCATCCTTGTGCGAATGCAACCCAATTCACCACTGTTCACTCTCAACACAGCAACCTCCTATGATTGCAACCAGATCAACCACTGTTCGTTCTCAACATAGCAGGCCTGCATGACTAACTACATCTCCCACTGTCCACTCTCAATACAACAACAGTGCATGACTACTACATCTCCCACTGTCCACTCTCAACACAGCTACCGTGCATGACTAACTACATCTCCCCACTGTCCACTCTCAACACAGCAACCGTGCATGACTAACTACATCTCCCCACTGTCCACTCTCAACACAACAACCATGCATGACTAACTACATCTCCCCACTGTCAACTCTCAACACAGCTACCGTGCATGACTAACTACATCTCCCACTGTCCACTCTCAACACAGCAACATGCATGACTAACTACATATCCCACTGTCCACTCTCAACACAGCAACCATGCATGACTAACTACATCTCCCACTGTCCACTCTCAACACAACAACAGTGCATGACTAACTACATCTCCCACTGTCCCCTCTCAACACAGCTATCGTGCATGATTAACATCATCCTCCCCACTGTCCACTCAACACAACAACCATGCATGACTAACTACATCTCCCCACTGTCCACTCTCAACACAGCAACTGTGCATGACTAGCTACATCTCCCACTGTCCACTCTCAACACAACAACCGTGCATGACTAACTACATCTCCCACTGTCCTCTCTCAACACAGCAACCGTGCATGACTAACTACATCTCCCCACTGTCCACTCTCAACACAACAACCGTGCATGACTAACTACATCTCCCCACTGTCCACTCTCAACACAGCAACTGTGCATGACTAACTATATCTCCCCACTGTCCACTCTCAACACAGCAACTATGCATGACTAACTACATCTCCCCACTGTCCACTCTCAACACAGCAACTGTGCATGACTAACTACATCTCCCCACTGTCCACTCTCAACACAGCAACCGTGCATGACTAACTACATCTCCCCACTGTCCACTCTCAACACAGCAACTGTGCATGACTAATTACATCTCCCCACTGTCCACTCTCAACACAGCAACTGTGCATGACTAACTACATCTCCCCACTGTCCACTCTCAACACAGCAACTGTGCATGACTAACCTTCTTATGCAGGCTTTCTGTGTGGGGCCAGTCACACTGACGACTCGGTGCTCATAAGGAGCCGAAGCAGAGATTAATGAGATGAACTAATACTGTTGTCCCCTCTTACCATATCAAACTCAGCACTGCTACCACCCTATTTCAGCATAGCAGCCTTACTTGACTGGCTATTCCCTGACCACTACCACATTCTTCCAGTCTCAACAGACCAACCTCATTTGACAGCTATATCCACTCACCACCACCCACTCTAAACATAACAGCAGTGATTGTAGCAGGATCGAAGACACAGCAAACGAGATGAATGCAGTCAGCGACCCATAGCTTGACTGCTTGTGTCGGGGTCAGCAAACCAGAGCTGACCAAGACCATACTCCACCTCCAAGTTGTGGTCCTGGAAACAGACTGCAGTCTGGCCAAGAGAGTTTGGATCGCAAAGAGAAGGCAAACCCTGTCCCAAAAATGCCATGCTGAAATCGGATGTGTCGGGCCGAAAGGCGCAAATATCGCAGCAAATGGCGACACAACATAACCAATGTCCTGTTCAGGATGAACGCAGAAGAAGAAGAAGAGTGATTGTAGCAACATCCACAAACCACTATTACTACCATATCTAATGGTTTACAAATCAGCTTAAAAAAAATAAACTGACAAATAAAATTCACAGGCTAATATGTTATAAAATGGATTCTTTGATGTAATTATAAATGCTTAAGCCATGACTTTGCTTTCTCTTATGTATTTGTTGTCTCATCGATGAAGACTAATTCATCACTTGAGTGAGTTGTACTCTGTTTTTAAGTCAGGTTTAATTCTACTCATGCTTTTCACATTGTTTTAACATCTGCTAACCTCCTAATGTCATAAAAGGCAACTAATGTGAGGTTGTTCATAGGGCTCCCAATCTCATCATATTAAACAAGTTGCTACAGAAGCTGCTGCTGCACAGGAAGGTGCTTTGATGTAGGTTTTTTGTAAGGGAGGGGGGGGGGGCGTGTCAGTCATAGCAGTGGATCCATGCTCCATTGGTAGCAAAAACGGAGATTAATTAATTTGTGAACTACAGAATGACACGTGCATATAACAAAGTGATTGTGATACATCCTATCTGTAGGGAAATGGGAAACCCAAAGATTCTGTGAATTTGTCAAGATAATAGTGAAAGAGCAACAGAGGCACATAATGCACTCGAATTTGCTCATGGCCTAAAATTCACTTCAATTGTGAAGTGCATGAGATAGGAACGTGATGTTTTCTTTGAAGTGAACATTCGGTAAATATCATTTAGTTCTAATTTTCCACGTTGATGGTATTACCGGAAGCAGATCTCCCAGCAGAGATAAAAATGTCATATAGACCAGGGGTTCTCAACACTTTTTTTGCTCATGGCCCACCTTTGCAGCTTCATTTACCTCTGTGGGCGCCCCCCCCCCCCCCCCCCCCCCCCCCCCCCCCCCCCCCGCCCCCCATCAGTCGCTTTTATCTGGAAAAAAAAGTATTTTACCATCTTATCTCTTAGTATTCTCGGCATAAATGTTAAACAGGTAAGGGGAAAGGGTACAGCCTTGTCTTACTCCTTTCTGTACTTCAAACCATTCTGATGTTTCCCCCTCTATTCTTACGGCTGCCTGTTGTTCTTGGTACAGCAGTGCGATGAGTTGTATAAGGTGGTTTGGAAATCCCATATTTTTCATAATAGCCCATAACTGCTGATGTTGTACACAATCGAAAGCTTTGGTGTAATCAATGAAACAAGTATGTAGGTCAACATTGAATTCTCTACACTTTTCTATGATGATCCTCATGTTGAATATATGATCTCTAGTGCCTCTACCTGGTCGAAAACCCGCCTGTACTTCATTTATTTCTCTTTCTAGCTTTTGTTGCATCCTTTTCATTATGATTTGTAAAAGTATTTTGCTGGCATGGCTTATAAGAGCTATAGTTCTGTAGTTTGTGCACAGTTTCAGGTTGCCCTTTTTTGGCATATAAAAAGACATAATAGTCTGGAAAAAACAGTGATGGAATGCATGGTCCCTGGAAAAAGGGAAAGGGGTCGACCTAGACGACGGTGGACCCAGGACATCACAGAGAGTCTGAACTTGTCTTTGGCTGATGCAGGTCGACTTGCCCAGAATCGTGATGCGTTCAGAGCAGCTGTAATGGAGACAACGTTCTGGAAAGAATATGTCACATGATGATGATCTCTTAGTATACGAGCGGCCTCTTAGAAAGGCTGATGATCGATCCCCTTCAATAGCGAAAATGTATAGGTGAATGCATGTTTAAAACCACTGAACAATTTAGTTACGTGCATGATATAGGGGTTTCATTTCTTCACATTTTGATATATAACACTTTATGTTATCTTTATAAATAAATTATTTATTGCAAAATCTGTAACGGTAGTCATGAAATTAGCTCGTATACTAAGAGTTATTGTGGTCCCCTAGAAATATGGCATGGCCCACATTGAGAACCACTGATATAGGCTACACTTATTGCAAATATTCAGAAACCTGAAAGTAGACATGAATTATCATTGGCAATCTAGATCTCTAAAGAGCTCAGTGGTTCTGAAGTAGATTCCCACGGCTCCTTGGTTCATCATTTATTCATCACTTTTCAAGTCCCCAAGGAGCATAGGCTATCAAAACATGTATGCCAAATCTTCCTGACCCATGCCATCAGCTCAAGGTCTTTCCATGTTTTCTTTATTCCCTTCTATGAATTTTTTCCATTCATGTCTTAGCCAACCATTTTGAACATTCACAGAAGCATCAAATCTGCAGGAGATGATGTGTGGATCTACTGTCCTGGTCATGCAGGCGTACACAGTAAATGTGAGAGCTGACAGACTAGCATCAAGAGCACCCACAGTCGAGACACTGGATATGGATAAGGAAGAGCTACTGAGAACAATTAATGATCGCATCTTAGAGAATGACACTGCAACAGATGAATCATCAAGGTTAAGACTGTTGGAATTTGGCATCAACCGTAAGGCTAGCAGAGATGGACGTATGAGAGGATGCATCTGTTGTTCATATAACCAGCAAGCTACAGGAACAGTTAGCATTCACTCTTCAACATATACTGAGAGAGACTGAGCACCTGTGGGTTTGCCCGGAGGGCAATGACATCGATTCTGTTCAACACATCCCTTTCATGTCTGATCTCCAATTCTCTTCTCCATGATTTCTTTTGTCTTCCTCCACCTCTCTTACCCTGGGGATTCCTGAACAGGGACTGTCTGGTAATGCCAGCTGGTTTCTGCAATGCGTGTCCTATCCACTGGCAGCGTTGTCTTCTCATTTCTTGTTTTCCTGTGTGTGTGTGTGTGGTTCTTGACATCTGTTCCACATTAGTGATCTTGTCATACCACTTCAGTCCTTCTATTCTACCTAAGGATTCATATATGAAAGTCCTCGATTGCCTGCCGCTCTCATCTACTGTACTTGAGTGGCTATATTTTCATTTTATCGTCTGCTTAATATTTGAATAACCATTGAAACCTGCTCCTTGTGTTGTGTGTGATGTCTAGGCAAGAACACTTTCAACTGGATGGAGCTGTCAGACATCAAAAGCAAGTCCTACCTCCAGTCAGAGTACATTGACAAGGCGGCTCGGCTGCTGGATTCCAAGTGTGTCAACCACGGTGTGGTCTTTGTCAAGGTTTGTTATAACAGCTTTGTACTGCCACATTCTCCTTTACTGCTCTCTATTCATTTCTCATACTAGCAAGAACACAGCAATAATGTAAGTATGACAACAGATCAACAAAACAGAAACACAAGGGTAACTGACAATAAACATGTGCTATATATGCATGTTCAAAGCATTGACATTATAACAAACGCAAAAAGTGTTATCAGTAACATTTCACTTCTTTGATATCTACTACGTCATACGCTTACAATTGGCTATGCATCTTCTAATGGTAATTTATTGTCCTTCTATTTCTTCCTAAAGGTTTTTTCCTTTTTTTTCCTCTTCCAATTTTTAATGTTGCTTTGTATTCTCTCTTCTTTATTCTAATGTTTCTTCCGGGTTTTTCCTCCTCTTCTTTCTAACTTTTTTGTTTTCTTCCCTCTTCTTCTAATATTTCCTTATTTCCTTTCTTTCTAATATTTCCTTATTCTCTTTCTAATATTTCCTTATTTTTCTTCTTTCTAATATTATTTGATTTTATCTCTTCTACTTTCTGTTCCTTAATTTCTCATATTCTTTCTTATGTTTCTTTATGTCCTTCTTTCTTTCAAATTTTTAAAACATTATTTTACACATCCTTTTGTCTAATCTTTATTTTTCCCTATTCTTTTTTTTTACATCTAATTGCTTCAAATAATATGTTGATTCCTCTGATGAAGGTTGTCACTCTTCCTAACTATATAGCTTCAATCTCACACAGCCTGTTCATGTACTTGGTGGTCAGACTTGTGGTCTCAATTACCTTTCCGCTCACAACAGAGCACATGCCTTCAACAAATACATGCCAAATCTTCCTTTCCTGTACTATCTGTCTCCTTTATACCCTTCATGTGCGTGTCTGGTTCCATTCTTAGTTTTTTGTGTGTTTTTTTTTTTTAGTCTCACCCGTTTTTGGTACACAGGAGATTCCAGAACACATTGTAATGTTATCTTTGTCGATGTGTGTCCTATCCAACATCCATGTAAACTGTGACCTGATCTTTGTCGATGTGTGTTCTATCCAACATCCATGTAAACGGTTACCTGATCTTTGTCGATGTGTGTTCTATCCAACATCCATGTAAACTGTGACCTGATCTTTGTCGATGTGTGTTCTATCCAACATCCATGTAAACTGTGACCTGATCTTTGTCGATGTGTGTTCTAACCAACATCCGTGTAAACTGTGACCTGATCTTTGTCAATGTGTGTTCTATCCAACATCCTGTAAACTGTGACCTGATCTTTGTTGATGTGTGTCCTATCCAACATCCATGTAAACTGTGACCTGATCTTTGTCAATGTGTGTTCTATCCAACATCCTGTAAATTGTGACCTGATCTTTGTTGATGTGTGTCCTATCCAACATCCATGTAAACTGTGACCTGATCTTTGTCGATGTGTGTTCTATCCAACATCCATGTAAACTGTGACCTGATCTTTGTTGATGTGTGTCCTATCCAACATCCATGTAAACTGTGACCTGATCTTTGTCAATGTGTGTTCTATCCAACATCCTGTAAACTGTGACCTGATCTTTGTTGATGTGTGTCCTATCCAACATCCATGTAAACTGTGACCTGATCTTTGTCGATGTGTGTTCTATCCAACATCCATGTAAACTGTGACCTGATCTTTGTCGATGCGTGTTCTATCCAACATCCATGTAAACTGTGACCTGATTTTTGTCGATGTGTGTTCTATCCAACATCCATGTAAACTGTGACCTGATCTTTGTCGATGTGTGTTCTATCCAACATCCATGTAAACTGTGACCTGATCTTTGTTGATGTGTGTTCTATCCAACATCCATGTAAACTGTGACCTGATCTTTGTCAATGTGTGTTCTATCTAACATCATGTAAACTGTGACCTGATCTTTGTTGATGTGTGTCCTATCCAACATCCATGTAAACTGTGACCTGATCTTTGTTGATGTGTGTCCTATCCAACATCCATGTAAACTGTGACCTGATCTTTGTCAATGTGTGTTCTATCCAACATCCTGTAAACTGTGACCTGATCTTTGTTGATGTGTGTCCTATCCAACATCCATGTAAACTGTGACCTGATCTTTGTCGATGTGTGTTCTATCCAACATCCATGTAAACTGTGACCTGATCTTTGTCGATGTGTGTTCTATCCAACATCCATGTAAACTGTGACCTGATTTTTGTCGATGTGTGTTCTATCCAACATCCATGTAAACTGTGACCTGATCTTTGTCGATGTGTGTTCTATCCAACATCCATGTAAACTGTGACCTGATCTTTGTTGATGTGTGTTCTATCCAACATCCATGTAAACTGTGACCTGATCTTTGTCAATGTGTGTTCTATCTAACATCATGTAAACTGTGACCTGATCTTTGTTGATGTGTGTCCTATCCAACATCCATGTCTTCTTCTTCTTCTTCTTGCGATCGCATCTTTGATGATTACACCGTCAGATGAGTTCTCATGATGAATTCGACTGTTGTTTGAAGTTCCTCTTTAACTCCATATAGCTTTGAGTTTAGTGTTGAGTCATTCGGCCAGTATATCTTTCTTAACTGGTCATACAGAGGACAGTCCTGTAGAACATGCTCAGCAGTTTGTTCGTTTAATCCACATGTGCACAGTGGTGAAGCAGACAATCGTAGCTTGTGCATGTGTTTATTCAGTTTGTTATGCCCTGTCCTGAGTCGAAAAATAGTTATCTGTCCCAGCCGGTCGAGAGTGTGATAGTCGTCTTTGGGTTGGTTCTGTTCTCTTCTGATAGTCTGGATAGCTCTCTTTTTCTCAAAGTATGTGACTTCATTATTTTCTTGTTCACATTCTCCTCCCTTTTTTGCAAGTTTATCTGCCTTTTCATTTCCGGGTACACCACAATGAGATGGTACCCACTGAAGTATGGTTCTCTTTTTGGCAGCTACCTTGTTTAGTTCATTTCTCAGATGCGGGAGTTTACCACCCTTGAGAGCTTGCAGGACAGACAGTGCATCTGTGAGGATGACTACCTGGTGGCAGTCAGAGTTGGTGTTATAAATCATATTTGCAGCTTGCTCTAGAGCTTGAACCTCAGCTGTATAGTTGGAACAGAATTTACCAGTGGGAATGTGCCTAGTCTCATAGTGGTTGTCAGGATATGAGATAAAGATACCGGCACCTCCATTCCTAACAGCATTAGTTGCTGATCCATCTGTATAGGCATGTATCCATGATTGATCGGGATAGCTTTCTTGGATCATACTCAATGTAGCAGTTCGTTTTTGCAGATCATTATACTCACATCCACTTGTGAGACCACTGACTGATGTATTAATTTGGAGGGCACTGCTGGCCTGCTCCCATGGTACAGGGTATAGGGTGGGCTTCAGTGGTGTTGTCTTCATGGATAGGTCCTCTTGATGCTGTCTTATAAGTCTTTTCCCCCGATGCACAAAGCTGCTACGCTTTAGACGTCCCAATGCCAGATCATCTAGTCTTGCCTTCATTGGGTGCATTGGCATACTGTTGTACTTTTCCATCTGGATCATGGTTTTTTGTGTCTCTTCTATGGGACAATGTCTGTAATCCAGCAACCTTCTGCATCTCTGTTATTGGTGTAGTTTTCATGGCTCCTGTAATGAGCCTGAGAGCTTGATTTTGCACCCTGTCCAAAGACTGCAGATGTGAGTTAGCAGCTGATGACCATGCTGCTGAGCTAAACTCTAAGTGTGGTCTTATTACTCCATTATAAATCTTCTTTAGATTTTGTTCATTTGCTCCCCAGTTGGTACCTGCTAATTTTCTGAGTATGCCTAGTCGTCTTCGGGCCTTTCCTTCTGCGTTTTCAATATGCTTATTCCATGTAAGCCTTTGGTCAAATGTCACCCCAAGATAGGTGGGGTAGCTTTCTTCCTTGATCACGGTTGTCCCTGGTGTATGTTAGCTGATTTGTCCTTGGGGGCGAGGGAGCAACATCCATGTAAACTGTGACCTGATCTTTGTTCAATGTGTGTCCTATCCAACATCCATGTAAACTGTGACCTGATCTTTGTCAATGTGTGTTCTATCCAACATCCTGTAAACTGACCTGATCTTTGTCAATGTGTGTTCTATCCAACATCCTGTAAACTGACCTGATCTTTGTCAATGTGTGTTCTATCCAACATCCATGTAAACTGTGACCTGATCTTTGTTCAATGTGTGTTCTATCCAACATCATGTAAACTGTGACCTGGCACCTTCAAACTCTCTTGTATGTTCAATTATATTTTCTGCATTGTTTTTTAATTAATTCTGTTCATATGGTCAAACTGCCTCTTATTTTTATGTTTTTAGGTATGCAAGTGTGTGCATTTTCTACACTTATTACTTTGTTTTTACTCATCCAGTTGCCAGGCTGTAGGTGTAATGTACCTGGCGTTTTTTCGTACTGACCACATTTATGTTAGGAAATGAGAAATGAAATTTAGCTCCCCGAACACGATGTGGGCAACGTCTACAAAGAAGTTTATGTGGTGGGAAGGGGGGATTCTGAACAGACAAAGAAAGGACTAATGCTGCCTCAGACATGCCGTAAAGAGGTGACTAACATGAGATTGTGCATGGGGCTGGCAATGTCATCATGTAAAACAAATTGTTACAGGGACCACAGCTGCCAAAGCACATGGATGTTTTAGTGCAAGACATTTAAAACAAACAGAAACCATAGCTGTAAGGGCACATGAATGTTTTAGTGCAAGGCATTTAAAACAAACAGAAACCATAGCTGTAAGGGCACATGGATGTTTTAATGCAAGGCATTTAAAACACACAGAAACCATAGCTGTAAGGGCACATGAATGTTTTAGTGCAAGACATTTAAAACAAACAGAAACCATAGCTGTAAGGGCACATGAATGTTTTAGTGCAAGACATTTAAAACAAACAGAAACCACAGCTGTAAGGGCACATGGATGTTTTAATGCAAGGCATTTAAAACACACAGAAACCATAGTTGTAAGGGCACATGAATGTTTTAGTGCAAGGCATTTAAAACACAGAAACCATAGCTGTAAGGGCACATGGATGCTTTGGTAAAACTTTTCTGCAATGTAAACCAGCTTCTATGTTCATCCTGAAAAGGACGTTTGTTACGTTGTGTCGTCGTTTACAGCAAAACTGCAATATTTGCGCCTTTTGACCTGACACATCATAGCATTTCAGCATAGCATTTTTGGGACCGGGTTAGCCTTCCCTCTTCGGTACCTACTCTCTCAGCCAGACTGCAGTGATGCAGCCTGTTTCCAGGACCTCCACTTGGAGGTGGAGTAGGGTCTTGGTCAGCTAGCTGCAGTATAGGCTGCATGCTCCGTATGAAGGAAAAAGGTAAATGATGATGATAATGAAGTAAAGGCTAGGTTTGATCTTGCAGGATTCTGCTGTTGATGATAAGCTGAACCGCATGAAGGACACCTGGATACCCTACAAGACGATGACCAACTTTGCTCTTCACCTGTATGACAGTGAGGATCAGTTCTGGTCTATCTACAACAGCGGTTAGTTTTTTTTTTTTTTTTTTTTTTTTTTTTTTTTTAAGTTTGGCATCGTGTCACATCAAAGAGGTATTACACACGCACATACATAAACACGCACATACATAAACACACACACATACAAATGTAAATACATGGAAGTGGTTTGTGGAAAAGAAGAACAGATTGTGTGATTTCTGTATACATATAATGGGATCCTCGCCGGTGCTACAGAATTCGTGCACTGTGCTGAGAATCTCCTTGTGTGATCTAAGCGAGGAGATCAAAGCGCTGATGGAGTTGTCCGTGTGCAATGAAGATGGTCCTTAAAACTAAAACCAAGGGAGGATAAGATAAAAATAGTGAGATGGGAGTAATTTTACAAAAGCCCAGTGATATGAACAAATTGTTGCCATAGTACTGCTGTATTACATCTCCATTTGGGGGCTGCACTGGTTTAGTGGTTACCACACTGCACTGGTGATCGGGTGATCCAGGTTCAAGCCCGGGCGAGTACATTTGAACGAGTATCATCAACCGGGACTTGGACTGGATTAATTCGAGCCCTGGCGAAGACATTTGAAGTAGTGTCATCTACCAGGGACTGCGACTCCTGAGCTGACCCAGCTCTAATGCGTACCCTCTGAAGACGGCGAGTATCTGCCTGAATGGTGAGTGGACACCTGTCAGTGTACAGGAATAAAAGGGATACTCACATAAAAACCAGTCTCAGGTTAGATATACTAACCGGAGATTCTCACCTCAAGTAATAGCGGGCATATGTTTAAAAAAAAACATCTCCATTTTCAGCAAAACATTGACTGGTCATAAACTGACATCATATAGTTTAATCCATCATCCTGCACAATATCTTATAGTAAACCATTTGGACCGTCATGAAAAATATCATTATAGTATAGCGTTATATATCTTACTTTTCAACTAGTAACCTAAAAACTATGAACACGTTTTTTTCAAAACAAGCTGAAGTGGAGATTGAATAAAGCAGTATTAAGGCCACAAAATACATTCACAATTCAATGATGTGATCAAATACTTGCTTAGTCACTCCTCTTCTACCCTGGAGTGTATAGGTTTGCCAGAGAGAATGCCATACTATCCTATCAGCTGTTTTCCTCCTGGCCTGGTTCTAATCTAGTCCTTGGTCCTTCAGAGATCATCTAATGTTGTCCTCCCCGTGAACTCTGGGTCGTCCTGGAGGTCTGGATCTCTGGCTCTTAGTTTTCTGTATTAGTTGTGGTAGCTGATCTTCTCCCATTCTGCAGACATGGCCACACCAAAAGCTTTAACGTGAATTTTAAATATGTAATTACTTCATTGCATCCTCTCTGTGTATTTATGTGTTTTACTTTATTGAATTAATTGTTGATATTATTAACTATTTATTGTTGCAATTTAGAATATTTTGATTTGAAAACATCTTTTAGAATTGTATTATTGCAGGGCAGAAATATTAAAAGGCAGTAATATCTATTTCTTTCCCTTGATTCAGGGTAAAGATTTCATTCCCCTTTTTGTTATGTTCCCTCTTTGGCTGAGATTCTCTTGTAGGCAGTAGATCTAGATCAGATAAATATATAGGCAAAGCCCAGGGCTCAGGTAATTCCCCAAAGCTTAGTGTGCAATGCTAGGTTCTCAGCATGCTGCTGTTTGATTCCATGAGCATTGACCATGCAACTTGAGTATTCAAAGGTTGCCCGTTTCCAGGATGCACCAAGTGGGGGGTGCTTCGTGGTCTAAGTCAGTGGTCCCCAAAATGTTTTGGGTCACCGCCCTCTTGGCTCCCAAAGCACTTCCCCAGCGCCCCCTCCACTTTCCTGAACTACATGTCCCATAGCAGAAACTGCTATAGGGGAATGAAGTGTTAGAGACTTCATCACACTTGACCCAGCTTTTTTATGAGGTTGGATAACCAGTTTCCCTCCCTCGCTGCCGATGCCTTCCCTAACTCAAGAGCAGAGTCAGATACCCGTTTACAGATGGGTAGACTAAAGCGTGACGATACCAAGTTTGGATCCCAGAAACCCGAATATTGTGCAGCGAAAATAAAGTGCTCTAGCAGCTTAAGAGAGAACAATGAAGGAGGTGGGTTACTAGTGTACTGCCAGGTGCAGTGCTTTCAGCATCTCAACATTAGGTTGAAAGTCACTTAAGAATCTCAGATCCCCACATTTAGTAATTTGCAGTTACTACTGAATGCCCCCCTTATCGCCCCCTTGGATCCACCCAACACCCACAGGGGGGAGGGGGGGGGGGGGCAGTACCGCTCACTTTGTGAACCACAGGTCTAAGTGATCTAACCCTTGAATTCCCCACTTCTATACTCGGATAAACAGATCTAACTTCTTGCGCAAATTTGTTTTGTGTCTTGCCTGAACAGTTTTTGACAAATGGTAATAACCATAAGAAAGTTAAGTTAACTCTTAGTATACGAGCTGCCTTTCATGACTACCATTACAGATTTTGCAATAAATAATTTATTTATAAAGATAACATAAGTGTTATATATCAAAATGTGAAGAAATGAAACCCCTACATCATGCACGCAACTAAATTGATCAGTGGTTTGAAACATGCATTCAGCTATAAATTTTCGCTATTGACGGGGATCGATCATCGGCCTCTCTAGAAGGCCGCTCATATACTAAGAGTTAATATAAATAAGATGGAACAAAGAAACAAAATCTGCATGGTGTCCAAAAAGACATGCATCATATAGAAAATAATAATACTTGTAAGGATGGTTCATGGTATCAAAAAGATATCCACAGGGTTTATGCATCATTTGGGGAATATGGTAAAAAGGTAAGGTAGTCCTGTGGCAGATACTACCAAAGTGGGGGTTAGTTAAGTGTTAGAGAATTCACCTTTACTACTTATTGGCTTTATCAGGTGGGCTGACCGGTTTGCTTCCTCACTGCTTTTGCCTTCCCTAACTAGAATGCAGATTCAGGTACCCAGTTTTTATAGATGAGTAGGCTGAAGCATGATGAGACTGTGTCGAATCAGGTCCCTGTGATTCAAGTGTTCTTTATAGTATCCACACAAATTGTGTGATCTATCAAGAGTGGCCTGAAAATTTTTAAAAAATTACATAACCTAGATTCTATATGACACTGACTCCGCTGGTTACTCAACCATAAACCTTGAAGATAAAGAAGTTTATCTTTTTCCTAAGATATGTGACTTGCAGACACACTGAAGATGGAAATTTGTCTTTTCCCTAAGATGTGTGACTGTAGACACCCTGAAAATGGAAGTTTTATCTTTTCCCCAAGACATATGACTTTGTAGACATTGTGAAGATGAAAATTTATCTTTTTCCTTAAGATATGTGACGGTGCTGACACCCTGAAGTAGGAAATTTTTCTTTTCCCCGAGATATGTGACTTTGCAGACACCCTGAAAATTGAAATTTATCTTTTCCCTTATGATATGCAGCTTTGCATACACCATGAAGATAGAAATTTATCTTTTCCCTATGATTTTCAACTTTGCAGATACCCTGAAGATCAGGAAGCTCATCTTTTAACTGTTTTCTAACATCTTGACTTTTCAGAGGAGTATCGTCCCCTGAGAGAAGCAAGGCACCAACTATGCAACACAACATCGCTGCTGTTTACAGTGGATCCACGCATTGCTTAGTGATATTGTTCGTGTGCATAAGACTTGCGTAGTTTTCTAGCCTGCTGACACACAGAACTACAGTATTTACACAATGTAGACTGGTTGATATGGATGTTTTGTTCTAAATCTGTGTCTGGATAGTTTCTAAAATAGGTGGGGTTGCAAAGTACCATAACTGCAAGTTCTGTTATTTTCTTACAGAAATGTATTTTCTCCGTCATGTGGATTAGCAGAATGCTTAACAAAACTTAGTTCCTTAAAAAGGTTATCAAATATATGCTTCTATAAATGCAGATTAATAATTCTTTGCAGTTAATAACAACACAGAGTTAAACTTTTTTCATGCATGTTTAAGTGTTACACCACTACTGTTTCACACTATACTGGTACCTACAGAGGTTAACCAAAGCTCACGCCAATTTATAAATGTCTACTGATGACTGGTCATCTTGTATTGACCAACCATACTGTTTGTCATCTGTGTGAACGGATCACCGAGAAACTGCCTGGGTGGTATGGTGGATTTGGCAACACACTTAAGTCTCATTGGGGATGATGAAGATTAGCATTTTTTTTTTAGCAATAAAGTATTTTTAATTTTACAATACTGTTTTTTTAAGACCTAGTGCTATTGCGCACTTAATAGACATAGTTTAAACATTATTTTAGGCTTTTATATGCACTGGGAAGCCAAAAAAATGGGTATGACCCGCTTTATTGCGATATTCACTTTATTGTGGTGGTCTGGAACCGAACCCGCAATATCTCCGAGGTATACCTTAACTGATTTGGCTTCACTCTCATGAGATGGCCAGACTTTTTTATTTTCTGTCACCCTATATATTTGATGCTGGAGGTAGCTTCTATGAGAGTTTCTTTAACACAACACTTGAGCAATATGTATATTTCTTTTAATTTAAAAATGAAAAATGCTTGTGTGTGTGTTTTGGTAAAGGACAGAATATACTCAAGGAGTTTTTTTAATCTACCCTGATATTTTTTCAGCTCTTATTTCATTTTTTGTTTGTGTACCTGATTATACAGCATTGCTTATTATGATCTGAATGGTCATCTGATCACTGCCTTCTTTAAAAATAACTTCCAAAGTTACATATAGTCAGTTATCAATTCTTATTCTGCAGGCCTGTCACCAGAACAAAGTCCAAATCCCAGTTAAACTTGATATTTGATTGAGTTTCAGTTTGTGGTAATTGTTTGTAATTTCAAAAGCAAATCTTACCAATCAGATTGTTTGACTATTATCCATAGGTCATATTTCAAATACACTCAACTAATCAGCAATCAATATCGCCTAGCACAGAGTCTCCTTACAGAAAAATGATCTGATTAGCGTTGTTGCTTGAAAGGGAGTTTGGGTCTAAATTCGTTCAGTTGATAGTATATATCATTCCACTTTCTTACTTATGTGACACATTTGTGTCTATCCATCACCATGTGACCATAGTGTGTATTATTTATTGTTTGTAAAATGCATGTGATCATTTTATACTTATTTTACACTATAAACCTTTATTAATTTTTTGCAATTTATTACGTCTAATATTAGTCTAGCTTGTCGTACATTTAAAAAAAAATGTTAGATCTATATTCTGAATTCTCTGTCTGGATTCCACCTCTGCCAAATGTAATAGACTTGACATGTATAATAAACAATTATGAATTTAATACAGCTTTCTATCAGAAGTACCTGACAGCCGTTAAAATGCTTTGAGCTTCCAAAATCGTTCATTACCTTTTGACTCCCCAAGGAACATAGACCTTCAACAAACTCATGCCAGGTCCTCATGTCATGTACCGTCAGCTCAGGGTCTTCGCATGTCATCCATATCATTTTCACTTCTGCCTCTAGTTATCTTCTCGGTGTTTTTAGGTCTGCCTCTGAACCCTTGGGATTCCAGAACAAGGACTGCCCAGTAATGCTATCAGGTTTCTTCAGTATGAAGCTTCTAAAATAACACTTAACATTCTATAAGCCTGTTTCATCAAGCCTTGATAAATGATTGTTTCATCTCTGCCATAAACATTTTGGTAAACACTTAAGGGCCCCGTATAGTTCTCAGGGATCTCCCTAATCATGAAAAACAAGTTGCCATAGAAACCACCACAACAGGAGCATGTGAATGCTTGGTGCTGGCTTCCTGCACGGGGACCAGCTACAGTGGTGGCTCCATGCTCCACAAGGAGCACAAAGGAAAATGACGAAACACTTAATGATTACACTTGTCTTTCTTGTTTCTGTGCACAAGAAACTTCCAAGTTCCTGGTTTGGTACCTGTCGTCTGCAGTTTACAGTGTCTTAAAACATAAGTTACAATATTTCATTTCAAAACTGAATTCCACTTTTTACCATACCTTTTAAAAAAAAAATTTTTCCTTTTAACTTTACATGATTGTTTCAGTGGGATCGTAGAGGTGCTAGAAACTCATATACATTCGCCATAGTCATATATTTTAATAAACTGAACATATTTTTTAAAACTATATAGAATATGTAGTGTACAATAATATAAACTTCAAATTATTAAACCAGTGTTTCTTTTTATTCTATAACTAATAAAATTATTTTATATATTTTCATAACTGGCTTTGTGTTCATTTTTTGTTGTTGAAACATGTGACCTTATAGTAAAAACATACACATTCTAACAACAACTCAGAGCAGGATAAGATGTTTCAGTCACTTTTATTGTACTGTTAATTTGTTCTGTTCAATGAAAGTGAATTATAACTTAGCCCTTAATGAGCGCACAAAACTTTTAAAAACAAACAAACACACGTACATACATAACGATCCTCCAGACGTAGCTTTGCCCTGTTATCTGGGAAACAAAGTAACATGAGGCTGACACTTTGGAGTCATGAAGCCAATGAGTGTAAAGAAGATGTGAAGATCAGATAGCCCTCCATCTATAACAATGTGTATAGAGCTTCCTATTTTCATCATTTTAAGGGTGATGTTAAACTATTCTTCACCTCTTTGTGAGTCACCCACTTTGATATTTGACTACAGCTCACTCCAGCTGTCCCATCTCCATACTTCTCTGTTGTAAGTAATCTAGTTTTCTCTTTCAAATCACTTTTGTACCACCAGGCCATCCTCATGACTGCCTATGTGGTCGAGCAATCTGTGTAATTTACAGATTACAAAAAAAAAACTGTTACTCACAGATGTGAAAACTAAGATCCAAGCCACAGTCGATTTGACCTATTATGAGGTTCTTGTGACTGCATGAATCACATGTAAAACCAGTCCCCTGACACTCAATTTGCCAAAAGCTACTAAACCCTGAGAGCCACGGTAGCATAGTGGTTAGTGTACTGGCTTCCTAGCTCAGTGGTCTATGGTTCAATCCCCAGATGATGTGGGATTTTTTAGGCCAACCAAAGACAATTTGACAAAGAACTGAGTGGCCAACCACAGACAATTTGACAAAGAACTGTGGATGAAAAGCATGAACCAGAGTTGGTGCACAAGAAAGATGGCCACTAACCAAGGGAAGTGGAGAAAGTTTATTGCTGCCTTACAAGATGCCACCAGGCCAAGGGAAGTGGAGAAAGTTTATTGCTGCCTTACAAGATGCCACCAGGCCAAGGGAAGTGGAGAAAGTTTATTGCTGCCTTACAAGATGCCACCTGGCCAAGGGAAGTGGAGAAAGTTTATTGCTGCCTTACAAGATGACACCAGGCCAAGGGAAGTGGAGAAAGTTTATTGCTGCCTTACAAGATGACACCAGGCCAAGGGAAGTGGAGAAAGTTTATTGCTGCCTTACAAGATGACACCAGGCCAAGGGAAGTGGAGAAAGTTTATTGCTGCATTACAAGATGCCACCAGGCCAAGGGAAGTGGAGAAAGTTTATTGCTGCATTACAAGATGCCACCAGGCCAAGGGAAGTAGATAAAATTTATTGCTGCCTTACAAGATGCCACCAGGCTTTGTGTCATTGGCCATGGATCAAGGAACAAGACTAACTCTGGGCAGTGTAGCTTCAATTGGTTTAGCTGCAAAATATGAAGCAGGCATAAACACAAACCAGGTGGTGCTGGTCATCCCAGCCCCAACTGTTACTCAAATAAACAACATTATGATGTGTTTCTGTTTCTTTTTTTTTCCCTCCTCTCTCTCTCTCTTTCCTGTTGTTGCTTCCAGACATAAAAAAAACAGTACTTGGGATGATACACTATGTTTTCCAGTATCTCCCGTGATTTTTTTTCCGTTTTCTCTGGTAGTCTTTGACTAGAAAGTCTTAGCATGCAGAGAAAACGAGGGCTTTTTAGGCTGTAAAAGGGCATACTAATGAGCAGACAATAAATGAATATCTCAACTCCTTAAGGGATGGAGCTACACTGAAATGCTATCTTCATAAATAATTGTATGATTTCAATTAAAATGCACAGGTTAAATTTACAACTGTAATAGTTCTCCATAACTAAACACTTAATGGCCTAATGCTATATTTCAAGTCACTAAGGTTTTTAAATTTTATTTTTTGAGTGATGAGCACCGAATATGAAATGGAAGCTCATCACTGTATTTCAAAACTTTTACTAGGTTTAATTTTTGACAACCACAGTAGATCCAGGGCTACATAACTTTTAATGTTATTTTTTAACAAAAATAGTAATATAAACCTTGTTATATGACTCAGCCGAGTTATGCAGATTGGTCGAATGATTTAAATGGGAAAAATTACAACACAGTTAGAAGTACACCACTATAGCACCTTATCACCATCAATCCGAGAGAAGAATGAACCTGCTACATTCCACAAGAATCTACATCTCTAGCGGGAAGCTAGTAATAACACTTGATGGACATTTATTGAGAAAGAAGATATAAAAAAGTAGAATTAGAGAACGCGGTCACATATAACTCACTAATTGGTTCCGTGACTCACAGTGAAGGACACTGTCACATATACTCACTAACTGACGCCGTGACCAACTCTCGAGGTGCACCCATTACACAGGAAGACGATTACAAAGGAAGAAATCAACGAAACTTGTTGAAATATTGAAGTTCTTTCCGGTTTAGTGGCAGCCATCTTGCTTCACATGTGACTGGACACGAGGGAGTTTTTTTCTCTTATTTTTATAGTTTCATGTTCTCTACTTAATTCTCATTTTCTTTCCCTCCTGTCTCTTGTTTGTCTGTCCCTGACGAAGGCCTTGTGGCCGCAACGTAGGTTTTTCTTGTCCTTCTCCTTGTAAGACGTATTACAATTTGTGTGTGTTTTTTTTTCCCTTCCCATTCAACTGTTTTACCCCCGTCTTACGGCAGTTCTCATATACTGAAATATTGAAATGGATCCAAATCATGACCAAGTACTACAACAACAAATGTTGGCCCAGCAACAACAACAACAAATGTTAGCCCAACAACAAGCCCAACAAATAGCACAAATGCAACATCAACAACTATTGATTAACCCTGCAATAGTTCCTTTACCTTCGGAGTCAGACCACACTATGGCGGCATTACAGCGCATTACTGACACGCTCAGTAATGTAGATCACTATGCAAAATACACCCAAATTCGCTCAGTGATCACCTCTTTTAATGGAGACCCCAAGTCATTTCGACGCTGGATCATGGACATGGATAAGTTTGCAACCATGATAAATGCAAACTCCGATGTTGACAGAATAAGAATAGCATTTTTGTCCTCAGATTCGTTGGTGACAGATTAGAGATACTCAGATGTGATCGATATTCAACATGCTTGGTCACAGCTTCGCAAAATCAAGCAGGAGAAGGGAGAAACAGTACAATTTTATGGAGATCGATTATTAAATTTAGCAGAAGAAGCATTTTTAGACAGTGCAGTGGCATCTCAGGAAATTGAAAGACACCTAGTAGGCATTTTTGTTGATGGTCTCTATGCAGATAATCTCAAGCTCCATCTCATTCGCAAAGACACTAAGACTATAACCGAAACAATACAAGCAGCGGTTACGGAAGACAACGTCCGCAAGAGATTTACACAAAGAATAGGTAGAGAGCCCAGGTTCGAATCACATCCTGAAAACGAACCCTTGGAAATTGGCCATTCTCGTCAACAGTGGAGAAGAAATGACAGTCATAAACATCACTACAACCACAGACAGGACCACCAACAGTACGAGTATATAAATATTGATTATACGCCACCACCCAGACCACAACAGATTTATAAAGTATCCCAGATACATTGTTACAATTGTGGTAAGCCAAATCACATTGCCAGGGCGTGTCGAGCAAGACCCAACAGCAACAAGATAAATAGTGTCCCCAAGCACTGGGATAGCCTCAACAACAGAACAAGACGTATAGCCGTGAGAAATTTCATGGGCGAAATAAGAAAAGGAACAATGTGGCAGATAAACAATGTGACGACAAGAAATGAAAAACACTGTAGAATCACATTAGACAACGGACAAAAAGTACACATATGTCCAGTATGGTGTGATAAGAGATCCAACTGTGAGCAAAATAAGAATGTCAAATGACCACTACGACATCTACGAACTGTAAATATCGTACAGCTGAAAGTAGATACAGCAACACAAACAAAGAATAGAGCTAGTTTCAGTACACAACAGAGACACAATTATCAAGACGAAGAAAGGAAATAGCAATGCAGTGTCAAGAAGAAACAAAGAAGCAAGAACTTATCACAGAAATACCATGAGTCTACCAGCACTACACAGAAACAACACATCGGTGTTCACAACGTTATTCACATGATCACAACCATCATTCCCTACCCCCTCATCTGCCCCCAACATACTCCCTGCGCGACCCCCGTCGCAACCCCAGTGATTATGTGAAGCGGACATCTGATGACAGAAGACATACCATGGAACCCAGAGAACAAGATGATAGATCATCAGATAGCCCATCGAAATGCCAATCATAGCATACAGTCAACAATACCGAAACAAGTATACTACACATATGAACAGCCCATGACCAGTGAAGCAGAATCAGACTCTGAATCTGTGTATCACACTACTGATACAGAGAACGATATAGTACTTTCACCACCACGACAAGAAGAGTCAGATATTGATACTTTAAGCGCACCTAGCAAATCAGACAGTACAGATGGGGAACTCCAAATCGACATCAGGTCGACAGCCAAAAAACCATATACATCATCATCAGATGATTCACCACGTATCGCAAAGTACAGCAGACTCCCGCAGGAGCACGTCCGTTATAAAGTCATGAGAAAGTGACGCCAGACGAAAACGAACAAGTCAAAAGGAACTCTACAACCCATTCCTCCGTCACAGTCTATTACATCCTCTATGCGAGCAACGTGTAACACAGCTACCATCTCATTGCCTACGCAAGAATACGATAGCAGACTCTCGAAGCGAGCAATAGCACTTTTAGAAATCGCTAAACTACTATAAATTAGCGAAGGCGTTCCCTCTTCATAACGCCCAACTGATATGATACTTCCCTCATCATAAGTATCCAACGTAGCACGTACTCTTCTCTACATAGTACGCGACAGTGTTTACTAATATTATTTTTTTCCCTTCAGGTACACAGAACAAGAGTTACTCATGCACGTTTCTCGAATTAAGATGACCTTTGAAGCTCACGCAGGCATGCTAAAACTGTAACGCATATCCTATAATTTTTTTTCTCGCACCAGTGGATTTATAGGTCAGTTTCGACCAGCCCATTAACAGTCTTTTAAACCCCACTGCGCTGTAACCGAGATTTTCACCACGCTGACGTGCCTGAGTAGAACCATTTGATACATCGCGGTATAATGCTGTAGTGCACAGTGACGATAAAACCCCAGCACTAGAGACTAGAACTTTGTAAACATTTTACTATTGTAGCACAGAACCCTGTGCATCCAAACAGAACATTACTTAAGATTGACTACTTGATGAATAACATTACATTGTTTACAAGCATTTATGGCGGAATGCCAATTGAAGGAAACTGTTACTAAATGTCAACACGACACTAAGTAAATTGTGTTGAGCCCTATGAGAACTGATTTAAGTATGTTCATTTTCGTGATTGTTGTAAATAATATTTTTTTCCTTTCTCATATATGCAGACTTTTGACTTCTATGAGATTGTTAGGAGGACATCAACATTTTAAATTGTTTTTTGTTTGGTTGAACCATGCTTATTGATTGAACTCATAACAGAGCATTGTTCTGAGAAATAAGAGAGTTGTTCTGACAGACACCTGACTATAACTCAGACTGTAATGTGCATTCACAGCCACAGATCTGTCGGGCACAGTAAAGAGCCAATAATGTCATCTATTTCTTTACCTCTCCCTCGGCATCCAGACTACCATCAGTCGAGTTTGATCGTTAGAACTGCTCTTTCTAGTTCTGTTGTTAACACTTTTGTCTTTACTGACATACACAGTCAAGAGAAGTTGGAAGATGTAGAGAATACAGAAGACTATTGGCAGCAGGTCAAAACGGTATGGAAGGAGACATGTGAAGAAATACTGGGGAAAAGGGAAAGACAACAAAAAGCATGGATAACAACAGAAACCATCAATAAGATAAAAGATAGAAAAAACAAGAAAGCAGAGTTAAACACAAGCAAAACCAGAAGTTCCAAAGCCAAGGCTCAAGAAGTGTACACAGAAGCAAACAAAGAAGTAAAAAGAAGTATCAAAAGAGACAAGAGGAAGTATATTGAGGAGTTGGCAAGAGAGGCAGAAGATGCTGCAGCCAAAGGAAATATGAGAGAACTGTATAGCAGCACAAAGAAGCTAACAGGGAAATGCAAGCAAACAGGTTGCCTCGTAGAAGATAGGAATGAGAAACTGCTCAGCAATATACAAGAGCAAATGAAGAGGTGGACAGAATATTTTGGGGACCTTCTCAATAGACCAGCTCCACAAAACCCGCCGGACATCCAGCCAGCAGAAGAAGAGCTACAAATTAACGGTTAAAGACCAACGAAGGAAGAAATAAAGAAAGCCATAAAGCTTCTAAGAGATGGAAAAGCGTCTGGACCTGATGGCATTCCAGCAGAGGCCATCAAAGCAGATATCGACACGGCTACAGAGATGTTATATAAATTACTTGGTAAAGTCTGGGAAAAAGAAGAGATACCAGCAGAATGGAAGGAAGGATATCTGGTTAAGTTGCCTAAGAAGGGAAATCTACAAGAGTGCACAAATTATAGAGGAATAATGTTACTATCAGTGCCAGGAAAGGTATTGAACAGGATTATCCTTGAGAGATTAAAGGAGTCCATAGACAAGAAATTGAGAGATGAACAAGCAGGTTTTCGACAAAACAGATCATGTACAGACCAGATAGCCACTTTGAGAATAATAGTTGAACAAAGTCTGGAATGGAATTCACCACTATACATCGGATTTGTGGACTACGAAAAAGCATTTGACAGTGTGGACAGAGAATCACTTTGGAAATTGATGAGGCATTATGGAGTTCCCCTGAAGATCATTAATTTAATAAAGAAAACCTATGAAGACATGACATGCAGAGTTCTTCATGAAGGACAGCTTACAGAACCATTTGGGATAAGAACAGGAGTGCGACAGGGATGCCTCTTGTCTCCATTTCTTTTCTTGCTGGCAATAGATTGGGTTATGAGATCATCGACAACACACAACAGAAATGGAATCCAGTGGACTCTGACTAGGCAGTTGGATGATCTGGATTTTGCTGATGACTTGGCTCTCCTGTCCCATAACCATAATCAGATGCAGGACAAGTTGAAAGCGCTCGATGAGAGGTCACGGCAATTGGGTCTGAAAATACACAGGGAAAGGACAAAAATAATGCGAATAAATGCAGGTAATGAAAACAGGGTTGAACTTGAAGAAACACCAATACAGGATGTGGAGTCATACACATATCTTGGCGGTGGTATAGATAGGGTTGGAGGGACGGACGGCGATATCAAAGTGGGAGTACAAAAGGCAAGAGGAGCTTTCATTGCATTGGGAAATATATGGAGATCAAGAGAAATAGGATCCAACACGAAAATAGGAATCTTCAGCTCAAATGTGAAGTCAGTCCTATTGTATGGCTCGGAGACATGGAGAGCAACAAAGACAACAACCAAAAAGCTACAGACTTTCATAAGTGGGTGCTTGCGTAGAATAGAGGGATTAAAATGGTATGACAAGGTTACCAATGTGGAACTGATGACAAAAACTGGACAAGTGCCAGTGGAACAAGAGATGAGAGGAAGACGATGGCGATGGATAGGACACACACTGAGGAAACCTGTTGATAGCATTACAAGGCAGTCCTTGTTCTGGAACCCCCAGGGCAAGAGAGGCAGAGGAAGACCAAGAAGTACATGGAGAAGAGAGTTGGAAACAGAGGTGAAAATGATGAGAAGAACATGGAAAGAACTTGAGATGATGGCGCGTGACAGGAGGACTTGGCATGTGTTTGTTGAAGGCCTATGCTCCTTTGGGAGTGGAGGGTTATGAATGAATGAATGAACAGTCAAGAGAGAACATTGTAGTCGGGTTCATGACTGATGATTTTTTTTATATTTTTAAACCAAGCAGACCATATATGATAAGTGTATGTCATCTTAGTCAAAGAGTCTGTTATAAATTTTTCACCTTCCATAATTAACTGTTAAGATTTTGTTGTACAGTTAATTTGTTTATATTGTATTGATTTTATGAAGGTATCCATTAATGTATATATACATGCACCATATATCTACAAGAGCTTCTGTGTAACGAACATGTTTGTATAGCGAATATGTAAGGTATTTTTTTAGCAGAAGATTTTTTTTTGGTGTTAACATTCTATTCTTTTTGTTGGTTGAGTAATTTTTTTTAGGGTCTTAGATTTTTTTGATAGAACGCAAATGTGTGCCCCGGGACCCATATGTGACAGTGAGGCTTGTTACCCTGGCATTATACGTGCCAGTGAGATAGGTCATACATTTTTAGTAGACCAATCAAAATCATTGACGGTGACAAGGGCCCACAACACCTGTCGGGCTAAGAGGTTAATATTATCATTAGGGCAGTTCCATCTAGACGACCTCGAGGAAGGTTGTGTTTTCTAAGTGTGAGCTGAAGAGAAGCCATGTTTGAGCTGTCTCAACTTTCGTGGAACCACAAAGACAAGTTTTAAGTTGAAGTTCTTAAAGTATTTCAGAAAGAAGCATACTGTGTGTAGACTTTAATGATATCGTTTTTTTCACAACAGAATATAAGCGGTAGCTATATTTCTGTACAAGGAGAAAAGAATATGTTGAGTAGTAACACATGTAAGTACGATCTCAATGTGTATTTCAATCTCCAGATAGGATTTGATTTATGTTAAAGGAAGAAAACCAAGAAAACAGTCACAGATGTATATGAGGACTCATCATCTGAAGAAAATAGTAACTTTAATTATTGTAGATAAAAGACGCCACTACATGTACTGAAGAGTTGAAGAAACAAAGGGAAACGAAGGACAAGGTGACCTAGATCGTGAGTTGCACGAGATTCCTGGGTACTCACCCAATTTAGAAGGAAGAAAAGTAAATACGGAGACCTTCAGTAAACTACAATCACTACAAAGAATATTGATTTGTTTTCCAGCTGCATATGTTTATTTATGTACTTTGTAAATAAACCTTGTTATATGACTCAGCCGAGTTATGCAGATTGGTCGAATGATTTAAATGGGAAAAATTACAACACAGTTAGAAGTACACCACTATAGCACCTTATCACCATCAATCCGAGAGAAGAATGAACCTGCTACATTCCACAAGAATCTACATCTCTAGCGGGAAGCTAGTAATAACACTTGATGGACATTTATTGAGAAAGAAGATATAAAAAGTAGAATTAGAGAACGCGGTCACATATAACTCACTAATTGGTACTGTGACTCACAGTGAAGGACACTGCCACAAAAGTTTTATGGAAAGCATCTGTAACAAACTCATTTTACTGATGGATAAAAAAGCATATTAATGCCATAAAAGAAGGTTCTGAGAAATTTATGGCTTTCTTCATCGTAAAACCAGGCACTGTGTCATACTGTCCATGCTTCGGAAGGTTCAAAATGGATGGCTACGGCATGAATGGAAAACATTCATAGAAGCTTTGAACCTTCAGGAGCTGTTATGGATC
The DNA here is from genome assembly GCA_024509875.1 of Oreohelix idahoensis. Taxonomy (NCBI): domain Eukaryota; kingdom Metazoa; phylum Mollusca; class Gastropoda; order Stylommatophora; family Oreohelicidae; genus Oreohelix; species Oreohelix idahoensis. The sequence goes on along the minus strand of JAMPIV010007643.1, from coordinate 651,308 downwards.
TAGTGTCCTGGTCATGCAGGTGTAAGCAGCAATGAGAGGGCTGACAGACTAGCCTCAACAGCACCCATAGTGTGGACCTTGGATATGGATATGGGAGAGATACAGAGGACCAATAATGATCGCCTGTTAGAGAACAACACTGTCATAGATGAATCAAAAAAGCTAAGATTGCTGGAATTTGGCATCAAACATGGGGAGTAAGGGTTGCTATAGGTCTCATTAAAAAAAATGAGAAATGCCTGCAGCCAAGCCAACCATGACTTCATGCATGGTCCAGTTCTTGGAGCCGGTGTTCCCTGTTTCTACCAACACAGCTATGGCGAGTATCTGGCGCCAACAAACCAGACCCCTAGAGTCTACTGGGGTAAAACTCTAGACTATGGGGGAAGTAACCCTACAGAAACCTCTGGCAGAGCAAGTCCTCCATCAGATGCGGCCGATGCTGGGCCCACCGGCGCGTGGATACGCCCCGATCCCCATCGAGACTTGCCCGGGGAGCACACCCCGGCTCAAAAAGCAGAGAAGGCCACTCTCCAAACCTCCGATGTCTTGTGGGCAGTGTTAGGATGTGCAAGAACATGGACAGGAAGACTCCACAACTTCCCCACTGAAGACACGCCCATGATGACCGTTGCCTCAATTGGCTGTGTGTGGTGTACCCGGAAACGGGGCCTCCCAGTACTGAGGCACAGTTAAGTCCCCAACGTCGCTTATTGGTGCAGAGTTGAGAGAGGTGGCTGAGCGAATGCAAACAACAACACAAATTGGCTCAGCATCACAATCCCCCCTGTGGTGCAGCATGTTGAGAACCCAGCATTGCACACTAAGCTAGGGGGAATCACATGGGCACCAGACTTAATACTGGCTCTTGACTGGATGGCCGCATGCAGGAGATTTCTACAATGGAGAGATGGCAGGTGGTGGGTACTGGGAAGTGGCTCTGTGCATGACGTGAGGATTCCTTGGGAGAGTCCAGAATCAGAGCACAGCATCGTGCAAGCTCTGCATAATTGGAGAGCCCCCCTGGATGACTGGGAATGCACAGTGCACCACCCCACCTATCCCCAACTGCTAACTTAGAACCAGAAGTGGGGTCCTCTGGATGCATGCCAGGCCAGGATAAAATGCCTGGGAATGAGACTGGAGCTCAGAACTCCCAACTCAATATGTTGCAGGATAGCAGAAAAGCCATGGGAAAGACAGGTCTATTTTGAAGATAATGCCAAGCGCAACCATATTTTCACCATACGAGCTCGGACGCCTCCACAGAGCCCACCCTCAGCTACTGGAGGACCCTCTAGACCGTCTTGTGTAGTCGGCAGACGGCGGAGGAGAACTACTGACTGAAACAAAACAGAAAGAGAGAAACCCAGAGTGCCACTTGTCATAATGCACTGGAAAGCAGAGGGAGTGAACAGCAAGCAGGCTGGATACAGCAAAAAGATGGAGCTGGAAAACATCTTGTATGAGAAGCAAGTCAGTGTTTGCTGTATCCAAGAGACTCACTTGAAAGTAGATCAAACCTTTAAAATAAGGGGATATCAATGCTTCAGATCCGATAGACAAGATATATGAAAAGGAGGAGTACTTACTCTTGTAAGGAATAACATTCATGCACACGAAAGGAAAACCTACATGGATGGAGCAGAATATCAGCTGTTGCAGCTAAAGATAGACAAGATGGAAATAGAACTTCTGAACTATTACTGTCCAAACAACAAACCCCTGAGTCTCAGCTCTATACAGGTACCAGCCACCAACTTTATAGCAGTTGGAGACTTTAATAGCCACTCCCAGAGCTGGGGCTATAACCATCTAGATCACAGGGGTGAAGAGGTTGAAACATGGCAAGATGACCACTCCCTAATCCTAGTCAATACTGCCACAGATACTCCTACCTTCTACTCCAGAGGATGGCACACAACTTCAACTCCAGATCTTGCCTTCGCCACCCCAGATATAGCTGGACTCATAAGTAGAGAAGTAGGAGACCAACTAGGAGGAAGCGACCATCGCCCTATCTTTCTTACTGTCCAGAGTGTAACTCTCAGTACAGGCCCAGCCATTACAAGATGGAATTACAAAAAAGCCAACTGGGGTTTATTCAGGCATCAGGTGAACACGCTGCTGTCTGACCTCAAGGTGCAGAACAGAGACATTAGTGAAGTGGTAAAAGACTTCAACAGATGCATACTTCAAGCTGCAAAAGAAACCATTCCCAAAGGATGCCGGTGTAACTACACACCATACTGGTCCAGCACACTCCAAGAACGCCAGGAAGCTATGGACAGGGCTAGAAAGGACGCAGAGTCTCAGCCTTCACTTGAAACTCACAACAAATGGAAAAAGGCTGTAGCAGAGTTTCAGAGAACAAAGCTAGAAGAAAAACGGAAAAGCTGGAGAATTAAAACGGCAGTGCTGAACCTTGAGAAAGACAGCAAGAAACTTTGGAGATCAGTCAAATCTCTAAATGAAGAGAGTTCCACGCCTTGGCAGACTATCACATTGGATGAAGGTGGCAAATTTCTCAGAGGAAAACAAGCTGCAGACCTGTTTGCTAGAAGATAAAGTTCAGAAAGCAACTTATCCATTAACATAGACCATCAGAGACAGATAAGAAAAGAAATACTGGCAACCATGGGACAGACAGATACTCCTGCCCCAATGAGGGAACCCATCACACTAGGAGAACTACAGAACGCTATTTCCAAGTTTAAGTTCCAAAAGTCACCAGCCCAGACAAAATCAGCAACGAAATGCTAATAAATATGAGCTCAGCAGCAAAGACAAAACTGCTTGAGATATTCAACCACAGCTGGGTGAAAGGCACGGTACCCCAATTTGGAGAGAAGCCATCACAATACCCATACTAAAGAAAGGGAAATGTAAGACTGTTAAAGTTTAGAACGGAACGCCAGCTTCGTTCCTGCTATATCGGCTTTGTGCTGTAATGTGCGATGACCGCACGAACCGGATGTTGTCGACATGACCCGTTAACAGCCAGACGTTCTTACACCGTTGATGCTGGGTGACAGTTCAGCTGGGAACAGACGTTCCTTATCATGTTTGTCATCGTGTACATATTCATCTTGTTTGTCAACATGTGTGTTCTATTGGAGTTAATAAATGGTCGTTCTTTATACAACGCCTTATTTATTGTGCTGTGAATGGAATGCACAACACTGACAACAAGGTACACACACACAACACTGGCGACGAGGATAACGAACTGCTGTGGGAATATTTCGTAACGAAATCCTAATCTACGTAAGTGGTCATACACACAAGCTTCTAGTAACAGGAACGTTGTAGCATGGACATTTTCCAGATTGCATTATTTTATCCTTATGTTCACATTTTCACCGCCAATTCAAGCTTCACTGTTTCAAAGTTAATACTGGTTCTCCATATTAAGCAATTTCACAGTATGGCAGAGCAAGCATCATAAATGACCCTGTTGCTTAAAATGTTCATGGAACAAATGAAACAGCAAAGTGAAGACCAAAGAAAAATATTGGATCTCCTGTTGCAGAGGCAAACCACTAGCAGCAGCTCAGATGGAGCATTGGCACCACATTCTACACCAATCAAAGAATACATTCCTGCATTCCCTGAATTAAGCTAGAACAGGATAAATGGGACATTTATCTTAAGCGACTAAATCATCATTTTGATGCTCATCAGCAAACAGATGACCTGATAAAAAGGCACTATTTCCTTTCTTGGATTGGCTCATCTTTATATCAGCTAACGTAGAAGATATGTGGAACAGAAGATCTATCCAAGTTCACATTCACAGAACTGACATGTAAGCTGACAACACACTTCCGACATTCAACACATCTGATCATTGCTCGTCATAAATTTTGGCAATCCAGGAAGAAACCAGATCAGTCATATGCACAGTGGATTGCTGAACTTCGTGGTCTATCGACTGACTGTAGATTTTTATGCCCAAAGAACGGTTGTGGACAGTCACTAGTAGAAGAACATATTAGAGACATGGTTCTTCAATTCACGCCGCATGAATTTATAAGAAGATCTGCATTGTCAGAAGAAAATCCATCCCTTGAGAAGATAGCTCAGATAGCAGCATTATATGAAACAACTTTGGCTGCAAGTGAAACTTTAAGAGGAGATGAGAAACCTGTATCTTCAGACATTAATGTTATGAAACCTTTTTATAAACAAAAGCGTGCCCCATCATTGGATAGAAAAGCTACAGACAGAAGCAAGTCACAGAGCTTGAGATTAAACAAACTGAAGTCTTGTCCTTCATGTCATAGCAAACACAAACGATCAGATCGCAAGTACAGACAGTCTCGATGCAATCTTTGTGGAAAAATTGGACACATTTCATCCGTCTGTGCTTCAGTGAAAACTACAGGCACTACACATGTAAACAACTCACGTGGAAGTGCTAGTCTAGCCCCTTAAGGCCCAGCGGCCCATATATGACCCAGCATACATAACTCTATAATAGTGTTATAATAAAACAATAGTAGGTCAAAGAAGGGTCAGTCTGAACATGTAAACACTGTCAGCATTGAATAATAGAAGAATAAATTTTACATCAATGTTCTGGTGAATAACCACCCAGTGAAATTTCTGCTTGACACAGGATGCACTTGTGGCATGGTAGGCTTGAAGGGTTATGAGCAGATAGGTATGCCGAGATTACAGCCCGTTAACTCACAAGTCAAGGGTTATGGCGCTGTGAACATACCACTGAAGGGTTGGACAAACGTAGAAGTGAGATTAGGAGATAAAGTTTGAACACTTCGATTATTGGTGGCTGATACACAAGAAGGCATGAATCTGTTTGGCGCCCCGTGGTTTAACTCTTAATATACGAGCGGCCTTCTAGAGAGGCCGATGATCGATCCCCGTCAATAGCGAAAATTTATAGCTGAATGCATGTTTTAAACCACTGATCAATTTAGTTACGTGCATGATGTAGGGGTTTCATTTCTTCACATTTTGATATATAACACTTATGTTATCTTTATAAATAAATTATTTATTGCAAAATCTGTAATGGTAGTCATGAAAGGCAGCTCGTATACTAAGAGTTAAGGCATTTGGTTTTAAAATCACAGAGGGGAGCCACGCTAGCGTAGTGGTTACAACACCGCTCTGGTGAACCGGGTGATACAGGATCAAACCCGGGCGACGGCATTTGAGGATTTTTCGTCGACCGGGATTTGGACTGGATTAACTCGAGACCTGGCGAGGACATTTGAAGGAGTGTCGTCGACCAGGGACTGGCGGCTCCTGAGCCGACCCAGCTGCAATGGGTACCTCCGAAATCGGCGAGTATTTGCCTGAATGGCGAGGGACACCTGTCTCTGTACAAGAAATAAAGGGATACTCACGTAAAATCAATGTCAGGTTAGACATAAATAATAACCTGAGATTTCGCCTCGAGTATTAGCGGGCGAACGCAAAAAAAAAAAAAAAAAAAATCACAGAGGACAATAGTCTGCCACCTGAAATAGTCAATATGGTGGAACCTGTCCATGCATCAGAAGCATTATCTAAGGTGAACCATCTTTGTTCTAGATTTCCTAAGGTATTCTCAGATGGACTAGGCACATGCAAGACTTTTAAGGCACATTTACAGCTACGTCAAGGGGCAATCCCAAGGTTCCACAAGCCTAGACCAGTTCCTTTTGCTCAGAAGGATGTAGTAAAGAAAGAAATACAAAGATTGGAGGAGCTTGGTATCATTAAACCAATTCAGATAAGCAATTGGGCTGCACCGATAGTGGTAGTTCCAAAGTCTAACGGCACTGTTCGAATCTGTGGAGACTTTAAAGTTACTATCAATTCCCATCTTCAAGTTGAACAGTATCCTTTACCAAGACCAGAAGAGTTATTTCATAAACTTCAAAATGGAAAAAAGTTTTCCAAATTAGATCTGTCTGATGCTTACCTTCAAATTGAACTGGATGAAGAATCTAAGAATCTAGCTGTTATCAATACGCAGCATGGACTGTACCAGTACCAAAGACTTGCATTTGGCATCTCGAGCGCTCCTGCTATTTTTCAGCGCTTTATAGAACAGATAACCACAGATCTCAATAGTTGTGCTAACTATCTGGACGATATCATCATAACAGGAAGGTCAGATGATGAACATTTGCAAACACTTAAAGAACTTTTCACGCGGTTAGAACAGCATGGACTTCAGTGTAATTGGTCCAAATGTGAATTCTTCAAATCTGAGGTTGTGAGTACCTAGGTAACATTATTTCTGATGAAGGAATACGACCATCAGACTCTGGCATCGAAGCTATCAAACAGCTACCCCGCCCAGAAAACTTAACACAACTCCAGTCCTTCTTGGGAAAAATAAATTATTATCATAAGTACACTGATAATTATTCAGAACTTTCTGCTTCACTAAATAAGTTAAGAAAGAAGGACACGCCATTTTTCTGGTCCACAGATCAGGAAAGTGCTTTTCAAGCACTTAAGAAAGCTATCATAACTGCAACTAGATTGGTACATTTTGATCCAAACCTGCCTATTATACTTGCTACAGACGCATCTTCATATGGAATAGGAGCAGTATTATCACATCGTTACCAAGATGGTTCTGAGAGACCAATAGCTTTTGCTTCCAAGACCATGAGCGAAGCAGAAAAAAACTAGTCAAATTGAAAAGGAAGGCTTGTCAATAATTTTTGGAGTACGGAAATTTCACCAGTATCTCTATGGCCTGACAAAACCTTTTAAATTGCAGACAGACCACAAGCCTCTTTTGTCTATTTTCTCGCCTGATCACAAATTGCCTGTGTTATCCATGCAGCGATTGCAGCGATGGGCCATTCTATTGATGTCATACAACTTTGTCATCAAACATAGGCCAACAACGAAACATGCTAATGCGGACGCACTGTCAAGATTACCTATGGGACCAGATCCTGCATTTGACAAGTCTGAAGCATCATGCTATAATGTCAGCATGGAAAATGATGATGCCATAGCTGATATTCCGCTGGACTCTGCTTTGGTAGAATCTGAAACTGCTAAAGATAAGATTCTTCATAAAGTCAAACATTTTGTGCTCAGTGGGTGGCCAGAATCACTGTCACGAAATAACAGAGACATAAAACCTTATTTTGATAGGCGCCTTAATTTATCAATTCACAAAAGCATTCTGTTATGGCAGGCTGAGTCTAACCGAGTGATTGTACCCACTTCTCTTCGTGAAAAAGTCCTTCATTTACTGCATCAAGGATACTTCGGCATAATCCGAATGAAACAACTGGCTCGACGGCATTGTTGGTGGCCCACCATTAACAAGGACATACAATCGTTATCAGTAAACTGTAATGCATGCAGAGCAAACCAGAGTAATCCTCATCAACATTATCAGTCATGGCCAATAGCTGAACGTCCGTGGGAGAGAATCCACATCGATTTCGCAGGTCCTTTTATGGATGAACAATGGCTGGTAGTTGTCGATGCATATTCTAAATATCCATATATTGATGCGATGAATTCCTTGACAACTGAGGCAACAATAAAAGCTCTAGCTAAGATCTTCCTTCACGAAGGTTTTCCTGGCACAATTGTTTCAGATAATGGAATACAGTTTACTTCGGTCAAGTTTCAACAGTTCTGTTCACTACATGGAATTGAGCATCTCATGACGGCTCCATTTCATCCAGCTTCAAATGGAGAGGCAGAACGCTTTGTCCGCACCTTCAAAACCTCAATGGCAAAGATTTGCTGGGGAGGGAAGACACGACATCAAGCTATGGGTGAACTACTGTTCGCTTACAGGACAACACCAAATTCTTTGACTGGCAAGTCCCCTGCCGAGTTGTTACATGGCCGTCAGCCAAGAACACAATTGTCATTGCTAATGCCTCAGCAAGAACGACGAAGTGAAACAGCTGGAATTGGAGACCCTGTGTGGGTAAGGAACTATTCCTCAAAAGGTGATCCTTGGGTGCATGGTCACATTATAAGAACTATCGGTCGTATGATGTATACAGTTCATCTAAGTAACAACATGAATGTACGGAAGCATCAGAACCAGTTAAGACCGGGAAGTCTCATGAAGATCAGACCACCCTCCGACGAAAGCTATGATGATTTTTTACTCAACAAAGCCATCATGGATCAAGTTACCAAGGCAGCACCTGATCTACTGCTTGACGCCCCAGAGCCTGTTATGGAAGATAGAAGTGTGGTGGATGCTGCAGTACCTCCACGAAGATCTCAAAGACAATGAAAACCAGTTGTCAGATTCGATCCTAGCTCTTAATTGCTGGGGAGGAACTGTTAAAGTTTAGAACGGAATGCCAGCTTCGTTCCTGCTATATCGGCTTTGTGCGGTAATGTGCGATGACCGCATGAACCGGATGTTGTCGACATGACCCATTAACAGCCAGACGTTCTTACACCGTTGGTGCTGGATGACAGTTCAGCTGGGAACAGACGTTCCTTATCATGTTTGTCATCGTGTACATATTCATCTTGTTTGTCAACATGTGTGTTTTATTGGAGTTAATAAATGGTCGTTCTTTATACAACGCCTTATTTATTGTGCTGTGAATGGAATGCACAACACTGACAACAAGGTACACACACACAACAAAGACCAAGGCTGCAAGTTATCTGCCCATCAGTCTCACAAGCTGTGTTGGGAAGACTATGGAGCGAATAGTCAACCACAGATTGAAATGGTATTTAGAGTCTGAGCAGATCCTGGTGCCGGAACAAGCTGGATTTAGAGAATGCTACAGTATAGAAAACCAAGTTACGTACTTGTCTCAAGCAGTAGAAGATGCCTTCCAGGAGAAGAAAAAGGTCCTAACAATCTGAGTCGACTTCAAGCAGGCCTTTGACAAGGTGTGGAAAGATGGCCTTTTTGCAAAACTTAGGAGAAGTGGAATACAAGGCAACATGATAAGATGGATCCAGTCATACTTGCACAACAGGAGAACTAGAGTCACTCTTGATGGTCTGCAGAGCTTAAATGTGTTTCTCAATCAGGGGGTACCTCAAGGAGGAGTAATTTCCTCATCACTCTTCCTTGTGTTTACATCAATAACCTGTGAAAGATCTCCCCGCTGGAGTGAAAGCTGCTTTATACGCATACGACCTAGTACTCTGGTTCGCTGATGAAAATGTCACCACAGCAAATTATAGAATGCAGCGGGCAGCAGACATGCTAATGTCATGGGCAGAGAAACGGCTTATCACAATAAACACAGACAAAACCTCCTCAACACTGTTCTCCCTCACCCCCAAGGACAAAACAGCTAACATACACCTAGGGACAACTATGATCAAGGAAGAAAGCTACCCCACCTATCTTGGGGTGACATTTGACCAAAAGCTTACATGGAATAAGCATATTGAAAATGCAGACGGAAAGGCCCGAAGATGCCTAGGCATACTCAGAAAATTAGCAGGTACAAACTGGGGAGCAAATGAACGAACTCTAAAGAAGATTTATAATGGAGTAATAAGACCACACTTAGAGTTCAGCTCAGCAGCATGGTCATCAGCTGCTAACTCACATCTGCAGTCGTTGGACAAGGTGCAAAATCAAGCTCTCAGACTCATTACAGGAGCCATGAAAACTATACCGATATCAGAGATGCAGAAAACTGCTGGATTACAGACATTGTCCTATAGAAGAGACACAAAAAGCATGATCCAGATGGAAAAGTACAACAGTATGCCAACACACCCAATGAAGGCAAGACTAGATGATCTGGCATTGGGACATCTAAAACGAAGCAGCTTTGTGCATCGTGGAAAAAGACATCATCAAGAAGACAACACCCCTGAAGCTCACCCTATACCCTGTACCATGGGAACAGGCCAGCAGTGCCCTCCAAATTAACTCTTTCAGTCCCAAGCAAAAAAGTTGGTTTGGCCCAAGCAAAAATGGCCACCCCGGTGCATTTTTAAATAAATATCTCAAAACAAAAACCCGTTCACTCTTAAACACATGCGGTATTTAAAAGAATGTACTTGCAGTCGGAAATGACGTTTTGGGTGGTTTGTGTGTAGTTATAATTAGAAATAGTCTCAAACAGAGGACATATACTAAACGCTTTATAAAGTTGATTGGGCCAAGCGCGTCTAACCCCTGAGGATATATAAAGTCGATTGGGACTTAAAGAGTTAATACATCAGTCAGTGGTCTCACAAGTGGATATGAGTATAATGATCTGCAAAAATGAACTGCTACATTGAGTATGATCCAAGAAAGCTATCCCGAACAATCATGGATACATGCCTATACAGATGGATCAGCAACAAATGCTGTTAGGAATGGAGGTGCCAGTATCTTTATCCTGACAACCACTATGAGACTAGGCACATTCCCACCGGTAAATTCTGTTCCAACTATACAGCTGAGGTTCAAGCTCTAGAGCAAGCTCCAAATATGATTTACAACACCAACTCTGACTGCCACCAGGTAGTCATCCTCACAGATGCACTGTCTGTACTGCAAGCTCTCAAGGGTGGTAAACTCCCGCATCTGAGAAATGAACTATACAAGGTAGCTGCCAAAAAGTGAACCATACTTCAGTTATTACCATCCCATTGTGGTGTACCTGGAAATGAAAAGGCAGATAAACTTGCAAAAAAGGGAGGAGAATGTGAACAAGAAGATAATGAAATCACATACTTCGAGAAAAAGAGAGCTATCCAATCAGAAGAGAACAGAATCAACCCAACGACGACTACCACACTCTTGACCGACAGGGACAGATCACAATTTTTCACCTCAGGACAGGGCATAACAAATTGAATAAACACATGCACAAGCTACGATTGTCTGCTTCACCACTGTGCACATGTGGATTAAACGAACAAACTGTTGAGCATGTTCTACAGGATTGTCCTCTGTACGACCAGTTAAGAAAGATATACTGGCCCAATGACTCAACACTAAACTCAAAGCTATATGGAGCTAAAGAGGAACTCCAGACAACGGTCGAGTTCATCATGAGAACCCGTCTGATGGTGTAAACATCAAAGATGCGATCGCAAGAAGACGGCATCAAACATAAGGCTAGCTGGGATGGATGTACAAGAGGATGCATTCGTCGGTTATACAACCAACCAGCGTGCAACAGGAACAGTTAGCATTCACACCCTTTGACATATGCGAGGGAGACTGAGCACCTATGGGTTTGCCCAGAGTGCAATGATGTCGATTCTGTTCAACAATAAGAGTTTAAAAAATCAGTGTAATAGCAAGATTTCTTAAGAAAATACAATTTTTCACATGATTTTGACATATTTAAATTCAGCAGATTATAAATTAAAAGAAAACTGAATAATCCCAATTTTTATATTATGACTTACCGCTGGGAGGACAACATTAGACAATCTTTGAAGGACCGAGGACTAGAATGGAACCAAGCCAGCCGATAGAATAGTATGGCGCTCTCTCTTACAAACCTCTACACCTCACGGTAGAAGAGGAACGACTAAGTAAGTAAAGTAAGTAAATATTCTGACTTAAAGTGATGTACCACCCCTCCCATTAAGACGTATAGAGCCCTTACTGTAGCTGGCTCTCACACATGAAACCTGCACCAAAATCAATTCAATTATTCTTACAGTGGTGGCTTCTGCAGCAATTTATTTTACATGATGAGGTTGCATGCCCCATGCACAATCTCACATCAGTTGCCTCATACAGCACACCTGCTGGTGGAAGTAGTCCTACTATGTCACCTAAAACACCTCTACAAGGTGGACAAACAAGGCATAAACAGAATACACAAAAAGAGTCAAGATATCAAAAAGAAACAGGGCAGAAATGAAAAAAAAAAAAAAAAAATGTAATAGTTTCCTTTACAAAGAACCATGCAATCCTTAAAATTAAATTCACAGAGAAAGGAAAAGTTGTACAAGCAGGCCCACTTCAAAGACTTTCAAAAATTGTGATGACCCAAAAAGTAAAAAGACGCCCCGAAACCAGATATGACTGGAAAAAGATATTATCAGAGATTTTCAAGCTGATGACAAAGGACATTATCTTTAACCTAGTACTGACCCTGGTTGTAACCCCCGTAGCCTCCCTGCATCTGACCACCCATTTGACCTTGACCCATACTGTTTTGGGGACCAACCAGTTGACCCTGACTGACAGTGCCTTGAGGACCTCCCATCTGGTTAGGCATGTTGCCTTGTGGTCCTCCCATCTGACTGGGCATACCTCCCATTTGACTACCCATATTGCCTTGCATCTGACCCATCTGAGTTCCCATGCTGCCCTGCCCACCCATTTGGTTTGGCATACTACCCTGGACAGCCATTTGATTAGGCATATTGCCCTGAGTATTCATCCCTCCCTGGGGTCCACCCATCTGCCCCTGCATCCCACCCATTTGGCTGGGCATTTCCTGAGGACCACTCATCTGGCCACCCATGTTGCTCTGTGGACCACCCATCTGCTTCTGACTCATGTCACCTTGCTGACCTCCCATCTGGTTTGGCATACTGCCTTGCTGACCCATTTGACCTGCCATGTTTCCCTGCATGACCATCTGAGGTGTCCCAGCTTGCCCTCCACCCATACTGCTCTGCTGCTGACTCATCATGCCACCTGCACTCATCATGCCCTGCTGCCTGTTGTAAGGCACATAACCTCGTGGATTGCCCTGGCTCTGTTGGCTTGGCATAAACTGGCCCTGCTGTGGGGCAGGGGCTTGTACAGGCTGTGAGTAAGCGGGCTGCTGTCCCTGCTGCTGTGGTCCACTAAACTGCTGCTGCTGCTGGGGGTACCCTTGCTGATTACTGAACTGAGGACCTGTGGAATGACAAATCTCTTCACATCTTGTCCACAACTACCACAAACATTACCACAATTTCTACCACCATCATTTCCCTTTAGCTCCATAAGGAGCACAGGCCTTTAACCAACCAGTCCCTCGGTCACATGCTGTCAACAAGGTCTTTCCATGTCTACCTTTTCCATTTATGTCAACAGTTCTCTTCTCCGTGTACCTTTCAGTCTACCCCTACCTTTCTAACCCTGGGGATACTAGAACAAGGATTGCCTGGTAATGCTATCGACAGGTGTTCATCCATCGCCAGCATCTCATCTCTTATTCCACTGGCACTTGTCTTGCCCTTGTAATCAGTTCCACCTTTGTGACCTTGTCATATCATTTCAATCCTTATGTTCTTCGCAAGCACCCATTTTAATTTCTATGGCAAAAACTATTTATTTGCAGGAATTTTGCCTCCTTTGCGTCTCCAAGACAATTTCACCATTAATACTGTGAAAAATCACCTGCTTAACCATTTAATTTTCTAATTCTTAATCAAGTTCACTTGTTAAAAGGGTATGTTAAAATATCCCAACACTCGTAACTCTTAGCGAATGTTAGAAATGGAAAACCTGCTTTGTCTCATCATCTCAAATAAGTAAAACTATTTCTTCAATTCTAAAGGCCAAAGTAATCTCTTTATGTGTATTAACTAAACTTTATTCATCTCTTCATTTCCAATAGCTAGACTTATCTCTTCATTTCTAATAACAAGACTCATCTTTTCATTTCTAATTAGCCAAACTCATCCTTTAATTTTCAAATAGCCACTCATCTCTTAATTTTTTTTTTATAGCCAAACTCATCTCTTCATTTTTAATTAGCCAAACTCATCTCTTAATTTTTTAATAGCCAAACGTCTCTTCATTTCTAATTAGCCAAACTCATCTCTTAATTTTTAATTAACCAAACTCATCTCTTCATTTCTAATTAGCCAAAGTCATCTCTTAATTTGTTAATAGCCAAACTCATCTCTTAATTTTTTAATAGCCAAAACTCATCTGCTAATTATGGAACTATAAGCATAAATAAAGCTGTTTACCTGGTTGGGCTCTACGGTATCCACCTTGCTGACCCACTGGTCGAGTGCCCATCATTTGGTTAGGTCCAGCTGGCATCATCACTGAATTTGAATTCTGAGCCATGCTCGATGGATGCTGTGTCATCATTGGTTGATTTTGTGTCATCATAGCCTGGTTCTGAGACATCATTGGCTGACTTTGTGGCATCATAGGCTGTTGTGGTGACATCATAGGCTGCTGCTGCTGTTGCTGTGGCATCATTTGCTGCTGCTGAGACATCATCGGGCTGGCAGGCTGCCCCATGCTGCTCTGTGACATCTGGCCCATTCCACTCTGTGATATCATTGGCTGCTGCTGTGACATCATTGGCTGATTCTGAGACATGATTGGCTGATTCTGGGACATCATGGGCTGGTTCTGTGACATCATTTGCTGATTCTGAGGCATCATGGGTTGATTTTGTGACAACATTGGCTGTTGGCCCATCATATTCTGCTTTTGCACTGGGAAGTTTCCTTGCTGCTGTGCATAAGCTTGATTACCAATGGGTCCTTCAAAGAGGAAAAATCAATAAGAAAGTTACATGAAAAGTTAAGTGTTCTGATGCAAGTATCATAAGATACTAGAAAGAGTAATAAAACAAACTAACCGTACAAAGGAAAAACTACCTTAGTCAACTGCAATGATAAAAATAAATTTTCCTTGTCCTGTCTTGCAACAGGTGGACCCTGACAATCATTGCCAATTACTTTTTTTGTTGTTGTCAACTCTTGCAGTGAAGTGTTGAGGGTAGATGAAATTTCCATTCTTGAGTCACGTGTGTTGCAATGGCTGATGTGAGCCCATGCTTCTGCAGGATTTCTGTAATACTGTCTATCCATCTGCCTCTTACCTTTCCTTGTGGCCTGAAACTGTCGAAGGGGTGTAGAGGTAATTGATCGGATTCCATTCTCATGAAATAGCAAACACATTCTATATTAATGGCTCTTTTCAAGCATTTCAGCTTACACGATGTGAAGATCCTCTCCTGAGCCTCAAAATCGGACCTTGTTTAACACTGATAGCAAAGAGTTGGTAAGAATATTCTATTTATCAATCTGATATTTGGATGTTTGAGTAGTGACAGTTGGCAACTCACTGAACTGACTTTCTGACATCTTGTTTCAATTCCTTTGTCAAATCTTCCATTTTCTGTGAAAATTCTTCCTAGGTATTTGAACAAAGTGAGTCTTGTTCAAGAGATCAACTGAAAATTAGCGAGATATGACACACTGCAGAGTTGTCACTGAGGACATATACTGCTGAGGTAAGACAGTGTAAAGAAGTAATATGTGGGTGTGGGTTGGAGAAGGATAAACAGTACAATGGGTGCATGAATAATACTATTGCTGTTAAAACATGGAATGACCAAGCTTAGTGGAATGATAGTTGTAGTTGTATTTTGGCTGAGTAGTAGTCAAGAGCTAAAGTATGTTTTGAGTTTGTCAGAGTTAGTATGACTGAGAACTAGCTCGTGCGAGGAATACAGGCGGTGAACAGGACTAAAAGTATAGTAAGATTTTGTGCAGCTGGATTTTGGATCTTGAACGGGATAGGGTAGTCATGTGACATGTATTGTGCTTGTGGTATTGTTACTGAAGCTTCTTACGACCAATTGTTAGTACTAGTGATTACGTCAAGTACCGTTGTTTGAATTATATTTTGAATAGCCAGGATTTGTCTAACCTGTATCGAATAAATTACACAGTGATTTGGGACCGTACACAAGTTTTGTTCACTGCTTAATTGTCCCAAAAACATTATCTGCTGTTGTAAGGACCACAAGTTCACTACCTATTACCCTAGACACATGTCATTAAGCCTTTGACAGACATGCTAAAAGCAAATACACTGTCAACAAAATTCAATCAATCCAGGCTTACCTCCACTCATGTGGCCCCCAGGCCCTGGAGGGCGCATCTGATTTATCTGACCCACAGGGGCACCTCCCATCTGGTTTCCTGGTGCCTGCATTTTAAGCAATATCAATTTTATGGTGTGACTTGCAACAGTGATAAACAATGATCTAAATAAACTAACAGAAGATTTTTTTTATTTTTTAAATTTAATTATTAATTTCTAATTAGTAAGATTAATATAAACTCCGCCTAGGCCGGTTCAAGCCCGGCTGAAAAGGAGGAAGGCAGCCTGCATGGAGGCCATAAGGAGGCAGCCCCTCCATCATGCAAAGGCACAACAGGCCAATCACCTGTTTGTCTTAAAAACCAGATTACGAGAAACATAAGAGAGAAAACCGGACTGATTCTAAAGGCGACAAACTGGAACGGACTACGACTTACGGAACATGGAACACAAGAAGTATAAATGGGAAGGAAGAGGAGCTGGTGGAAGAGATGAGGAAAGCCTAATTAGAAATTTTGGCTTAACAGAAACAAAGAAAAAAGGACAAGGAGTTATGGATCTTGATGGCGACACGCTGCTCTACAGAGGTGTCCCCACATCTGAAAGAGCTAAAGGGGGCGTGGGTTGTATTGTGGCCAAAAACCAAAGGGATAGTATCAAGGGATGGAACTTTGTCTCAGAACGCATTATGGTCCTAAAACTAAAAGAAGGAGAAACCATAGTCAACCCTGTCATTGTGTATAGGCCGAATGAAGATGAGCGAGCAGAGGTCAAGGAGGAATTCTTCGAGCTGCTTCAAAAGACAGTGGACGATTGCCTGGATGAAGTAATCCTGCTCGGAGATTTCAATGCCAGAGTTGGAAATGACCATGCTAGATGGGGTAGAGTTATCGGAAGATATGGAGAAAGATACTCTTAATGACAATGGAAAGCGACTCTTTAGATTCTGCACTGAGCAGAATCTGATCATTACAAACACAAAGTTCCCCCATAAGCGCATACATGTATACACTAGGTGTGAACCAACAAAGAATGAGAAGTCAGTGATCGACTATGCCATAGTTAGGAAGAGCTCATTCAAGTATGTCCGGGATGCTAGAGTGTGGAGGGGGCCATAAATTGGAAGTGACCACTACTTGTTAACAATTAAAAGAACAACTGAAAGAGTTACTCGGTCTAGGAACTGCCTAACATCATGCAAGAAGCAAAGTAAATGAACAGGGGAATAAGGCATGGAAACAATACTTAGGAGCTAAAAACACACCAGGAAAAACAGAGAATATATGATACTCAGAACATAAGCAAAGAACAAGGTGCTAGCAGCAAAACAGAAGTCCAGCAAAGAATTTGGAGAACAGCTATAAAGAGATGCACAAGAAAACCAGAAATTGCTCTATAAGACCCTAAAGAATATGAGGAAGGAAAAACAGTGCCCTCTTAAAATGGTGAGCAAGGTCAAGTATCAGAAATGATAACCACTGATACAGAAGGGGAAACCAATAGTGAAGATAACATAAAGATGGAAGAACTGAAGGCAGCACTGGAGAAAATCAAGATGGGTAAATCAGCAGGACATGATGGCATAACACCAGAAATGGTTAAGTACATGGGAGCAGCAGGCGACCTATTACTCCTAAGGGTCCTACAGGCAGCTTGGTGCAACAAGACCATACCAAAGGATTGGGAAATTGCCATAATAACACCGATTTTCAAAAAGGGTGGCAACCGACAATGTGGACACCATAGAGGCATATCCCTTCTCAGTGTCCCTGGAAAATTCTACTCTAGAATACTAGAGCAGAGACTCAGACGCCTAGCTGGGCCACAAATGGATGAGGTCCAGTGTGGCTTCCAAGCAAATAGAAGTACTCAAGACCTAATATTCACAGACAGTTGAGTGAAAAGGCTCTTGAGTATAAGAGTGAGGTCTATCTTTGCTTCTTAGATCTGGAAAAGGCATTTGACAAGGTCCCCTGGAACAAACTCTGGGACTGTTTGGCAAGGAAGAACATTCCAACACCTCTGATTCATGCTATACAGAGCTTCTACAAGTCTTGCAGAAATTATGTGAGGACGGCAAACCATAAGTCAGAAAAATTCAGGACCACCACTGGTGTAAGACAAGGTGATATCCTGTCACCTTATCTTTTCATACTCCTCATGGATGATGTCATCAAGGCATGTAAGGAGAGGACAAGAAAGTATTCAGTGGGGTACTGGAAGATGAGACAGGTCTGTATTTCAGAGCTGGCATTTGCTGATGATGTTGCCCTGGTTGCTAAATCAGAGGCACATCTTCAATCCAACCTGCAAGTCTGGAAGGAAGAGCTGGAGAAGAGAGGTATGATCATAAGCAGCTCGAAAACAAAAACCATGGTGATATCACGAGAGGAAAGAAGACATCAGATTAAGCTGGGAGAACAGGTCCTGGAGCAGGTCGACCACTTTAAATACCTCGGAGCTGTCATAGACCGGAAGGGAGGCATCAAAGAGTTGGTTACCCGAAGAGCAGCAGCTGGGAGACTTTTTCAAGCCATAAATCGAGGATTCCCCAGCAAAAGAGAAGTTGGTAAGAAGACAAAGATGGCTGTATACCGCTCCACCTATGTCCCAGTCTTGACGTATGGATGCGAGTCATGGGCAATGACTACAACCCACAAAAGCCAGATCCAAACCTAAGAAATGAGGTATCTGAGGAAGGTGGTTGAAGTAACACGAAGAGACATGGTCCGCAACCAGACGATACGTCAAGGCCTAAAAACTCAACCCTGCAGACTCAAGTAGAACAGTCCCAACTGAGATGGTTTGGCCATGTCTGCAGAATGGGAGAAGATCGGCTACCACGGCAAGCATGGGAAACTAAGAGCCAGGGATCCAGACCTCCAGGACGACCCAAAGTCTGATGGGAGGACAACATTAGACAATCTTTGAAGGACCGAGAACTAGAATGGAACCACGCCAGAAGGAAGACAGCCGATAGAATAGTATGGCTCTCTCTCTCTTACAAACCTCTACACCTCACGGTAGAAAAGGAACGACTAAGTAAGTAAGTAAGACTAATATAATAATTTATATAATTTAACTTTTACTTCCAAACTGGAAAGACTAATACGTTTATAAAATTTAACTATTAATTTCAACGACATTTATAAAATGTAATTACTGATTTCAAACTGGAAAGATTTATATATTTTATATATATGGAAAAATATACACTAATTATTAAAATTGGTCTTTAATTTTGGACAGTTTTTAAGTCTTAAAGTCTAGGGGTCAACTTATAGTCGGAGCGACTTATACTCAAGTATATAGGGTAAATATAAAGAAGTGTATAGATGCTGCCACGGGCAGGCAGGCATTAATGACAAATCTCACACAGTAAATGTGAAAAGAGAATTAAAGGGGCGAAGAGCAAAGTGGAACTACAGAAAATTGTTTGTAGTAAAGGCACAGCAAGAATCAAGGCATTGAGGGGAAAAAAAAAGAAGAAAGAAAACAACGACAAAACTGAAGGTTTATATGTCGAAACAGGCTAGTTACATAATCTAACACTCGTCTCATCAAATGCAGGATGTGCTGTATGTGTTCACCACCATCATTTCCTTTTTCAAATTTTGCTACACTTATGCCAGTTGAGCGTCCTATTGGAAGCGCGGTTAGAGCGCTGGTCTCTCACAGCAAAGGTGCCAGGTTCGAAACATGGTGGTGGCACGCCCCTCTACCCAGCTATAAATGGGTACCTGACTCTGCTCCTGAGCTAGGGAAGGCAAAGGCAGCGAGGAAAGGAACTGGTCACTTCACCTCTTGAAGCGGGACGTGTTGAAGACTTCATTCCCCTGTGGCAGTATCTACTATGGGACTACCTTTACTCTTCACTTTTATGCCAGAGGTCGCTGAAAGTTTAGAAGAAAAGATAAAGAGACAAGGAGGAGAAGGCACTTACAGGTAATAATGCATGAACATTTGTACTGGAATCAGCCAAGTTCGCCAGGTACACCAGGTTACGGTGTAGAAGCTGTTGATGGCTGAAAAGATAACATAACTCATTACACCACTTCACCTAACTGAATGCTATAGTCAAAGTGAGAAAAAAAAAAACAACAACAACAAAACTAATGAACTAAACACACTTTCTCTAAATTAATGTTATAAATTTGAAAACATATGACAAAAATAACATAATAACCCCATATGATGTTACCTGTCTCGTGCAGATCCTGGGGGTCTCTGAAGAGACAAAGAACAAGACTACTGCACACTCAGGCATGTCGTATAAGGCAACTAATACGACGTTAAGTATGCGGCTGGCAACCATGTAAAACAAACTGTTACAAAAAGTGCAAGAGTATGTGAATGGACTGTGCAGACTTCTTGCAAGGGGACCAGCTGCATTGGTCGCTCCATGCTCTGTAAGGAGCGCAAAGAAAAATGATGATGATACTGATGAGGCCTGAAAAAGTTGGCTACCTGAAGAGCAACAGCTGCGAAATCAAGGCCTCTTCAGCACAAGAGAAATCGGCAAGAAGATTTATGGATATCAGCCATGGGCAATGACCACAACCCACAAAAGCGAGCTCGAAACAAAAGAAATGATGTATCCGAGGAAGATGGTGTAGGTAACAAAAAGGGATAATATCTGCAACCAGACAATACATTGTGGCCTCAAAATTAAGATCCAAGTGAAACAGTCCCATTGCATTGGTTCAGCCATATCAGCAGCATGGGAGTTGCTGTTGTTGTTGTTTAACTAGGGCTGCTCAGCTTCTCACTCTTTTACAGCCAATATCAAGTTGAAGACTCCTTGGTATTATCTACACTGTAGATCTAGGCTTTTCCAACAAGTGAAGCCGTAGAAAGATACAGATGTTTCCCTCTAAACCACCCAAAAAGAGAACAAATAGACAAATGGACACAAAAAAACAAGACTAAAAAACAAAAAATTCCCAATACTCATAGCGGACGAATTAAATACAAGACGCCATCTACCAAAAGATAGACAGGAATTAAGAAAAGTATCTGACAGTCCACCAAACACAATCCCTATACTGCCACAGATAAAAACCAAACTGATTGACCATTCAGTAAAAATGTTAGCAGACACTAACACCATAAAACTCTGTGGTATTGGAATCCATCGACTCATACCCTAAAGACTGGATTCACATGTACACAGATGGGTCAGATTTCGAGGCCACCATCAATGCAGGGTATGGCTCTATCATAATATTCCCAGACAGGACAACAAGTAGCATTCTGTACCTTCTGGATCATACTGCTCAAATTATGATGCTGAGATTCAAGCCATGTCAGAAGCCTTATCATTCATCATCTCAAAATACAAAAACAAGACAGAACATCCCAAAAAAACCTTGTCTTCTTCCTGACTCGATATCTGCCCATGCCCTTGAAAACTGGATCCCAACAGCTGAAAAAAACCACAACTAACATACTTAAAGAAACCGATGTACTTGCCTCCTATGGTATCAACACAGCTCTACTCTCCACATGTAAGCCTACCTTGCCGTGGTTGGAGAGCTTGAGCGCCTCAATGATCCCGGGAGCTATGCCGGCGGGAGTTTTACTCCTGGCAGGGTCACCCAAGCCGGACAGGTCCTGGGTGAGGGGCCAGACTAAATGGGCTGAGGAGTGGGTGGAACCCTATAGGTGTAGATGCAGAACCCACCGGCGAGTGGTACATGCTCTGGTCTGCACCAATCCACCCCCACTTCATGGGTTAAATGCTTTCTTGCCTCATTCTTCACTGTTTGTCGTCTATCACGCCCATGGCGACCGTTGCCTCAATTGGCTGTGTGTGGTGTACCCGGAAACGGGGCCTCCCAGTACTGAGGCAAAGTTAAGTCCCCGATGTCACTTATCGGTGCAGAATTGAGAGAGATGGCTGAGCATCACAATCCCTCCTGTGTTGCAGCATGATGAGAACCCAGCATTGCACACTGAGCTTGGGGGGATCACTTGGGCACCAGACTTAATACTGGCTCTTGACTGGATGGCCGCATGCAGGAGATTTCTACAATGGAGGGTTGGCAGGTGGTGGGTATCGGGAAGTGGCTCTGTGCAGGACGTGAGGATTCCTTGGGAGAGCCCCGAACCAGAGCACAGCATTGTGCAAGCTCTGCATAGTTGGAGAGCCCCCTGGATGACGGGGAATGCACAGTGTGCTACCCCACCTATCCCCAACTGCTAACTTAGAACCAGAAGTGGGGTCCTCTGTATGTGTGCCAGGCCAGGATAAAATGCCTGGGAAAGAGACTGGAGCTCAGAACTCCCTAACTCAAAGTTGCAGGATGGCAGAAAAGCCACGGGAAAGACAGGGCTATTTTAAAGATAACGCAACCATATTTTCACCATACGAGCTCGGACGCCGCCTCGGTAAACAAGGTCCGCGCAGAGCAGTGACACCCCCAAGCTGCTTGCGAATAGTCTACTACTGGGAACATAAACAGATTAGGGATGAGCCCACTCTCCCGTTGAACAGGTGCTAAAGTCGTAGATACTGGGCCAGAAGGCGCACCGGAAACCACAGTATCATGCAACTCGCTTTTTTTTTTTCTATGGAGAGTACACCGTCAAATAAATCTCGTTCTGGTGCTCGCCCTGTGGAGCTCCACCAGGCAGGTGCAGTGCCGGGCTCTGAGCCTCGACAGAGCCCACCCTCAGCTACTGGAGGACCCTCTAGACCGTCTTGTGGAGTCAACAGACGGCGGAGGAGAACTACTGACCAAAACAAAACAGAAAAAGAGAAACCCAGAGTGCCACTTGTCATGATGCACTGGAATGCAGAGGGAGTGAACAGCAAGCAGGCTGGATACAGCAAAAAGACAGAGCTGGAAAACATCTTGTATGAGAAGCAAGTCAGTGTTTGCTGTATCCAAGAGACTCACTTGAAAGCAGATCAAACCTTTAAAATAAGGGGATATCAATGCTTCAGATCCGACAGACAAGATAGACGAAAAGGAGGAGTACTTACTCTTGTAAGGAATAACATTCCTGCACACGAAAGGAAAACCTTCATGGATGGAGCAGAATATCAGCTGCTGCAGATAAAGGTAGACAAGATGGAAATAGAACTCCTGAACTATTACTGTCCGAACAACAAACCCCTGAGTCTCAGCTCTATACAGGTACCAGCCACCAACTTTATAGCAGTTGGAGACTTTAATAGCCACTCCCAGAGCTGGGGCTATAACCATCTGGATCACAGAGGTGAAGAGGTTGAAACTTGGCAAGATGATCACTCCCTAATCCTAGTCAATAATGCCACAGATACTCCTACCTTCTACTCCAGAGGATGGCACACAACCTCAACACCAGATCTTGCCTTCTCCACACCAGATATAGCTGGATCTATTAGTAGAGAAGTAGGAGACCAACTAGGGGGAAGCGACCATCGCCCAATCTTTCTTACTGTCCAGAGTGCAACTCTCAGTACAGGCCCAGCCATTACAAGATGGAACTACAAAAAAGCCAACTGGGGTTTATTCAGGCATCAGGTGAACACGCTGCTGTCTACCCTCAAGGTACAGAACAGAGACATTAATGAAGTGGTAAAAGACTTCAACAGATGCATACTACAAGCTGCAAAAGAAACCATTCCCAAAGGATGCCGGCGTAACTACATACCATACTGGTCCAGCACACTCCAAGAACGTCAGGAAGCTATGGACAAGGCTAGAAAGGACGCAGAGTCTCAGCCTTCACTTGAAACTCACAACAAATGGAAAAAGGCTGTAGCAGAGTTTCAGAGAACAAAGCTAGAAGAAAAGCGGAAAAGCTGGAGAACTAAAACGGCATCGCTGAACCTTGAGAAAGACGGCAGGAAACTTTGGAGATTAGTCAAGTCTCTAAATGAAGAGCATTCCTCACCAAGGCAGACTATCACATTGGATGAAGGTGGCAAACTTTTCAGAGGAAAACAAGCTGCAGACTTGTTTGCTAGAAGATACAGTTCAGAAAGCAACTTACCCATTAACATAGACCATCAGAGAGAGATAAGAAAAGAAATACTGGCAACCATGGGACAGACAGATACTCCTGCCCCAATGAGGGAACCCATCACACTAGGAGAACTACAGAAGGCTATTTCCAAGCTTAAGTTTCAATAGTCACCCGGCCCAGACAAAATCAGCAACGAAATGCTAGTAAATCTGAGCTCAGCAGCAAAGACAAAACTGCTTGAGATATTCAACCACAGCTGGTTGAAAGGAACGGTACCCCAAGTATGGAGAGAAGCCATCACAATACCCATACTAAAGAAAGGGAAATGTAAGACCGAGGCTGCAAGTTACCGGCCAATCAGTCTCACAAGCTGTGTTGGGAAGACTATGGAGCGAATAGTCAACCACAGATTGAAATGGTATTTAGAGTCTGAGCAGATCCTGGTGCCGGAACAAGCTGGATTTAGAGAATGCTACAGTATAGAAGACCAAGTTACTTACTTGTCTCAAGCAATAGAAGATGCCTTCCAGGAGAAGAAAAAGGTCCTAACGATCTGGGTCGACTTCAAGCAGGCCTTTGACAAGGTGTGGAAAGATGGCCTCATTGCAAAACTTAGGAGAAGTGGAATCCAAGGCAACATGATGAAATGGATCCAGTCATACTTGCATAACAGGAGAACTAGAGTCACTCTTGACGGTCTGCAGAGCAGAAAAGTGTTGCTCCATCAGGGGGTACCTCAAGGAGGAGTAATTTCCCCAACACTCTTCCTTGTTTACATCAACGACCTGGTGAAAGATCTCCCTGCAGGAGTTAAAGCTGCCTTATATGCAGATGACCTAGTACTCTGGTGCGCTGATGAAAATGTCACCACAGCAAATTATAGAATGCAGCGGGCAGCAGACATGCTAGTGTCATGGGCAGAGAAATGGCTTATCACAATAAACACAGACAAAACCTCCACAACACTGTTCTCCCTCGCCCCCAAGGACAAATCAGCTAACATACACCTAGGGACAACCGTGATCAAGGAAGAAAGCTACCCCACCTATCTTGGGGTGACATTTGACCAAAGGCTTACATGGAATAAGCATATTAAAAATGCAGAAGGAAAGGCCCGAAGACGACTAGGCATACTCAGAAAATTAGCAGGTACCAACTGGGGAGCAAATGAACGAAATCTAAAGAAGATTTATAATGGAGTAATAAGACCACACTTAGAGTTTAGCTCAGCAGCATGGTCATCAGCTGCTAACTCACATCTGCAGTCTTTGGACAAGGTGCAAAATCAAGCTCTCAGGCTCATTACAGGAGCCATGAAAACTACACCAATAACAGAGATGCAGAAGGTTGCTGGATTACAGACATTGTCCCATAGAAGAGACACAAAAACCATGATCCAGATGGAAAAGTACAACAGTATGCCAATGCACCCAATGAAGGCAAGACTAGATGATCTGGCATTGGGACGTCTAAAGCGTAGCAGCTTTGTGCATCGGGGGAAAAGACTTATAAGACAGCATCAAGAAGACCTATCCATGAAGACAACACCACTGAAGCCCACCCTATACCCTGTACCATGGGAGCAGGCCAGCAGTGCCCTCCAAATTAATACAACAGTCAGTGGTCTCACAAGTGGATGTGAGTATAATGATCTGCAAAAACGAACTGCTACATTGAGTATGATCCAAGAAAGCTATCCCGATCAATCATGGATACATGCCTATACAGATGGATCAGCAACTAATGCTGTTAGGAATGGAGGTGCCGGTATCTTTATCTCATATCCTGACAACCACTATGAGACTAGGCACATTCCCACTGGTAAATTCTGTTCCAACTATACAGCTGAGGTTCAAGCTCTAGAGCAAGCTGCAAATATGATTTATAACACCAACTCTGACTGCCACCAGGTAGTCATCCTCACAGATGCACTGTCTGTCCTGCAAGCTCTCAAGGGTGGTAAACTCCCGCATCTGAGAAATGAACTAAACAAGGTAGCTGCCAAAAAGAGAACCATACTTCAGTGGGTACCATCTCATTGTGGTGTACCCGGAAATGAAAAGGCAGATAAACTTGCAAAAAAGGGAGGAGAATGTGAACAAGAAGATAATGAAGTCACATACTTTGAGAAAAAGAGAGCTATCCAGACTATCAGAAGAGAACAGAACCAACCCAAAGACGACTATCACACTCTCGACCGGCAGGGACAGACAACTATTTTTCGACTCAGGACAGGGCATAACAAACTGAATAAACACATGCACAAGCTACGATTGTCTGCTTCACCACTGTGCACATGTGGATTAAACGAACAAACTGCTGAGCATGTTCTACAGGACTGTCCTCTGTATGACCAGTTAAGAAAGATATACTGGCCCAATGACTCAACACTAAACTCAAAGCTATATGGAGTTAAAGAGGAACTTCAAACAACAGTCGAATTCATCATGAGAACTCGTCTGACGGTGTAATCATCAAAGATGCGATCGCAAGAAGAAGAAGAACACAGCTCTACAGCGGATACCAGGTCATATAGGCAATGAAAGTGCCGACAAACTGGCAAAAAAAGGGAGTAAGCATGCCACAACCAAACATTCCCACCAACTGAAGAACCTTAAAATACATGATACACAACAACTGCAAACAGCAGTGGATGGACCACCAGGCTACTGTCACAACTGCAAGAGCACTATATGCAGAAATGTCTCAGCCAAACCCTAGAGATAGCATCAACAACTTAAGCTGCAGAGACCAGAGTACAATTTTCAGGTGAGATCAAGACATGCACCCCTCAAACAAGCATTTGCACAGAGTGACCTCAGACAATGCTCCAAACTGCAATCACTGTAGCAGACAGAAGGAAGAAACAGTAAAACACCACCTCCTGCACTAACAGATTTGTGGAAGCAATTGCTAGCACCAAACTCCTCCATCACCAACACTCTGCATGGAGATACAATGCAACTGAAAAAGACATGTGCCTTTCATTATCTGGCACAAGGAAAAAAGAGTGAAAACTCATAACCTAGGGGATATAAGTATGTAAACCAATAAAACGGTATTAAATCAGTTCTACAAATAACGGTTCACATGAAACAAGTCGATATGTATTACTGGCAATTTTCAAAACTTTTTACTTATTATTTTATATGTACAATGGGCGTGTAATGGGATCCTTTACCTTTACCTTATTGTATATGTAGTGTAATATTTTTGTGTTTATTTATAATAGAAAATAAGTGTAGTGATAACATCTGCATCCATGTTATGAAGACCTCCTCCCAAAACAACCTACTGAAATGGAAATCTTAATTGATTATGAGGAGCCAAATTACTGTCATGAAAATATATCTATCATCACAGAAGTCCCTGAAATAAGAAAGAAAGGCCACCAGACCCATCCACAACTAAAAACCTTGGCTCAGGAGATGATTGAAGAAAATTACAACCTAAAGGAGTGGACATTCGTATATACAGATATGCAGAGAGAGCAGTAAAGAACGGTGGAGGAGGCATTTTTATAAGATTCATAAACGGGAAGATCATCCTTAAGGCCTTCCCTACCAGAAAGATCTCCAATTTCAGAGCAGAAGCTTTGGTACTACTACAAGCTCTGAAAATCCACACCGTCTCAGAACAGGAGCCATCAGCTAAGATAGTAATCTTCACTGACTGTAGATCATTACTGGAATTAATAAAGGAACACCGGAAATGAAAACATGATGCATGAGATCAGATCTGAGCTTAACATTATCCAAAGATCATCAACCATTGCCCTTCAGTGGTTACCTTACTATTGTGGAATCACTAGAAATGAGAGAGCAGATGCTCTACCTAGAAGTGGCAGTAAAATAGAACAATTCAGCCACCCATTGCCCTATCGAGAAGCTAAGACCATCACCCACAACAAGTACAAAAATCAGTGGAAAGAATCATTATATATACAACAGAGATGACCCAATCCACCAATAGACCCTCATTTTCCACCTAAGAACTGGCCACTGCAGATTACTGGGCCATCTGTATCGCCTCAGGATATCTCATACAAATGAATGTCCACATGGAACTGGAATCCAGACCCCCGATCACATTCTCCAAAACTGCCAAACCCATGATGACCCACGACATCTGACCTGCCCAGGGGTGCCGAGCTCAAGCAGAAGCTATGGGGCTGCTGTGCTGACTTGTAAAAGACTATGACCTTCATCCTGAAAACAGGCCTGCAGACTTAGCATGACTACAAACCAAACACAGAAGAAGTGTAGTGATTAAAAAAAGAATCCATAAGCCTCTTACTTTAAAAGAAAATTTATATATGATTAAAATAAGTGAGCAAGGTATGTCATTCAAATTTACACAGGTTGCAATATTATTAACATTTCTACATGTTAGTTTAAGAATTACTGAATTTATATATTTTTTCCTGTATTGTATTTGGTGTGTAAAATAAACAACTTTACTTTACTAGCTCCATTTATTTCATTTTTGTAGCATTTGTTTAGGCCTAGCTCTTATCCAGTGCTTTTTAATATATATCTAGAACATATTATGCAGGAGGCTCTCTATGATTATAAAACAACCATATTGATTGGAGGTCGACCTCTTTGCAATCTACGTTTTGCTGATGATATCGATCTTATAGCTGGAACAGAATCAGAACTTCAAGACCTTACCTCTAGACGAGAAAGTAACAAGAACGTATGGGATGGAAATTAATATAGAAAAAAGCAAGATATTGGTGAACAGATATAAGAAACATGTTCCAACCAACATTACGTTAAATGGGCAAAAGTTAGAAGTGAACACCTTTAAATATCTGGGGTCCACTATATGTAGTGATGGAAGAGCAAGTAAAGAAATCAAGACAAGACTCGAGACGGCTGCAGCTGCCATGACAAGGCTGAATGTGATCTGGAAAAGTAACATCAGTTTTCCTGTGAAGATCAAATTATACAATTCACTTGTATTACCTATTCTCTTGTATGGGTGTGAGGGCTGGACACTCACTGCAGATACAGAGCGAAAGGTTCAGGCTTTCGAGTATAAATGTTACAGAAGAATTTTGCGCATTTGCTATAAAAATGTCTATGTTAGAGAGAAAATAAACACATATGCAGGCCACCAAGAACCACTTTTGTCAGTAGTGAAACGTCAAAAGCTTGCCTAGTTTGGGCATGTAACTCGTCATGACTCTCTTTTGAAAACGATCCTCCAGGGTACAGTCGAAGGCAAAGAAAATCCTGGGCTGATAACATCAAAGAATGGGCAGGGCACGGTTTTTCCACACTTGTACGCATTGCTGAGGACCTTGTCTGCTGATGCTTCTACCATGGCACCCCTATGACCCATGACGGGTTACGGGTTGAGATGATGATGATCTCTATTCTTATCTTACTTTCATAGTTATTTTAGGCCTAGCTTTATTGTGCACTGAATATATGATAGTATATAAGCATGTTAGTTAGGCTTTTAGGCACCCTACATGCATTTGCAAGCTAAACATGGGCTATGCTTCGCTTTTCAGCAACTTTTGCTTTACAGCAGGGGTCTGACCCCTAACCCACCGTTTTAGCGGGGTATGACTATATAAGCCTCTGGAATGTAGCCCCTGCATAAATCGTGATTGCACTTTATTGTTTCATTGGCATTTGTTGGGTTATTTCCTTTAGTTCCACACTGGTTGGTTACCTTGTCGTGCCATGTTAGTCGTAGTCTGTGCAAGCACTCATTTGTGAACATTTTAACTTCTTGGCTATTGTTTTCATTGTCTCTTTTTTTTATTTTAACACTATACACGAAGGTTGACTTGACATCTGAATTAATATTTTATTTTATTGCAGAGGACTTAATCAGACACAGCTTCGATTGGGAGAGTGGTTAGAGCACATATCTTAAGAACAAGTTAGTGGGTTTGAAATGTGGTAACATCATGCTCCAGTCTACCCAGATGTAAACGGGCATCTCTTTCTGCTTGTGAGCTAGGGAAGGTAAAAACAGCAAGCAGGGGAACTGATCACCCCACCTATTAATATGTCACATTTAAGAAAATAACAGACTTGTCTTAAGAACCTAATGTGTCTGCAGCTTCACAATCAGTCACCTCAATAAGACATGTTTAAAAGTAACTACGAATACTTACTGGATGCATTCATTACTCTTGCCTTTTATTTGACAATCACTGATCGTCTGTATGAGGAGGGTGTTCTCATCCAGTATCTAAATAAGAATAATTACATGATTATTCATTATTCACATTAGAATTATGAGTGAAAGTTCTCATTTACCATCTAAATTATAATTTGACGAGGGAAAATGGTTCTCATTCCCCACCTAAATAAGAATTAAGATAAGTGAATGGCAGCTCTCATTCATTATTCAAATATGAATTAGGTGAGTGAAAGTTCTCATTTACCATCTAAATTATAATTTGTCGAGGGGAAATGGTTCTCATTCCCCATCTAAATAAGAATTAGATAAGTGAATGGCAGCTCTCATTCATTATTCAAATATGAATTAGGTGAGTGAAAGCTCTCATTAACTATTCATTAACTATCTAAATTAGAATTTGAAGATAAAGTGGCAGTTCTCATTCCCAATCTAAATAAATAGAATTAGATGAGCAAATGGCCACTCTCATTCATTTTTTTAAATAAACATTAAGTGGGTGAAAGTTCTCATTTACCATCTAAATTATAATTTGACGAGGGAAAATGGTTCTCATTCCCCATCTAAATAAGAAGAATTTGATGAGTGAATGATTATTCTCATTCATTTTTTGGTTGAAATGAAGAACAGTGGACATCATCTTCAATGCCCTTTAAATATGTCACCCACGTCATTATGGCATATATGCCAAGTGCTACGGTTTACCTGTAATCTGTACAAGAAATTTGCGTTTTCAGATTTGTATGCCCTGTACAAAATTTCCGTACAGGTTTTTTTGCCTAATTATTAAATATTTATATAAATCGAATGTCTTGTGCCACACTGTAGTCGATATTTGCTTCGTGAGATTCAGCAAGATGATAGGCCACGTGATTAAAAAAATCAGTCAATGAAATCAAGCTGCCTATTTTTCGACTGAAGCGAGATTTGCTAGAGTCCACATGGTGTGTTGTTCACTCATCATTTTTTGCTAAGGCGCACAGCAGTCAGCACGTTACTAATTATTTTAACGATAACGTTGCATTGAGCAAAATTTATTATTACGGCTGCTTATAAGCAACAACAAAAAAAGTGGATATCACTACATATTACTTGATTTCACTAAAACTTGTAGAATCTGCGTAAGAAATGTACATTTTAACAATAATATAAAAGAATTATTAAACTGGTTTCTTCTTCTTTGTTCATCCTGAAAAGGACGTTGGTTGCGTTGTGTCCATTTACAGCGAAGCTGCGATATTTGTGCCTTTTGGTTGACACATCCGACTTCAGCACTGCCCATTTTTGGGACCGGGTTAGCCTTCCCTCTTCGATCCCTATTCACTCAGCCAGACTGCAGTGATGCAGCCTGTTTTCAGGACCACCACTTAGAGGTGGAGTAGGGTCTTGGTCAGCTCTGATTCGCTGACCATGACGCAAGCAGTCTAGCTATGGGTTGCTAACTGCATTCCTCACTGTTGACTCGTCTTAGGTCCCTTAAACTGGTTTTAAAAAATCACGAAAGCAAGGCAAATTTGTATTTTTTTGGGAGTTACTTCTCTTCTAAGTTTTAATTTCTTTTCTTTAAAAATATTCTGATTTTCCTTTGGTGGATATATCTTTATTATGATCATCCAGTGAGTTATTTTTATTAAATAGTTAATTACTATCAATGTTTGTCGTACTCACGATTGACACTAAAGTCATATGGGTATTTAAAACTGCCAATTAGCTATTTTTATTTTTGAAGTTCGGTAGAGAAATTATGCTAGCCCCAGTTTATAGTTTTGTTACAAATTATGAGCTTTTTAGTTTAAAAAAAATTATGATAACGTGATTTTACTATTTTTAAAATTAGATCAAATATTTACTGAAATAATTCAAAACCACATAGAAACCTCCCCATTCCATTTCATATAACAGGATAATATAGTTTTGTTCAGTTTTTCTCTTTGCAATAATAATGATAATGAAGTAGTAAAATTAGTTGTGAGAACAGTGGGACGTCTTCTTTGATGTCATCATTGTACGCCGCTTGGGTTCAGGGTTAGGATTTCTAACCCAGTCCCCTGATTACTGTGTCTTTTAATTCTTTTATAAGGTCCTATCGAACATAGGATTTCCCAGTCTGTCAGTGATAATTAAGCGCAGAAATAGATTAAATGATGACACACAATCACATAATTTTTACAGTGTAAAATAAACTCAGACATTTATTGTTTGGGTTTTAAAATAAATGAAGAGCTGCTTTAAAAGGTAAAGTCCCCATGTCTCAATTATTATGCCGCCCACCATAACTGAAAACATTTTTAAACAAATTAACTCCTTTCATTTGTTTTTTTCAGTCTTTGTATAGGTGTTTTTATTTTTTTGTACAGGTTTTTCATCTCTGAGGTATGTTGTGGTTAGGAATCCTGAACCTAACCCCCTTTTTAGTGCATCTCTGAATTCTTTTCTAAGGCCATATCGAAAAGACGGTCTACTGATCTTCATTTTAACCCATTTTTTAAAAGAGAAGAATTACATGAGTAGCCTAAATGTTAGTTCTCATTCACAAACATTTTTTTTTTTAATTAGATAAGTGAAAGGCAATTTTCATTCACTATCCAAAGGGAGGTTATTGAACTGAAATAGGATTACGTTTTGAGCATTTTAAAAAATAAAAATAATAAGGCGCAACACCGAGGTTGTAGGCCCTAGCCTATACACAAAAATAAACAATTAAATTGAATAGGCCTACCAAGCGAACTGGACGACATCCATTGCAAGTTGGGCGACAAGAAAGCGAGGGTACAGTAAAGTGCAATTCAACTAATGTTCTATTTGGTTGATATGAACTTTGTGGGGCGTGTATCCGATTTCGCCCAAATGTCTGTGTGGTAAAGTGGGATGTTATAAATATTTATAGGGGACTTAGTGTACTGACTGAGATCAGCTGTGAAGGTATCTGTATCTAATAAGTGTGGTGTATTACAGATGACCTTACTTGCTACCACATTTATGCCTCAGTCAGAATTATTCTGGAATATTGTGATGACTACGTTAAATGTCTAGGGTTATGAAAATGATGAAGTGTAAGTCACAACAACAACAGACAGATAAACAATTTAATTTATTCCAAAACACTTTACAATACTGTGACACTCACACACATATAACACTCTATAAGACTATCTTAAATGAGTCAAGTGATTAAGTTTAAAAATATATGTATTAATTCTTGTCAATAATGGATATCCTGATTCAACTACACAGTGAACCAGGAATCACAATCAAATGTAATTACAAGTATTATTTACACAGTTTATATATATGAACTTTGTATTGACATAGTTTATTATTTTTTTTTTTTTTCGTTCGCCCGCTAATACTCGAGGCGAAATCTCAGGTTATCATTTATGTCTAACCTGACATTGATTTTACGTGAGTATCCCTTTATTTCTTGTACAGAGACAAATGTCCCTCGCCATTCAGGCAAATACTCGCCGATTTCGGAGGTACCCATTGCAGCTGGGTCGGCTCAGGAGCCGCCAGTCCCTGGTCGACGACACTCCTTCAAATGTCCTCGCCAGGTCTCGAGTTAATCCAGTCCAAATCCCGGTCGACGAAAAATCCTCAAATGCCGTCGCCCGGGTTTGATCCTGTATCACCCGGTCGCCAGAGCGGTGTTGTAACCACTACGCTAGCGCGGCTCCCATAGTTTATTATTATTATTCTATGTGTGTAATTTGTGCAGTAGTAATATGAGGTAATACTGGTTTTGTTCAAGCTCGGTTGTTGTTTTTCATCATGACTTCAAGTGTTTGATTTTCGGGGGAAATAGTATTGGGAAACTTTCACAGTTCCTGTCATTTGAACCCATTAATTGTCCCTCTGTGGTTAACAAGATGTCACTTTTTGAGGGGGCACATAATGTTGAGCTACTCTGGCCACAGAAGCTTATCTTTCGTGATGGCGGCAGGAACAGACTCCTCTGCTCGATTGCTTCACTGTGTTCTGGAGACACCTCACTGGTCGCTATCTGGACCCAGGAGTATGCTGTCAGCCTCTGGATTCAGCAAAACCCAGACCAGGTGCTGCTTCAATAACTAGGACCACAGTCCCTGAAACAAGAAGGTTGTACCTCCTACTTCAGATCTAATTTATAATCTATTTCTACACTGAACACAATACAGAACAAACACTGAGTTCAGAGCGGTAGGCCAACTGCTATCTTCATCTGAAACAATTTACACCAGTATTCTCCTCCTAAATGGTTACTACGCCTCTGCAATTCCAGCCTTAGTTCCTTCTAGTCAATAAGATAGGTGTCAGTGTACTGTTTGGCAATTCCATGCAGTTTTACTTTTCTCCGACACCTCCTGTTCAGGTTGGAGCAATATTTAGGCCTTGCCTCATGTTTGCTACTGAACCACACACATATACAGGCATAAATTATCAATTTACATTCAATTTTCATTAAAAAGATATCGAATATATCAAGCTTACCACCATTCATGGAAATAATACACAGATACGTTGACTGGCGATGAATAATGGCACAAATTCCGATCTGCCTCTGTCCCAGACTTTTATTTAGAAAAATATGATCTGGCTCTCAACGCACTGTTTCTTAGTAAGTTTATTTTAACATGTGGCACTGACCTGACGCTCCTAATTGACTATACTGGCGGGTCTAACCAATCGGGCCATGTTTACCCAGCTTTTCAAAAAAAAAAGTACCCTTACTACCGTTTCCCTAACAACAAAGAATTAGTATTTATAGTCCGACTAATCGTGTTTAGCCTTACATTTATTTCTATCCAATCAAATAGGATTTTACATGGTGGCCCATTTCCCGTAAAATAGTGGGTTCAAAACATGCCACTGTGCGATTATTTTTTTGTGTTGTCTGACACCCTCACTATTTTCTTTTGGCTATAATTTGTTAATTCCTAGACTATTTGCGTAACACTTAACATATTCTTTGTCAGCAAGTCCTAAGGAACCCAATTATATAAATTTAAGGGAGCTAGGTGGCTGCGTTCAAAATGTGCATTTTCTTCTACCTCCTGTTCACTTCGATACGATGTGGTGTCTGGGTACTGTCAGGCTTTCAAACGTAAACCAGTATAATGTCATGTTTCCCAATAAGCGTTTTTCAGGTTTTTAAACCTAACTCTCGTATGGGTAGTGTTTTTTATCACTGTCTATCAAAAAAAAAAAGTTATTGCTTCTGGCCTTACGCTTGGGGTGGGTGGCATTAATTGTATATCGCGAGACGCGTGTTTAGTGTTGCATGCGTTCCTGCTTTCAGCCCTCACTCTCTCTTTCTATCCTAAGTCCATCTGTCTTTTCATCACGCCGTGTATAAAATGAAATTAATGGAAGTATTAATTTAGGTCATTACGCAGGGTGTGCCTAGCTCAAGGTTTTCTTAGAAATGCAGTACACGTTTTATTGTAGAAAGCGTGTAGTGATGCAGTAGGCTTTACTATCAACGTGAAACGTTACAATTTGCAGACGAAGTAGAAAACAAGGGGGATTTTTGTACGCCATTGTGACAGCACTGTACTTTTACCATTTCTCTTTCCTTTTATTGAATTTATGTGTTAGGCTTTACATTTACCTTTTAATTTATATATGTGGATTTAGAATGTTTCACGACAAATTCTCCCCTCTTAAAACAGACGTTATATGTCAGTCTATAATTCTATATACACATAGAGAAATTTATTATTATTTCTGGGGCTTACGGTGATTCTCATCACACGGATGGTGGCTTAAAAAATCCGCTCCCAGATTTTTCTTTCCAGATATATACTCTATGCAAAACTCAAATGGCTGCATCAGTAATGACCAACGGAGTAATCTAGAATTTTCATGTCTATCCTGCGCTAGAAACGACAAGGGTTTGTGATCCGTTTGCAACTTAAATGCCTTCCCATACAGATAAATATTGAATTTCTTTATCGCCCATATTACTGCAAGACATTCTTTTTCGCTAGTTGAGTAATTGGTTTCAGCTTTATTCAACTTTCTGCTAGCATATGCCACTGGGCTTAATTCCCCATCCAATGCATCTGATTTCTGTAGCAGTGTCGCACCTAACCCAATATTACTGGCATCTGTCCTTACAATGAATTCTTGACTTAAGTCAGGTAGTTTCAAAATAGGTTTGCTTGTGAGCTTTTCCTTCAATTCCTGGTAAGCTAATTCACATTGTGGTGTCCATGTAATTCGATCTGGATTTCCTTTACGGGTCAAATCAGTTAACGGTGCACATATGGAATTAAAGTTTTTGATATACTTTTGGTAGAAACCACATAATGAGACAAAGGATCTCACGTCTTTCTTGGTTTGTGGTCTCGGGGCTTTCTTTAGTTTCTCTAAATTCTTGGGGTCAGGGGTCATGTTTCCCTGATGGATTGTGTGTCCCAAAAATTCTAATTCTTTACATCCAACGCAACATTTGGTTGGTCGGGCTGTTAAATTCGCTTCTCTAAGTCGATTAAACAGCATGTTCAGAGAGTCAATGTGTTCCTCAAATGTTTCTGTTGCTATAAGGATATCATCCATGAAATTTGTGATGCATGGATTATTCAGAGGGTCCAATAATTTTCTCATGGTCCCCATCTTGTTTCACATGTAGGCTCCTTATTAAGTCTGCCCTATATGCCTTTGGAAGAACCAACTGTCCGTGACCATTGGATCTAGTT
Organism: Oreohelix idahoensis; assembly: GCA_024509875.1. Taxonomy (NCBI): domain Eukaryota; kingdom Metazoa; phylum Mollusca; class Gastropoda; order Stylommatophora; family Oreohelicidae; genus Oreohelix; species Oreohelix idahoensis. Next base: position 614,762 of record JAMPIV010007643.1, on the reverse strand, counting down.
CCGGCCTTCCTGTAAATCAACTTGTTTTTCATGTAAAAATCTCCCTTTCCTGGAGTTGTATGACAGGTTGACAATTTCCTGAAACAAGGCTTGAGGGTCTTATCCCCAGCCTGTGCCTTCCTCATCTCTTCTGGAGTGGTATTCAACATAATATCCTCCTCCTTTCTTGAGGTCGACCTGACCTGAAGGGTGGCCATAACGATAGGGTTCCTTCTGCAACGGTCAGTGTCATGATTGTTCATCTTACAATTTTTACACCACCTCTTTCCTTGGTTGTAAGATTTTCTTTCATCATATTTCCTTTCATCGAATTGTGGGGTTTTATTTTTATTGTCATACCGTGGCCTATCAAACTGGTGCTTACCTTTGTTTTGATCTCTAGGATCAAATTTATTAAAGTTCTGTGGTGCCCTAAAATTTTCTACCTGTTTCTTTTTATTACCTGATACCTCTGCCTGAGCTGCTTGATACCTTTCTGCAACATTTAGTAACTCACCCAGCCTCTCTGCACCTTGTTCCATGAGAAACTTTCTCAGGTCTGGAGCCATGGACTCTCTTAATTGTTCTATAAGGATCATTTCCTTAAGATCTTGGGTTTTCCCCAGAGAAGTCCATTTCTCCAAGTATGTCTCTATCCGTGCAGAGAACTGGTGATAGGTTTCACCTGACAGTAGTTTAGCATTCCTAAATTTTTTTCTATAAAATTCTGCGTTCTTTTCATATCTTAACAAAAGAGCCTGCTTTAGCATGTCATAATTTTCTTGATCACCTCTGCTCATTTTGGCAAAAACTTCATAAGCTGCCCCACGAAGCCCTTGAGATAACTTTAAGCTCCACCTTTCTCTCTCTAACCCATACGTGGTAGCTAATAGTTCATATCTATTTAGATAGCTCTCAATATCATTGTCTTTCTCAACAAAATGATCTAAATGAAAGTTCATAGCTGAGGTTGAGGCTCCCTGACTAGCAGTAGCGTCGGAGGCAAAGGGACTGGCACCATTGTCAGGAGCATGGCCTTGAAACTCAAACTCCCTTAGTCGTAACTCATGTTCCCTTTGTAATCTTTTATCCTCCTTTTCTGCTTCCCTCTCTGCAGCCAATCGCTTGTCTTCCCTTTCTGCAGCCTGTCTTCTTTCCTCGGCTTCCCTTTCTGCAGCCAATCTTTTTTCTTCCCTTTCTGCAGCCAATTTCTTTTCTTCTCTTTCTGCCTCTAATTTCTTAGCCTCAGCCTCAATCTGCAGCCTCTTAATTTCTTTTTCAGCCTCTAACCTTCTTTCAGCCTCAAATCTTCTTTCCTCACGTTCAATATATTTGTCACATTCAGCAATGACATAAGCAATCATAATTTGCCCGTCCATTCCTAACTCTTTCGCAGTCTGCACAGCAGCAGATCGAAATTTGGCCAGGTCCGCCATTTTCTAACAGGTAAATGTAAACAATGTCTAACTAAACAATACAATTTCTAACTAAATATCCAATGACAACCACAGGCACTGAGAGCTCAACGTTATTTATTTTCACCCAAGGATACCTTTTTAATTTTTATTATTCCCTGAAGTGAATTACCCCCAATATTTATAATAGGGAAAGATTCAAAATCCCGGACAGGACCCCAATATATGTGGTAAAGTGGGATGTTATAAATATTTATAGGGGACTTAGTGTACTGACTGAGATCAGCTGTGAAGGTATCTGTATCTAATAAGTGTGGTGTATTACAGATGACCTTACTTGCTACCACATTTATGCCTCAGTCAGAATTATTCTGGAATATTGTGATGACTACGTTAAATGTCTAGGGTTATGAAAATGATGAAGTGTAAGTCACAACAACAACAGACAGATAAACAATTTAATTTATTCCACAACACTTTACAACACTGTGACACTCACACACATATAACACTCTATAAGACTATCTTAAATGAGTCAAGTGATTAAGTTTAAAAAATATATGTATTAATTCTTGTCAATAATGGATATCCTGATTCAACTACACAGTGAACCAGGAATCACAATCAAATGTAATTACAAGTATTATTTACACAGTTTATATATATGAACTTTGTATTGACATAGTTTATTATTATTATTCTATGTGTGTAATTTGTGCAGTAGTAATATGAGGTAATACTGGTTTTGTTCAAGCTTGGTTGTTGTTTTTCATCATGACTTCAAGTGTTTGATTTTCAGGGGAAATAGTATTGGGAAACTTTCACAGTTCCTGTCATTTGAACCCATTAATTGTCCCTCTGTGGTTAACAAGATGTCATTTTTTGAGGGGGCACATAATGTTGAGCTACTCTGGCCACAGAAGCTTATCTTTCGTGATGGCGGCAGGAAAAGACTCCTCTGCTCGATTGCTTCACTGTGTTCTGGAGACACCTCACTGGTCGCTATCTGGACCCAGGAGTATGCTGTCAGCCTCTGGATTCAGCAAAACCCAGACCAGGTGCTGCTTCAATAACGAGGACCACAGTCCCTGAAACAAGAAGGTTGTACCTCCTACTTCAGATCTAATTTATAATCTATTTCTACACTGAACACAATACAGAACAAACACTGAGTTCAGAGCGGTAGGCCAACTGCTATCTTCATCTGAAACAATTTACACCAGTATTCTCCTCCTAAATGGTTACTACGCCTCTGCAATTCCAGCCTTAGTTCCTTCTAGTCAATAAGATAGGTGTCAGTGTACTGTTTGGCAATTCCATGCAGTTTTACTTTTCTCCGACACCTCCTGTTCAGGTTGGAGCAATATTTAGGCCTTGCCTCATGTTTGCTACTGAACCACACACATATACAGGCATAAATTATCAATTTACATTCAATTTTCATTAAAAAGATATCGAATATATCAAGCTTACCACAATTCATGGAAATAATACACAGATACGTTGACTGGCGATGAATAATGGCACAAATTCCGATCTGCCTCTGTCCCAGACTTTTATTTAGAAAAATATGATCTGGCTCTCAACGCACTGTTTCTTAGTAAGTTTATTTTAACATGTGGCACTGACCTGAGGCTCCTAATTGACTATATTGGCGGGTCTAACCAATCGGGCCATGTTTACCCAGCTTTTCAAAAAAAAAAGTACCCTTACTACCGTTTCCCTAACAACAAAGAATTAGTATTTATAGTCCGACTAATCGTGTTTAGCCTTACATTTATTTCTATCCAATCAAATAGGATTTTACATGGTGGCCCATTTCCCGTAAAATAGTGGGTTCAAAACATGCCACTGTGCGATTATTTTTTGGTGTTGTCTGACACCCTCACTATTTTCTTTTGGCTATAATTTGTTAATTCCTAGACTATTTGCGTAACACTTAACATATTCTTTGTCAGCAAGTCCTAAGGAACCCAATTATATAAATTTAAGGGAGCTAGGTGGCTGCGTTCAAAATGTGCATTTTCTTCTACCTCCTGTTCACTTCGATACGATGTGGTGTCTGGGTACTGTCAGGCTTTCAAACGTAAACCAGTATAATGTCATGTTTCCCAATAAGCGTTTTTCAGGTTTTTAAACCTAACTCTCGTATGGGTAGTGTTTTTTATCACTGTCTATCAAAAAAAAAAAGTTATTGCTTCTGGCGTTACGCTTGGGGTGGGTGGCATTAATTGTATATCGCGAGACGCGTGTTTAGTGTTGCATGCGTTCCTGCTTTCAGCCCTCACTCTCTCTTTCTATCCTAAGTCCATCTGTCTTTTCATCACGCCGTGTATAAAATGAAATTAATGGAAGTATTAATTTAGGTCATTACGCAGGGTGCCTAGCTCAAGGTTTTCTTAGAAATGCAGTACACGTTTTATTGTAGAAAGCGTGTAGTGATGCAGTAGGCTTTACTATCAACGTGAAACGTTACAATTTGCAGACGAAGTAGAAAACAAGGGGGATTTTTGTACGCCATTGTGATAGCACTGTACTTTTACCATTTCTCTTTCCTTTTATTGAATTTATGTGTTAGGCTTTACATTTACCTTTTAATTTATATATGTGGATTTAGAATGTTTCACGACAGTCTGTCGATCCGGTAACCAATTAAGTCGCCTACGTAGTTATGGTTAGGATTAGGCTAGTGTTGGGATTTCTAAATAAAACCTAACACTTACCGTAAAATCTCGCGTATAATACGCAAAATTTTTACTCATTTTCGCCCGCTAAAACTCGGGTGCGTATTATAAGTGAGTACTAAAAATACATCATTTTCGATATCGAAAGTAACCTAAATTGGAAAGTCTGTCAAGTTTTTGTCACAATTTGACATCGAAAATGGCGAGAAATTGAATGTGCCATGTGTTTTCTTATGTGTCAGACATTGTTGCAAAACGCATTTCGCACACTTGGTCTTCAATCTGTTTTGATATTAAGCTTGGTTGTGAAGTTTGTCGTTTTATTATTTTGAGCCCTAAAAAATGAATTCGAGAAAATGTTATACTGCAGCAGAAAAGCTCTTAGTGGTAAAATATGCAGAATCTAACGGCAATCAGGCAGCAAGTCGACATTTTTCCATTAACGAGTGCAAATCGTGGGTTACCACCAGATCTTCCAGACCTAGAAAAAACATTATTGAAGTGGGCAGTGGATAGAAGGCAACAAGGCATCAGTGTTTCATGCATTGAAATCCGACTTAAAGCTCTGGAACTTAAAAAATCTCGTACAGGCAATAACAGCATTTAAAGCGTCATATGGATGGGCAGTTCGTTTTATGAAGCGACATGGTCTTTCAGTTTGTCGAAGAACTACCATCGTGCAGCATCTTCCAGACAACCACGAAAAAAAGCTTCTGGAGTTCAAAAAGTTCGTAATCAAATTGATAAAAGAACATATCTATGACCTTGCACAGATTGGAAACGCCGATCAAACGCCTCTGACTTTCGATATGCCCTACGACAGGACCGTAGACACGAAAGGCATATAAACTGTATCTATACGTACAACTGGACACGAGAAGTCTCACTTCACTGTTACGTTAGTGTGTACTGCAGATGAAGGAAAGTTGCCGCCTTTCATAATTTTTAAGAGAAAGACTCTACCAAAAGGAGTACAATTTCTGAAAGGTGTACACATCCGTGTTCATGCTAAAGGATGGATGGATGAAGCACTAACCACTGACTGGTTAAAATGTGTTTGGGCAACACGTCCTGGTGGTCTCCGAAAACAATCTTCCATGTTGGTGCTCGATTCGTTTCGGTGTCATCGGATGCCTTCTATCCAGAAGGAAATGAAGAAAATCAAATCTGATCTGGTTATAATTCCAGGCGGCATGACCCGTCTGTTACAGCCTTTCGACGTCGCAAGTAAGCCGATGAAAGATGCTACCCGTCGTAAATGGAATGCATGGTTAAGCGACGGTAATCACATATATACTGCTGGTGGCCGTATGCGTCAACCAACTCTCACAGATGTCGCAGAGTGGGTACTTGCTGCTTGGAAGGAATTAGATAAGACTATAATTCAACAAGGCTTCCTCAAACGTTGTATTTTGAATAAACTTGACGGCAGCGAGAGATGACGTTTTGTGGGGGAAATAAAAGGTTTTAATGGATGAAGATGATGGCGATAGGCCTATTTATTATGATGGCACCAATAATGGCATTGACTCGACAACACTAGATGAGCTTCTTTCTAGTGAGAGTGATGACGAGGCAGTCCAAAGTACCTAAAATTTAGGTGTTGCATACCTATTTCTGTTTGTTATTAGCCTATACTTTCAGTTTTTTAACAAATATTTCATTTTTTTTTAAACTTGAAAAATTATGGTGCGTATTATACACGAATTTCCATTTTACCAGAAAACTTTGGGCTAAATCAAGCATGCGTATTAGGCTACACACGAGTGCGTATTATACGCTAGATTTTACGGTAGCCCTTATTATTGCATGTCTGAATTTTGTTTAAGGCCGTATCGATGTGAGTAGGCTAACTTAACTTGCCGCCGGATCGGCAGACATTTGGACACGTCCCACTGCTAGGGCCTAGGCTATTCATTTCAACCAGTTTATAGTTTAACATTGGCTGATGACAGAAATATAAAAATCACACACTTCATTGTTTTCCAATTTAATTGTTACCTTTTGTATGCCTGCCTGAGTTGGTGGTTGGCTTGGCAGTTTCTGATGCTGAGGAACGTATGCAGTCGACATCCTGCTCTTTTTGTATTACTATGTAATATCTGTAGGCTAGATCGGATCAATTAGGTCGGCTCTACTCTGGACGCGCACAATTGGATTATTTGGACTTGAAGTGTAGTGCAAACAAAGAAATAATCGAGAAAACCAAAGAGATCCGCCTTATTTTCTTCTAATCATAACATTTAATCTATTCACTAAAAACTTTATGGGAGTTACATACATAAATAGCTACTGTGAGAATAATAAAATACGTTCAACTGTGACACAGAATTTGCTGGTATTAATTTAAAACCGTTTCAAAAGAAGTTGGTATATCTTGTCTAATAGACCATACTTTCAATCAATTCGGCGATGATTCCATATAAAATATTAGTGTACGAGGCATTTGTACTCCTCATTTATTCAAGATATAAGAAACTTACGAGAATACAGTAGACCATATATAGCAGACATTTTTTTTAAATTAATGAAGAAAAATATCCCGTTCAACCTCTGTTGGGTTATAATTAGGACATATATCGTTTTCAATTCAAAATAATGTGAACAACTGCCGATATGAGAAAGTGGCATCACATTTGTCAAATCATTGTAAATAGGGACAATCACAATTATGCATTTACGTTAAAAAAAAAATAATAAATTAATTTTAAAAAATAAGAAAAAAAAACGAACAAAATCAAGAAGACACTCTGAACAAGAATAATATTAAAGTGGAGGGGTGTAAAGACCTGGTGGTTCCAGTTATATAACTTACTTTAACAGATCGGTTAAAAGTTATATGCATTGTAAGAACAGCATCAGACCTTCACATTCCCAGCCACTATATATTAACATTTGTTCGTGTTAAATATTGTTTGACTATATTATGCAGCTCCCTAGGTTTATTCTTAACACCTCTTCTATATTTGTAGGTAAGTTTGATGCTTGCAAATAATCTACTATTGGTATTCTCATTTGTTCATACCTCTTACATTTTAACAAGAAATGTTCTATATTATTGTCTTGAAGACACCCTGCACAGTAAGGTTCTTCTATTCTGAAATAGCCGTTTCCCAATAGCAGAAGAGATATTACTGGCAAATACTTATTTACACTCCAGAGGATGTTCTGTTCCAATAGCTTGGATACCTTCATATGTTGGCATAGAAAAAAAAAACGAAAAGGCGGATAAAGAAGCTAAGAAATGTAGAACTAATAGAAACAAACTAAATGTGAGGATGAGTAAAACAGAGATCAAACGCATAATTAAAAGAATAATAACTAACGAATTGCCAGTAAAGAGGGATGTAAACCTGAAGTGCAGACATACATATGAATTGTTCAAGACTCCAACAAGAACGTGGTAGGTATCTAGAGAACTAAAAATTCCTAGCAATAAGAAGCTTCTTATTCTGCAACTAGGAATGGGCTATATTAGAATAGAAGAACATTACTGTGCACAGTGTCTAGAAAATAATAATATAGAGCATTTCCTACTAAAATGTAGGAAGTATGAACGACACAGAAAACAAATATTAGATTATTTACAGGCATGCAATTCATCCATAACTGTGGAACAGGTGTTGAGAATAGATAGACCCAGAGAATTGCACAATAGAGTAAAACAGTATATAACCAGAAGTAATATTAATATCTAAGGATCAATGAGGGTTTAAGAAAAAGGGTAGTCTGATGGGATACTCATGTGGATGATGGCAGATAATTGGTGGATTGGGTGTCATACCGGAAACCCCGGGCTTTCTAACCCCTTTTCACCTTGTTAACAACAGGGCAGTTATGAGAGACTTTACTTTTTGTTGTTGTTGTTGTTTGTTTTTTATTGTAATTGTTTGGGGGTTTTTTTGGGGGGGGGAGGGGGGTTGGAAAGGGCAGGGCCCACACAATATATTCACATAATTTTATAGTTTTGATTTACTATATTTTGACTGAGTGGAATGGGGAAAAAAGATACTATATTTAGATTTTGGAAATCAGATTTTCGTATCTTGAATCTACTACACTATATATCCTAATTATAACCCATCGATGGTTGAACGGAAGACTTTGTCTTTAAAAAATAAAACAAAAAAACCTCTAATTTTTACTCTTGGCAATGACCACTTCGATGACAGAGGACTGTAGCAGATTAAACGGTGGATTATAATTAAAAACTAAACCACATGGAGAAAAGATGAGAGACGACAGATGTCGGATTCCATTCTGATCAAACGCGTGGTTGCGAAACGAAGAAAAAATTGCATCAATATTGGATGCTTGTATAGGTATCCTACAGCTAAATTGTAAATCTTCAGTACGTTTAAAAAAAGGGCGGGGGGGGGGGGGAGAAAAGACCTTCAGATTTTCACCATACCTTCACTAATCCGTATCATTTAATGTTTGTCCTTGTTATATACTGTTTTACTATATTTTGTAATTCTCTAGGTCTGTCTATTCTATCAACTGTGGCATGACATTTATGGGAAAACAATTAATAGAACAAATGAGAAACAAAAGCATTAAGATTCAAGGAAAATTTTGCAACAACATCAGCAAAGATATATTTTGAGAAAAAGATTGCATTGGTTTCGGCACTTTCTTATATTGACTCTCGTTCAACAAGCAGAAAGGGCATATAATCCACAAACTGGAAGCAACAAGGAATAAAGGGCGGCCCATGAGAGTATAGATCAATTGGTAGCTAGCGGTTTATGACGGGGTAAACGAATGTAGGTAATTCAACAATGTGGCTCCTGGTTGGCGGGGTGGATAGTCACGATTCACTCCCGTAGCTAATGCATGGAGGCATATCATCCTTATATGACCACCAACTAAGCACACTGCTATGTTATACATATGTGGAAGTGAACCTGTGTCAGTGAAGCTAATTACACCCTCATTGACTCGTTGAAATCATCCACACACTTCCAGTATTTCTGTGGTGAAACATGTTGAGAACCCAGCACTGCACACTAAGGTTGAACGAGTAAATTGAGCTAAAGACGTAACTCCTCGTTGACTGCATGCAGGGGGATCTCACTATGTGCCCATGATAGCAGGGTGAGCTGAAAAGTGACTCTGTGTAGGACGTTGTAATTCCTTGGGAGAGCCAGTATTTTAGCTCTGAATATTTGGAGAACACCATTGGATGGCGTGGAATGCACAATATACCACGTGCTTCTTCCTCCTAGCTTGGGACCAGATGTGATGATCCTTTAAATGCCAGCCAAGCTGGAGAAACTGGAGCTCATGACTTCAACTCAACGCTTTTCTGAATGGCAGAATCGCCACAGATACAGTCTAGATCTACAGTGTAGATAATACGAAGGAGTCTTCACTTTGGTATTGGCTGCAAAGGAGCGAGAAGCTCAGCCGCCCTAGTTAAACAACAACTCCCGTAGCGAGGCGGTGTTGTCGTTCGGATGGTCCTGGGTTGGAGTCTTATGTAAGCCTAACACTTCTGTTGTTTCTCTGTTGTCTATGTTTCTACTTCTTCATTTCTCATAAGTGCCTGAAACATACCGTTATATGTTTTTATTTACTGTTTACATGCCTCCGGTTTCAATTTTTTTATTAAATTCAACTATACTAGAACAAAGAAAAAGCCTCCATTGCGGTCACAAAACCTTCGTCAGGGACAAACGACCAACAACAGAAGAGAACGCGAGAACAAGTTCTCATTTAGATAGCCGACATCTTAAAGAAATACAACATGACAAAAAATATCAGGACGAATTGGGTGCACTGAATTGGAAACGAAAAGCCAGCCCGGCGCTTAACATTACAATTAGATTGAACAACGCCGTTTAGTTAGACATTGCTGCGCTACTCTTTTATGCCGTGTTTAAACTTCCGGCGCATCTTACACTGCAAATTACAACCTCACAGACGACAAAATGAGTGACAGATACGACAGAGCTATTACTGTTTTTTCTCCCGATGGCCATCTATTTCAAGTCGAGTATGCCCAAGAAGCAGTTAAAAAAGGATCAACCGCAGTAAGATAGAGCGTCCTGATTGTTGAATTTAAAAGTTCTTATTGAATTTTCCTCGTGTGTTGTTTGCTTAGTGGTTAGGCTATAGCCTAGTTCATCCTAACCCGTCAAAGTAACTTGATAGCAAGCCGGACAAGACATAGGAACAGAAGATATATCCAGTGTTTACTTTACATCGTTATCATTTCCTTGTAGTTGATGAGGAGTCGAGGACAATAGACTATGACCACTATGTTACCAGACTTGCTGTCGATATTTACGTTACAGCGAGCCGGTTGAAATGAAAAATAGTGGGCCGTGATCTACATCCTTATAACTCGCCAACGTCGTTAGGGTTACGGTAAGGGTTTAGGATTCCTAACCCTTACTCCTTTTTACTGTGTCTCTGAATTCTTTTTTAAGGCCCACTGTTCCTTCATTTCAACCCAGCTAGCTTTAACCTAGCCCCAACACAGTTTTGAGCATTGTCAAACAGCTAGCCTTAACCTAACACCAACCCTGTTTCATGCTTTGTCAAAATTAATAACGCCTAACAAACGTTGAGGCAGTTTTAAAAGTGAAAAAAAAAATAGCCAACTTGAAGGTTTTTTTTAAAATATCGTATGTCCGCCCGTACTTGAGGCGAAATCTCCGGTTAATATGTCTAACCTGAGACTGATTTTACGTGAGTATCCCTTTTTTCCCTGTACAATGACCGGTGTCCTCTCGCCATTCAGGCAGATACTCGCCGATTTCGGAGGTACCCATTAGAGCTGGGTCGGCTCAGGAGCCGTTCAGATTATTCCAGTCCCAGGTCGACGACACTCTCTCAAATGTTCTCGCCAGGCCTCAAATTATTCCAGTCCTAAGTCATGGCAGACGACACTCCTTCAAATGTTCTCGCCAGGGCTCGAACCTGTATCACCCAATCGCCAGCGCAGTGTGGTAACCGTTACACCAGCGCGGCTCCCCCAACTTGAAGTGAAATGCCGCGTTGTTGGCCAGTATGGCAGCCACCAATCTACTGTCTCAGACTTGAGCCAAATTAATAATGCCCAACAAACACAGGTCATTTTAAAAATAAAAACCTTCCCCAGAAAAATTGCAATGAAGCGAAATGCCACTTTTTGGCTGACATGATGGCCCACTGTCTACCATTCCCTACTTGAACCCATTTTCTTTTTACATTTCAGTTGATGTAAGACTACTGTATGCAGCTCGTCATGTTTGCAGAGAGTCTCTTGATATACAGAGGGTCCTCGATATACTTTGTAGTTATGTTCCTAATTAGCACAACTTTTAACAAAACGACGTATATCAGACATCAATTTCCCATTGAACTAATGTATTATGTGGGAGATATGTTCCGGACCAGCTAAAAAGTTGGAATTTAAATGGAAGTTTATAGGCCTACATTTCTTTATTGTCATTTCTTTATCCGTTTACTGACTATAATGTGCTTTATCTTTTAGGCACTTTCAGGAAGTTAATTTTGAGCTGCAGAAATTGAGTTACATTTAATAAAATCAAGCGTTAGAAAAACAAAACAGACACAAGCAAGAGGTTTAAAAGTGGCCCTAACGGAATGTTAAAAACAAGAAGAGTGTTGCAAAGAATGTCAGTGTTTGTAGGACATATTGTGGTTGAAAAAGCTCAAAACAGGGTTTGGGTTTGGATTAAGGACCTTTAGATGAATTTATTGTTTTATTTTAGTGACGACCAAATCTTTCATCTGGCTAGTGTTTTAAGACACAAAATTTCATGCCCTGATATGTAGTCAGCATTATGCCTATACATAAAGAAAATTTAACTAAGGACAATTAACGGCAAGAGAGAAATGTTTATAAATATGTGTGCTTGAAATCAACTTTCCTTACGGAAATAAGGCTTAACTCTTTGACTCCACAGCAACGCTCTGAGCGTTGCAAAATTCAACACGCCGTGCCCCAGCAACGCTCAGAGCGTGGTTTTTAGTTTATCACGAATAAACCCTAAAAATCGTCCGCTTAATGCAGTTCATATATTAAAACTCGTAGAATGACTTCCACTACTATTTAAACAACTAATTTGACTTTAGTTAATCAGCACATGTGCGTGTTTTGATGTTATTATCACAATTTTTGTGAAGATTCTCGTGTTTACGTTTTTCGTTGTTTTTGCTAGAGAAATATGTCACGCTTTATATTTACATTTTCTAAGTCTCCTAAGCAAATAATTGTGTCAAACTACTTTGAAACATTGCTGACATTGATGATGATTGTTTGGTAGTCACAGTTTGTTGTCAAAATACGGAATATATGCAGAAAAGCTAGACACACTAGATTTAGTTGATGAGTGGGCGTAGTCATATTCTGGCCGATCAAAAAGCAACAAAACTAGACCTACCGTAACATCTAATCACTAGTTCTTGGTAGAAGATGAAGCCAGGGATACTATTAAAACATTAAACAAGAGTAAAAAAGTATTTATATGACGTTATTCTTATTTATTTGTTTGAAAATTACGTAATGCACGATTGCATAATTTATTTTTTTCTTACAAAGAACCACGGACAAACTGGTGCGAATAACACTAAATCTACTAATTTTGGCCATAAGCATGTTTTTTTTTTTACTTTGTATATGGATTAACTTGACGTTTGAAGACTAAAAAGAAAGTTTTATTGTCTACGACAGTAATTTGTCTTTGGTAAGATCGTATTCTACAGTCAACTTTTTAGCGTTGTTCAATTTTACATGCAAAATGATTAAATTATACCGAACATACTTGTGTTAATACTACCACAGACATTATATATTTGAATTCTCTATCCATTTCCCTACAGTTTGGTATATAATAAGTACATGTTCAAATAAAAATTCACAAACAAATTTAGACTGAAAGATGAACACTTCACTCTATAAAATTCTGCCCACAAAAAAAGTCTGGCACAGCGTGCAAAATAACTCTGGAATGAAAGAGTTAAAGCAAAATGGATATCACCTCTTCTTCTTCTGCATTCGGTTTGTAGTCATGCTAAATCTGCAGGCCTGTCGTCAGGACGAAGTCCACAGTCTTTTCCAGGTCGGCGCGGCAGCCCCATAGCTTCTGCTGGAGCTCATCACCTTTTGGCCAGGTCGCACGTCGCAATTTATCGTGGGTTGGACAGTTCTGGAGAATGTGTTCTGGAGTCTGGATATCAGTTCCACATGGGCATTCATTCGTTTGGGATATCTTGAGGCGATAGAGATGACCAAGTAATCTGCAGTGACCAGTTCTCAGGCGGAAAATTGTCGTCTGTTGGTATCTGTTTAGATGGTGGATTGGGTCATCTCTGCTGTATATATCCCCTTCCTCCTTCCACTGATTTTTGTACTTGTTGTGGATGATGGTTTTTGCTTCCCGATAGGGCAATGGGTGGCTGTATTGTTCCATTTTACTGCCACTTCTTGATAGAGCATCTGCTTTCTCATTACCAGCGATTCCACAATGGGCAGGTAAAAACTGAAGGGCAATGGTTGATGACCTTTGGATGATGTTAAGCTCAGATCTGATCTCATTCATCATGTTATCATTTCTGGTGTTTTGTATTGATTCAAGTAATGATCTGCAGTCAGTGAAGATTACTATCTTAGCTTGTGGCTGCTGTTCAGGTCTGGTGAGGATCTTCAGGGCTTGCAGTAGTGCCATAGCTTCTGCCCTAAAATTGGAGGAGATCTTTCCAGTTGGGAAGGCCTTTCGGATGATCTTTCCATTTAGGAATCTTATAAAAATGCCTCCTCCACCGTTCTTTACTGCCCCCTCAGCAGATCCATCTGTGTATGCATGTGTCCACTCCTTCGGGTTGTACTTTTCTTCAATCATTTCTTGAGCCAAAGTTTTCAGTTGTTGAGAGGTCAGGTGGCCTTTCTTTTTTATTTCAGGGACTTCTGTGATGATAGATATATTTCCATGGCAGTCGTCTGGCTCCTCGTAATCAATTAACATTTCAATCTCAGTAGATCGATTTGGGAGGAGGTCTTCATGGCATCGATGCAGATGTTTGGAGATGTTTAGGAAGCTGGTTCTTTTCAGCCTGTTCTTTGTCACACTATGGAGTTTGGCATGCATTGGATGACTTGGCATTCGTAGAAGCTTCTCACTGTGAGTGAATACCTTTTCCTCACGTCTGTCATCAAGAGAGCGGATGTTGGTGTATCGCTCCATTGCCTGGATTGGAGAAGTCTTCATCCCTCCAGTGATTAGTCTAAGGCCTGAATTTTGCACTTTCCCTAGACATTCTGTATTTGTTTTAGATGCTGTGGCCCAGGCTGACATGCCATATTCAAGTATAGATCTGACTGTGCCTGTATAGACTTTTTTTAAGTATGTTGGTATTTGCCCCCCAACTTGTGCCAGCCAGTTTCTTCATAATAGAGAGCTTTCTTATTGCTCTCTGTTCTACTGCTTTTATGTGCGGCTTCCAGGTGAGTCTCTTATCCAACTTGACTCCTAGGTATGTTGGGTTTTCCTCGATTGGAAGTTCACTTCCATTTAGCTGCAGTTTGATCGTTTCTCTGCGATTTGACAGAGAGAAGCAGGTTGCTACTGTCTTGGAGAGGTTTATCTGTACTCCCCAATCTGATGCCCATTTACCGATGGTATTTAGCGCTGCTTGCATCCTGAACTTCGCAGTAGGCAAATGTTCAGCAGCACACCAGGCAGCAAAATCGTCAGCATGAAGAGCCCTGGAGATATGCCCGGACAGTTTCTCTGCAATATCATTTATATATATGATAAAAAGTGTGGGGGAGATAACTCCTCCTTGTGGCACACCCTGTTGTAGAGTGACGCGATGGCTCAGTTTCCCGTCAAGTTTTACTCTTGCTGTGCGGTATCGAAGAAAGTCCCGTATCCAGTTGAACATTCTCCCTTCAATTTTGCTGTTGAGCATCTTAAGGAGGAGTCCTTCTTTCCATACCTTATCAAAGGCTTTTGTCAAGTCTACAAAAAACCGCCAGTACTTTCTTTTTCTCCTGAAAGGCATTTTCTACTTCCTGGGCTAGATATACTAGTTGGTCTTCGGTGCTGCGATTTTTCCTAAATGCTGACTGTGTGTTATCAAGCAGATGGTTTTTTTCCAGATGTTTCAGTAATCTTAAGTTCACCATTCTTTTCATTACCTTACCCAGACAGCTCAGTAGGCTAACTGTTCGGTAGCTGGACTTGCTTGTTTTCTCCTTTTGTTTCTTTTTGATGGGTACAATGATTGCTTCTCGCCATCGATCTGGAAATTTTCCAGTACTCCGTGATTGATTGAAGATTAGGAGGAGCTTGTGCCTCGCTACAGGTCCAAGGTTTTTGATCATATCATTTGTGATGCCATCTTTTCCTGGAGCTTTTCTGTTCTTTAGTTGGATATCACCAAAATATAGGACAGAAAATCAGATTGATCATATATGCAAGAAGTTCAGATCATCATTACGAGATGTAGAAGTATGTAGAGTAACAGATGTGACAACAGATCACCAATTTCTATTATCCAAAATAAAGTTGAAACTGAGAGGACGTACAACACGTAGTTACAGACAACACTTTAATACGAGATATCTCATAATCCCAGAACAAAAAGAAGAATTTATGGTTACAATATCCAGTAAGCACCAAGTGCTTTAACAACTAGAGGACAAAGCAAATACAGATACAATGGCTTAAAGAAGATACAAATAAAGCTTTAGTCAGTGAACGAGCAAATAAAGCATTGAAGGACATTGACATTTTTTTTTTAATCAAGCAACTTTGTAATTGTGGACTGATTATGTAACAGACGTTGGAATTAGTGTGAGAATGTTTTTTTTCTTCAAAATTTAAGAGCCACAAGGCCGCTGCCCTGGCAAAAGTAAAAATAAAAAATTACAAACATACCCAAAAAAATATTTATAGAATGTATGATTCCTATATAAACACATTGAGATCCTTGCCAGTGCTACAGAGTTCATGCACTGTGCTGAGTTCCTCCTTGTGTGATCTAAAGGAGGAGATCAGAGCGCTGATGGATTTATCTGTGTGCAGTGAAGATAATCCTTAAAACCAAACAAAACCAAGAGCAATATTTTACTTATGTTATATATCAGTTCTCGTGAACACCAAAATATTTTGGTTGCAGAGAATTATAATTTTAAATACTGTATATACTCGACTATAAGTTGGCCCCTAGAATTTAGGACTTAAAAAGATTCCAAAACAAATGACCCAACTATAAGTCAAACAAGTTTTTTGTCAATTCCAAATTCCCGCATTGCATTGGAATTTCCATGGCTTTCTGCTAATTCTATCACTTTCAGCTTTACCGTTTCCCGTTTAAAATGGCTGAAATCGCCTGGCTGGAAAGTCTGAATACTGTTGTCAGTAGTTGCCAACTAGCAACGAGATCTGTGTATTTAGGGAGACCTGAGTTATAAATAGATTTCCAGTACATGCAAAGCTTCAGTTTTCTGAATTTTTTGTTTTAGAATAGATCGATATTTCTGATTTTTCATGGTTTTTTTTTAAAGCCATGGCTTTCTGGGCACTCGCATATTTGTTTGGGGATCTGAGAAGTGACTTGTTATTTGATCAGGACGCTAATTATGAGGCCGAATTAGATAAGGATATTGAATAAGGGCCTGATTTAGACTGGCAGTGACACTGACAAAAGTGAATCTAGTGAAAGAGGTAATGGTATTGTTGATAGATCAAACCAAGGAGGCTTGTCAACAAGGCGTACTCTAGTTGAAATTTGTGACTTTGTAGGAATTTAAACATGTATTACTTGAGATATTTTGATAAAAATTTTAATGAACCAGTTTATATCTGAAGGATACCAGTGTGCGGCGAGGGGCAACACTGACCGCTTTCGTGAATTTTTTTTTTTTTTTTTTTAAACTCGACTATAACTGGTAGGTACATTTTTTAAGGTCCAAAATGGGAATAAATTTCTCAACTTATAATCGAGTAAATACAGTAAATTACTCTTATGTAACTAGCTAACCTCAGGTAAATAATTCCCATGGGTCTCAGAGAAGACAAAGCAAAAATAGGACTATGCTCTTGCAGGGATGTTGTAAATTGCTATATAATCCACTGCAGCAAGAGCATGGAGGCTTTGGCACAGGCTTCCTGCAAATATGGGGGGGGGGGGGGGGGGCGTAATGATTAGATGGAAATGTTTGGATAACAATTTAAACATTCAAATCACTACACATAAACGTTGATATAAAAATATTTTGTCCACAGTGATTCATCAATTTTAGATCTCGGAATTAGCCAATGTACAAGAAAGAAAACTCACAACCTTTGTTTTTAATTTGTGAAGAAACTGAGTCTCTATGATTTATTTTTTTAATGAAGAAAAATATATACTGAACAACCTCTTATTATTATTATTAGGATGTATGTTGTCTATAGTGGTGGCTTCATGCTGCATATGTACGTTGATGATGAACATTACATTTTCTTTGGAGAGTAGAGACAGTTTAAAATGTATATGTGCGTAAGGAATTGAGAAGAACTGCAGTCTGACGGTGGTAACCTCATCATGTAATATGTGTGTTGCAGGTTGGTGTTCGTGGAAAGAACATTGTAGTTCTGGGAGTTGAAAAGAAAGCTGTTGCTAAACTTCAAGAGGATAGAACAGTAAGAAAGATTGCTTCACTAGATGACCATGTTGCTTTGGCATTTGCTGGTAAGCTTTTGTTTTTATAATTGTGCTTTTACAGTAACTAGTTTTTAACAGTGCATTTGTGATTTTAAAAAAATATTAGCAGTATTCATCATTATCATTACCCTTCAGCTGCCCTAGGAGCATAGGGGTTCTGCAAATTCATGCCAGGATTTCCTGTCCTGTGCCATTCATTCAATGCATGTCCTCATCTTTATGTTTTTCATTTCTGTCTCCAGTTCCCTTCTCCGCCTGTTTTTTTTTCCTCCCTCTACCTGTCTTACCCTGGGATTCCAGAATGAGAACTGCCCTATAACGCTGTCATAGGTTTCCTCAGTGTGAGTCCTATCCAAAGCCAGGATTTTCTTCTTCTCTCTTTTTTCTGCTGACACTGTCTGGTTTTTGCCATCCATTCCACATTGGTGATCTTGTCATACCATTTCAGTCCTGTTAACAGAATTAGTCAAAATTATATATTCAACTTGCTCAATAAAACATGCAACAATAATTCTGACAGTTTTAGTCAACAACAACAACTTGGCAATGTGTGTTCACGATATAAAGAAGATTAGACAGAGACTGAAAGAAGAATTCATTGTGACAAACAGGCAACATATCATTTCTTGCTAGCTGTGAAGCATGCCAAAATTCAGATCACCAATATGTATACCAGTATTTTGCTTTCACTGTCAGACCTAGACATTAAACAAAGAAAGAAATAGAAATCACAGCTTTTTTTTTTTTTTTTTTTTCGTACGCCCGCTAATACTCGAGGCGAAATCTCAGGTTATTATTTTTTTTTTTTTTGTCTAACCTGACATTGATTTTACGTGAGTATCCCTTTTTTCTTGTACAGAGACAGGTGTCCCTCGCCATTCAGGCAAATACTCTCCGATTTCGGTGGTATCCATTTCAGCTGGGTCGGCTCAGGAGCCGCCAATCCCTGGTCGACGACACTCCTTCAAATGTCCTCGCCAGGTCTCGAGTTAATCCAGTCCAAATCCCGGTCGACGAAAAATCCTCAAATGCCGTCACCCGGGTTTGATCCTGGATCACCCGTTCGCCAGAGCGGTGTGGTAACCACTACGCTAGCGCGGCTCCCCACAGCTTATTAAATTAGATATTTGTCACAATGAGTTATTAAAGTATGTAAAGACTTATTAGAAATAGAAATATCACAATGGCTATAAGTACAGGTCTCTGTAGCCTTCTATGGGAAATCATCGGGGAAAGCTTTGTTTTGGAAACTGGTTTTTTTTTTTTTTGGTTTTCATATGTCGCCCAGATCGTGTTCGAAAAGTAGCCCAAGTTGCCCAAAATATGTTTAAAAAGCCAGAAGTCACCCAAAATAACCGGGAATCGCCCACATTTTTTTCAAAAAGAAGCCCAAAGAAACTTGATTTTCAGAATATTTCAGTTTTCGGGTGTTTGGATAAAAGGATATAGGATTGGTGTATAACACTGGAACATATTATGACAACAAGAAAGTTTGAAGAAAAAGGGATAGAGGATGACAAAGAGAGTAGCTACTTGGCAGTTTGACATAGAAAGAAGTCAACAGCGGAGTTGATAAACACTTACTTACTTACTTAGTCGTTCCCCTTCTACCGTGAGGTGTAGAGGCGTTGATAAACACACTGGGGACAAGTAGTTGTGGAGAGACTTGATCACCTACACCAGCAGGCATAGTACTTAAAGAAGAAATGATAGTAGATGTTGTTGAATCTCTGTTTGCTTTAGTATCTTCTTCCACCATTGTTTTCTGGCTTTTTCTTTATTTAAAAAACAAAAGTAAAGGTACTTACAGAGCAGACACTGCCATGTGGGAGTGAAGTGTTAGAGACTTAACTATAGTAGATCTTCGCTATATGAGGTCGGGTGACCAGATCGTTTCCTTGCTGCCTCTGCCTTCCCTAACTCAGAAGCAGAGTTGGGCACCCAGTTACAGCTGGGTAGACAATAGCGTGATCTTACCAAGTTTAAAACCCGGTACCCGGCAACTTTGCTGCGAGGGACAAGCGCTCTAACCACTCTGCCAATTGGACCCTCTAGGCTATTTTATTTCTTGATATTCATTGTTTAACCAGTACAATACCCTTTTTTTTATTCCCATTATGCACAGATTTTTATTTTCTGCCGGTGTGGAAGCTCTTCATCGTTACTCAGTTTTACAGCAGTTACCATTCTAATCCAAAAACTGTCCTTTTAAGATTATAAGAAAAGATGTGGAGAAAGGCAAGTCTGTTGAAGAGAAACATCATTTTTCCCACTTGCTCCCTATGCAGCTGGTTCCACTTGCAGGAAGCCTGCAGAAAGCACTCACATGCACTTTCACTAGTGGTTTATGTCACAGTTTATTTGACACAGTGAGGTTGCCAGCCCTCTATGCACAACCTCATATTAGTCACCTCATTTGGCATGCCTGAGTGAGTGGTTGTCCTAGACCTTGTCATAAAAGACCCATGGGAACTACACGGGGTAAAGAGAGACACTGAGAAGGATTGTGTTTTAGCATCATTAACTCTTTCTGTCAGCAGCAGTTTTTAGGTTTTACCGAGGTATGAGGTGGGTGCCAGTTTGTTTCCCTACTGGCTGTACGTTAAAAATAAGCAGTAAACATATATTATTATGAGAAAATAGAACATTATGAAGTGTTATTAGTCTTATTAAGGTGAAGGGTAGTCCCGTAGTTAATACTGCTGTTGGGGGGGTGAAGTGTTCGAGGCTTCACTATACTAGGTCCAGCATTGAAATGTGGGGTGACCAGTTCCCTTCATTGCTGCCTTTTCCTTCCCTAACTCAAGAGCAAAGTTAGTACCCCATTTACATCTGGGTAGACAAGTGTGTTGATACTGTGAATCGATCCCAGCACTCTTGTTGGAGACCAGTACTCTGACCACTCTGTCTATTGGACATCATTAGTCTTATAACCACGACAAATGTGGGAAACTAAGAACCCATGATCCAGACCTCCATGATGACCCCAAGTTTGCTGGGAGGAAAACATCAGGCTATCTCTGAAGGGCTGAGGACTAAACTGGAACGAGGCTAACAGAAAGACAGGTGATATTATAGCCTGACACTCTCTCTTTGCCCCAAAGTAGAAGAGGAACGACTAAGTAAGTATTGTTGTTGTTGTTTAACTAGGGCTGATGAGCTTCTCACCCTTTAGCAGCCAATACCAAGTTCAAGACTCCTTGGTATTATCTACACTGTAGATCTAGGCTTTTTCTGTGGCTTTTCTGCCATTCCGAAACGTGTTGAGTTGAAGTCATGAGCTCCAGTTTCTCCAGCTTGGCTTGCATTTAAAGGATCATTACATCTGGTCCTAAGCTAGGAGTAAGAAGTGTGTGGCATACAGTGCATTCCCCACCATCCAGGGGGCTTTCCATCTATGTAGAGCTAAAATACTGTACTCTGGTTCTGGGCTCTCCCAAGGAATTGTCACGTCCTGTACAGAGTCACTTCTCAGCTTCCCCTGCCTATCACTGGGTCCACAGTGAGATCCTTCTGCATGCAGTCAACCAAGTCAAAGCCAAAGAATTACGCCTGGGGCTCAAGTGACTTCTCCAAGCTTAATGTGCACTGCTAGGTTCTCATCACATTTCACCACAGGGGGAATCCCTGGAAGTGTGTGGATGTAATTAGCCTCACAGGCATAGGTTCATTTCCACGTACATATATTGTAGCATTGTGCATAGCTGCTGGTCATATAAGGATGACTCCAGATATGCCTCCATTCATAAGTAAGTAAGTATAAGTCTTGTTCTCAACAAGTAGGTTTGTTTTATATCATTTAAAGTGAAGACTTGTGAAAATCTGACTAAAGCCAAACAGATGGTGCATTGACCGTAAGTCATGATGAAGTTGAAGTGGAAAGAAATGACATGACCACAGGGGAATCAGTGCTGTCATTAGGACCATGCAGCAGAAAGAGCACAGTATAATTATTTCCCAACATGATTTAGCAAGTAACCACTTGCTTGTTCGTTATGATATACTATTAACATTAACTCTTAGTATACGAGCGGCCTCTTAGAGAGGCCGATGATCGATCCCCGTCAATAGCGAAAATTTATAGGTGAATGCAAGTTTAAAACCACTGAACAATTTAGTTATGTGCATGATATAAGGGTTTCATATCTTCACATTTTGATATATAACACTTATGTTATCTTTATAAATAAATTGTTTATTGCAAAATCTGTAAAGGTAGTCATGAAATTAGCTCGTATACTAACAGTTAATAATTAATAACTGTTCTTATTTATGCCAGAGCTCTAATATGTTTGTCTTCAACTTTCTTTATAACTTCAGGTTTGACTGCAGATGCTCGCATTCTTATTAACAGAGCCCGCGTAGAATGTCAGAGCCACAGGCTGACAGTAGAAGACCCAGTTACTGTGGAATATATTACTCAGTATATAGCACAGCTGAAACAGGTAATAATCGTCAATGAATTTGTGCATTATTCTAACAGTTTCTGTGACTTGTAAAGCAAACTTTGGATATAGTAAATTGTTTTCTTCATCGCCTTTTACCTTCATGTAGAGCAAAGTCATCTGTAACAGGTCTGTAGCCTTTTACCTTCATGTGGAGCATAAGTCATCTGTAACAGGTCTGTAGCCTTTTACCTTCATGTGGAGCAAAAGTCATCTGTAACAGGTCTGTACCCTTTTATCTGAAATCCTCAGGGACAATTTTGTTTCGGAAACCGGATTTTTTGGGTTTCCAGATGTTGCCAAAATTGCATTTAAAAAGTAGTCAAAATGTCCCAAAATGTGTTTGAAAAAAAAGCCCAAAGTAACCCAAAATAGTCAGAAATCGCCCATATTGTTATAGAAGAGTAGCCCAAAGTCACCCAAATTAGTCAGAAACCGTGCAAATTGTTATAGAAAAGTAGCAGAAAAAAACTTGATTTTTCAGAATATTTAAGTTTTTGGGTGTTTGGATAAAAGGACTCAGAACCTGTAGTTCATGCCAAACTCTCCAGTCACCATCTTTTTAAGTGCAGTGAATAGAGCAGCCTCCCTTTATAGTTCCCGGGGTCTCTGAGGAGATAGAAAGAGAATGGGATTACTGCTCCCTCAGGCATGTCATACAAGGCGACTTGTATGAGGTTGTGAGCAGAGCTGCTAGACTCACCTTGTAAAACAAATTGCAACAGAAACCATTTTTGCAAGATCACGTGTTGGTGCAGGCTTCCTTTAAGGGGGTTAGCCGCAGCAGTTGCTATGTGTGGAACAAACAAGAAAAATGATGATGAAAAGAACAATGACTGGGACCCAAAGACGCAGCAATAGAGAATGCAGTCAGCGACCCATAGCTTGACTGTTTGCGTCAGGTTCAGTGAACCAGAGCTGACCAACACCCTACTCCACGTGGTGGTCCTGGAAACAGGCTGCATCACTGCAGTCTGGCTGAGAGAGTAGGGATCGAAGAGGGAAGGCAAACCCGGTCCCAAAAAATGCTGTGCTGAAGTTGGATGTGTCGGCCGAAAGGCGCAGATATCGCAGCTCCCGTGTAAACAGACACAACGCAACCAACGTCCTTTTCAGGACGAACGAGGAAGAAGAAGAATGACTGTAATGTTGTCCAAATTACGGTATTAGATGTTAGACATTCAGTCTCTCTCTTGCTCTGTCATACATCCTCTCCATTCCTCTTGATCTGACAGGTGACATTTTTCTATCTTGGAAGACAAACAATCAGTCAGTACCTTTTAGCTCCCCAAGAAGCATAGGCCTTCAACAAACACATGCCAAGTCTTCCTGTCACATGACATCAGCTCAAGTTCTTTCCATGTCTTCTTAATCTTTTTCATTTCTGTCTCCAGTTCTCTTCTCCATGTGTTTTTTTGGTCTGCCTCTGCCTCTTTTACCCTGGGGGTTCTAGAACAAGGACTACCTGGTGATGCTATCAGCTGGTTTTCTCAATGTGTGTCCTATCCATCACCACTGTCTTCTTCTCATCTCTTGTTGCACTGGTACTTGTCTGGTTCTTGTCATCAGTTCCACATTGGTGATCTTGTCATACCATTTCAGTCCTGCTATTCAACCCAAGCGTCCATTTATGACAGTCTGTTGCTTTTTTTATTATTCTCCATGTCTCAGAGCCATACAATAGGACTGACATAAATTTGAGTTGAAGATAATATTTTTTTTTCGAAGACAGTAGTAGTCTATATTCAGTCATCTTCATTCTAAAGAAGATGAGACTAGAACCATACCAGAACTGTTCTCTCATATGCATTGGCCAATATATCTCGGTATTTTTCTTAAAGAAATCAAGTCCATTACAAAAAGAAAAATCATCAGCTCAAGTGTCAGTTCACTCGTATTGTGTGTGACTAAAATGTGAAAAACAAAAAACAACAACCAAGAACTTACAGATTTACATAATTGGCTACTTGTGTAGAATAGATGGATTGAAATGGTATGACAAGGTCACCAATGTGGAACTGATGACAAGAACCAGTGCAACAGGGTATGACAGAAGACGTTGGCGATGGATAGGGTTCACATTGAGGAAACCTGTTTATAGCATTACAAGGTTGTATTTCTGCCCTGCAATTCATTTGAAGTAACATTATTATTAAAATATTGGGGGGGGGGGGGGGAGGGGGGGGGGGGGTTAAAAATTTAACACACATTGAAGAAGTCAGCTGCTAGCAATACAGGGCAGTCCTTTTCTGGAATTGGCATTGTAAAAGAAATAGGAGACATAAAACTCATGGAAAGGGGAATTAGCCACCAGCTAAGATCGTAATCTTTAGATGACTACTTCAATCAATACAGAACACCAGAAATGAAAACGTTATGCTTGAGATCAGATCTGAGCTTAATATTATCTAAAGTTCATCAACCATTGCCCTTCAGTGGCTACCTTCCCATTATGGAATCGCCGGAAATGAGAGAGCTGATACTTTATCTAGAAGTGGCAGTAAAATGGAACAATTCAGCCACCCATTTCCCTATCGAAAAGCTAAAACCATCATCTACAACAAGTACAGACACCAGTGGAAGAAGGAAGGTGATATATACAACAGACAAGATCCAGTTCACCTGCTTAATAGACACTAGCAGATAATTTTCCACAGGAGAACTGACCACTGCAGATTACTAGGCCACCTCTAGCACCTCAGGATATCTCTAACAAATGAATATCCATGTGGAACTGGAATCCAAACCCCTGGACACATTCTCCAAAACTGCCCAACCCATGGTGACCCACGATGCCTGACCTGGACAGGGGGTGATGAGCTCAGGCAGAAGCTATGGGACTGCCACGCTGACCTGGAAAAGACTGCGGACTTAGTCCTGGCAACAGGCCAGCAGATTTAGCATGACTACAAACTGAACCAGAGTTGGGGCACTGTACGAAGGATGGCCACCGGCCGAGCAAAGTGGAATCGATTTGTTGTTGCCCTACAAGACGCCACTAGGCGTGATGGCCACAGACTGCTTTGACAGTCGGCGGCTAATGATCAAAGAAGAAGAAGAAACTGAACGCAGAAGAAGAAGAAGGAGGGGAGTTGGAGACAGGCTTTAAAAGGATGAAGAAAACATTGAAAGAACTTTAACATATGGCACTGGGCAGCTTAGCGTGAGCAGATTGAAGGCCAGTGCTCCACTGGCAGCAGAAGGTTGATGATGATGAAGCAAGAGCTTTTCTGTAAAAGTTCTTTCTTCTTGACCTTTCAACTTCTTAAGGAGCATAGACCTATGCCAAGTCTTCCTACCTCTTGCTCAAGGCCTTCCAGTGTTTTCTTCATCCTGTTATGTCCATCTCCAGTTCTCGTCTCCATGTGTTCTTTGGGCTTCCTCTGCCTCTCTTAAAAGTTGCTGACTGTTAATGAAAAACACTTTTCACAGCGCTACACGCAGAGCAATGGTCGCCGTCCATTTGGTTTGTCAGCTCTCATTATTGGCTTTGACAATGATGGGACTCCAAGGCTGTACCAGACTGATCCTTCTGGTACTTATCATGAATGGAAGGTGAGTACAGAAATGTAATTCCGGTTTTTGAGAGAACCAATTTTTTTTTTTAATTATGGGACTAAATTTAAGGAGTATTTCTAAAATCAGATCATATTAAATGTCTTCTTGACACCAGAATGTTTACAATATTTTATTTGTATAATTTTAATTAATTTTATTTTCATTTAATTTACACACACACACACACACACCCCCCTTCTGTGCGTTCGTTGTCCATGTTTCTCTACCTTACAGCATCAAAGAGTATGTTACTTGATGGCTTACAGATTTTTATTTATTGAATGTTAATTATTTATTGAATGTTAATGTCTCAGGTTGCTAAATATAGTTTTGGCCATTCCAATTTGCTCTTAAATAACAGTGACATAGTGAAATTATTAGATTACAGACCTCATGGTCTTTTATGTTTGGACATCTGCCCTAATATAACCAACAGACAAGGTGTTTAGGTTGAACATGGTGCACCTTGCTAAAGCGAGGCAAATTTTTTATTTTTTTTAAAAATGATATAGTGCGCAATATACTGCATTCATACCCTCTACAGTCATTCATTCATTACCCTGCATATGAAATTTCTTAGTAGTTATTCTTAGACGGGCATGTGAAGTTCTTGGAACAAAGGAACATATCACAGCATATGGGTAACAACAGAAACCATCAACAATATAGAAGAAAGATGTAAGAAAGCATATTTAAACAGAAGCTTAACCATAAGTTCCAATCCTGAGTTCCCAGGAAAGGCAGAAGAAGCTGGGACTAAAGGAGATATAAAGGACCTGTGCAAGAGTACAAAGAAGCTAACAGGGAACTTATAAGCAATCAAATGCCCTCATTAACACATTAACTACAGTGAGCCGGTAGGACCGGCTTATGAAATAAACACATTTGGACTGCGAGCCGCTCAGGGCGTCAATCTATGTTTAGTAATAAAACTAATGAAAAATTTACCGAAACACTTTCTGATCTGGTTCGAGATTTTAAATTGCCACCGGAAAACAAATTCCCAAAGCACGGCTGTTGTAGAACACTGGAAAAGTGATATTATGTTCATATTTTTCTACGTTTCAGGTTAGTTACCGAATCGTGTGAAACTGTTTACCGTGACAACTAGTGATAGAACCACAAAACATGCTTGTACATCTCGTCTAACGGCTGAATAGGCTAGAAACTTGTTTCAACAATTGACTGATAGATCTAGCGACGAGGACAAGAGTGAAAACGGTGTGCACATTGATTGAAATAGTGATTTTTATAGAAATGGGGGCGCAAGCAGTTATAATTGTGAAAATATTGCAAGTCCTCTGCCGTTAAATAGCAACAACCTCTATTAGAGTTACAAATGGTGCTTATTCTAATAGTACATTCATTTATCTTTAAAATGACGTATAATTCATAAAAATTTGTAAACAATTATGAAAACTACAGCTTACTTTGTGCATACACCTACAGGATGAAAATGGGAAAAAAGATTTAATTCGCCCAGTGTGTTTTTCAATTCGATAGTTAATGTGTTAAGGACAAGAGTTGAAAAGTGGTCTGCATCTTAAAAGAGCAAATGAAGTTGTGGCCAGAACTGTTCAAAGAACTTCTGAATAGACATAAGATCCCTCTAGAAACCAGTCTGCTATGATCTGTGCCCTGTAAATTACTTCTTCATAGGCTCTCAGGTATCTACTTGAATATCTTCAAAGAAAGCAGTAGTCAGCTTGAGGCTGTATCTGCATAGAATTTTTCCAGAAATCGTACTGGTGACTGCCATATGTGCTTTCTATGTTCCTCATATGTTGGGTATCTTTGAAGCAGACGTTCAGCAGTCATTTTATCTGTGCCACAATTACACTCATCTATAGTTCCTATCTAAAGCTTGTTGAATAGATTGTAGAAATTGGATGCACTGGGCCACAGGCGTAACAAAACGGTGCAACGTACTTTGCTTGATGGTGACATGCCTTGTAAATAACAGTGATATGTTGTGCAATGCATTGTCTTCATGCCCTGTAATTAACACTGACTCATTACTTTCATTCCATGCCCAGATAATAGTGATAAGGTATAATTTATTGCTTTAATGTCCAGACAAACACAATTGGCCGCAGCGCCAAAACTGTGCGAGAGTTCCTGGAGAAGCACTACACAGAGGAGGTGCAAGCGAATGACAACGAGTGCATCAAACTGACACTTAAAGCCCTCCTTGAAGTAGTGCAGTCGGGAGGTAAAAACATGGAGGTGGCAGTCATGAGGAGAGGACAGCATTTAGAGGTGAACATCAATTGTCATTATTTTAAAATTAGTAGTAATTGGTTATCTTCATCATTTCTCATTTGGCTGCTTCTGGAGCATGGGGTGACGGCTGAAGTGGCTGCTCCTCTTTGCGGAAGCCTGCACCAAAGCATTAATGAGTTCTTGCATGGTAGTTTCAGTAACAGTTTGTTTTACTTGATGAAGTTACCAGCTCCCATGCTCCACCTCATAATAGTTGGGTCTTACAACATGCCTTAGGGAGCAGTAAGCGTATTCTTTCCTTGTCTTAGTAGAGACCTTCCTGGCAACTACACACAGCAATAATTGGTTATGCTTTCTTTATTTGTTTATCATCATCATACCTTTTTGTTGTTCTAGGAACATCATCATCAGTACCTTTCGACTGTCTTTGGAGCAGAGGGGCCTCAACAAAAACATGCTAGGCCCGCTTGTTCTGTGCCATCCCTTCCAAGTCTTTCTGTTTTCTTTATCTCTTTCATGTCTATCTCCAGTTCTCTTCTCCGTGTGTTTTTTTGTTTGTGTCTACCTGTTTTTCTTACCCAGGGGATTCCAAAAAAAGGACTGCCTTCTAATGCCATCAACTTGTTATCTTAATGTATGTCCCATCCAACGTCAGCATCTTCTCTGTGCCTCATGTTCCACTAGTTTTTTATGTGGTTCTTTCCATCAGTTCCAGATTAGTTATCTTGTCATAACATTCTAATCCTTCTGTTCTGTGTGTTATCTTGTCATAACATTCTAATCCTTCTGTTCTGTGTGTTATCTTGTCATAACATTCTAATCCTTCTGTTCTGTGCAAGCACCCATTTATAAAAGCTTGGTTGTCATTTTTCTTGTTCTTCATGTTTCAGAGCCATACAGCATGACTGACTTGACACTTGAATTGAAGATTATATTTTGTATATCAGATTGTATTATCATGGTACATAACGCTGCAGTATTTGCTTGCCACCAGTTTCTGTTTTGGGCAGTTACCTTTGGGATAGACTCTCTTTGCTTTACCTTCCACTTTCTACTATTCCTCCGCTTGTTCCCTTTGGACTCCTCACTCTTCCCTTCCTCTGTGGTTCCAGTCAGGAGCATGTCTAGCTGTGTTCATAGGTTGTTTCATGAGGTCGTGTCCTATCCATTGTCATCTTTAATGTCCAGCATTATTGGTTGTTATGGCAAGATCACCAATGAAGAACTGATGACAAAACCCAGACAGGTGCCATTTGAACAGGAGATGAGAACAAGACACTGGCGATGGATAGGTCAGACATAGAGAAAAACCTGTTGAAAACATTACAAGGCAGTCCTTGCTTTGGAATTCACAGGGTAAGAGAACGAACGAACTTTATTTTCAAAGGGTTAAGAATTGGGCACGCAGGCCCGTCTGACATTCTGCCCTTCTTCTCTCTCTGTCTCATCATGTATACTGTATCCTTTCATCCTCACATTTACTTTAAGCATAATTTAGGCATTTATCATTATAAAAGTAATATTACATTTGCAATAATCATCATAATTAAAGTATGTTTTTAAAATATAAAAAAATAAATAAATAATAATAATGAATTTAAAAATAAAATAAATAAAAATAAACATAAAAAAAACAACAACAACAACAACAAGACATAAAAATCGAATTCTTCGTACAGTAAATTAGTGATTTGAGACATATTCAGATGTATGTTATAAGAACTCGTGAAATATTCAAACGGTGTGCAACTGAATGACTCAGGGACTTTTTTTAGGTTCATCAAGATGAGGTGGGGTAAACAGTTACTTTCTTCGCTGTCTTTGCGTCCCAAACTCAAGACCAGAATCAGACTAGGTAGATAGATAGACATATACGAAAGCAATTAATTTGCAAAGGGTTGAAAATTGGGCACAGTCCCCTCTTGCATTCTTCCTTCCTCTTGCTCATCTTTTATTACTGTTACTCAAACATTCTCCAGCGTACTGAAAGTATTAAATTAAGGGCAGTGCAACATTACAAGGAAGTATAACAGCATACATTAACAGTACCTGATCATAAAATTAAGAATATAAGTTATTAGAATATAATATTAAGAATAAGTATATTGTAATGAAAACTAGATCATCAGAGCCTCCATTCAGTATATTAGATAAAAGTTTAGAGAGGCAGAGAGAGATAGAAAAACACATAAAGAAGAGAACTGGAGACAAAAATGAAAGAGATAAAGAAATGAAAAGAACTTGAGTGAAATGGACAAGGACATGAGGATGTGGCACAAATTTGATGAAAGCCTAAGCTCCCCAGGGAACTGATCGGTAACGATGATGATGTCTTGGTTGCTGGTCATCATTTATTATTTCTGTTGAAGTTATTTGTCAGCATCTCTTAGTTTCTGTCTTTATTGTTTTTTTTAAATATCAGCTATAATTGTTTCTGTGAGGAGAAAAAAAAGAAAATTTACTAGCACTATTCTAGTAATAAAAAATGCTAGAGAAGACTTAACACATTTACAATATCTAGGATGCTTAGTAACATCATATAGCTGAATAAGCAAAAACATCAGCAACAGAATTAATAAAACCTGAATAACCTTTACCAATCTAAAGAGCATGTGGAAATCTTCCCTGTACAGCACCAACGCCATATTAAAATTTAATGAGAGTCGTTACTTTCTGTGCTTCTGTATGGTGCAGAATGCTGGAGAGTATCAGAAAAAGAAATAGTTTGGCCAAATACGATCATCAAACAAGAACTGCTTACTCAGAGCAGTCAAAGAAGACATTCACACCATCATAGGGGGCAGAGGCTAGAATCGGGTTAGCCATGTCCTCAGAAAAAAGACCCAAACACCATCACAAGAACTGCTTTGCTATGAACATCAGAAGGAAGGCTAAAGAGGTGGCAACAAAAAGCAGCTTGGCGGAGAATGGTGGGGGGTGAGATGCAAAATGTGAACCAGAGTTGGGGCAGCACCCGAAGGATGGCACTCGACCAATCAAAGTGGAGACAGTGTTTTGCTGCCCTGCAGGACAACTGCTGGCTGTCTAATAATGCTTTGGTAGTTTGGTAGAATGCCTTTCTTGTCATTAGCCATTAGAAATGTCTGTTTAGAATGTAAAGCAGCCTTTGCTTCATTTTAGAAAAGAATTGCACTTGCGAAACATTTATTCAGCCTATAACAAATTATTATTTGTCTCTTCTCAACAGATGATGGAATCAGATGAGATAGAGAAGTATATTTCTGAGATAGAGAAAGAGAGGGAAGAAGAAGCTGAGAAGAAGAAGCAGAAAAAGTGATAAGATGATCTCAATGCTGTCATTAGTTATTCATTATGCTCAGACTTCATAAAACAGAGTGCAGAAAGTGCGTATTTATTATTGGTCAGACTTAATGGATCTGTTGTGACATAACATTGTGGAATGTGCCTGGTTTAGTTTATAGTTTTAACCTCAAGAACTGCATTACTATTCAGTACCATTGAGGACCACTGCTGCAAACACAGTTGTTATTATTATCTTCATTTTTTAATTACATTACTCTTGCCCAATTTTCTTTTAAAGTTTAAGTTGCACTATCTACATAATTTTTTTAAACTGTTGCCTTTAAGAATTTTAAAAAAATCATCTTTCTGTGTTGCTGTTCATTTTCACTCATTCTGCAGGGGCAAACTGTGTTGATCTTCTTGCTTTTAGGATGTTAATTCACGTTATCTCGCTCAGTGCTACCTGTTTTGGTTTTAACTTTGTCCTGCACTACTGTCTACACACTTTCCTCACAGCCGCCCTTTAGTATTTATTAACAAAATCTTTTTGTCACTGATCATTTCCATTCATTCTGAGTGGGTACAGTGTTAAAATAAGCAGTCCTCTTTTTTTGCTCATTATCAGGAGAAAACTGGAAATATATTGTGACAGCAGGAAAGAGTGAAAGAAAAAAGGGTGGATGACAAAGAAAGATGTTTGACATTGCAGCACGAAAAGAAACACGATAAACAACACAGGGACAAGAAGTTTGTGGAAAGACATGATCACCTACACCTTCTGGTGGAATGGTACTTAAAGAAGAAGGAAATGTGTGAAGTTGCTTGCTCTTAGAAAGTTAATTTCCCTTATTGTTTGGCCAAATTACTGTCTGTTAAAAAGTTTAAGTAAACCTAAAATCTGCAGTGGAAAGGTGAAGGACAGAACTTGAATTTAACCTTCAGCTGCACTCTGTGATATGAGGTCAGCAAATGTAAATGTTTCACCATTTGAGTTTTTTTAATGAGTGAAAGTTGTTTGAATTTATAATAAACATTGTGGCCATTTGCAGTTGTGGTGTTTCTCTGTGTATTATAGATGAAAATACAGTTTATGAGATGGACCAGATACAAATTTTTGTTGAATTTATAATAAATATTGTGGCCATTTGCAGTTGTGGTGTTTCTCTGTGTATGATAGATGAAAATACAGTTTATGAGATGGACCAGATACAAATTTTTGTTGTTTTTCATGTTAAACTTGTTTATTGGTAAAAGTTATTAAAAGCTGCAGTAGTTTATGATTGAAGTATTATGACAAAACAATGTACCCAGTTTGTTGAACTAAACAAGTGCTAGTGGAACAACAGATGAGGAGATGATGCTGGAGATGGATAGGACACACATTGAGGAAGCCTAATAATAGCTTTACCAGGCAGTCCTTATTCTGAAATCTCCAGGGTAAGAGAGGCAGAGGAAGACCAAAGAACACATGGAGAAGAGAACTGCAGACAGGGATGAAGAAGACTTGGAAAGACCTTGAGCTGATGGCATGGGACAGAAAGACGTGGCATAAGGTTGTTGTCCTTGGGGAGTTGTAGGGTGATGTCCAGCTGAAGCTGGAGAACATCATCATGTGACGTATTCTTTCCAGAACGTTGTCTCCATTACAGCTGCTCTGAACGCATCACGATTCTGGGCAAGTCGACCTGCATCAGCCAAAGACAAGTTCAGACTCTCTGTGATGTCCTGGGTCCACCGTCGTCTAGGTCGACCCCTTCCCCTTTTTCCAGGGACCATGCCTTCCATCACTGTTTTTTCCAGACTATTATGTCTTTTTATATGACCGAAAAATTTCAGCTTCCTTATTGCGATGGTATTTAGGAGCCAATGTTCCTGTACATTTAGTGAGTGCAGTACTTCTCTGTTGGTCTTTTTTTCTGTCCAGGGTATTCTCAACATCCTTCTGTAGCATTTCATTTCGAATGATGTAATCTTTTTTGCAACTGTTTTATTGAGTGTCCAAGTCTCGCAGCCGTATGTTGCTACTGGAAATATACATGCTCTGACCAGTTGTAACTTTGTTTCTTTGCTTGTGCCTTGCCATAGGTTTTTCATCTGTATTAGCTTATGTGAAGCAATTGCAAGTCTTCTTTTAATTTCTACTGCACAGTCGCCAGAGCTGTTAATGATTGATCCTAAGTATTCGAATTCATTGACACTTTCCAGTTCTTCGTTATCAATTTCAATTTCTGGTTTGGTCTTTACTTTGTCTGTTGTCAATACTTTGGTCTTCTTGGTGTTTAGGTATAGATTCTGGGCCTCGCTGTGTTTTTTTTTGGTGGACAGAAGTAATTGTTCAAGTCCTTCTGGGTTGGTCGATAGGAGGACTGTGTCGTCAGCATATCTGATTTCCGGGATCTGGTACCCGCCGATGTTAAATGAGTCAAACTCTGTGTGTTCTTGGTCATCTCTTACGTTTCTCATGATATTCTCGGCATAAATGTTAAACAGGTAAGGGGAAAGGGTACAGCCTTGTCTTACTCCTTTCTGTACTTCAAACCATTCTGATGTTTCCCCCTCTATTCTTACGGCTGCCTGTTGTTCTTGGTACAGCAGTGCGATGAGTTGTATAAGGTGGTTTGGAAATCCCATATTTTTCATAATAGCCCATAACTGCTGATGTTGTACACAATCGAAAGCTTTTGTGTAATCAATGAAACAAGTATGTAGGTCAACGTTGAATTCTCTACACTTTTCTATGATGATCCTCATGTTGAATATATGATCCCTAGTGCCTCTACCTGGTCGAAAACCCGCCTGTACTTCATTTATTTCTGTTTCTAGCTTTTGTTGCATCCTTTTCATTATGATTTGTAAAAGTATTTTGCTGGCATGGCTTATAAGAGCTATAGTTCTGTAGTTTGTGCACAGTTTCAGGTTGCCCTTTTTTGGCAAGGGTATGTAAATTGATCTTTTCCATTCCTTGGGCCAAATTCCGCTTTGCCAGATCTTGCAGCATAATGCATGGTATATACGAGCGCTGCCTTCTCTTCCTGCCTGTATCATTTCAGCTGTTATTTCATCACAACCAGGAGATTTTCCACTTTTTAAGTGTTTGATTGCATTCCGGACTTCCTCTATAAAGATTGAAATGTTGTGACAAGATAACTAGAACCAGACAAAATCAGTGGAACAAGAGGCCAAGACACTGGCATTGAATAAGGACACACATTCAGAAAGGCAAAGAGGAGACACTTTATACACAACCACATAAAACAGTGGACAATTCTTCACCTTCTTCCTACACTCTCAGACGTCTATTTGAATGTTTTCAAAGAAAGCAGTAGTCAGTTTGAGGCTATTTGAATCTCCATAGAGCTTTTCCACGAACGGTACTGCTGTCGGCCATATGCGTTTCTCTGTTCTGCATATTTTGGGCAACTTTGAAGCATACGTTCAGCTGTCATTCTATCAGTGCCACAGTTAAACTAATTGGTAGTTCCTATCTTTAGCTTGTTGAATAAATTATATCTCAATCTGTTGTGGCCAGTGCCGAGTCTGAAGATTACCACTTGTTCTCTTCTGTTGAGCTGGTAGTATACATCATTTTGTGTGTGTGGATGCTCTACATCCCATTTGGACAATTGAAACTATCAGAGTAGAAAACCTTCAGTTTATGAGAGATTTACCTCTAGATCTGATAAAATAATTCATCATCATTGCACTGTGTAGCTCTCAGACAGTCTTTGAGGAGACAAGAAACAGTAGACTACTGCTTTCTCAGTGGTGTCATAAGAGGCAACTAATATGAGGTTGTGTTTTGGGCTGGCACCCCCATCATGTAAAACAAATAGCCACAGATGCTACCACTGTAAGAGTACATGAATGATTTGGTGCAGCTTCTCTGCCTTGGGGACCTGCTGCGATGGTCTATAAGTAGCGAAAAGGAAAATGATCATCAGCATTAATTTGTCTCTTTGTTCCTTATGGAGCTAGAGTCCATTGCTATAACTTGTTCCCTGGTGGTGTGCACTTGCTCTTATAGCAAGTGTTTCTATAGCAAATTTTTCTTGAAACAATAGCCCTGTTCTTTCTTAGTCTCCTCAGAATCCTCTGTAAGATGCATACGGCTAGAAAACAATGACTGTTAACCCTTTCGGGCCAGACTATCTGGAATGACTGCCGGATTCCCAGTATGTCGAAAATGGATAACGACCCATGTGAAAACCGAGGTCCAAGCTAAAAATAATCAACCAATCACATTAAGTTTAAACGTAGTGAATGCAGTATATGTTCTGCAGCAAATGTCAACTTTCGTTAACAGTGGCTGTTTTTAGCAGGAAGCAAGCCAGTCAAAGAACTAAGTAGTTGGAAAGCAATACGTCCTGGCTGCTTACAGCTGCTAGGGTGACAGAAAATATATCGTTTTCAGATGAAATTTGATCAAATGGATTCAGAAAGTGACCTAGAATCTAGTGATGATGACAGTAGATTGGATAGTGATAACGAGCAGGATTTTACTGATGTTCTGACTGGTGCCAGGGGGTGGGGGCCCTCTATTAGCTGGTATGGCCATTACAGTGGGTGATGTTTGTGTTGATCGTACTTGTCGTATAGTGGGACTCGTCTCACTACCCGACAATAGGCAGCTAGGTGTTGATGATGCTTTGTTAAAACCAATCTTGACGATATAACATCACACGACATACAGATGATGGGATGGAGAACATCTGGCGAAAAGTACTGCACTCAACCAGCGGTGAACAACAAAGATGTTTATTTACAGCTAGTCATCAAATCTGCTGAAATCATAATTCATGCCCAACCTTCCACCGAGGCCGGCCATCTCATAATACATAAAATGTTCATAGGCAACTTTTGAAATAAATCTTCTCTTACTCCATCATTTTTCTCTTATATATAGTCTGACGCTGTCTCTACGATTTCTAGCTCATCTACTGTTCTGTTTCTTCTGGATTCCTAACCCTTGATAAGGCCCATAGGACTGGTGAACTAATCGATATATCTTTAATATAAGACTGGTCTAACCACCAGGGCTGTTTATTTGTATCAATAGTCACGTGTTCTACGCTGCCCCTAGCTACTGTCTATTGTCTCTGCATCTAACACAACATACCTGTTCGTCTTGTAGTCTTGACAACTTTGTTAACACAATCTTGAACTGGCGACATTGTCTTTCTTGTCTTTATCTATCATCTATTAAAGGTGGCGTTTGAGCGTCTTGTTGGTTCGGCAAAACAATTTGATACAATACTGTGACCACAGCAACCAACCACCTTCAGTGGCTTGTTCGCCAGAAATATGAACCATCAAACATCGCTCGCCACTACACAACTTTAATACATAGCAAACTTGCTATCCTACGCTAAGCGCGTTTAAAATCATAATGACTTCATCTTATTCCCAATTTAACATTCCCCCGTTCTCTGCAAAAATCTGTTCACCCTTGCAACACTTTCTCGTGCGTGTTTATTTTTATCACTCACCAAAACCTTTCAAGGGACGTAATTCAAAGTCATCTCCCTTTGCTGATTAAACTAAAAACCCATACAATTTTCTTTAATCTTCTTACTAAAACTTTACTATGCAAATCAGTCCCACCATAATTTAGAACTCACATGAAGTACTAAACCAAAACACCAAGCTACATCTCCCAAAAGGGGACCTACGGAGTTACCTCCCTTCCCTCAAAACACCTCTGCTCATTTCACTTCCCCTTAACAAAGACATATAGTCTCCCAACAACTCCATCCAACTTTCTCAAACCACCTTTCTGCACTCCCTTTCACCCCCATAGTCCCAAGCTACCAGTCACACTAGCATGGTATGGAAGAATACTGGTGCTATGTTATAAATAAGCTTATTACTGATAATGTACTGAAATTTTGTGGGTATATATGCAGTAGTTTTTCTTCAATCATTGTTGTTGTGACAGGTGTGTTGTTACACAATTTTGCTCAGGAACTGGTAGGGTTAAATTTACACACCAATCCATTATTCTGTCACTTCCTCTCGCACACATGGCCATTTTAAAACGTGAACAAAAGGTAAAAAACTGATCAATGCCTGTTTATTGACTCTGTAGCAAAAGGTTTTCCTAGTATGATAATAGTGGTAGAGCAGAAGTAGAATCTCTCTCCAGAAAGTATGAAGTTCCAGTGCCCGAGAAGTACACTGGTATCACAAGTGAGTTACAGCTGTGAATACTCTGAGCTGGACAACAGATTTAGGCTTCAGAAGTATACAGTGCTACTTTCGCTATAATAACCCTATGTGATAATATAATTAAATTAGAAAAAGTAACTCAAAATTTAACAGTTAAAAATTTACCAAGTCAAATGAGTACAATTTCATAATTTATTATGTACATCTATATATTCTTGTAATGAGAAATGGGTGTTGGAAGATGGTAAAATGTATGATTATTTATAGTTACAAATACTGAAGACATGGTCGCATCATGAACAGCAGTTGGTGGTGAGATTGTTGGAACACCATTGCCACCTATTACCTTTTGTTCCAGGTTTTTATGATCATTCCTGATCGAGAAACTAAAGACATGAGGACTGTTGATCCTGCTAACTGAAGCCTAGAGGTCAACCAATCTTCAACACCTTAGTCCCCCGTAGTTATAGGCGGGCTCATGAGAACGGTGTGGTCTTGCATTATCACCTTGAAGGACTGCATTGTGCCCAATAACTTGCAGGGCTGGGATGGCAAGAGGCTGTAGAATCTCGTCACAGTAGCGGTCACCATTCAGATTCCCAATCACATGATAGAGGGGGGGTTCTGTGGAGTAAACTAATGCCTC
This sequence comes from Oreohelix idahoensis, assembly GCA_024509875.1. Taxonomy (NCBI): domain Eukaryota; kingdom Metazoa; phylum Mollusca; class Gastropoda; order Stylommatophora; family Oreohelicidae; genus Oreohelix; species Oreohelix idahoensis. The sequence continues at coordinate 576,718 of JAMPIV010007643.1, read as the reverse complement.
CCCACATCATCACTGATCCAGCACCATATCAGTTACGTTCGATGACTGCAGCATCACTAAAGCGTTCACCATGATGCCTCCATACTCTGATTCGTCCATCTGTAGGCTCCAAGACAAATCGGGACTCATCCGTGAACATAACGTTAGCCCACTGTGCACGTCGCCACTGCACGTGCTGCATACACCATGCTAAACGAGATTCTCTGTGGGCAGCAGTCAAGTGTGGTCAAGTGGCTGGACGACAAGCACGAAGGTTGGCATCGTGAAGGCGATTCCGAATAGTTGTATCTCTGAGGAACTGTCTGATAACATTTGCACTTCTCCGTTGCAGTGCTTGCCTCTGAATTAAATGATCTTCTCGAGGTGTAGTGACTCTAAGACGACCTGTGCGTTGCCGTTCCTCGACGATTCCAGTCTGGGCAAAGCGCTGCTGTTGTCTGACAATAACTGAATGAGATACTGCAAGCCTCCGAGCGACATTTCGGACAGTAAGACCTTCCTGCAATCACGCAATGGCTCTTCCTTTATCCACAACACTCAGCTTTCGTCGTTGAGGCATATTGTTGTGCAATGGTTATGCAGCATTTGTGTTGCTTATAAAGACAATTCTGTGAGTACAGCTCAACACTATATTCTCCCACATTTTTGGAATAGCAGGTATTTTTTTCATTCTCAGACCATTAAAAACACCCACATTTTGGCGTCTCAGCAGCATTTTTTCAGCGTGCTTGCTAAGCTGAACACTAGCCACACGTTATGCTGGTGGCCCATGCAGCACGTGTTGAATGTTTGTCGTTCAAGAAAAATCAATGTCAGATTAATTGCTTATGAAATATAATTTTTATTATTTTTGGGTCATTTTCACCTACTGGTCCTTAACTTCTTTTGAAGGGTATACTTCGATCTCTCACTTATAATATAGGAATTCTAAGTCCGATGTATCACTGGCTTTTGGGAGGTGCTTATATGACGTGTGCTGCAGTCTTTCTGTGTTCCGTGTCTCTGATTTTCGCTAGATTATATTTCCAGTTCACATCACAGATTGTGTTTCCGCAGAGTTTTCCAATAATATTCAATGTACATCCCGGCGCTCACTTCAAACCAATGGAATCTCTTTTGCACTATGTGGGTTGGGGTGTTTTAATTCATAATCTCCCCCGCGTGCTTTAAAATATTACATTTAATATTTCAAAGCGTGACCTCTATCTAATAATTCGTAAGACTTCCGATTGCACACACACAAATCTGTGACTAATTTCCTGACCAGATGCTACCTATCGCCAATATTGTCTCTCCAGACAGATTCTCAGTAATAATCTTATACTGGGTATGGTCCTGTGAAACGATTTATCTGATTATCGCCCATGTTTTCGTACCTTCTCCAGACAGTCAAACAAAAGGGTCGCTGGCCGCTCAGACAAAAAATATGGTTGTCAAACGAGGATCGTCTTTTATCAAAGGTTGGCCAGGCGACTCAAAGAGATAAACTTATTACCGCTGACCGGTTCAATAAACGTGGTATTATCACGAGTCCTGGCGTAACGTAAACAGTCTGGGAGTGGTCACATAAAGAATGTAGGGCGTAAAATAGGCCAAATAATAGGATGATGAATGAGAAAAATCAAGAAATGAAGAGATACTGCTGGAGTGAACGAGAATGGTAAGAAGACGAAGATGGCTGTATACCGCACCACCTATGTCCCAGTCTTGACGTATGGATGAGAGTCATGGGCAATGACTACAACCCACAAAAGCCTGATCCAAACCTCAGAAATGAGGTATCTGAGGAAGGTGGTTGAAGTAACAAGAAGAGACATGGTCCACAACCAGACGATATATCAAGGCCTAAAAACCCAACCCCTGCAGACCCAAGTAGAACAGTCCCAACTGAGATGGTTTGGCCATGTCTGCAGAATGGGAGAAGATCGGCTACCACGGCAAGCATGGGAAACTAAGAGCCAGGGATCCAGACCTCCAGGACGACCCAAAGTCCGCTGGGAGGACAACATTAGACAATCTTTGAAGGACCGAGGACTAGAATGGAACCAAGCCAGGAGGAAGACAGCCGATAGAATAGTATGGCGCTCTCTCTTACAAACCTCTACACCTCACGGTAGAAGAGGAACGACTAAGTAAGTGAATGAGAGTTATAAAAAAGCACAACTGATTTCGTCACAATATCAACAAGTAAATACAACGTTCTACTGAATTCTTCAAGCACCATACCAGCTGGCGAAGTGCAAGGAGGCATCTCTGGAGTCATCCGTATGTGACCACCAGCTAAGCACAATGCTACAGTACTCAAATGTAGAACATGGCTGTTTTTACCTTACACCAAAGTGCTATCTTAGTTCAGTGACCTGAATGCTGACCCTGAGGTAATACTCTTCCAGCGCGCAGGGACACCTTCCCTAGTTTTGGTAGGAAAGATCAGCTGATGTTTGTGTGAAAGATCGGTAATATTTAAATCATTGTACACTCATTCCACAGACTATGTCAGCAACACAAAAGAGTTGTGATACAGTGGATCCCCTCTCACTGCAACATCCCTGGAAATAAAGAGGCTGACAGATTGGCAAAGGAAGGGGGAAAACTTCCTCAGCTGGACACAAATATAACCTATGAGGAGTCCAAGAGTTTTATCAAGCGCAGATACAGGCACAAGTGGGAAGAAGAGCATCCAGGCCACACAAAAAATGAACCGTATTACCAGCTCAGCAGAAGTGAACAAGTGGTAATCTTCAGACTTCGCACTGGTCATAACAGATTGAGATACCATCTGTTCAACAAATTAAAGATAGGAACTACGGATGAGTGTGACTGTGGCACTGGTAAAATGACTGCCGAACACTTGCTTCAAAGGTGCCCAACATATGAGGAACAGAGAAGACGCATATGGCCATCACCAGTACCATTCCTGGAGAAAATCTACGGAGATATCAACAGCCTCAGGCTGACCACTGCTTTCTTTGAACTTATTCAAGTTGACATCTGAGGGTGAACGAAGAAGAAGAAGAGTACACTCATTCTGGATAAACACAGCGATAAAATACTTTTGTATAACTTTGTACTATCTTCGACTGCATTTTTATATATTTGGAATTATATTTGACGAAGTGATAGGCTTTTGAAAACGGCGTCATCATTTGAGGAAATTCATACTAGAGGTAATGTATTTATTAATGTAATATCTGAAATGCTTACCATATTTTTTGAGTTCATAATTATATAGACTTCTTGATGGGAACCTAAAGATTATTACCACCTATTTTTTTTTTTTTTATTGATTTCGCATCTTGAGAATGTGTGGTAGTCGGTTTTGTGAGTCTGGCATAAGAACAAGAATATTGTCACCAGATTTTATAACATTTAAATCACTGTAAACGCATTCTTGGTACTCGCAAATCTTAAATAAGGCTGTATAAAATAACTTTTCGCAAAGTACCATCTGTTTTTGCATTTTCATTCATTTATAATAGTATTTAGCTACGTATATAGACGTCAGAAAACATGTAAAGCTATAGATTATTTCCACATACTTTGATCTATCTTTCAAGTCTTGTTAATCTTGTATTTATAATATGAATGTCTTTTTTTATTGTGTGTGAGACAAGGACTGTCCCATTAGTGTTCTTTGGTAGAAAATCCTGTGCACACGACGGGTGCCACAAAGAATTCTAACTAACTGTTTGTATCTCTTCTTTCATTCACAGATAAAGCATTCTGCAGCCTGGTGTTGCACTTGATACTCACAAATACTCCATTAGCTTTACACATACATAAGTAGACTATCCTACATAACAACGAAATGGAACATACTTTGTTGCATCACATGAATTGTGTCAGTGCACAGCCTGTGGCAACAGAGCATTAACTTGCAAAAAAAAAAAAAAATCAAATCGGAAACCTCTGAACTGTTCGAATTACGTTAATGATCTGTTCTTTGTGTTTGGAATTAATGTATTAGATGATAAACCGACAGAGCATTCGACTATATTTTGTTGGAAGTGTTACTTTCAAATACAAAAAGGAGGCATAGTGAGATGTGTCTTGAAACAGCCAAGTTACTATAGGAAAACAGCACATCTGGAAAGACTATTACCATAATTCTACTATAAATGAATATGAACTGTGCAATTATTTTGCAGAGACATCTTTTGGTGTTTTAAAAACAAAATGCTGCTCTAGCCCTTGTGATGTTCTTTCTGACCCCTCCATGTCTAGTCAGTCAGTTAGCTGTAGTCATGATAGCTCTGTACATCAGGAGGTTGATGTGCCTGCTTACACTAGTGATGATATTGTACAGCTGGAGGTTAATGTGTCAGCTCACACTAATGACGATACCATTATACATCAGGAGGTGGATAATACTACTCACCCTTGCATGCCAGTTTTTGTTGCCACATCTACACCTAACAAGTCAGTTATACATATGACAAGTACATCCACCCCGCCTGTCTTCAAAAGCGACATCACAGTACAACAGTTACTTGCTAAGCCACCTTCACAACCACTAACACAAGAGGAAGAGACCCTATTATTATTAACATCCATTGTTAGAAAAAAACTTGCAACAGCACAAAATAATATCATAAAATGCAAAACCAAAGGATAGCCTTTTGTACTAAAAAAACTAATTAAACATAGAAAAGAACGATCAGTCACCAGAACGCCAACAAAACGTAAGCGATCTCAATTTCTTCACAGTTAGGAAACATATTGCTGGAACATCAACTGACTCACTAGACCTGCAGCAGGCACATGAGCTACGGCGATATTCAGAAACGTATTGTAAGGAAATTTGCAGGAATGCAGGAATTGAAAGTGGAGTTAGATTGTTAGAATATCCAAAGAATTAGCAATAGCCATGAAGGAAACAGTAGGCCTTACGTGGGCACAGGAGAGAAAACAATGTTGGTGTTGACATGGAGCATGAAGGGGCAGAAAGAAAATGGACACAAGAGATTACACGTGAATGAGTGCATGTGGAAACGAAAGAGTTTGTGGGGGATAATGGACAAAGGCTGGAGACACTATTTGCATGTATCAAAGATTTATGTGGCTTTTTTCATGGGCTTATTAACGTGGCATAATGGTTCCATTCCAGAAAATGAAGTATGGCTTAAAATTGAAGGCGATCATGGAAAGGGTAGAATCAAAGTTACAATGCAGGTAGTAAATTTAGAGAAGCCAAATTCTAAATCAAATACCATCCTTTTAGCAATGGACAGTCAGAGATACATATGATAATTTAGAAATACGAGGGGCGTTCAGAAAGTAATGCACCACATCGTTTTTCTCAGCTAATAATGAAGATAGAAGCATGAAATTTTGCACACTTCAAATATGGCATGTGCCAATTGTGTGCACTAAATTGCACTGCAACTGGCCAAATAATACAGCTGCCCTAAACCGTTGAAATGGAGCGTGTTAGCAACTTGCGTTATAAACAGCGAACTGTGATAGAATTTCTCGTTGCAGAGAAGGAAACTTGTGAATATTCACAAGCGTCTATGTGATGTGTATGGAAGTTTTGCAGTCGACAGGAGTACAGTCAGTCGCTGGGTTCAGAGAATCAAAGAATCAGGGAGTGGAGATAAGGGGCTGCTTGATCGGCCGCGATGTGGACGTCCTGCCACAGCCACCAACGCAGAAATGCGCTGAGGGCATTATTCTTACTGATAGGCGAATCACTACTCAACAATTGGCCTTACAGCTGTCAGTCAGCATTGGTAGTGCAAATGCAGATATAAAAACTCGGATTTTCTAAGGTTTGCGCAAGATGGGTTCCTCGAAGACTCACAAATGACCACCGATTGCAAAGGAAAGCAATTTCTTCTGAATTGTTGGAGCATTTCAATGTTGATGGAGAGAACTTTTTGGCTAAGTTCATTACAGGCGACGAAACCTGGGCACATCATTTTGAACCTGAGACAAAAAGACAATCAATGGAGTGGCATCATCCGCAATCACCAAGAAGAAAGAAATTCAAGACAATTCCTTCAGCTGGAAAGGTCATGATCACTGTTTTTTTGGGACATTGAAGGTGTGATTCTTGTGGACGTTATGCCAAGAGGAGAGACAATCAATTCGCAAGCTTACATTAAGACATTGAAAAAACTCAATCAACGTTTTCGCAGAGTTCGGCCGCACAAGAATCCAGCAGACCTGCTTCTCCTTCACGACCTCACACAAGTCTGACAACACGGGAAGCAATCACCAAATTGAGTTGGACTGTACTACCCCATCCACCATATAGTCCCGATTTGGCACCCTCTGATTTTCATCTATTTGGTCCACTTAAAGATGCACTCCGTGGGACAAGGTTTGAAGATGATGAAGGAGTGATTCATGCAGCGAAGAAATGGCTACATGATCAAGACAAAATCTGGTACGGGCTAGGAATACATGCACTTGTTTCGCGCTGGCATAAAGCCGTACAAGTTGATGGGGATTATGTTGAATAATACCGATGTTTACATGACATATCCATGTATATTGTGTATAAATTTCATGCTTTTTGAATAAACAGCTCCTGAGAAAAACGATGTGGTGCATTACTTTCTGAACGCCCCTCGTATTTATGAATGACATGAAAGCTCAGATAGAGTCAGAGATACATATGATAATTTAGAAATATTTATGAATGGCATGAAAGCCCAGATAGTCACTAAAAGTTGTTTTCTTATTCGGGGATTATGACTTTTTGATGAAAATGTTTGGTTTGTCCAGAGCTCAACGAACATACCCATGTCTATGGTGTCTCCAGCAAACCAAGGAAATAAAGACATCCAGAGAGCATTCAACTTGCAAACCAAGAAGCTTGGCCATGTTGATAAGAGATTTCAATAGATATATGAAATATGGGAAAGGGAATAAAAAGCAAGTGGCACGTTACCATAATTGTTTACACAAACCAATGTTAGAGATTGAAATTGAAGCTCCTCCTTACCTTCATATTTTACTAGGCATTGTTTTGAAACACCACATACTTCTAGAACAGGTAGCCGATACAATAGACGCCAAGATATTTGAGAATCCGCTAGAGATACATGCAAACATTAGTACTATTAAGAACTTGAAGAGATTTGGTAGGAACCGGAAACAGGCAGAAGAATCAGAAGCTGATTTTTTTCAGAAATGCATTGAACTTTGTGAGGATACGGAGGAGACAGATAGTTTTAAAGTTAAACTTGAAAATGCACAAGATGTGCTGGCCAAACTTCAGTTTCAAGATCTGTGTGCTAGGTCTGGTCCAGTTCTCACACTTGGACAAGGTACTAGCCAAACACAAAATCATACCACAGGCTTTTCACAGCAGAGCATTCATAGGGAATCACTGCCACAGATATTTCACATAAAAAGTTTATAAAGATCTTACAAGAGCAATCATTACACAAACACTGAAACTTACAAACAAACAAGATATAACTGACATAGCTTGTATTGTTCAACTCACCAAACGAAGCATTTGAGAAAGTACACAACAACATATCACACAGTAAACCTATTTGTAAAGAATCAATATCATCAATAAGAGCATCAATAGAGGCATATATGTCTTTGTTCAGAAAGCTATTCCCCAATAAGACAAGACATAAACAACACATATTAGAAAAACATTGCGCAGACTGGATCAGAACTCATGGCTTTGGAATGGAAGAGCAAGGAGGAGAATTTGTACATTCCACTATTTCCAAAATTGAAAGACTGTATTAAAAATTATAATGGAAACTCTTTTATTCAAAATTTCTCCATCTGTGAATGTACAGATTCCTCCTATATATATAAAAAAAAAAGTGTGAATGATAATTGAGCGAAATGTTGGGGCTAGAGCAAATTATGGCAGTTGTTGCGTGAGAGTGACTGAATTAACAGTGTGTAAATAATTTAATAGGTGTATGTTTTATTTATTAAAGTGAACATTTTATTTTACTCATTTTACATGACCATCGTGATGTATGATTGAAAGATAATTGTTAGCTCTCATGTTTTAGGCACAGCTGAGTGTTATTTTAAGGTAATAAATGTTGACTTGCAATTTAACGTTTCAATAATTCATGTTTGACACACGAAATCAAATTAAAATTATGATATCCATTTACTGCAGGTTTTCTACTTTTGATTTCTGTAATTTTTTTATGCATGTTGATTGGGATCATTTTAGTTTATTGAGTAAGAAACAAACCATAAAAAATTATTTAAAAAACATGCTTTTTACACTATTTCAGACTATCATATCTTGTTCTAATTGTGATGAAATGTTCGTTCTTGTTCTAAAATTTACTTACTTACTTAGTCGTTCCCCTTCTACCGTGAGGTGTAGAGGTTTGGAAGAGAGAGCGCCAGACCATTCTATCAGCTGTCTTCTTCCTGGCCTGGTTCCATTCTAGTCCTCGGTCCTTCAAAGATTGTCCAATGTTGTCCTCCCAGCGGACTCTGGGTCGTCCTGGAGGTCTGGATCCCTGGCTCTTTGTTTCCCATGCTTGTCGTGGTAGCCGATCTTCTCCCATTCTGCAGACATGGCCAAACCATCTTAGTTGGGACTGTTCTATTTGGGTCTGCAGCAGATGGGATTTTAGGCCTTTTCTAAAAACATTTCGAGTCTAGCTTAACGCAAAATTAAAGCCGGTATTTATAATAATATATATAACTAACCCGCGGCACTCGAGCTTTCCAGCCCTTTTGGCCCAATGACATGTCATTGCGAGGCTGGGGGGTCAGTGGATTTTCCTTCCAACCCGGTCAGGAGCTTCGCCCCTGCCCATCCACAGAGGGTTTATGTGCAGGAGCCGTTCAGGTTATTTCTATTTATAATAATAAAGTAGCCTAAAAGTGTTAATTAACCCCTATAAAAAATAAGCACAGCCACATTTTTTCCCATTAGGACTTTGACCCCCGTGATCTCTGTCGCGCTAGCGCGGTACAGGTAAAACTAAAAGTGTCGTTGGCAAACCGCCGTGAGAAGTGAACCTCTGTCTGTGAGGCTAATTACACCCTCAATGGCTTTTGAAATCATCCACTTACTTCCAGGGATTCCCCCCGTGGTGAAAAATGTTGAGAACCCAGCATTGCACGCTAAGCTTGGAGAAATCATTTGAGCCTAAGACGTAATACTGGCTTTTTACCTGGTTGGCTGCATGCCGGAGGCTCACTATGGGCATATGATGGGCAGGGGGAGCTGAGAAGTGGCTCTGTGTAGGCCGTGACAATTCCTTCTGAGAGCCCAGAACCAGAGCACAGTATTTTAGCTCTGCATATATGGAAAGCCCCTTTGGATGGCCATGCACCATTCTTCCTAGCTTGGGACCATATGTGATGATCCTTTAAATGCTAGCAAAGTTGAAGAAACTGGCGCTCATGACATCAACTCAACATGTTTCAGAATGGCAGAAAAGCCTAAGATAATACCAAGGGGTCTTCACCGTGGTATTGGCTGCAAAAGAGCGAGAAGCTTAACAGCCCTAGTTAAACATGAACAATAATACGACATAATGACTGGCTAATACTGGCATTGCATCTGACCTACAAAGACAAACTAACAAGTCCCTCCAATGCCCACAGGTAAAAGAATGAGCACAATAAACAGTAAGAAAACCAAGCTTTGCTCACAGGGAAAAATGAGAGGTTTACTGTATTAATTTTTTAAAAGTTGTTCCTGTCAACAATTTCAAATGAATGAAACACACACAACCTACTACTACTAAATTTATATGATGTTTGTTGCATGAGACTAACGTTTAAAAGATAGCAAAAATAAATACATGCATAGCATAATAATGCCTGTGTATGAATATATACTGGAAGTATAATAGTCATGATGTATGTGTATGAACACATAAATGAAATTTTAATAACCATGATATCGGCGTGTGTGAATATATAAATGAAAGTACCGGTATAAAAAACCATGTCTGCATACATAAATGAAAGTATAATAATGATGCATGTGTGTGAATACATAAATGAAAGTATAATAATGATGCAAGTGAGGGAATATATAAATGAAAGTATAATAGTGATGCAAGTGTGGGAATACATAAATGAAAGTATAATAATGATGCAAGTGTGGGAATATATAAATGAAAGTATAATAATGATGCAAGTGTGGGAATATATAAATGAAAGTATAATAGTGATGGGGGCCGCGATAGCTTAGTGGTTAGTGCACTGGCTTCCTAGCTCAGTGGTCTATGGTTCGATCCCCAGATGAGGTGGGATTTTTTTAGGCCACAAACGGTTCCTGGGTCGACCCAGCCCCATATGGGTACCAGAGCAACTCTGGGAAGGTTAAGGCGGCCGGCGTGATGCTGACCACATCACCCCTAATATGCAGACAGTCAAGAAAATATGGGCCTAACACCATATTCCCAATATGCCTCAATGGGCATGTAACGGGATCCTTTTTTTTTTATTATAGTGATGCAAGTGTGGGAATATATAAATGAAAGTATAGTAATAATACATGTATGTGAATATATAAATGAAAGTTTAATAATGATTTATGTGAAATTGTATAAACGAAGTCATAAAAATCATAGTGCACATGTAGTTCATATAAACAAATATATTTCCCTCATAAAGTTGGCTGCTTGTCTCGGACTCAAGTTTCTGCATCACCAAGGTTTGTGAAGATAATGCTGTCATTCTGCTTCTCCCATGGAGTTGACACTCTTATAGGATAAGTTCTACTATTTGCTTGTCTTCTCCACATGAACACGTCTGTCTGCCAGATTTTTTTATTTGTTGCACAGAAAGTATTTGAGACTGCCGTGACCTGTTCTTAGCCTGAAAATTATAACCTGATCTCTTTTTGGCATGAAGTAGCGTGTTTCTGTTATACCTGACTCTGGGTGTTCTGTGTCGTTTTTCTCTGAAGCAGATACAACCACAGGGTAGTGAAGTGATAGAGACTTTACACTAGGTCCAGATATGTGGGGTGGCCAACTCCCTTCCTCACTGCCTTTGCCTTCCCTAATTTAAGAGCAGAGTCGGATTTCCATTCTCAGCTGGGTTGACTGAAGCATGACCGACCAGGTTTTGATCTTCATAACTTTACCGCCAAAAAGTCAGTGCTCTTAATATTTTTCACCACTGTCTTTATTTCTTCATATAATGTCCTATCCAAAGTTTGAAATGCATCTGTGTGAATGTGTAAGTGAAGGTACAGACTGTTCTCGACTTACGACGAGTTTCAATTTTGAGGACCCCAACTTTCATATGTCAGAAATTGCTATAAATTATATGAACGAACCATAAGACCTGTTTTGTAATATTTTAAAACTAATTTTACTCCTTGTTTAAAGTGAAATAATAACAATGTACAAATTATAACATCAACAAGATTAATGAGATGGCTGTCATAAGTCAAGAACAGTCTGTATAATACCCATGAAACACGTGTGCGAATATATAAATCACATACACATCGCATGACCCATCAGTTCCCCAAGCAGCATAGGCCTTCAACAAACTTACACGTCTTCCTGTCCCATGCCATCCGCTGGTGGTTTTTTCCATGTCTTCTTCATCCCCTTCAATATGTCTATCTCCAGCTCTCTACGTCACTGCTTGGTAACACTATCAACAGGTTTCCTCAATGATCCTATTTATCTCCAGTACATCCTTCTCCTTTCTTCCACTGGCACTTGTTCTTGTCACCAGTCCCACGTTGATGATCTTGTCAGATCACTTAAATCTTTCTAGTCTACACAAGCACCCATTTATGAAAGTCTGTAGCTTTTGAATATATAAATGACAGTACGTACAATAATCAGGATTTAAGTGAATGAATTTCATGAACGTCCAATAATCATGCCATTTACTGTTATTTTATTTAATACAATGACCAGAAGTTCAAAACATATACATGATTCTCCTTGTACAGAACAATTCTGCTTGTAATGACATTAACTTTTCCGATGTACAACACATTTTTTTAAATAACAGGCACAGTTAAGAAAGCTCAGTGTCCTTGTTATAACAAACACAAGTAAAATAAAATACGATATTTCACACAATTTTAAATCATTTAAGTCAGGGCTTCTTAACTTGTGATCCTTGGACTCCCTGGGTGCCCGTGAATGGTTTCAAGGAGGCGGTCCGTGTTCTTAACCCAATATTTAAAATTTTTTAATGATGTGTTTATGTACATTTTGTTTTTTAAAGAAAGATCTGTACCCTGCACAATTAAAGAGGTCCATGGAATTAAAATAGTTAACCTTTAGCACGCTGCGGTCAACTTCATTAGCCAGCAGATCCCTATGTTCTCCCAGCTGTTGTCGACTTCATTAGCCTTATGGATATCATCGTTTCTAGCATTAGGACTTGTGTACACGTGATTTCAGCCCCGGATGTTAAGTTCTAATGTTATTTGCAAGAGTTAGCTTCCGTTTCCGATCTTAAAAAAGTGATGGGTGTATTCGCGTTTATTTTTTGTAAATTTTTAAAATCGAAATCAATCACCGTCGAGCACGCGGCCATTTTCGCTCTAATTTTATTGGATTCTGACGCCATGCGGTGGGGATGAGATTTTTGTCTTTATATATCGCTGATATCGGTTCCCAGAATATGTTTGATGCCAGAGATGGAAACGAAAGTAGAATGGCATTGCTAGTATGTATAATTTTAGGGGTTAGGATTATGTTTATCGGAAAGGTTTAGGGTTACGGCCAAATGTCACTGCTGACGAGGGCATTTGTTGCTTTGCTACAGGTTACAAGTCAAAAAAACCCAATTTAAGTGAAGGTCAGTTTTTGAAACCAAACAACAGGTACACAAATCTAGCAATATCTTTTCTGTAACCCCGTGAAAGTTGGCTTCTATAAATGCATGTATAGACCAGTCAGAAATGCAAGTTAGATATACCATAGAAACAACAAGACATATCCATGCTCGTTTGAAGTTAAAAAAAAAAAAACAAACAAAAAACACAAGTTTAAGATCAAGCTACAGCAAAACAAATTTACATATTATGTATAACCAATCTAAAGATATCGTGGAAGATAAAAAAAGAATTGTTTGCTGGCTTGAGGACGAAGGTCTGTGAGAATCCCAACGCTTTGTCATTTTCAGAGTTGTTCTGCAGAATATGGAATAAATGTCACTAAATTATTTAAATAAATAAAAAAAAGTCATCAAAATTTAAACAATAAAGTTACAAACGTCAACACTCAAGCATATAACCAGTAAAGGTTTCCATGCAGTATTATCTCCCTTAATAGCTTTAACTGAAATGGGATTATGGAAATAAAAAGAAATCAAGCCTAACACAAGAATCAGAATATTGAACTCATATGTAAGTCAGTCCTAATGTATGGCTCTAAAATATAGAGTATTTTCATTTTGTCCTGCATTTAGTTAGGGTTATGGGACAGAACAGACAGGTCATCAGTAAAATCTAGATTACTACTGCTCATTTTAAAAAAAGAGGGGAAATTTAAAAAAAAAACTACGAATATTACCTTGAGCTGACCAATGACGTTGATTAAAACACCTCCATCTATTGTTGGCTGACAGTCTATCGTTGTTATCTGTCTGAACATGTTATCAATGGGGATTGTCTGCAGAAAAAAAAAAAAAAAATACAGGCATCAATGGGGGAAAAACCCCCCCCCCCCCCCCCCCCAAAAAAAAAGCGTAAGATGTAAAAGAAATCATCTGTACAAATAAAAATAGATAAATTGTACAAGTTATATAATTAACAGTATTGAATATAAATAGAATAAAGAACAAATGGTAATCTCACACCAGATACTACAAAACTGACTTCTACTTATCCAGACTACACTGTATTTGTTTTGTATTTACTTTACAATTAGTTTGAGGAGTGAAGTATTAGAGACTTCACTTACACGAGGTCTTAGCTTTATTTTTAAAAACATGTTTCACCACAGGGGAATACCTGGAAGTGTGTGAATGATTTCAAGAGTCAGTGAGGATGTAATTAGCCTCACAGACAGGTTCACTTCTACATTTGAGTACTGTAGCATTGTGCTTAGCTGGTGGACATACCAAGGATGACTCAAGATATGTCTCCATGCATCATTATATAGTCAATCCATGAAATGAGCTTCCATTTGCGGTGTCTACGCCGCATCCTCGGCATCTCGTGGAAAGATAAAGTGACAAATGTCGGGGTGTTGTCACGTGCTGAGCCCGGTAACTTTGCCTTGAGAAGCAAAGACCATTAATAGGCACAGCACTAAGGTAGTCATCCCATGCCTCACACTAATAAAGTCCCTAATATACATATCTTATGCTAGCTTCATGTGGCCCTTAGCACAATCAAAAGACTCCTATAATTTTCAGCAGAAATATCCCCTTCAATGAATGTTACATTAGAATTGGCAAATACCTTGAATAAAAGATATCTATGCAAAATAAATACTATATAAAATCATAAAGCTTTCACACTTCAAAATAAGAAAACACAAGGCGAGAGGTGCTTTCATTGCATTGGGAAATTAAAAAAACTCACACCTAAAAAAAAAAATCCAGAACCTTCAACTCAAATGCCAAGTCAGTCCCTACTGAATAGTTCTGAAGCATCATCATCTCAACCCATAACCCGTCATGGGTCGTAGGGGTGCCATGGTGGAAGCATCAGCAGACATGGTCTGAAGCATGGAGAATAACAAAGAAGTCAGACTTTCATAAATGGGTCATCATCATCATCATGTGACGTATTCTTTCCAGAATGTTGTCTCCATTACAGCTGCTCTGAATGCATCACGATTCTGGGCAAGTCGACCTGCATCAGCCAAAGACAAGTTCAGGCTCTCTGTGATGTCCTGGGTCCACCGTCGTCTAGGTCGACCCCTTCCCCTTTTCCCAGGGACCATGCCTTCCATCACTGTTTTTTCCAGACTACTATGTCTTTTTATATGACCGAAAAATTTCAGCTTCCTTATTGCGATTGTATTTAGGAGCCAATGTTCCTGTACGTTTAGTGAGTGCAGTACTTCTCTGTTGGTCTTTTTTTCTGTCCAGGGTATTCTCAACATCCTTCTGTAGCATTTCATTTCGAATGATGTAATCTTTTTTGCAACTGTTTTATTGAGTGTCCAAGTCTCGCAGCCGTATGTTGCTACTGGGAATATACATAAATGGGTGCTTGCGTAAAATAGAAGGATTAAAATGGTGTGACAATGTCACCAACGTGGAACTGATGACGAGAACAAGAAAGTACTAGTGGGAAAAAAGATGAGAAGAAGATGCTGGTCATGGATTGACTATATAATGATGCATGGAGAATTTTTTTTTTTTTTTTTGCTTTCGCCCGCTAATACTCGAGGCGAAATCTCAGGTTATTATTTTTTTTATGTCTAACCTGACATTGATTTTACGTGAGTATCCCTTTATTTCTTGTACAGAGACAGGTGTCCCTTGCCATTCAGGCAAATACTCGCCGATTTCGGAGGTACCCATTGCAGCTGGGTCGGCTCAGGAGCCGCCAGTCCCTGGTCGACGACACTCCTTCAAATGTCCTCGCCAGGTCTCGAGTTAATCCAGTCCAAATCCCGGTTGACGAAAAATCCTCAAATGCCGTCGCCCGGGTTTGATCCTGTATCACCCGGTCGCCAGAGCGGTGTTGTAACCACTACGCTAGCGGGGCTCCTGCATGGAGACATATCTTGAGTCATCCATGGTATGTCCACCAGCTAAGCACAATGCTACAGCACTCAAATGTAGAAGTGAACCTCTGTCTGTGAGGATAATTACACCCTCATTGACTCTTGAAATCGTTCACACACTTCCAGGTATTCCCCCGTGGTGAAACATGTTGAGAACCCAGCATTGCACACTAAGCTTGGAGGAGTTACTTGAGCCCCAGACGTAACTCTGGCTTTTTACCTGGTTGGCTTCATGATGGGCAGAGGAAGCTGAGAAGTGGCTCTGTGTAGGATGTGACATTTCCTTGGGACTCTGCATATCTGAAGAGCCCCCTTGGATGGGGGGAATGCACAGTATGCCACGCACTTCTTATCTTAGCAGATATGATCCTTTAAATGCCAGCCAAGCTGGAGAAACTGGAGCTCATGACTTCAACTCAACACGTTTCAGAATGGCAGAAGAGCGACAGGAATCGCCTAGATCTACAGTGTAGATAATACCAAGTACTCTTCAATGTGATATTGGCTGCAAAAGAGCGAGAAGCTCAGCAGTCCTAGTTAAACAACAACAACAGCACACGCAAAGGAAACCTGCTGATAACATCACATGGCAATCCTTGTTCTGGAATCCTCAGGGTAAAAGAAGTAGAGGCAGACCAAAGAGATGGAGAAGAGAAGCAGAGACAGAAATGAAAATGATACGAAAAAACCTTGAGCTGATGGCAAACAACAGGGCTTGACATGTGTTTGTTGAAGGGCTATGCTCCTTGGGGAGCTTGAGGGTACTGAATGACTGATTTCACACCATGCCCCTCAATTTTTTTTTTTGGTTGAAATACCAAAAAAAAAACCAAAAAAACGTAACAAGTACAAAGGATCTATCATTAATGAGGAAAACCCTTCCTTCTAAAATTATAGACATTATATATCGAAGGATCTACCATTTGTGAGGAAAACCCTTCCTTCTAAAATTATAGACATTATATATCCTAATTATAACTCACAAGAAGTCGAGGATAATTTTCACCACCAATTTTTTTTTTTAAAAAGAAGAAAAAGAAAGTTACTATGCTCCTAATAAGTCAAGTTACAAATGACTGATGTATCAACAATTATGTAACATAACAGTCTTACTTTCATTTTTTCTGCAATTGCTTCAACACCCTGAAACTGTTGACCTTCAAAGGTTAACAACGAATCTGTGGGCTGAAAAAAAAAAAAAAAGGTTACTATTCAAATTCATAAATTTTGACAAACTCTGTCATCATACACCTAAGCGTAAGCTAAACCAGCAAAGAAATTTACTGTGTTAACATAATTTCATGCTGCACAGTTTAGCGATAATATCTTCTGCTCCAGTAGTTTAAAACTAAGATAATACATAATTAAAAATTAATAATTAAACTGAACACTACGGAGCCTTGTTTAGTTACCGGTGTAGTGGTGGGGGCACGCCTGGCTCTGAGAAGACCAGGACTCCTGCTACCTAAGGAACCAACTGCAGCGGTGGCTCCATGTCCCATAAAGTGCAAAAGAGGGAAATGATTGCAAGACATTAATACCAGGAGAGATGATGCTGTGACGATATTCTAAATACAATAGCTAAATTAAATAATATTATAGTGCATAAGTGTTACGGTGTTATTTTAAATGACGGCGTCTGCTGGGGTTTAGCCATGCGCAACGTTTAGGGGTCATTAACATTTATAGAATATGTCGATATTTTACGGTATACTGAACGCGAAATATATGCGCAGAGTATGACGCATTCGCGTTGGGAAGGTCACGCTGGGTGACTTGGTTACATGGCCCTTGTTACGCTATCCGTCAAGCAAGAAGGTCGTGTCTTGTATTTCTTCCAAGGAAAAAAGGCTGAGTATATAGCCTATATTATATAGATGAATCGATGTAGAACTCAGGGTCAGTTCGGATATTAATCTAAGTATGAGATTAACTAAATCAAATTAAATGATGGAAGGAGAATCGCATTATGATTCAAATTGTAGCTGTCAAGAACTCATGTGCTCATTTCTGGCTGTTGATTACAACAGCGCACGTATATAGCCACGATGTTCATCTGACATATTGTTTTGACACGGACGGACATGAATACTATGCATGTAAATTTCTAATGAACTATATCTGGATGTATACCTACGTGAATGTCTTATGTGTGAACTGTAAATAAATTCATGGACTCTGAATTGAGGACTTTATCACATCGATACGTTACAGCTATTTGCTGCATTTGCCAATGTTGATGATTATGCAAATGAAGAACTCTTCTGATAAGAAAAATATGTATATATAATGATGAGCTCCGAAGGGAACGAATGTATTCTTGGACATTCAACAAATGATGAATCAATATAACGTTGACCCTTACTCCAAGATGATAAACGGACGAAGCACGCATTCCCGATTAAACAAAATACATAACCAGCTCTAAACCAGCTCAGCCTTATCGGCCTTCCCTTTATAATCGACTTTATCAGCTGGCGGCCAGATGTGGCGTGGATAATTTCAAAGATTACCGAGTTGAAAGAACTAAATTCCTTTCGAGCGAAAATGAACACTTTTTGTATCTACACCGATGACGTCACACCCCCCTTGACAACAGGATGAATCAGCTGTAGTGATGGCAGCCGCCTTTCAACGTCCTTGAAGAAGATTATTTATAAACGCTTAATCGAACATTGGAAAATAGATTCAATCAACATGAGTATGAAATATAAGACCTACTGTCCGTTGGCGAAGCAAGCATTGTATGAATCTATCGAGGCAAAAAAATAAGTAACTTATTTGAAGGTTACAATAAGTTAATCCTATTTGTCCAATAACGCCATGTTCTTTTTTTTCTTTGTATCCATGTTAAATATTGTTTCTGTCTTTTTACATGTAGCGGGTATGGATGGGCGGTGAATTATAATCAGTTCTATAGCTCTTTGGATGCTACGAATTGATTGTAATCGTTTTTAAGGCCGTGAATTAATAGCATTTCGCGAAGAAGGCGTCGAATACATTATCGGTGATCGTGTTGTTCGGACTTGCATTAATTCACCTTGCATGTTAGGTGTATAGTCATGTTATAACTGGTGTATTCTAGTGTATTTAGTTCTAATTTTTATTCAGTTACAGTCATATGTTCGTAATCTATCCTGTTTATTCTAATCTGGCTATCTTTAATTTTATTTAAATGTATTGTATTAACGTCAAATGAGTCCTGTGACGTCATCATTCATAGTACCAAATATGTTCGTTTCCTTCAGTTAACCTTCACCCTTCTACATTTCCGGTTAGTACACTTGGTTTTATAATATCATTTATTTTTTGTGAAAATGTCACTTTTGTATTGTGCTACTGTTCTGTAATCCTTGGTTAACCCATTGTATTGTTTGTATTCATTTCATCCATTTATAATTTAATATTAATGCTATAATTTCTTCATTAATAATAGTGTAGATGAATATTATTAAATTTTTTTTGAGTTTAAGGAGGAATTAGGGACTTTGCACCAATTTGCAGTGGTGGTCCTAGAAATGGGCAATGCACTTTCTAGCTCATGATTATGGCATAATATATAATGATTAATTATTATAACTTTATAACATATTAAGACATATTAAATATTAATTAGTACATTTTCTCAGTACTACATTGGGAACTTGGTGACAATTAAGATTAAATAACCTAATTATTTAGGAACAATACCCATAATTATTAAATATTAATATTAAGTGCATGATATAATTTCAGCACCTTATATAACTATCATAACTATTTATGATAGATATTAGCGGGTATATATATATATATATAATATTTTTACAAAATATTATAGATTGTGGAACTTATAAATAACAGTACGTGAATACTACAATTTCTTATATTAATTATTCATTCGTTGAGTAATTATAATTATCGACATATATTCCAGTGGTGATTACAAGACATAAGTAATTGAATACTTAAATAATTCAACTTCAAGAATGCTTACCTTGGATCATTTCATTAAAATTGGAAAAGATTGTAACAAAAAAGGAGATGCACTCCTTGAATTTGCGGAACAACAACTTGCGAACCATGAGGCAAAAGAGGCTGAAAAGAAAGCCATTGCTAAGGCAGAGATGGAAGAACTTGAAAGAAAAGAGGCTGAAAAGAAAGCTATTGCTAAAGCAGAGAGAGAAGAATTAAGACAAGAAGAAGAAAGAAAGATAGCAAGAGATGAAATCCTACGGATTGAAGAAGAGAATAAATTGAAACGACAAGAAATCATATTGCAGCAAGAAATGGAATTGCAACGGCTTAAATTGGAAACAGCAAAACTTAATTCGCAGGGTGCTGCAGCAAGCCAAAATGATAATGCTCAATCGGGATCTTCTTCCAACCGACTTAAGGGCAATTATTACTTTAAACTACCACCATTCAGATTACACGGGTGGATGACCTATCATCATGGCTGGCGCGCTTTGAGGATATATATAAGGTCAATAACCTTGACAAAACTGCATGGGCACTTAAACTTAAGGAATTTCTGGATGGCGAACCTGCAAGTGCAGCACAAAATATTGATCCTACATTAGCCACAGACTATGAGGCCATTAAGACTTTGTTATTACGTCGTTTCCATTTGAATGAAGAGGCATGTAGATTACGTTTCAAAAGTTTGTTGCCAGATAACAATAAAGATTTCACAGGTTTTATTGCTAACATACGCAATACTTTTAACAGATGGGTTGAACTGGCAGGTGTCAACAAATCTTACGACAAGTTAGTCGATTTGTTATTGAGGGATAAAGTGTTATCTTCTGTCAGCCCACCATTCTTTGCTTATCTGCAAGAACGGAAACCAGAAACTATTGATGAGTTAGAAAAAATTTCTTTAAATTACTGCAACGCTCATCGGAATGCTAACATCTCTGGCTCATTAATAAGAGAACCACTTCCTGTAGCCTCCAATATGGCATATCATAGTAATAACAAACCAAGAACACACAGTGTAGACAGAGGTAGGTTCAAAGGAAACTATGACATTAATTTTCATAAGGGACAAAATAACTTTAACAATAACTATAATAGAGGAAGACAACAAAACAGAAATTATTCACCTCAGTCAAGATACAACAGTAATCCACGTAACTCAAGTTATAATCGGTCATATCAATATAATAATGGTAACAATTGGAAGAATAGCGATAATTATAACTCGAGACATCGAGATAACAATTACAATAGACGACAACGGGATAATTCAACTAATTATTCTCGTAATTGTTCTCATTCTCGTGGATCTTCACATTATAACCATAATACAGGGGCAGCAGTTACAAATGATATCACCCCTAAGGTTCAGGTTCCACCTAACGATAATACAATGCATTCTTCTGCTGCATGCTTTGCTATTAATTATAACGTGGCGAATAGTTGCCCACAATGCAATCTTATTTTTCAGAAGGCAAAGGAGACAGTGCTAAACTGCGGACACATTCTACCAGAAGTAGGTCTTGCAGCCAATGATGGAACAGGCTCTCTGATTTTTAACAGAGGGATAGTTAACGGTTCTATAGTTTCTGTATTGAGAGACTCGGGGTCCACAACCATTGGAGTGCGACAGTCGCTTGTACATCCTAGCTGTGCAACGGGGGAATATGTCCGTTGCATGACTTTTGGGGGAACTATTGAGTTTTACCCCACAGCTATTATCCATGTTAAAACACCTTTTTTCACAGGTAACGTGAAGGTATGCATGCTGAAAAAGCCGATTGCAGACCTTATGGTGGGTCGCATACACGGCAGCAAGGATTGTTCACCAGAAGATATTATTGAATGGGAGAGACACAATCTATGCACTGGAAACGCCGTGACAACTAGAGCTCAGACTATGCTCATGGAGAGTGTCAATGATAATAAGATGGATGCAGAGAAACAGGAGGATATTGAGGTCAATTCACCTATTGACAGGGAATCATTTGCAAACAAACAAAAAAATGACAAATCTCTAAATAAATTTTTTAACCTAGTTAATAAGGTTGATAATTTAACATCAAGGAATAATAACAAACATTGGTTTATTGTTAAAAATGATATACTGATTAGATGCTTTAGTGATAAATCACAGGTAAAACAACAAGTGATGGTACCGGCTGCTTTTAGACGGTACATTCTTCAACACGCGCATGACTCGCAGTGTGCAGGACATATGGGATATACTCGAACACGATCTCGAGTATTGTCTTCATTCTTTTGGCCAGGAGTATCACTGGATATTTCGCAGTATGTACGTTCTTGTACTACATGCCAGGAAGTGAAAGCACGTGGAGCTTTTCACACGGCGCCTATTCAGGCTTGCGATATCTCAGTACGACCTTTTGACAAGATGGCCATAGATATAATTGGTCCACTTCTACCATCTGCGAGAGGACATAGATTTGTTCTCACGTGCATTGATTTATGCACACGATGGCCAGAAGCCATTCCATTGAAGACCACCACTACCACAGATGTAGCTGATGCATTACATCTAATTTTTTCTAGAATAGGGTTTCCTAGAAAATTATTATCTGACCATGGGTCGCAGTTTATATCCGATACCATGAAGGAAGTAATGAAAACCTGGGACATTGATAGGAATTTGAGTAGCATTTATCATCCCATGAGTAACGGTGCAGTTGAAAGACTTAACCGTACGCTTAAGCAACTTTTACATAAGGTTACTGTTAAACACCCTCAGGACTGGGACAGAGCACTCCCAGCTGTCCTGTTTGCTTACCGAGAGGTGCCACATGAACAAACTGGCTTCTCTCCCTTTGAGTTAGTTTTTGGTGCCCCTCCGAGAGGTCCTATGGGACTGATAAAAGATTTATTAATTGATGCAGAGATGACTCTGGACACTCAGTCATCTTATGAGTATGTGATTAATCTTCGGAATAATATTATTGAGTCTTGCCAATTGGCAACAGCTTCTTCTGAGGCTGCAAAAGCTAAGGCTCGATCTATACAAAATCGATCTAGACGATTACGCCAATTATTCCCAGGCGATGAGGCTTATGTATTACTCCCTCACAATAACAATAAGTTATTGATCTCATGGACTGGTCCTTATAAGGTTACTGATAAAATTTCAGACGTTGATTACGTCTTAGATATCAAGGGACACAGAAAGATATTCCATATTAATATGCTCAAGCAATTTCATACACGTCCTATACACTTACAGTCAATTTTTCATGAATTAGATGACAATACTGTATCTACTTGTCATTATTCTAATCTATCTGTTATACAGGAGGAAGAATCTTCTTTTCCTGAAGTGCAGATGCCTTTACCTGTACTTATTGTCCAATCTACTGAATCTTGGCGTGATGTGACCATTTCTTCTACGGTTACACCGCAACAGCATCAACGCGTTGCTGATCTTCTACAATCTTTCCCAGATGTGTTAACGGATGTACCGGGTTGCACATCTGTAATTAGTCACGATATTATTCTTAACGATGATACACCAATTCGTGTTCATCCTTATTCTGTACCTCTACATTTTCTGAGTAAGACATCTCAGGAACTCGAACAGATGATATCATTAGGTATTATTGAGACTAGTACATCTCCATTTTCTTCTCCTTTAGTCATTGTCCGGAAAAAGGACAACAACATACGTTTATGTGTTGACTATAGGAAACTTAATGCGCAGACAGTACCGGATAGCGAACCACATCCTATCCTTGACGATTTACTTCCTCGTCTATCCAATGCTTCACTTTTCACTAAAATTGACTTAACCAAAGGTTATTGGCAGATTCCACTAACCGAAAGAGCCAAATACTACACAGCATTCTCAACTCCACAAGGTCTTTACCAGTGGAACGTGATGCCTTTTGGGCTAATGAATGCTCCAGCTACCTTTATTCGCATGATGCGAAAAATTTTAGCAGGTAGATCAGATATAATTACCTACATTGACGACATATGTTTGTTTAGTTCATCATTTGAGGAACATTTTTTGGGTCTTAAATCAGTTTTGGAAATATTGCGGGATAACCATTTAACCGCTAAACCAACTAAAATTCAAATAGCGTGTAATGAGATAACATTCCTGGGACACATTATTGGATCAGGACGTATCCAAACAATTCCCAGTACGGTTTCTAAAATATTAAATTTATCTGTTCCTCAAACGAAGAAACAGGTTAGGAGTCTGTTAGGGTTAATCCAATACTATAGCAGATTTGTACCTCACCTATCATCCATCACGGCTGTCCTGTCATCGTTACTAAAGAAGAACATGCCTTTAAGGATAAATTGGACAGACGAATGTGACAAAACTTTTCGCACTATCTTAAAAAATTTTTCATGCCCACCTGTTTTAAGATTACCAGATGCTTCTAAAAAGTTTGTTCTACGTACAGATGTGAGTAATTACGGACTCGGGGCTTGTCTACTCCAATATCATGATGATGTCCTTCACCCTGTACTTTATATCTCACGCAAACTGAAACCTCCGGAGACTAAATATTCGACTGTGGACCGAGAATTGCTCTCCGTAATCTGGGCAATTACCAAGTTAGAAAAATTTTTGCTGGGATCTCCATTTCTGATCCAGACTGATCAGAAATCTGTGGCAGCATTACGTCGTTCAAACCATAAAAGTGCTAAACTTGCACGATTTGCTATTAGGTTGCAACCATATGAGTTCAAAATACAGTCGATACCAGGAACTGAGAACGTCATAGCCGATACGTTGTCCAGACATCCTACGGATTCTGAATAAATATTACAATTTCAAAAAAATGTTCTGACTGATCAAGCATTACATTTGCAATTAACGGTATTAATTCCACGTCAGAATATACAACACTTCATTTGGACTTCCTACTTAAATAAGGACATTTCGAAATAAACTATTGTGATCAAAATATCAAGTTTTACGGATCGTTTGAAAATTTGGACTTCAATTCCACTTTGGGTATCACTCATTTCGATTGAAAACTGTTAAAAAGGAACAATCTCTGATGTAGAAGGGACAGATACGTTGATGACTTATTCAATTTACTTTCAAAGTTTAATAAAGGAACTAACGATGATTGGATAATCATATCATAATTCGATAATATGAACCTTGTGTCTTAATGAACTTTCATACAAGTCGACAGGATATAACAACGATTGGATCTTCATGTCCGATATTGTTAAATTTTCTAGTTATTAAATTAATATATAATAAAATAAAGTTAAAGTGTGATGAAATAAAAAAATAAAATATGCAAAGAAAAGATGAAACAAAATGATATCACACCAATTAATATTTTAATTAGTGTAATTATCAAGGTAATAGATATTACATTATGACATTTCATATTTATAGTTAAAATGTATGAATTTTTTTTTTTTGTTCTTTTCTTCTGATTGCGTTAATTTAATTAGGTATCTATCCTTACACTTCATTTTCACACGCATTTTAATTTAATGTATACTTTAATATTTCGTTTTAATTGTCCGTACTTCTCAATTTTTATTTCTTTTACTCTCTTATACTATTTTTCATTTCTTCAATTAGATAGTAATTAGTTAGTACCATACGTACATACTATAATTAATTATTTTAATTTTAGTTAGTTAGAATAATTTTAATAACACCTCACATTATTAGTTAGTCGATACATACAACAAATTAATTAGTTAATTAGTTAGTGACAGTGACATTTCCTTGTTTAATATAAGGTATATGTATGATATGACGTTGATTTTATTATAAGATATTACTGACATGACCACGACACTGTTCTAGATAGAACATCGTAGGTCATACGTCGGGTTTTGTTAAATTTTTGATAATTTGATTAATATTATTCAAAAAAAAAATCTATCTAAGATTTTTTTTCCCCCGTCTGACAGGAAATCTGTTACGGTGTTATTTTAAATGACAGCGTCTGCTGGGGTTTAGCCATGCGCAACGTTTAGGGGTCATTAACATTTATAGAATATGTCGATATTTTACGGTATACTGAACGCGAAATATATGCGCAGAGTATGACGCATTCGCGTTGGGAAGGTCACGCTGGGTGACTTGGTTACATGGCCCTTGTTACGCTATCCGTCAAGCAAGAAGGTCGTGTCTTGTATTTCTTCCAAGGAAAAAAAGGCTGAGTATATAGCCTATATTATATAGATGAATCGATGTAGAACTCAGGGTCAGTTCGGATATTAATCTAAGTATGAGATTAACTAAATCAAATTAAATGATGGAAGGAGAATCGCATTATGATTCAAATTGTAGCTGTCAAGAACTCATGTGCTCATTTCTGAGAATCGCATTATGATTCAAATTGTAGCACACAGTGTAGACAGAGGTAGGTTCAAAGGAAACTATGACATTAATTTTCATAAGGGACAAAATAACTTTAACAATAACTATAATAGAGGAAGACAACAAAACAGAAATTATTCACCTCAGTCAAGATACAACAGTAATCCACGTAACTCAAGTTATAATCGGTCATATCAATATAATAATGGTAACAATTGGAAGAATAGCGATAATTATAACTCGAGACATCGAGATAACAATTACAATAAACGACAACGGGATAATTCAACTAATTATTCTCGTAATCGTTCTCATTCTCGTGGATCTTCACATTATAACCATAATACCGGGGCAGCAGTTACAAATGATATCACCCCTAAGGTTCAGGTTCCACCTAACGATAATACAATGCATTCTTCTGCTGCATGCTTTGCTATTAATTATAACGTGGCGAATAGTTGCCCACAATGCAATCTTATTTTTCAGAAGGCAAAGGAGACAGTGCTAAACTGCGGACACATTCTACCAGAAGTAGGTCTTGCAGCCAATGATGGAACAGGCTCTCTGATTTTTAACAGAGGGATAGTTAACAGTTCTATAGTTTCTGTATTGAGAGACTCGGGGTCCACAACCATTGGAGTGCGACAGGAGCTCATTAAACTTCATTTTGTGAGTTCTTTTTCTGTTTTTCTTTGTTTTCTCGGAATTGTCTTTTTAGCATAATTGGTGATCTTTGAAACAAGATATCTCTGGATCTGTACATTCAATTGACATGAAAATTAACACAGTTGGTTGTCATATAATCTTACAGATTCTGACCTAAAATGGATACAATTGAATTCAAAGTTTTAGTTTTATGACCATCATGCATATATAATGAGGCACAAATATCAAACATTCCAGAAATATACATTTTGAAAATTCATTAAAAATTAACCTTTCGGTCAATCTCTGTCATTTTAGTTCATGACCTCACGCTATATATAATGATTCCATTTGCCAAGTTTCAGTCAGATCCTTGTACAAATAACATAGTTATGATGTTTTAAAAAAGGTGTATAATTTATTCACTACGGCGGCCATATTGGATAGCTAATTTGCATAATTAATGAGGTCATTATGTGGACAAACATTTTAAGTGCATACTAACACTATACCCATGGTTGTTTGATTCTGAAAGGAAAATTTGAGTTTTTTACCCTATCAAGGTATCCTTCTACCTTAAATGTAACATTTTGCAAGTTCAAGACGACAGAGTGATAGAATAAAAGAAAAGGAGGGGAGGGAATGGAAAGACAGAACCTAGGGTACGCCGTCTCGCGTTGATTTCAAAAAGCCAACTCGAGCGACATAGCCTTGGGCGATTTTCAAATTACGATACAAAAACTAAAAAATGTTCGTCAATTTGGTCACGCAGACAGCCTTAGCTCTTATAAAAATGACGTAATTCTAACGGACTACGGACGATTCTCGTTTTTAGTTTGAAAATAGTTGTAAGAAGAATTGAGCAGGTGGCAGTTTCTAGATTTGAACGACTAACATAGAAAAAAATATGGAATTATGAACCATAATACATAGGGCCATAAAAATTATATATTCGGATGCCTTATGATTTCCTGAGCAATAATATGGTGTCAGTTATGCACTAGTACAATAAATAACCAAGATATTGGCAAAAATACTAGGTATTGTAAGACGGACTGATGAAAACAAAAATCATGCCTGCTTATTTTTTTCATAGCATGTTTTGAAAAAAGCTTTTGGGGAAATGAGGACTAAAAGGTACCTGTAATTTGATTGGCGGTAGTTTAAAGGAAGGCGAGATAGGATTGGTTGACCTAAAACTAAAAATATATTTGCAGTAGTAAACATAGTAGTTTGAGAGTTTTTTTTTTTTTAAAGTTTGATTCAAAATAAATGAGTTCATGGTCCCATTGGCCCATACATTATATATTATCGGAAACGTAGACTGCTCGTTTCCATTTTGAAAAAAATTTTCTGATGAACAAGGAGCGATGAGAGCAGGCTGGTGCTTTTCAAACCTATAGAAAGCAGTCTGGACAAGGCAGATCTAAAGTGTGCCATAAATTGTTTGCCAGTCATCGTTCGCTTGTTGTTACGGTAGTTCCATTGCAGTCATCTGCTAGAGGTTGGCAGCGTGCAATTTTAGGGGTTACAGCATTTAATATAATCTAAGGTAAATAATTTAATTCACAGTTTGTACACATCAAGACAATCCATGCATGTTGATCACAAAAAGTACATATTATAACTTAATCATATATTGAATATATATGTAGATATACTACCAGTCCTTGTCCAATAATCGAATTACTGTAGGCAGAACGTCATAGCTATATGCACGCGTGGTTGGGGGTTCCAACGGCCGACAGTGAGTCTATGAGTCTGGCAATATCAAATAACAATGGACTGACCCATGTCCGTACTTGAATAAAATATATCTGTGCGGCAATACCATGCCCAACACTGGAAGGAGAAAGGACATGTCTTTACAGCTTGACGGTCAACGCAAAAGGGGTCCCGTATCTTAGTCACGGTGCGTGACCTATCAACGCTACCACGTCATAATTCGCTCGAGTGTATAGCGTTCAATAGTCCAAGAATTATTTACCTTAGATTATATTAAATGCTGTAACCCCTAAAATTGCACGCTGCCAACCTCTAGCAGATGACTGCAATGGAACTACCGTAACACTTGTGTAAATTTCATCGAAATTTGTGGTAAGATTGATATTATTAACCTTTTATTTAAAATAAAGTTTGAATGTGAGATACTGCAATACGACTGTAAGTAAGTGGGTCCATGGCAGACTTAGGCAGAGCCTAGAGATTGATCCATCATATGATAGACTATCAGAGAGGTGTAGTACTACAAGATTATATATGATTGTCATCAAGGAGCATAACACCTATCCTATAGTATGGAAAAAGATTACTGCTGGAATTGCAGAGGCGTTGTAACCATTAGGGGAGAGGAATACTGGTATACATTGTCCCCTAAAAATATAATGGTAAAATAGGTTGTCATAAAGAGCTGACTCTATTTGTTTGTTTGTACTGTGCCTGTAATTAATTGTGGAATATTATTGTATACTTGTTATAAAGAAGGACGCATAACCTTCTTATTTCAGGGTTTTTTGGTACTGACATTAACGTAGTACCAGGCTCGTGGAAACTGTTCGATTCCTGACACTGTTTGCATATTTCGGGCACATGCTGGATGCCATTGCCTTTCAAGAAGGGAAACAGATTGTCCAACGAGCCTATGAACAGATCTACCGGTGTTATCCTTCGAAGATAAGTGCCTGTTCGGCACCAGGAAGCTCAACCTCTAGTTTAACATAAAGACTGTGAATATTAATAAAAAATTCCACCAGTATCAAATGAAAAGAAAACAAACAATAGTGCGTGATGTTAACCAACAACCTACCATTATATACCAGTATTAACCTAAGTTAGAAAACTACATCTACACACTTATAATATAATAACATTTGTATTATGGACAGAAGATCCATGGTGTTATTTCTTTTGATTTCACTTTTGATTGTCAGTCCTGATTTAAAACAAACTAGAACCAGGACAATAATTTTACCCAAAATTCAACCACTGACTTACTAAAGATAATCTTTTAAAGTGTAGTTTGTATGTGATTGTCGTAGTACTGTTGTGTTGTGTTGGATAATAAAATAGTTGTTTATATGTTTAGTTGGTTAATGCACATTACACTAAATATTCATAACCCTAGACACCAAACGTAGTCATCATACATTCTAGTCAAAGAATAAGTCTGAATGAGATCATAGAGGTGGTAGCAGAAAGGTACCCTGTAAACTTACCATCATATTTGTTATATTCAGGGACCTTCACAGCTGACCTCATTCAGTACACTAAGAGTACATAACAACATTTCTTAACATCAAATCCACCACAGATGCGTAATGCTTCTGCACACAGGCATATGCCATTATCTTCAGATATACAGATGTATGCATTAGCAATATTTTTGTACGATAAAACACTATTATTGAACGCCGCAGTTTTTGATAACGATATGACGTAATTTTAACTATGTGACATAAGCGTTGCCTGCTGGTAAAGGCCAACCGTTATATTTCTGGGCCTTTCTCAAGTATTCGTTCAAGTGAGAGGACGTACATATTTTATGCTCCCAAGTAGTGGAGAATTTTAAAGATATCAATGCCGTGGCTATTTATTCGAGACTGGCCGCCACTATATTATTTGGCCATTATGATTTGCAGCTACTCAAGTAAGTCATGCAATCGATTATTATAAATCAAGACGATGATGTCTTCAAATATTTAACCTGCCGTAGGACTTCAATCAAGTCAAGACGTGGACTGATCTAAAGTTGAAACAGTCAAGCTTATTCATCTATAAATGCATGCTATGCCTTTTGACGGACGAAGAATTGTATTCTTACTTACTTACTTAGTCGTTCCCCTTCTACCGTGAAGTGTAGAGGTTTGGAAGAGAGAGCGCCAGACTATCCTATAGGCTGTCTTCCTCCTGGCCTGGTTCCATTCTAGTCCTCGGTCCTTCGAAGATTGTCTAATGTTGTCCTACCAGCAGACTCTGGGTCGTCCTGGGGGTCTGGATCCCTGGCTCTTTGTTTTCCATGCTTGTCATGGTAGCCGATCGTCTCCCATTCTGCAGACATGGCCAAACCATCTTAGTTGGGACTGTTCTACTTGGGTCTGCAGGGGGTGGGACTTTAGGCCTTGACGTTATCATCTGGTTGTGGACCATGTCTCTT
This sequence comes from Oreohelix idahoensis, assembly GCA_024509875.1. Classification (NCBI taxonomy): domain Eukaryota; kingdom Metazoa; phylum Mollusca; class Gastropoda; order Stylommatophora; family Oreohelicidae; genus Oreohelix; species Oreohelix idahoensis. The sequence continues at coordinate 546,003 of JAMPIV010007643.1, read as the reverse complement.
CTTGTTACTTCAACCACCTTCCTCAGATACCTCATTTTTGGCTTTTGTGGGTTGTAGTTATTGCCCATGACTCGCATCCATATGTCAAGACTGGGACATAGGTGGAGCAGTATACAATTATCTTCGTTTTCTTACCAACCTCTCTCTTGCTGAGGAATAGAATTGTACGAGTGGCGTTCAGAAAGTAATGCACCACATCGTTTTTCTCAGCTAATAATGAAGATAGAAGCATGAAATTTTGCACACTTCAAATATGGCATGTGCCAATTGTGTGCATCAAATTGCACCGCAACTGGCCAAATAATACGGCTGCCCTAAACCGTTGAAATGGAGCGTGTTAGCAACTTGCGTTATAAGCAGCAAATTGTGATAGAAATTCTCGTTGCAGAGAAGGAAACTGTTGTGAACATTCACAAGCGTCTATGTGATGTGTATGGAAGTTTTGCAGTCGACAGGAGTACAGTCAGTAGCTGGGTTCAGAGAATCAAAGAATCAGGAAGTGGAGATACAGAGCTGCTTGATCGGCCACGCTGTGGACGTCCTGCCACAGCAACCAACGCAGAAATGTTGAAATGCGCTGAGGGCATTATTCTTACTGATAGGCGAATCACTACTCAACAATTGGCCTTACAGCTGTCAGTCAGCATTGGTAGTGCAAATGCAGTTATAAAAACTCTCGGATTTTCTAAGGTTTGCGCAAGATGGGTTCCTCGAAGTCTCTCAAATGACCACCGATTCCAAAGGAAAGCGATTTCTTCTGAATTGTTGGAGCGTTTCAATGCTGATGGAGAGAACTTTTTGGCTAAGATTGTTACAGGTGACGAAACCTGGGCACATCATTTTGAACCTGAGACAAAAAGACAGTCAATGGAGTTGCATCATCCGCAATCACCACGAAGAAAGAAATTCAAGACAATTCCTTCAGCTGGAAAGGTCATGATCACTGTTTTTTGGGACATTGAAGGTGTGATTCTTGTGGACGTTATGCCAAGAGGAGAGACAATCAATTCGCAAGCTTACATTAAGACATTGAAAAAACTCAATCAACGTTTTCGCAGAGTTCGACCGCACAAGAATCCAGCAGACCTGCTTCTCCTTCACGACAATGCACGACCTCACACAAGTCGTATTCTATGCACCAATATATTTTGCATGTCCAACGAATATGGAGAATGTTAATAAATGTGATGAAATGAGGACAAGCCTTTAATTGCATCCTGACGTTGCTTGTTGACTCTACCTATGTTAATGGTGGACCGTTTGGACTTGTTTAATTGTTACAGGTCAGAACCTAAACCATTCGCGTTATGCCACCAACTCTACAACAACTGAAATTCCACCTTAACAACCAGACAACAGCAACATAAGGAACGTCAGAGACATAATTTTAAACAAAATGTTAACGTCAGCTGTTACTCAGTGTTAAACATCAATGAGGAAATGATGGAAATAACCAAACTATTAGCAGTGGAACAAAATGTTAGAAGAAGACAATGGCGTTGATAAGGACACATTAAGAAAACCAGCTGATAGCAATTACAAGGCAGTTCTTGTTCTGGAATCCCCAGGGAACTCTCAAAACATACGGAGAAGGGAATTAACACTTTGCTGACCAGCAATCCGGAGCATTACTGTCTCCCATTACCAAGGGTGTTTGCAGATTTCTTTAAAGAAAACTGTTTTTTTTTTTGGGGGGGGGGGAATTCATAAAAAATTTAAAAACAGACACAGGGCTTTGAAATTTTCAGAGCACCATAACGAATGGTTGCTACATAAGTAAAAACTTATTTTATGCAAATTGGTCACATGATCATGTCGGCCATCTTGAATTTATGTTGCTATTTATAGAAATTTCAGGCCATGTTTTAAAACCATAATCTTTTTCATTTTTAGTGAATCTGTTCAATGTCAGTGCAATAAAATGTTAGGGACATGAATTGCAACGAATAAAATGACCTTGATTGACGTACTGATTTAACGATTGACCACATATTTCAACATGAAAGGCTAACGAAAACTGTGAATAAAATGCAACAAAATTTAATTTTTGTATTTGTCTTTTCTGAGTGGATTCTGTGGCATCTGACAATAAGTGTTTGTGAATGTTTGGGTAGTTAAGAACGTCTAGTTAGAGTCTGAGCTGCTTCCTTCATTAACTGGGGTTGAAGTTGTAGCTGTAGGCCTCTGCAAGAGTCTTTGTCGTGAACATTGATAATTCTCGACTGTGTGGTATAACTTGAAGCAGGGTATCAGGCATAGAGGTACATTGCAATCTGGGCAGTACATGAAAGTCTGGCTTCTTTTCCTTGCAGCCTTACACACTTTAGTCTGGTTTGTGCCTTGCCCTTTCACATTTGGCAATGAAGTGGTGCTCAGAAAGCAGTGTTGTTGTGACATGGCTTTGAAGGTGTTACATTGTGCCGAAGAACTGCAGACTCAATAAGAGTGAGACTGACAGCCTGTCTGAACCTCTTTGCTTTGATCTTTTTTGTAGAATTGGCAGTGTTGTAGGTTATGTGCCCATTGTCCAGGGCAGTATCAACTAGGAAATGATATAATGGCAGGTACCATTTATAAGGATCTGTGTGGGTAGGGTAAGTTTGCACCCAGTTGGCCGAAGTGGTCGACACCTCCCATACTTTTGTTGTATTTTTCTGCAAGCACTGGCTTCTGAATTGTTCTGCCTTCAGGAATTCCTCTTTTTCTAACTGTCTTATCCATCATATCACTGGAGTGAACAGTTGATATAAGGTTAACTCTTTTTATATCATGCCAGATGACTGCTGGCATGCCTTTATCTTCTGTGGCACAAAACACAGGATGATCTGCCTTTTTCAGTTTGAATTGCTTTTCCTTCAGTGCTTCAGGAAAATGCTTTCTATTCTCAGCTACTGATCTTCTTCTTCTTCTTCGTTCGCCCTGAAAAGGACGGTGGTTGCGTTGTGTCTGTTTACAACGTAGCTGTGATATCTGCACCTTTCGGTCGACACATCCGACTTCTGCACGGCATTTTTTAGGACCGGGTTTGCCTTCCCATTTCGATCCACACTCGCTCAGCCAGCCTGCACAGCTGCAGACTGTTTCCAGGACCACCACGTGGAGGTGGAGTGCGGTCTTGACCAGCTCTGGTTCGCTGGTCCTGACGCAGGCAGTCAAGCTATCTATATGCACCAATCTAAATTTCTTTCAGCTCTTGAAATAAAGCTGGGGCTGAATAACAGCTGTCGCAGTAAAGAATATGTCCTTTGCTACTATATCCATCAAGAAGAACTTTCACAACCCTGGAAGTTGCCCCACACATAACCATCATATTTCGTATCAGTATAAATTTTCATTTTCAGGCAATAGGGGCCTATTGTGTTTTAGCATCAGTGAGAACAAATAGTTTGAATCCCCACTTTGTGGGTTTTGCTGGCAGGTGCTGCTTGAAATATATTCCTCCCTGTGAGCCGAGCGAGGTGATTTTCGCCATACCTATTCACTTTATCAGTGATCAGATCTATGGCAGTGTCAGGAAAATAAAGTTTGAAAAAAATCAATGGACTAAATTCAGTTAAGTCTGCCTTGATACCTTCTTGCTCTTCATTTGGAGGAAGAATGGAAAGCTCAATAAGTTAATTTTGAGCAAGTTTTCTCCATTTCCAAGGATTATTTTGATGTGCAGTCCTGCTATGGTCCCTTGTGCCATGCCCATCTTCTGCTTCAGACCTACCTACATCACCTCCAGTTTCGTTGTCGCTGCTGTGACTAATGTTATTATTCAGTGAGCCATCTCTACTTCCCCATGAGATATCACTTTCAGCTCCAGATTCGCTGCCAGAGTCAGAATCATCTCTGTTATAAGTCTGGTTTTCATCATCACTCATGACGAAAATGAAGAACAGGCTCTTGTACTAAAAATAATGAAATTTTAATCAAATTTCCGCTTTAAACACCGCTACACAATATGAATCGTGGGCTCAGCCATTCTGGAATGCTACAAATACACGGATGAGGCTTATTTCATAAAACTATCAATACGACGATCCTGTCGCTTTCATAGTCATGCTAATTCGACGATCGTCGAATTTGGTCAGCAAAGGGTTAAACAGACATGAAAGGTATAAAGATGACATCGAAGAACACATCCCACTGTTCTTCATTTCAACCAGACAAGCTTTATGAGGCGACTATGTCAGGTTGTAAATAGGAATAGCAACCTTCAATACACAGAAAAATTGCCACATGCAAACAGAATGCAGAATTTAGCCTAGAGCCACCACTGCAAGAGTACATGAAATGCTTTGGCGCAGGCATCCTACATGAGAACCAGCTCCAGTATACTCCATTTAAAAAAAAAGGATAGTTATTTCAATGCTGGCTGCAGAGGCGGACTCAGTGTTGGGCCTTTTTGGCAATTCTCAAAGCTAGGATTTAGACATTTAGTAGCAGTAATCAATATGGAACCAGTCATCGGGGGGCCATTTGCCTTTTTCTTGGCCAGGGACTCTCGAGATCTGTCAGTGCACCCCTAGTTGGTTATTGTAACTGTAAATCTGAAGGAAAGAAATGCCAACAATACTTACGTATTCAGTTCAGAAAGAATAACTTCAGATAACACAACTGACTATAAATTCCTGCAGAGATCAAGTAAATGAAAAGGTTGATTACCAAATCTGGTGCGGGCACATCAACCTGTCTTACACCGACAGGGAAGTGAGCACAACTCAAGAACTTGGATACTGATAAGGCCATCACAGGTAACAACAACAAAAAGAAAAGAACTGATTGTTTTATATACGCCTACATAAAGCTTTTAATTTAGCTGAAACTTTTTAAACAAAAGCATTAATTTGAATCTGAGTGACCAAATTACAGAATAAATCAGCGGAATAAAAAAAACATGTATTCAATAGGCCTAGGTACTTGATACAAGACATGAACAATAAATCAGAGTTTTCCGAAAATTCAACCTTTTGGGCCTAACTTTAGCTACAAAATTTTCAGATTTTTGCTACATTGCGTCAGTCATGAGTAAATAGGCCTAATGGTATTGCGAGACAACAATGACACAGTTGATATCAAGTGAATGTGTGTAGACCCTACAGTTTTCGCGTAAGCCTATAGGCTAGGCCTAAAGTTGGGCCTATTAAAAAATGTTTATGCGCCCCTGGGACTACATCAGCTTATAGCTCCAAGCAGCTGGATTAGGCTTATGTGAACAAGTTCGACTGTCAGGAAAGGAATTTAATTTGAGTTTTTTTTTTAAACATGTTTTTACAGCACATGACAAACCATACAAACACGCATCTTTCACTTACGTGATACATGACCGCCACCTGGCATCTGATATCTTTGTTATCAAATACAAGGTAATATTGTTCGACAAACTGTTTACCAATGCTGTCATAGTTAGGATTCATTGTATTTGTTCTGTGTAGAATAAGGCAGATGCAATTTTATTCGCTGACAGAAGCCCTCAACAGTTTGAAGACCGCTCAGGGACAGTATGTCGAAAGCCGCCTTTTGAATACCGAATTCTCCTGCCCTGCGTAGTGCGTGCACAGTACCGGAAACCTACTACTTTTCTGTTGGTTATTTAAAAAATACAACTTATTCCAGAGATCGATGCCAAGTAAGTGTTTCGGAAGCAGAAACATGCGCACGCATATATGCGCACTCTGTAATGACAACTTCACTAACGGAAGGTGAAAAAAAAAACGAAAAACTGCGATACCATAAGAAAAGTAAAGGTTGGTGACGCTGTGTTTGTACCTACTATGATATTTCAACGGCCGACTAAAAAGAAAACAAATCCAACCGAAGGCACATTAGTAAAAAGAAAACCTAAAAATTAACAACAGTAGAGAATGCGCAGAACGAGGATTTAATTGAAATAGCCTAAAACATGCATCGCAAATATGCTATAGCATAACAATGGGTGGCAAAAGTAGGACGGGAACAAGGTTGCCACTCAAGTTCTAGAGATAAACCCAGATTTTCTTATTTAAAAAAAACCCAGAAATACCCAGATTATTTTATGCCTCAAATACACAGAATAGACAGATACACAGACTTAGTGTTTGTGAGTGGTGCAGTTTGAGGGAATCTTTAGTAATGTTATGACCCACACACACAATGCATGGAGGCATGTCTGACCCACACACACAATGCATGGAGGCATGTCTGGAGTCATCCTTATATGACCACCAGCTATGTACAATGCTATAGTACACAAATGTGGACGTGAACCTCTGTCTGTGAGGTTAATTACACCCTCATTGACTCTTGAAATCATCCACACAATCTTTTAGTGCAACTTAAGCACTAATAAGCTGGATGCTACCAATTTTAATCTATTTCTTCATTTTTATTTTATTTTTTTTATTACAAAAAATTCACAATTATATAAAAATGATTTTATTAACACCCCAATATATGAACTCTTGAAAATGAGATATTTTAACAGTAACATACTTGCAGTAGTTACATTAACAAAATGTTCCTCAAATCAAATATAAAATGTTAGTTGTAACTTGTTACTGCTGAAAATTGTCACTTTTCAGCGACTCGGCATCCATGTCGACAACTTCTCCTTCGTCAAGATCATATGCATGAATTTGACAACGTGGAATCTTGATTGTAGAGTTCCAAAATCTTTGCATAACTCTGCCGACAACGTCCTTCACGCACATCTTCAACCACACTTTTACTAGGATTAAACTTATCACAAACTCCATCTTTGGCAACTGCTTGCTTGGCTAGTATTCGATTGGAAACTGTTTCACACAAAAGCTTGTTGGTTTGTTTGGTTTTAACTAAGTTATCCTTCGAAAACACACTTTCGACGAATGCTGAGGAGTGAGGTAGTGCCATAAGCGTGCACACGAGGTCAGCCAAAACATCAACTTTCTTCTGGTTATTAGCATCTGTTATTTGTTGCAGTGCCAACCAGAATACGGGCGGATCATCATCCACCAGATGTCCAAGATCTTTTCGGTATGATGTCAGTTCTTGCCATTGATCGGACAGACGATCAAGGCTCTCTTCTGAAACAACTGTCGGGAACTGCGCTGCTAATGCAATGACAGAAGGTTTGTTGATCTCGAGAGCTTGCTTTGGATCCAACAGCTGCATTTGCGCCAGAACACTGTTTTGTCCAAGTGGGAACCTGCGTCGTATTCGGGTACAAAGTTCAATCAGGTATACCAATACATCCTTGCGAAACTGGACTTCTTTATCTCCTAACGGTTGCCGGATTAACTGCGCTTCACATCGTCCACCCAGCTCAATGTAATTCAGTTTCTTGTGCACCTGTACATCCGAAGGATCAATGTCGGCAAGAGTGCGATGCTCATGCTGCAATACTTCCTGCCTAATAAACATACTGAGAAGAAAACGATACTCTCGTGTACATCTGCTTGCAACATTCAATCAAATGATCAGCTTGCGAAAACGGAGTATTATGTTCTGCCATGAAAGCCGACAACAGTATCTCCGCTTGAGCAATATTGTCTTGGAGACGGCTGTTTTGGTTTGATGACAAACTTGTTAATATTCAGAGTTTTGCTTTTGGCTTCGAAGTTTTTCATGTGCGTCTGTGTGCTTTTATGTGTCAATAAAGCTGTTTTGTTGGCATAAGTTAATGTACAGAACAGACAATACAAATCGCAGCATAGCGATTGCCAGAGTCCGGCTTTATCCAATCCCTCAGTTTGCTGTCTGTTAGCCATTCCGCACAAAAAGCCTACTGATACCATGGCTTCACTTTTTTACGCGGTGGCGTGTGTGTCGTCATGCTGCTACAACTACCTAGCGTACCTTCATCATCGCTCATTTTATAATCTTATAATAACAACAAAAACAATATGCTGTTTATCTGCTTAAGTTGGGGAGCCGCGCTGGTGTAATGGTTTCCACACTGCGCTAGCGATCAGGTGTTCAAGGTTCAAGCCCGGGCGCGGGCATTTGTAAAAGTGTCACCGACCGGGATTTTGATTGAATAACCTGAATGGGCCAAAGTAAAAATGAAACTCAAGAGATATGCAACAATGCAAAATTATAGACAACAATTTAATGTAGGACATGTAAGAAATCAAGAAACAAGAGACAAATTTGCGGTCACAGTATCCAACAAATTCCAAGTGCTCCAACAGCTGGAAGATGAAGAGAATACAGAAGACTATAGGCAGCAGGTCAAAACTGTATGGAATGAGACATGTGAAGAAATACTGGGGAAAAGGGAACGACAACAAAAAGTATGGATAACAACAGAAACCATCAATAAGATAAAAGACAGAAAAAACAAGAAAGCAGATTTAAACACAAGCAAAACCAGAAGTTCCAAAGCCAAGGCTCAAGAAGTGTACACAGAAGCAAACAAAGAAGTAAAAAGAAGTATCAAAAGGGACAAGAGGAAGTATATTGAGGAGTTGGCAAGAGAGGCAGAAGATGCTGCAGCCAAAGGAAATATGAGAGAACTGTATATCAGCACAAAGAAGCTAACGGGGAAATACAAGCAAACAAGCCATCAAAGCAGATATCGACACGGCTACAGAGATGTTAAATAAATTACTTGGTAAAGTCTGGGAAAAGGAAGAGATACCAGCAGAATGGAAGGAAGGATATCTGGTTAAGTTGCCTAAGAAGGGAAATTTACAAGAGTGCACAAATTATAGAGGAATAATGTTACTGTCAGTGCCAGGAAAAGTATTAAACAGGATTATCCTTGAGAGATTAAAAGAGTCCATAGACAACAAACTGAGAAATGAACAGGCAGGTTTTCGACAAAACAGATCATGTACAGACCAGATAGCCACTTTGAGAATAATAGTTGAACAACGTCTGGAATGGAATTCACCACTATACATCGGATTTGTGGACTACGAAAAGGCATTTGACAGTGTAGACAGAGAATCACTTTGGAAATTGATGAGGCATTATGGAGTTCCCCGGAAAATCATTAATTTAATAAAGAAAACATATGAAGACATGACATGCAGAGTTCTTCATGAAGGACAGCTTACAGAACCGTTTGGGATAAGAACAGGAGTGCGACAGGGATGCCTCTTGTCTCCATTTCTTTTCTTGCTAGCAATAGACTGGGTTATGAGATCATCGACAACACACAACAGAAATGGAATCCAGTGGACTCTGACTAAGCAGTTGGATGATCTGGATTTTGCTGATGACTTGGCTCTTCTGTCCCATAACCGTAATCAGATGCAGGACAAATTGAAAACACTCGATGAGAGGTCACAGCAATTGGGTCTGAAAATACACAGGGAAAAGCCAAAAATAATGAGAATAACTGCAGGTAATGATAACAGGGTTGAACTTGAAGAAACACCAATACAAGATGTAGAATCGTAAACAAATCTTGGCAGCAATATAGACAAAGTTGGAGGGAGAGACAGTGATATCAAAATAAGAATACAAAAGGCAAGAGGAGCTTTCATTGCATTGGGAAATATATGGAGATCAAGAGAAATCGGATCCAATGCGAAAATAAGAATCTTCAACTCAAATGTGAAGTCAGTCCTATTGTATGGCTCTGAGACATGGAGAACAACAAAGACAACAACCAAAAAGCTACAGACTTTCATAAATGGGCGCTTACGTAGAATAGAGGGATTAACATGGTATGACAAGGTTACCAACGTGGAACTGATGACAAGAACTAGACAAGTGCCAGTGGAACAAGAGATGAGAAGAAGACGATGGCGATGGATAGGACACACACTGAGGAGACCTGTTGATAGCATTACAAGGCAGTCCTTGTTCTGGAACCCCCAGGGCAAGAAAGGCAGAGGTAGACCAAGAAGCACACGGAGAAGAGAGCTGGAAACAGAGGTGAAAATGATGAGGAGAACGTGGAAAGAACTTGAGATGATGGCACGTGACAGGAGGACTTGGCATGTGTTTGATGAAGGCCTATGCTCCTTTTGGAGTGGAGGGTTATGAATGAAATGAACCTGAATGGCTCCTGAGATAAACCCTCTGTGGATGGGAAGGCGCGAAGCTCCTGACCGGGTTGGAAGGAAAGTCCACAGGCTCCCCAGCCTCGCAATGACATGTCATTGGGCCGAAGGGCTGAAAGCCCAAGTCCCGCTGGTTAAGGAAAATAAAAAATCTGCTTGTCTAAAATTTAAAAAGAATACTTTAAAACACATTGCGAAAATGGCTGAGCATTGTAGATGACAGCCATTAACAGAATAACAGGAAATAGATAGTTGGTGTAAACGAGTAAAAAAACAACGTCATTTATGTAGTTAAAAACAAGAATTAAATTTAAGTGGAATAAAAAATATAAAGCACATATTTTTTTACATTTAATTATAATATAAATATAATGTATAATGCTCAGTGCACAGAATACACATTTGTTGTAAATGCCAATTGTCAAATATACCCAGATTAATGTAGATTTGGAAAAAAAAATACCGATACCCAGACGGAAGCCAAAAAAGCACAGATCTAGTAAAACATACCCAGCTGTGGCAACACTGGACGGAATACAACTTAGATGTACCGGTACGTCAGAAGTTCGATGGCAGATATATATCATCATCAATTCCGGCTCTTGGGGTAGTACGCAGAAATGTATTTTTAAAAAGTTAAAAAAATACATTTTAAATGAACGATTGAAAATGGATTGTTCAAAGTACGATCTATTGTATGTTTATATGAAATCATTTCGTAAATATACGTTTTTCGATTACTATGTCTATTTTTTCTGTATTTGAAAACATCGTAATTCAATATAAAGTTTGTCAAACAAGCGTAAGTAATATGGGGTAGTACACATATGCCGTCAAGCACGATAACCCACGATGCCTGACCTAACCATAGGGTGCCGAGCTTATGCTGAAGCTATGGGTCTGCCTCGCTGACCTGGAAAAGACTATGGACTTCGTCCTGGCGACAAGCCTGCAGATTTAGCAAGACTACAAACTGAACACAGACGAAGAAGAGGTGGAAGGACAACATCAGACAATCTCTGAAGGACCGAGGACTGAACTGGAACCTGGTCAAAAGGAAGAAAGCTGATAGGATAGCATGGTGCTCTCTCTCTCTCTCTCTTGCTTGCTCTCTCTCTCTCTTTCTTTCTGGAAAACCTCTACTCCCCAAGGTAGAAGAGAAATGTGTAAGTAAGTAAGAAATGAAGTCCAACACAAAAATCAGAATCTTCAATTCAAATGTAAAGTCAGCCCTATTGTATGGCTCTGAAACATGGAGAACAACAAAAACAACAACCAACAGCTACAGGCTTTCATAAATGAGTGCTCGCATAGAAAAGAAGGATTGAAGTGGTGTGACAAGATCACTAAAGTAGAACTTATGACAAGATCACTAAAGTAGAACTTATGACAAGATCACTAAAGTAGAACTTATGACAAGATCACTAAAGTAGAACTTATGACAAGATCACTAAAGTAGAACTTATGACAATATCACTAAAGTAGAACTTATGACAAGATCACTAAAGTAGAACTGATGACAAGATCACTAAAGTAGAAATGATGACAAGATCACTAAAGTAGAACTTATGACAAGATCACTAAAGTAGAACTTATGACAAGATCACTAAAGTAGAACTGATGACAAGATCACTAAAGTAGAACTGATGACAAGATCACTAAAGTAGAACTTATGACAAGATCACTAAAGTAGTACTTATGACAAGATCACTAAAGTAGAACTTATGACAAGATCACTAAAGTAGAACTTATGACAAGATCACTAAAGTAGAACTTATGACAAGATCACTAAAGTAGAACTTATGACAAGATCACTAAAGTAGAACTTATGACAAGATCACTAAAGTAGAACTTATGACAAGATCACTAAAGTAGAACTTATGACAAGACACAGACAAGTGCCAGCGGAACAAGAAATGAGAAGAAGACACTGGATATGGATATGACACACATTGAGAAAATGCACAATACACACATACAGGTGTGTTTCAGGCTAGTGACAAATAAAGAGGGAGAAAACTAGACAACAGAAAAACAACTGAAGTGATTGACTCGAATCCAGGAAGTTTCGAGCGGCAACACCGCCTAGCTACGGAAGCGAATCGCGCTACCCTCCCTGCCAACTAGAGACCACAAAAATAGTGCTTCGTACACACGGGTCTTTAGCGCGATCTTCCGCACGTAACACCGGATATTTACCTAGGAACGATCCAACCCTAATTAATGACGCAATCACTTCTGCGGTCATTTTTTTCATGTCTAAATTTTATTTTATTTATTTATTTACACATTGAGAAAACCTGTTGATAGCATTATTAGACAGTCCTTGTTCTGGAACCCCCATGATAATAAATGTAGATAGGAACCAAGAAATACATGGATAACGAACGAACGAACGAACTTTATTTTCAAAGGGTTAAGAATTGGGCACGCAGGCCCGTCTAACATTCTGCCCTTCCTCTCTCTCTCATCATACATCCTGTATCCTTTCATCCTCACAATTTTAAGCATTATTAAGGCATTTATCATTATAAAAGTAATATAACATCATACATCTGCAATAATCATCATAATTAAAGTATGTTTTTAAAATAAATTAAAGACAAAACAAACTCAAAATAAAGAATTAAATAATAATAATAAAATAATAATAATAATAATAATAATTAATGAAAATGAGAAATTAAATAAATAAATAAAAAAACAAAAAACAAACAAAGATAAAAAAAAAAAAAAAAACAACAAGGCTGATAAAAATCGAATTCCTCATACAGTAAATTAGTGATTTGAGACATGTTCAGAGATGTGTTCTAAGAACTCGTGAAATATTCAAACGGTCTGCTACTGAATGACTCAGGGACTCAGTGTTTTTTCCAGTGCACGCAAAAAACTTTACGAGAGGTGAGCAGCTTTGAGTCTCATAGCAGATACTGCTGCAATGAGTGCAATGATAGGTTCATCAAGATGAGGTGGGGTAAACAGTTACTTTCTTCGCTGTCTTTGCCGTCCCAAACTCAAGACCAAAATCAGACCAGGTAGATACGAGGGACGGTCAAAAAGTAATGCCTCGTAATTTTTAATTTCATTCAATAGGCAAGAAAACAGATAAAATTCACATTGAAATGTAGCCCCAAGTCTGAACTTCAAAAATTTATTTCTCAATGTAGTCTCCGTTATTTGTTACAGTTTTTGTCCATCTTCTCACAAGGGCATGTATCCCCGCACGGTAAAAATGTGTGTCCTTTTTCCTAAACCACTGGCGTAGAGCGCGTTTAAGGGTCTCGGTGTCCTCAAAGTGATGTCCGCGAAGATCTTCTTTCAGTGGTCCAAACAGATGGAAGTCAGAAGGTGCAAGATCGGGACTGTAAGAGGGATGTGGTAATAATGTCCAGCCAAATTCTGCAATCGCATCAATGGTGCGTTTAGCGATGTGTGGCGTGGCATTATCGTAGTTAGATAGACATATACGAAAGCAATTAATTTTCCAAGGGCTGAAAATCGGGCACACAGTTCCCTCTTGCATTCTTCCTTCCTCTTGCTCATCTTTTATTACTGTTACTCAAACATTCTCCAGCGTACTTAAAGTATTAATTTAAGGGCAATACAACATTACAAGGTAGTATAACAGCATACATTAACAGTACCTGATCACAAAATTAAGAATAAGTATATTGTAATGAAAAACTAGATCATCAGAGCCTCCATACAGTATATTATATTAGATAAAAGTACAACACAATCAGTTAGGGTGGCCTATAATCAGCACTCATAAAGTATTTGAACAGTATACGATTGTATGAGTAAGGACTGTGCATGTTTTTCAGGTCATTGGAAAGATTAGATATGAGAACTTGAGACATATATAAATGGATGAAGATAACATGGAAAGACCTTGAGCTGATGGCACGGGACATGAAGACTTGGTAAACGTTTGTTGAAGGCCTAAGACCACATGAAGAGCTGAGGGTGATGATTATCTAGCACATCAGAATAGTAGCCTAGAAGAAGCAACAAACATAGGCTATGTAGAATAAATAACACTATATAACCAAATTAGAACCCACGTGGTGTTGAACCATATATTCCACACATAGGGAGCAGACGACGAAAGATACTCTTTGTTAAAAAAAAAACAGTAACAGGTTATCACTATCTAGACAACAGTCTGACGAGATCAAAGAAATGTATGGAGATAAAAAGAAGTCATGTCCAACACAAAAATCATAATCAATTCTAATGTCAAGTCAGTTCCTATTGTACGGCTCTAAACATGGAGAACATAAAAAAAAAAAACACAACAACCAAAAAGCTTCAGACTTTCACAAATGGGTAAACAAAGGTAGTCTCCTAGCAGATACTGCCGTAGGGGAGACTTCGCAATACTAGATCAAGCTTCGAGAGGTAGATTAACCAGTTCCCCACTTCGGTGTCTTTGTCTTTCCTGACCCAAAAGCAGAGTCAAGTATCCAGTTACAGCTGGTAGACTGTAGCGTGGAACAAGAGATGAGAAGAAGACGCTGGAGATGAATAGGACACAAGCTGAGAAAACCTGTTGATAGCTTTACCAGGCAGTCCTTGTTCTGGAATCCTTGAAGTAAGAGAGGCAGAGGAAGACCAGGGAATACGCGGAGAAGAGAACTGGAGACAGACATGAAGGGGATTAAAAAGTTTAGGAAAGACCTTGAGCTGATGGCCCAGGACAGGAAGACTTGCCAAAAAGTATATGCACCTTAGGGATATCGAAAGAGGATGATGATGAAAGAAGATGTGACGAATTTGGGTAATAAATTGTTGGGCACTGGGTGGAGCTAAACCCCCACCCCTCATTTCTTCTTGCCTGTTTACACCACTCGCATTTCTTTTCGCTTATTTCTTTTCTGTAGATGAAAGGGGGATTACTCGCTGTCACTCTTACGAGGACAGGTTCCTTCCCCTTGTCTTTAAAGTTGGTCAGAGTAATCTTTGAAGCGTTTCTTCTCTCCGTGATGTTTCTTTGAGACCCGGGAAGTTGTAGCCGCCTTCTCTGTCCACCTGCAAATTCTATTACCTTTCACCAACGGCGGTGTTTCTTTGCGCGCCGTTTTCGTCCCGGGGACCACGTCTCAGAGCTCCGTGGAATTGCATCATATTATGCAGATACACGGGCGGTAAAAACGTTCTGGTTCTTTGACACCGGAAGACGGCCTTCGCTGTCCCATGTTTCATGGACCCCTATTACGCCAGACACGGCGAATAGTCGCTCCAAGCGGGCAGGTGTCTGTTTTCGATTCCAGGGAAGTCGGATAATCAACATGTAACGCTAATCTTCTTGAAGATGCATCTCCTAGAGAAGTCTCTGGGTAACGATTACATGTTATTTCTTGCTCCCCTATGCGGGTGTTCAAACCACGATGAACACCTGTGGAAAATTCTCACTACGTATATGCAGTCTTGTCTGTCTCTCATTGTTTCAGTCCTAAAATTCCTGCCGGGAAAAGTTAGAAGACTTAACGCCAGTTTATCTGTTTATTATAACATCAATGAACTGGCCGTAGAAGCTGAAAATGCTGCAAGAACTGGTAATAGTAGGTGCCTTTATCAAATTACAAAACAACTATGTCACCAGCCTACTGCTATGGAAACACCTGTTAAAGGTAAATTAGGGAATTCAATACCAACAGAAAAAGAACAAATGAAGAGATGGGCTGAGCACTTCATGGAGGTGCTAAACAGACCACCACCAACAGTAACACCTGATTTTAATAATGAAACATCCACAACCACCTTGCCAATAACTTGCGATGAATTCACGCTGGACGAGATCAAACAAGCCGTTAAAAGATTAAAAAATTTTAAAGCTGCTGGAGTTGACGAAATTTCAGGGGAAATGATTAAAGCAGTTAATGACAACAACCTCTTGAGAATTTTAGATATTATAAATGAAGTATGGAGAGAAGAACAACCACCACAACAATGGAAAGACAGTATTATTGTAAAGTTACCGAAGAAAGGTGATTTATCAGACTGTAATAACTGGCGTGGTATATCTCTATTATCAGTACCTGGAAAATTATTATGTTGCATGATGTTAGAAAGACTTAAATTGCATGCTGACGAAAAGATCAGAGAAGAACAAGCGGGTTTCAGGCCGAAACGATCATGTATTGATCAAATATTCACACTAAGAACAATTATAGAAGAATCAGTGGAAAGGCAATCGCCACTTATTATTATCACCTTCGTCGATTTTCAAAAAGCCTTTGATAGTCTACACCGCCCATCATTGTGGAAGATACTTACAATCTATGGTTTTCCAACAAAATATGTGAATATAATCAAAGCGCTATATGACAATGCAAGATGTTGTGTTAGAACAAATAAAGGGAATACAGAATGGTTTACAGTAGAAACAGGGGTGAAACAAGGCTGTATTATGTCACCACTACTTTTTGGAATAGCTATTGATTGGGTTATGAGAAACTATACCCACAATGAACAATTGGGTATAAAATGGACAAATGGAAAATTCCTGGGGGACCTGGATTTCGCAGATGATGTAGCATTCTTAAGTTCAACACCAAGACAATCCCAAGAAGCAATAAATAATTTGTGTCATCTCTCGGTTAAAATTGGTCTCCAAATAAATGCCTCTAAAACTAAAGCTATGAACTTTTCTAACGAGACCTTTGATATCATCTTGAACGGGAAAAAACTACAGAAAGTTGAAAGTTTCAATTATTTAGGCAGTAAAATGACTCAGGATGGTGACACAACAAGAGAAATCCATACTAGAATTGCTTTGGCAGCTAGCGCCTTCAATAGATTATCTAACATTTGGAAATTACGATCATTGAATATACATACCAAGCTTCGTCTGTTTAATTCAAATGTTATCTCAGTGTTAACATACGGCTGTGAGAGTTGGAAAATAACAAAATCATTGGAGAACAAGCTGAATACATTCGAGAACAAATGTCTTAGAAAACTCATGAACATCAGTTGGAAAGAATTCAAGACTAATCGACAAATAAGAGAAGACTCTAGGCAGAAATATGTCTCCGACTATATAAGGAAAAGACGATGGTCATATATCGGTCATGTCCTACGAATGCAAAACAACAGAATACCACTACAGGCGCTCACTTGGGTTCCTGAGGGTAAGCGGAAAAAAGGAAGACCAAAAGAAACACTCAGAAGAACAATAATAAGAGAAGGAAGAACGTTGGGCCTAAATAATGTGCAAGAGCTAAGAGGAGTGGCGTCACAACGAACAACCTGGAGAGCACTGGTTTCTGCCTTATGCGCCGTGTTTGGCGCTTAAAGAATTTATTATTATTATTATAACGTGGGAGATTCTGACAGTTTTGCACACCCCGGTCATTTCAGGTAAGACGCTGAGCCCTCAGTCTGATTTTGCCTTCGTGAAAACGGCTGGAGAAGTCAACGACCTATATACAGCTGGGTTGCACATCAACTATAGTAGTACTAATTATCATTAGCCTATTACGGGGCCATTGGTGATTGCCCTTGCTTGGAAAATATAAATAATTTGTCCGCCACCAAGTAATAGGAGCGCCCGCTCCATAGGCACCAGTTTTCTTTTTCCAACAAGTTACGTCATTCACTATTAATTAGTCCTGCTACATTCGTAGTGGGCCACTACAGAACGTGGATTTATTCATCAGCCTCTATCGTATCGTAAGTTGTTTCCATCGCACCTCTCAAGTACCTGGATTTACAGCCGGGAGCATCATTTATTCATTGGATTAATCAGCCATTACCCTGGAGAAGAGAGGGTGAACCTATCTCCAATGGCTAACTGTGATCCCAGTGGAGTATCAACGCACGCGTGCCAACAAAGAAGGACTTGGGGTAGAGTACACTCAATTGAATAGGGGGGAGGTGTAATTTTTATAGATAGGCCTTATATTTTTGTGGTCCCATTCGAGCAGAGGTGAGATGGTGAGAGCTATGTGAGAGAAAGGTATGAAAAATAGTCCTGTTTACGAGGAGAACATGTGTAAGAGAAAATACTGTCTTGGATTGAGTAATTGCTCAATCCAACCTATCTAGTACGACACACTTTAATGGAGAAGTACTTTCTCACTTGATACTGATTCAATACACTATCCTCACGTACGCACACACAAACAATTTTGTGACATAAATACGTAGGCTACATACGTAGAAACGAACAGGTAAACTATGGGGTCACGTATAAATGGCAGGGGAGGTTTTGACCGACACCAATAGCTTAAGGTTTATTAAGTTTATTATACCGTTAGAAAATAGATCACAACAACAAAAAACTTACATAGTTATCATTACATCAGTGAATTATAGTTACGTAAGAGAAAGAAAGAAAATATACTCTCATAAACCCTCCCTCTGGTATATGGAAAACTAGGAATGATCCAAACCCGAGGTTATTTACCCAAAAGATCAAACAAATGATTTAACAATGGGAGTGGGGAGTAGTCAGGATGAGTGTGACGTACGTCTAGTTTGACAAGTGAATTTTCCCTGATATGATGGATGATTTAAAGGGACCTTTAGCTTTTCATAACATTAGAACCCCTGAACATTTGTTGTAACTTTTCGTTTGCCAGAACGCATTCAACCGGGACTGATGTAGGATACAGCGACGAGATCAAAGAGACAGACCGAGGGATCTTAAGGGAGACTATCGGCGTTATCAAAGACAGTAGTTTTCCCTGATACGAGACGCAGTTGCTTGCCGCTAATTTCGCGTCTCGGTGTCAATCGAGGAACCGAGCGAACGGGGGAAAGCGAAACGGGCAGCAGCGAGCGGATACGAAGACCAGGGGGCGGCTTCTTCTCTTGATTTGGCGGTCAGATCCCCAAAAGTTCGTGAGATCAAATAAGTTGTCAAGTTTATCATGTCCCACTCAACTTACATTTCATTTTAGCTAAATAGACCATGTAGAACTAGACACGTTATCACTCGCTGGCCAGACCTTTACAGAAGCACTAGCTTTATTGAAATCTTGTTATAGATTTTCCCCTGGATTTTATATATATTTGCAGTGATTTCTATTTCTTTGCAAAGCGGTAATATATATTGTGTAAAGTGATCAGTGGTCTAGCTCAGTCATTCTATTTAAAGGGATTCTGTGTTAATTTAAATCTATTTAATTAAACCATCTCAAGAGTTCCAGTTTTAAATATAATGATCTATCTATTATATTATTTCAAAAGATAATAGATGCTTAAATTAACTTTTAAAGTCGCGAAGGAATTTATAATTAATAAATTCAGTTTAGTCCTAGTTTTATAGATGTGGGTTTTTAACCACTAGAATTCGCGCAGTGTTTATTAAATACATAATTAAATACTCGAGTGTATTATAGGCTTAACGGGAAATTCATCGCGCTTTAGAAGGTTATTTGTTTTCGGTATATTACATGTCTTTTTTTTTCTTTCATACAGAGTGATCGTAACCTGTGCGATCCCAGCATTAAGAAAGCAATAAAGAAATCAATCTAAGCAAAGCAAAGCATAAACAGTGTGTAGAGTTCCCCTGACGCAGAACTTGTTGAGACTGTGTAAATTTTTAATCTTTGAGGCGATTCTATGTTTGGAATTCCGCTATCTAACTTATAGCAAAGAAAGCACACCCAAAGACAAATTTAACGCACCATCAAACAACTTAAGTCGTAACGGGAAGAAGAACACTGGCCCGAGCTTTGTTAGTTTACTGACACAGAGAGATAATTCATAATTTCCTGAACAGTGATGTGACTAGTTTTTTCTCACTGGACTTAAACCATACCTCACGGATAAAGTGTACCAGCACGCGTAAGAATTTTATTATCAGCGGCATAGTCAAATAGACCACACCATCCTCACCCCGGTATCAGAGACCGTGCCCTCCCATAGAAACTGTTATTAAGAAAAGAGACACAACTACAGATTCATTTTCCAGCGATTACGGGATCCTTTTATGTGCTGACCGCCTACCCGATAATCTGGGGCTAGAACTTGAACAAACACTCATACATTTAGTTGAGGTGTAACTGCTGTTGTGTTATTCTATGGAGTGCAAGATTTTTTCACAATCGGTAAGTGAGAGCAAGATGAGTGAAGGCCTTTGCTAGCGCGTGTATGAATGACAGGAAATTAATTCTTTTGTGTGACCATTTTGTTAACTTGCTTACCTGGTAACATATATCTTTTCTGTATACCCTACATTGTTCCTTTAAGTGGGATAGTTGATAATTTGTTAACTCTGTTTAAAACCACCTCCTTTCCATTTGCTTAGTAAAGGGAAGAACAGCTGGGAAGAACAGGTTTTTTTTTTCTATCACTTATACCTAACTTGGTAACACCTCTTTCAGAGTAATTAACTTTACTGTTAGGTTAACGTACCCGTGTTCCTGATATTATCTATCTCTGGACTGGGTTTGTCTTTGTCTAATGAGCGGGAAGGGCTTAGTCGATACCAATCTTCTTCACCCCCTCCCAAACTTGTTATTTGCATTTGTGTACTTATGATAATTTATGTAATATCTGATATTTTTAGTGATTGATGTTTAAAGTGAATAAAATCACCTAAACTCATTTAGTTCTGTGTGTTGGATATACCCAAAGCCCAACTTTTCCCCTATTCGTTTAATATAGTTTGTATCAACGTCGTGTGTGTGTTTTTGAAAACACCAAATCGGTGAGCGCGCAGATGCGAGTCTGGAAAACTGGCAAATAATTGTTTGACCAGGAGAGTGAAAGAGAAGATTGAGAGACACGATTTGTCGTAAATAAGTCTGTCTTTACTCTCCTCCAGCACGCTGTGAAGTAACTATTAAATCTCTACATTTTCTATCACTGAGCTTTCCATCATCATTTTCCACTCTAAACCGGACCACTATTTCTACGACTCTTTTCTCTCAAAATAAATTTACGACAATATTTGGCTGGCTCGTCTGGGATAATTTTGAGATACATTTGATGCACACATATTTGTGGGCTGGTTCTGGGATCTTGAGCTACATTTGAGGCAATCGCATAGCCGGGTTAAAGATATTTTGAGTCTGATTTAGTTTGGGTCTAACTAGGTAGAGTGTGAATGATTTGTCTTTGTGAATTAGGGAAATAAATAAATAATTACACCCCTAGACAAACGTTCTTTAAGTATTTGGGTTGTCCACACAGCATATTTACAGGTTGTTTTCTCTCCACAGCAGTAGAAAGTACAGACAAACAAATATATTTGCTATTTTATTATCCTCTGGCGGAGATAATTATATTTCTTTCTTTATAAAAGTTGCTGGGATTGCGTGATTGTTTTACAGTCACTAAGGTTTTTGAAGTCAAAAAGAGTTGAGCTTAGCTAAAGACGGATTGTTCTGATTTTTAAAAATTAAGTTAACAACGTCTCATCTCAATAATTGACTTTAGGGACGGAGTTTGTTGTCAGAGATTTAAAATTTAGGGGAAATTTTTTTTTCCTTTTAAATTGTTTTAATATAAATTTTTCTCTACTGTTAGTAAAAGTAGATTCTTTTCCAGTGTAAATTACCATTTAGTGGCATAGTCGCTTGCGTTTAGAGCCTTAATTGCCAGATAATAGCAGCGATAAGTTTGCACAGTACAGGTAGGAGGTAACACAGGTAAATTTGTACTTGTGTTTTTTTTCTCGTAGCGGTTCAGAGTTCCTCCCTTTCGCGTTTCTTCTTACTAGTTCTCTAAGCATACTTCATCTTATTCTTTAACAATGGCAGAGAGGATAAAGATGAGGTCCATCTTGAGGCTGGAAGCGAAAGAGGCAGGATTAGATGCAGAAGCTGCAAACGCGTTTATTAACCAGGAATTGGAAATATATGACGCGGAGCAACAGAGAGCCGAAGCTGAGAGGAAGGCGGAGCAACAGAGAGCAGAAGCTGAGAGGAAGGAAGAGAAAGAAAGAACAGAGAGGAGAGAAGCCCAGGAGAGGGCAGATAAGAAAGAAGCGGAAGAACGTCTTTTGGAACAGAAGAAAATTGAAGCAGAGATGGAAAATCGCAGAGAGAGAGAGAGAGAGACAAGGAAAGACAGCATCAACTGGCGCTTAAGGCTCTAGAGAGTCGGGGCGCCTCTACTTCGACTAACGGAGAGCCGTCTTCGCCCCAGTCTCAATCAATGGACCTCTCCAGTACTCAATCTGCCCAATTAACTGCTATGTCGTTTTCTTTAGAATCTTTTCCTAGCCCTAACGAAAAAATTGACAGCTACCTAGAAAAATTCGAGAGACTCGCGAATCTTTATGGGTTAGAGAGTACCCGCTGGGCGCTCAAACTTTCAACGTCACTGAAAGGCAATGCTTATGACGTGTACACAAAGCTGGGACCGAATCAACATGATTACGACATGTTGAAAAAGGCCTTACTACAGCAGTTTGAGATGACTGCCCGAAAGTTTCTGCAGTTGTTCAGAAACAGCCGAAAAGAGAGCACGGAAACATTTCCACAGTTCTCTTCACGTCTCACGGGTTATCTGACAAAGTGCATTGAATTATCTGACCTACCTCTTTCATATGAGGGACTCCTCGAACTTGTTCTTGTGGAGCAGATAAAATCCACTTTGTCGAATGAAACACGTAGATTTTTGGCTGAACAGGGGGCAGTCAGGCTTGAAGACATACTCAATAAAGCCGAACGCTATAGCAATGCAATGGCCGAACTTCCCAGCACTAAACGTAAACCCACCGATGAGCCATCTCGAAAACAGAATCTAGAACAGGCATCCTATTCTTCCACTTCCTCTCAACATTATAACCAACGAGATAACAATACCCAGAAACCTCCCCAGGAAAAATCGAAATTCTACAAAACCCGATACCCCCCCAACAACAATTCTGATCAACCCAACAAGCCTACGTGGCAGCGCGGCCACCAAGGTCAAGGAAAAGGGAAGACCCCTACACCAGGAACGTCTGATCAGGGCAAACAAACCGGTGCAAACCGCATTGGATGTTTGCATACAGCCTCGAAAGGTAGAGTCAATGTCAGTGATTCTCAACCTGAGGGGGACCGACCCTCAACTCGAGGAACTGTAATTTTGAACGGTACCTCCACTACTTGTCTTTTTGACACTGGATTAAGTTTTGATTGTATTGTCGCTAGGCACCTAGTCAAACCCGGTCAGGAGACAGAGGAAACCGTCAAACTTAGTGGAGTTTTCAGGAGTGATGCACCCAGGACGCTTCCTATCGCACTGGTAGAAATACACTCTGACTTTGTCAGAGGAGTTATTAAAGCGGCCATAATGGATGATCCGATCTACCCAGTTATCCTGGGATGTAGATATGTGTTCATTGGGAGACCTAAGGAGCCGATTGTGGCAGCGGTAACCACAAGAGGGCAAGCCAAGAAGGAGAGGGAGCCTGCGCCAAACTTGTTGCCGAATGAACTGAAGGAGGCGCAACAAAAGGACCCTACTCTGGCGCCCTGCTTTAAAAAACTGCCCATGGCTAAGGACCCCAGACACAACGGAGACATCTTTTCTAAGGATGGTGTATTGTATCGTAGAACGGGCAACCCGGACACGGGGAATAACCAGCTCCTAGTACCGACGCAATACAGAAACCAGATCTTAGAAATGGGGCACTCTCTTCCCTTTAGCGGACACATGGGACAAAACGCCACTATTCAGCGAATAAAAAACCACTATTGGTGGCCAGGAATGAACTCTGACATTGTCAGGTACGTGAAATCCTGCGCCCAGTGCCAACGGGTAGCACCCAAGCACTTGACACCCCCAGTACCTATGGGCAAATGCCAATAGTAGGGACTCCATTTGAACGGGTTGCTGTCGACATTATTGGTCCTCTGGAAAAGACCAAAAGAAGGAACAGGTTCATCCTGACCTTAGTTGACACTTGCACTATGTGGGCCGAAGCCGTACCGCTACCATGCACTAATTCCAAGCATGTCGCAGAAGCCCTTGTGCAAATTTTTACACGGTTGGGATTCCCTCAACAAGTTTTGACGGACAATGGATCCCAATTCCGTAGCCTGTTAATGGAGGAGATCTTTAAGATCTTGAGGGCCAAACATATCCACACAAGTCCCTACCATCCGGCCGGAAATGGGCTCGTGGAACGTTTTAACGGTACCCTCACCATGATGTTACGTAAGCTGGGTCAGGAGAAACCGGAAGACTGGGACCAATATATATCGGCTGCCTTATTCGCCTACCGAGAGGTACCCCAAGCGTCTACGGGTTTTGCGCCAGCTACACTTTTATTTGGCAGACCTATTAAGGGGCCACTAGAAGCCTTACTTCGGTCCCTGACAGACCAGAAGGCTGACGAGACAGTCGTCTCTGCAAGCAAGTATGTATCTGAGCTTAAGGAAAGGCTAAAGCTAGGATGGGATCTAGCTACTACCAACCTTAAGAAAGCCCCCGCTAAAATTACTAAAAGATACAACAAAGCTGCAAAAGAGAGAGAACTACAACCAGGGGAGAAAGTCCTATTGCTACTTCCAACCGGAAGCAATAAACTTCGCATCGGATGGCAAGGACCGTTTACCGTCCTTAAAAAGATCTCACGTACCAACTACAAGATCTCCATCAAAGGAAAGGAGAAGGTCTTCCACATAAATCTGCTAAAGAAATATTTGGAAAGACCGGTGCCATCCTCCGAGCATCTCCTGGCTGTCGCCATAGCAACGGAAGACGAGGAAGATGATGATGGTTGCATGGAGTATCCACTGCAACCCACAGAATCCTTTAAAGATGTCAAGTTCGGCGACAATCTCTCACCAGAACAACAAACAGAAACTAGGGCTCTACTAAAACAGTACAGTGCAGTTTTAACGGATGTACCTGGTCGAACAAATCTCATTGAATTTGATATGAAATTAACAAACGAGACCCCTGTTCAAACCAGAGTTTACCCCATCCCGTACGCTAAAGCTGATGCACTTCGCGGAGAAATAGACAAGCTGCGTCAGGCAGGAATTATCAGTGAGTCTACATCTCCTTACAGCTCGAGCGTAGTGCTGTTGCAGAAGCCCAATAAGGAAGTTCGGCTGTGCATTGATTACAGGTTGCTAAACGCTGTAACGGAATTCCAGCCCGAACCTCTCCAAACTGTTTCTGAGTTGTTCACCAAGCTCAGCAAAGCTAAGATCTTCTCCAAGATTGACCTCAGTAAAGGTTATTATCAAATACCAGTCAAGGAGGAAATTAAACCTTTGTTAGCTTTCAGCACTAGTGAAGGACATTACACATTTAACGTGATGCCGTTCGGTTTGCATAACGCACCAGGAGTGTTCACCAGGATGATGAGGAAGCTTCTAGAACCTTTGCAAAGTCCCCATATCCATAATTTCATGGATGACATCTTAATTGCATCGGAAACCTATGAAGAACATATTGCTACGGTTGCTATGCTCCTCAGGAGACTACAGGAAACGGGTCTCACAGCCAGACCTAGCAAATGTCTCATCGGGTTTGAACAGTTAGACTTCCTGGGGCACACTATTTCTCACGGATGCAGTTGGCCTATTAAGAAGAACGTGGAGAAAATAGTGGCAGCAAAAAGACCCCGAACGAAGAAAGACGTACGTTCCTTCATATCGCTATGTGCATACTATCAGAAGTACATCCAGAACTTCAACGGACTGACGGCACCTCTGACTGACCTCACAAAGAAAGGTTGTCCTGATAAGGTCATATGGGATCAAAAGTGCGAACACGCGTATAGCACTTTGAAAGGACAGTTGTCTGCATACCCCATTTTGAGGTTGCCTGACCTCAAGAAACCTTTTGTACTGAGAGTCGACGCGTCAGGTCAGGGCATCGGGTCAACACTGCTTCAAGCCGATGACAGTGACCTGAACATGCTATTTCCAGTTGCCTATGGCAGTCGGAAATTAAATAAAGCGGAACGGAACTACAGCGTAGTTGAAAGGGAATGTCTTGCTCTGATTGACGGTATCAGACGCCATCATGAGTTTCTTTATGGTACATCGTTCACGGTGCAAACAGACCACGCTCCGTTAGCATTTCTTGGTGCCAATAAAGAATTTAACGCTAGGATCATGCGTTGGGCCCTCCTTCTAAGCGTCTATTCTTTCAAAGTGGAATATATTCCGGGAAGACAGAATGTCGGGGCTGATTTTCTGAGTAGAAACTGGTCTACAGAGGAAGAAGAGCAAACTGAAGATACCACTCATCCTAAAATCACCAATCAGGTCACCTCCATTGTCAAAAATGAAAACATGAAAAATGGTTTCATGTCTAAAAGTGGGGACGATTGTGACGTACGTCTAGTTTGACAAGTGAATTTTCCCTGATATGATGGATGATTTAAAGGGACCTTTAGCTTTTCATAACATTAGAACCCCTGAACATTTGTTGTAACTTTTCGTTTGCCAGAACGCATTCCACCGGGACTCATGTAGGATACAGCGACGAGATCAAAGAGACAGACCGAGGGATCTTAAGGGAGACTATCGGCGCTATCAAAGACAGTAGTTTTCCCTGATACGAGACGCAGTTGCTTGCCGCTAATTTCGCGTCTCGGTGTCAATCGAGGAACCGAGCGAACGGGGGAAAGCGAAACGGGCAGCAGCGAGCGGATACGAAGACCAGGGGGCGGCTTTCTTCTCTTGATTTGGCGGTCAGATCCCCAAAAGTTCGTGAGATCAAATAAGTTGTCAAGTTTATCATGTCCCACTCAACTTACATTTCATTTTAGCTAAATAGACCATGTAGAACTAGACACGTTATCACTCGCTGGCCAGACCTTTACAGAAGCACTAGCTTTATTGAAATCTTGTTATAGATTTTCCCCTGGATTTTATATATATTTGCAGTGATTTCTATTTCTGTGCAAAGCGGTAATATATATTGTGTAAAGTGATCAGTGGTCTAGCTCAGTCATTCTATTTAAAGGGATTTTGTGTTAATTTAAATCTATTTAATTAAACCATCTCAAGAGTTCCAGTTTTAAATATAATGATCTATCTATTATATTATTTCAAAAGATAATAGATGCTTAAATTAACTTTTAAAGTCGCGAAGGAATTTATAATTAATAAATTCAGTTAAGTCCTAGTTTTATAGATGTGGGTTTTTAACCACTAGAATTCGCGCAGTGTTTATTAAATACATAATTAAATACTCGAGTGTATTATAGGCTTAACGGGAAATTCATCGCGCTTTAGAAGGTTATTTGTTTTCGGTATATTACATGTCTTTTTTTTTTTTCATACAGAGTGATCGTAACCTGTGCGATCCCAGCATTAAGAAAGCAATAAAGAAATCAATCTAAGCAAAGCAAAGCATAAACAGTGTGTAGAGTTCCCCTGACGCAGAACTTGTTGAGACTGTGTAAATTTTTAATCTTTGAGGCGATTCTATGTTTGGAATTCCGCTATCTAACTTATAGCAAAGAAAGCACACCCAAAGACAAATTTAACGCACCATCAAACAACTTAAGTCGTAACGGGAAGAAGAACACTGGCCCGAGCTTTGTTAGTTTACTGACACAGAGAGATAATTCATAATTTCCTGAACAGTGATGTGACTAGTTTTCTCACTGGACTTAAACCATACCTCACGGATAAAGTGTACCAGCACGCGTAAGAATTTTATTATCAGCGGCATAGTCAAATAGACCACACCATCCTCACCCCGGTATCAGAGACCGTGCCCTCCCATAGAAACTGTTATTAAGAAAAGAGACACAACTACAGATTCATTTTCCAGCGATTACGGGATCCTTTTATGTGCTGACCGCCTACCCGATAATCTGGGGCTAGAACTTGAACAAACACTCATACATTTAGTTGAGGTGTAACTGCTGTTGTGTTATTCTATGGAGTGCAAGATTTTTTTCACAATCGGTAAGTGAGAGCAAGATGAGTGAAGGCCTTTGCTAGCGCGTGTATGAATGACAGGAAATTAATTCTTTTGTGTGACCATTTTGTTAACTTGCTTACCTGGTAACATATATCTTTTCTGTATACCCTACATTGTTCCTTTAAGTGGGATAGTTGATAATTTGTTAACTCTGTTTAAACCCACCTCCTTTCCATTTGCTTAGTAAAGGGAAGAACAGCTGGGAAGAACAGGTTTTTTTTTTTTTCTATCACTTATACCTAACTTGGTAACACCTCTTTCAGAGTAATTAACTTTACTGTTAGGTTAACGTACCCGTGTTCCTGATATTATCTATCTCTGGACTGGGTTTGTCTTTGTCTAATGAGCGGGAAGGGCTTAGTCGATACCAATCTTCTTCACCCCCTCCCAAACTTGTTATTTGCATTTGTGTACTTATGATAATTTATGTAATATCTGATATTTTTAGTGATTGATGTTAAAGTGAATAAAATCACCTAAACTCATTTAGTTCTGTGTGTTGGATATACCCAAAGCCCAACTTTTCCCCTATTCGTTTAATATAGTTTGTATCAACGTCGTGTGTGTGTTTGAAAACACCAAATCGGTGAGCGCGCAGATGCGAGTCTGGAAAACTGGCAAATAATTGTTGACCAGGAGAGTGAAAGAGAAGATTGAGAGACACGATTTGTCGTAAATAAGTCTGTCTTTACTCTCCTCCAGCACGCTGTGAAGTAACTATTAAATCTCTACATTTTCTATCACTGAGCTTTCCATCATCATTTTCCACTCTAAACCGGACCACTATTTCTACGACTCTTTTCTCTCAAAATAAATTTACGACAATGAGTAAAGGGTATGTCCTTAATTTTAAACTATCCCGTGGGCCTTCAGACATAGTGAGAGATACACACAAAAAAAGAGAGAAGATGTTATATTAGTAGTAACTTAAGAAAATAAATTCTTTCGTTCCGTTTCACTCACTACATACATACAGTGAGCTCACTATCTACCAGGCTTACCCGTCTGTCGACTCTGCATACGCTCCAAGGAATTAATCACACACAATGTATTTTAAGACTGTTATATGTCCTGTTTGACCAGTTCAGCCCCAGAAAAAGCTCCGTCTAGGCAACTGCTATTTTTCTCGGAGATTTCGCTGAATTGGTGCGTTGATTATATTTTTCCTGGATGGGGTTATTCCTCTTTTCGCACTGCAGGTATTTGGTGGGGATAAGTTTTTTTCTAGGTTTCTGTCGTAGTGAAGGTGATAATATTATCAAACTGCAGAATGTTACTCCCAGGCTGTTCTTTGGAGGAAATAGCCGTAAATGTTCTCTGTAGAATTTGGTGGTAGGAACACTGTACTGTCATATGGGTTTGATTAAAGAAATATTAGTGCTGTAAGTTCTGCCTCATCAGGCCAGGGAACTTTATATAATTAAGATAGAAAACCAATCTTCTGGCATTGTCCGTTCCAGTTTAACATTTAACACAATTTAACATTGAAGTGTTCTGGTTATTTAACCGCTCTCATGGTTTGAGAAGGTGGACCTATAAGGGTCTCTTAACATCAGATTTTTACTGTCAATGTTTGTATGTTTAGGAACATATAATTTGGGATGCCATAAGCCATCTGAACATGACTCTCTATTAAAAAAAACCGTTGGATCGACAAGGTATGACCACCTGTATAAAAGAGAATATATAAAACAGGTAATCCTACTATAATTATATTCTAACGCCCGCGTTTTTATGTAGGATCTGCAAAATCACTCCGGTATTTAATTATTTATATTAAAAAGGACTACACGAGTGACTAGCTAATGTATCGCTTTTACCACTAGCTATGAACAGTTAATTACTTAAAATTTACAAAAGATGAAATAGAAATATATGGCTATTAAACAATTACGATCACCTAGCGTCTTAAAATTATGTTACGCATCTATTACTCGGGAAATAACGGATAGTTACTTTTTTCGATTTACATCTGGAGAACTTTGCTGTAGGTTTATTTAATAGGTTTAAATTAACACAAACATTCAGTGAAATAAATGAAGAACTAAACGACTAAATCACTCAAACTCCAATATATATTACCGCGGCACACAGAATGAATTCAGACTCCACGTATAGAAGAGATCCAAAGAAATTCTTGTAGAATTCTAATATATGAGCTAGTTACTTCCTTCAACTCTCTGGCGCGAATGATAACTGCATTTTTAAGAGAGTTCTATATATATGAATTTAGTGACAATTAATAGCTTCATGCGAAGTTTCTCGCCTCTCTTGATTCTCGGGAACTTTTTCGTTTTGAGCCGCGAGTCAAAGCTCTGTTACCCAACTTTCTACCGCTGATTTTCCCCATTCGTCTTCGTCCTGCAGCGATTTTTAACCCTCTGACCAGTTCGCGTTAACATGTCAACCGGAGGTGTTAAAACGTTTCTTCGTTCTAAGGGACTACAACAGTCTTTAATAGCTGACCGCTTACCACTCTTCTGGCGACGCCTCCTGAAGGGGATGACAGAAAAGATAGAGAAATAGCTTGATTTTTAATGGCTCGAGAAATAAGACAGTAGGCGTGGCTAAATAAAAATTTAGACAAAGCGATGTCCTGGCTGCCCGCATGATAACTGTTTACATACTAATTAGCCCGCGTGGGGAATTCCACAAGGGATAATGCATACTAATTAGCCCGCGTGGGGATTCCACGTGTCATCCCCGTTGGCGATTTAAATTCAACGTAAATTCAGGGCCCCCGGTGCTATTCAAAGGAACTATTATTATCATCCGACAAATCAGGGACAGCTTATATTTTCATCCGTCACAGGAGGGTAGATTTAGGAAAATTGTGGACTGGACATTTAGTGAAATTTATTAGCAGTGTCGCTGACAGGGACAAGTCAGCGAGATTAGAGAGTGTAAATAGGACTCTTTATTTCAGGAATTCCAGCAAAGGATTATTAGTTTAACCCTCACCCATAATTGGGGAGTGTGTAACCGACTTGGTTTTTTTTTCTGGAGTGTTCCAAATCGTTATACAAACCTTCTTGGTTTTTGTGTCTCGTACTTTGATTACTGCATCTTATTGAGGTTTTTTGGTTGTGGTGATAGATTTTCATGCTTATTTTACCAAAGTTTTTTGACTGTTGTTAATAAAATACATAATTACTTTACAGATCAGATTTCCCTTCCTATATGTACCTGTACTCTTTACCTTGTACTCGTACTGTTGTATGTGAATACACTGTAGTGTAATAAACCTTATCTCCTAAGTAGAGTAAGAGGCAGTGTGACGAAAGGTCACTGAGTGGCGAGGGGAGAGTCAGTATAGGTTCTCACCCTCAATAACTATAAGTCACCCTATCCACCATCAACACCATTACTCTTCTATCATCTCAGACCTCTCTCAGACCTTTGTCTTGTCTCTGACATCACAAAGATTTTGATCTCGTCTCAGACAGACTCTTACATAACTCACTCGAGACAGAAGATAACTACAAGGTAATTTACATTCGATTACATTGTTGTTTTTCAGTATTACAAAAAAAAGGGGGGGGGGGGATTTTAAGAGATTTGTGACGTCACGAAAGGGATGGTTTGGAATTTAGTGACGAAATGTGACGAGGGTAAGGGAGGGGAGGGTTAAAAATGGCAACAGTTGCCCATTCGCTGTGGATATCTACTTTAGAAACACTGAGCTGTCTAAAAATCTACATTGATATGCGCAATTATGTCAGTTTTCAGGTTTCAGAGTATCTGGAATTTGGAATAAGTTGCATTCTAGATCAGTGGTTCTCAACGTGGGCCATATGTACCTCCAGGGGGGGGGGGGGGGGGAAGCCATATTTCTAAGGGGCCACAGGAACATTGTAAAGTACCTTTTTCCAGCTAACATCGACTATGAGGGAAGCTACAGAGAGAGGCAAATGAGGCTCAGAAGGTTCGATATGCGCCAAAAAAACAAAAAAACAGTTGAGAACCCCTGTTCTAGATGTAACTTGTATCTCTGCTGCACAATCTGCTTCTTGTGGGCCCAGAGACAGAGCAATGGAAAACTAAAACTAAATATTTTACCGAATGTTAACTTCACTTGAAAGAAAAGATCACATTCTATTATATACAGTTCACGAATAAAATGAACTTTTGTTAGCTAGCTTGCGGGTTTTCACTGGGAACGAACGAACGAACGAACTTTATTTTTAAAGGGTTTAGAATTGGGCACGCAGGCCCATCTAACATTCTGCCCTTCCTTTCGCTCACCTTTCATACTGAATTCATTTATTTTCATATGCATTTTACATATCAATTTCAAGAAATTCAACGTATAGTAAAATAATAATATAGCACACTCATATTAACATTAACTACTTATAAGCATGACATAACATATGTTGAAAAGTACAAACATCGTCATTAGAAAGTACAGTTGATGTTATAAGAAAAGATAATCCGATTAGGATTATATGTAATCAGAATTCAGAAAGTATTCAAAAAGTCTATGCTTGTATGAATAGGGACTGAGGTTATTTCTTAGGTTATGTGGAAGACAATTCCAAAGATGAGCAGCAGAGTACGCTAAGCTATTCTTGAATAAATCAAGCCTAGGCTTGGGCACTTGCAATCTGTTAAAGCGTAGACTGCGTCTTTCATTGTAATTGAACATTGGCCACAGATATGCCAATATGGGAATTGGAGTTGAGGATCGGAATAGCTAAAAGATATGGCGCCCGACTTTCATTCTAAAGGTACCTGGTTCGATTCCTAGTACAGGGTATATATTTGATGGAATTTTTTTCAGAACCACTGAGTCCTAATAATGTCGTACTCCCCCCTCCCCCATCTCATGTGTAGTGAGATCGGATGCCTAGTCTCCTCGGATAAAGGCGGAAAAAAAAACAACATGAGGTCCCTGCAAGTTGCGCACGTTAAAAATCCCTCGGTAGTTGTAAATCGCAAAGAGTAGGCCATACGGACGCTGCCCTGACAAAATTAACAAAATTAGGAAAACCTACCTGCCACACAAAAATATTTAAATAATGTGTGATTCCTGTATACACTCATTGGGATCCTCGCCGGTGCTACGGAATTCATGCACTGTGCTGAGATCCTCTTTGTGTGATCTAAGGGAGGAAATGGGAGCATTGATGGAGTGTCCGTGTGGAATGAAGATAGTCCTAAAACAAAAAACAAAACTGGCAATGCTACAAGAGTACTTTTAACCCTAGCCGACCTCTGTTCTATAGTAATAATATTACATTGTTATCTGTTATCTCTTCAATTAGCTCTCCTGTCACATTGCCGTAATCAGACGCAAGACAAAATGAAAATACTCGACGAGAGGTCAAGGCAAGTTTTTGTTGTTGTTGTTTTTTTTTTTTAAGTTTTGCCTCGTTTTGGCGAGGCGCGTCCCGTTCAAGGCAAGTAGGTCTGAACATACACAGGGAAAAGACATAGATAAAAAGAATAAATGCAGGAAACGATAACAGTATTGCGCTAAAGAAACACCCCTACAGGGTTTGGAGTCATTTTGGTTTGGTTTTTGGTCCAAGCACAGGAAAACTGGTGTTAGTCGTGTGCATGGGTTCACGGTTCAAACCCATGTGGGTTATAATTTGTGTATATTGTGTTCTTTATTCTATACAGCATATTACATTGGTTGTTGTTCTTGTGTTTGGTTCTTTAAGGCAGCAATTTCTCTGTCGTCGGTTGTGGCGTTGCCTAATGACTGTAGTGTTTATGATGTCCATGTTCCAAGATTAATATATTGTAATATCCTGTAGCGTTTTGAGAGATTTGAAGGTTTTGTATTACTGTATCATTTCCATCTTTTTATTTTTAAACCGCAATTGACGTGATATTAAATGTATCTGCTGGACATTTGTTGGTTTTGTTTTCAGTTTTTTTTTTTTTTTTTTGTAATGGCAAAGTGATTAGAGCTCTGGCCTCTCGTGGCAAAGGTGCTAGGTGCGGAACACGTCGCATCACGTTAGAGTCTATCTAGCTGTAAATGGGTACATGATGCTCGTGAGTTAGGGACAGAAAATGCAGCGAGGAAGGCAACTGGTCACCCCACCTCTCGATGCTAGACCTAGTATAGTCAAGTCTCTAACACTTTACTCCCCTACGGCAGTATCTGCTGTGGGAGTACCTTTACCTTCACTTCCGCCATGCAGTAAAAGCACGTGGTCCTGTAAGAGCTGAATGGTGATGATAATGTATCATCTCAGTCACGTGTCTGAACGTTGTCCCCATCATCAAAGATGTATCTCACTTATTTCAGACAGCGCCAAGTTGGTCATAAATGAGACGCGTCTGTTTTCATAACTCGTTAAAAAGTATATATATATATATATATATATATATATATATATATATATATATATATATATATATATATATATATATATATATATATATATATATATATATATATATATATATATATATATATATATATATATACAGTACTTTGCAAAAAAAAAAATGGCAGTCATATTGCTCAGCTAAATATGCTGAAATCTAATTAAATATGCATGTTCTGCCCCAAATTTACACTCCACTTAAGTGAGCAAACACTACCAAAAGTAAAAAAAAAAATTAGCGTAGAGTACAGTCCCTTGATAATAGAGCAGACGACAATTTCTAATGCTAGTGGCAGAAAATGGACACAAAGTCAAAGTGTATGTTAATTTCACAGCTTTGGAATGAAGGAAATCAAACATGTTCCAACATTTCTAAAACCTTGAACATTCCTGAGCGGACTGTCTACAGAGTTGTGAGTAAATTAAAAGCAGGTAATGGAATCGAGCGAAAAGAAGGTAGTGGGGGGTCAAGAATTTTGGACACAAAGGACCATCGGCGTCTCGCCCAAATCGTTCGGGCTGGGCCAATGAAGAGTGTAGAAAACATACGGCAGCGCATGATCGATTTGGGAAACCCAGAAGTATCTAATGCTACTGTCAACCGGGAGCTACACAGGATGAATTACACAAAAAAAGCGGGTAATTTCGTCACCATTTCTCACAGAGACTCACAAACAGATGCACTTGAACTGGTGCCACGAACACCAAAATTTGTCATGGGACAATGTGATTTTTTTCAGATGAATGTTCTGTTTGGTCTTATCCTGCTCAAATAAATATTTGGATGAAAGACTCTGTAACGCCTGTGTACCAGCGACCGAAACATACCCATAAATTCCATCTTTGGGGAGGGGTGGCAGCAAGAGGTGCCACCCCACTGTGTGTTTTCACAGGAATTCTCACGAAAGAAAGGTACATCGACATACTAGAGGGACACCTTCTGCCATTTATGCAGGTCATGTACCCCGATGGGTGCACATTTCAACATGACAATGACCCAAAGCATACAGCTCATACCACCAAAGCATGGCTGCAAGAGAAGAATGTGATAGTGCTGAAGTGGCCCAGCAACAGTCCCGACCTAAACCCAATTGAAAACGTTTGGGCACTACTCAAGAATCATTTAAAAAAGAGTGGACTCAGAGACGTTGAACAATTGAAGAAGGTAGCTGAAAAATACTGGGACAGTCTGACTCACAATTACCTACAAACACTTGCGGGAAGTATGCCTCGCCGCATCCAGGCTTGCCTTGCTGGAGAAGGCAACATTATATTGTACTGAAACCACTGTTAATAGATAGGGGAGATACCAATCTTCCTCTGGACATACAGTTTTTATTATTATTTGCTTCTATGAGTGTGCTGCGTTGCAAAAATATGACTGCCATTTTTTTTGCAAAGTACTGTATATATATACACACATATTTATATATATATATATATATATATATATATATATATATATATATATATATATATATATATATATATATATATATATATATATATATATATATATATATATATATATATATATTGTATATGAAGGGGCTTGGCTTAGTGTTCTTCAATTCTTCGACATGTGGAAAATGCACACAACAAGAAACGATCCAGAAGATGAACAGATAATATAGAAATTTAACATACAATTATGTAGGGAAAGGGAGAGGTAAGGAGAGGGAGAGAGAGACAGAGAGAGAGAGAGAGAGAGAGAGAGAGAGAGAGAGTGAAATGGCGTGAGGAATCATGATTATCATCGCTTCCCCTTACACTCCATATAGAGCACGGAGCTACCACTGCGGCAGGTCCAACTTCAAGCCTTTGCAGCACAGCATTCACGTGCTCTTGCAATAGTGGTTTATGTAGCCATTTGTTTAATATGATGAAGTTTTCAGCGTCATGAATGGGTAACGAATAGCGTTGTCCTAGATTGTTAGATAGGTTAGAGATTTATTTAGTCCCGTCTGAGCAGAGGTGATAGTGGTAAATATGTGAGAATAAAGGTGAAAGAAATAAATTTTCACCAGGGAATAGTGTAAGAGGAAGATCAGTCTCTGGAGTGAGTAGTTCCTCTAGTCCAGCCTATTTATACGACTATATTTTAATATCAGACGACCTTTCTCTCTCTATATGAAATATAAGTTACACTACAGACCCACACACACACACACACATACACACACACAATTATGTGACAACAAGACACACAAGCGTGAAAACTATGGTAAATGGATGTGGGACTGACCAACACGCTAAATTATGTTTTGTTTAGTTTATTATCACTTAAACTTTACAACATCAAACATATAGAACTCAATATAATCATGTTTACAGACATATGAAAATAACCCAATAAGTGCCCTCCACCCTGTTGAGAAAAGATCCCAAAAGAAGTTAATAACCCAAAAGGTCAAAGATTAACACTAGGGTATAGAGAATAAACAGTAAAGAAAAGAACAAAGTTCCTACTTAAACTATCCAGTAAATACTCAGGTTAGCGAAATGAAAAAAAGGAATTGAGTACAATGATTGTAACAAAAGAAAATATTCTCTCTCTCTCTCTCTCTCTCTCTCTCTCTCTATCTATCTATCTATCTCTCTCTGTCACTCACTCTGTCATCTGTGGCCACAAACAATCTTGCTTACCAAATAACTGGTGTAGGTATCCCTTGAAAATGACAATAGTATGAACCTATAGTGTCAGGTGGGTTGCCCAGAAGTCGGGAAAAATGTTACTCAAATTTACAGTTAAAAAATGTTAGTGTGTCGCCTTGGCAATTCCTGTTCACACCGGTACGGGGACGAACGCCAAGAAAAAAAACGACAACTATTATTCTTTCAGTAACTGAGGAAAAGATCACAATAGAGAATCGAGTCGATGGACTGGAACTCGAGTCGAACTTATGTCCCCATAACGACTCGACTCGAGTTTGTTTCACTAGTTCACTCAGAACTTGGAAACTTTTGATGAACCAGCTATATCAACCTCATTCACAACGTGCTCGAACCGAAGAAACAGAAAATTGTTTTGCTTAAATCAATAAAATATTTGTACCAATAGAGTGTGGCCCTCCACCTATGTCCCAGTCTTGACATATGGATGCGAGTCATGGGCAATGACTACACCCCACAAAAGCCAGATCCAAACCTCAGAAATGAAGTATCTCAGGAAGGTGGTTGAAGTAACAAGAAGAGACATGGTCCGCAACCAGACGAATCGTCAAGGCCTTAAATCCCACCACCTGCAGACCCAAGTAGAACAGTCCCAACTAAGATGGTTTGGCCATGTCTGCAGAATGGGAGAAGATCGGTTACCACGACAAGCGTAGGAAACAAACAGCCAGGGATCCAGACCCCCAGGACGACCCAGAGTCCGCTGGGAGGACAACATTAGACAATCTTTAAAGGACCGAGGATTAGAATGGAACCAGGCCAGAAGGAAGACAGCCGATAGGATAGTCTAGCGCTCTCTTTTCCAAACCTCTACACCTCACGGTAGAATGAAAACGATTATGTAAGTAAGTAAGAGTGTGGCCAAAGAAAGCAGCCAGTACAGACAATACTAGAAGTAGAGATTGTTATTTTTCATTTTATTTATAGGGATTATTCCAGTTAAAACACCCATGTGTTTCCGGGGCCCGAAAGCAGGGCCGTCTTAACTTCATTGTAGACCCTGGGCAAAGCAATGCACTGGGCCCCTACCAGCCCTACCCACCCACGGGAATAAAAATGTAAACGGTCAATAAAATTAAATCTAAAGATTTATAATTTAATGATACTTTCAACAAAAATTTCGTGAACTTACCCACGTCATGTTTGATTTGAATCCCACGCCTTCCCAGCGAGAGATCGAGTAATTATCCACTCTGCCAAGAGATGTCTTATGAACAATATGGCAGCATCCCAGCATGGGGCTCCTAGAATCGTGGGGCCCCTTCCCAGCGTGCTTATGCCTTAAGACGGCACTGCGCGAAAGGGGAGCAAAGATTATAAACACTGTACTCTACCAGGCATGTCGTAAAAAGCGAGTAAGGAAGGTTGGGAATGTGGCTGGTTACTCCATCTCGTAAAAAATGTTTTAACCACAAAAACTTCAACAAACACTATGGATAAGTCAAATATGGAATATATAACAACTCAACCACCTGCTTACGTAGAACAGAAGGATTGAAATGGTATGACAAAGTGACAAATGTGGAACAGATGACAAGAACCAGACAAGTGCCACTGGAACAAGAGATGAGAAAAATGGATAGGACACACATTCAGGAAACCTGCTGATAACATTACAAGGCAGTCCTTGTTCTGAAATCCCCAGGGAAAGATAGACAGAGGTAGACAAAACACAAGGATAAGAGAACTAGATACAGAAGTGAAAATGATGAAGAAAACATGGAAAGAACGTGAGCGGATGGCACGTGACAGGAGGACTTGGCATGTGTTTGTTGAAGGCCTATGCTCCCTGGGGAACTAAATGGTATTGATTGATTCCAATAAAAGCGACTGTGACTCTAAAAAGTTTTAGATAAAGAAATTAAACTCTAGTTCATTTTGTTGCTCTTTTTGTTTGTTTGTTTTTGTTGTTGTTTGATTGTTTCTTGGAAAGAGGAGGTCACACACACATACACAATTTTGGTTTTGGTTGACTCTATTTAGACTGAGTGGAGGGGGGAAGACGTTACTATATTGTCTTGAATTTATTACATTATATATCCTAATTATAACCCATCGAGGGTTGAAAGGGATACTTTGTTTAGAAAACAAATGTTTCCATAGGCATTGATTGTTCCATGCAGAAAAAATTAGTAGAAGATGATAAACTTAAATGTTGTTACTGATAATAATTTCCTACCTTATGATATGATATGATAAGAAACTCTATACACAACTCGTTCAAAACGATGAGATGTGATAATTTCTACACAGCAATCAAAGCCCTCTATGTCTGAAGATAAACTTTGTATCACACGACTAACAATAAAAGTCACATGCCTCTAAAAAAAAAATAAAGTTATATCTCGATATTACCAAAAGTACTTTTAAATAATTGACCTTGAGTTGTTACCTTGTCCTCTGTTACCAGTTTATCAGCAGTTATATTATATCTTATCAGTTGTTGTTACTGTTATTTCATAACAAGAATGTCATTGAGGTGGGGCCGTAATGCATGGGCCAAAGTTGGCAATATCAACGTAACAGGCAATGTCAGGGTCGTAATATTGACCAACATGTAGATCAAGCAGGCTGGACAGATGTAGAACATCGATAATATATTTTATTATGCGTAGACAAGATTCACGATCAAACAGCATGACATCACGGATAGGCAAAGCGGCATCAACATAGTAGCATGTCAGGAACATTTCATATAACGACCATGTAGTGGGTATCAAACATCGTTGAAATAAATATAGAGATGACCTTTGATTGATAACGCCGGTCATTATAACAACATGGTCAACGTCTTGACAAATTCGAAGATTTCGTCGATTTGAAGATTAATTATGTTACTTCGACATGTAATCTCGCTCCTCATGCCAGAGGGACGCACTAGCCATTGATTACTACGAATTCAATGGAAGTTCTGACGTGGCCTATGTCTCTGAGGCTTGAGACATCGAAATGAGTCGTTATCTGGCAACAATTATAGTTCTCGGCAGATTCCTGAGAAGATTTAGCAGGAATAAATTTCATCGTCTTTCACTTCATCATCATGTTAACAAGGTACTCATCAGAGTAAGAACACAGGAAAGTACGTCTACAATGTCTCAATAGTCTAATTTGTACGGCAACAAATCGACGTAGCAAAACGCGTCATATGCATTCAACGATAATGCAGAAAAGTACGCGCAAATATTTAAATATACATTTATTTCAGATGCGTTCACATGTGTGTCTATCAAGACTAGACAGGCATGTGAGAATCTCACACACTTAACTCCCACGCGAACAAGGACTTAACAGTTTTCCCCCCCCCCCCCCCCCGAGAGAAAAAAAGCAAAGCTTTTTTTGTGTGTGAGAAAAACCGGAGAATGCAATCAAAGTCTATTTGACAATAAACAAATAAAATTAATGTTAAGTCATTAGAAGAAGATAACAAGTGGCATGGAAGTGTGTAAAAGTAATAAAATACTCAATTCGAACAAAAGAAATGATACATCATGTACAAAAATGTATAAAATACAAAACAAGAAGTGGCAAATGAAATGAGAAAATGAAATAATAGGGTGTGAAGAATGATAAGAAATGGTGAATCAAGTGATAGTAATCAATAAAGATGAAAAAAAAAAAAAAACAATATGTCAACCAGTGAACACAAGTAAAATGTGTAATGTATGCATGTATGCGCTTAAGTGTAATAGCGGGGAAACATAGTTCAACAAAAATCCATGTGCAAATTAAAACACCAGAAGAAAACAACACAGTCCAAACAGAGTGTAGGGAGAATCAACTACACAGCGTAAGCTAACTAATAAAAAGCAAGTATAGCTAATCACTAATCTATGTTTGCCAAATATATCAGTGGCAAATGCTGCGCTACCATATAATACATGAGGTTAGACGCAAAATTTCAGCGAAAGAAAATCCTAATTAAAGTCATAAAATGTTAAAAAGTTAGTAATCACTCTACAATTAAATTATGTAAAAGTGTCATGAAAACTTCTCAACAATGTTAATAAGTCGGCAAGTAAAAATAGTTACTGATCCACACAAACCGTGTAAGAAATGTATTTGTAATGTTTGTTAAAATAAAATGTCGTTAATCCGTTCACGCGCTAACAAGTAGTTCATTGTTGTTTCATATACATTGGTAGAAACGTGTACATAAGTTAATGGCGGACAAAGGAAGTCACTCATATTTTAATATTATGAAAATCATCAGAAAATGTGAGGTAGTTAGTAAAGTTCACTAAATAGTCCAAAAGTTGCGTTCATTGAAACGACCAATTCACTAACGAGCACATCACTGGAAAATGTAAAGCTTCACGTGGCGTCATCTTCTGTAAGTAGCAACATATCAGTGATGACTGGGTAGCGCAGTGGTGTCACAATCTGTGAGGTGCAGCGGCCCGGTAGAATCTTGAAGGCATCTAGATTATAAGTCGGCCATGACATTTTCAGAGCCACGGATAGCACGGATTGAAAAATGAAAAGGCTGTAAAGAAATGGCATAGTGCGTTGATCTTGAGCTCTTCAAATCTTTGTTCTGGAGCGCTGTAAGGGCTCGTGGGTCAGTTTCCATGACAAAAATGTGCGTCGAGAAGGAATCTTTGCAGTTTGAGGATGGACCAAACCATAGCCAACAATTCTTTGTCCAGCACATAATAATTGCGTTCTGTCGTAGTTAGCTTTCTTGAAACGTACATCACGGGGTGTAATGTTCCAGAATAACTCTGCATCAAAGAACCACCAATTTCCATAGTTGAAGCATCGATGCGAAGTACAAAAGGTATATCCGCGTTTGGTAATCGTAAAATAGGAGCAGATGAAAATAATGATTTAATCTTATATAAAGTGGTCTGGCACTCACAGGACCACCGAACCATGTTTGGTGAACCTTTCTTTAATAAACCAGAGAGAGGAGCAGTGATAGTAGATAAGTGAGGGATGAAACGTCCATAGAATTGAATTAAAACCAGAAGGCTACGGACCTGTTTCTTAGTCTTAGAAGCAGTGATATTGAGGATCTTAGAAATATTATGGTCTTCAGTGTGCAAGAGACCATGACAAACATGATGACCCAAAAAAGAGATCTCACTGAAACCAACGTGGGCTTTAGACGGTTTAGCCGTCAAGTTGTGAGAACGAAGTGTGGATAACAGGGAACATAAACCAGTAAAGTGATCAACCCAAGAGTTACTAAAAAGGCAAATATCATCGAGATATGCAATCACATCATCACGATGAGACAGAATACGACACACCATGCGTACGAAAGGAGCAGGAGCGTTAACAAGTTCAAAAGGCATGAAGTTCCATTGGAAAAGACTTAGAGGGGTAGAAAAAGCAGTAAGTGGTTTGGCGTGTTCAGTGAGTGGCACTTGCCAATAACCCTTAGATAAATCGAGCTTTGTGAAAAAAATAGAGTTAGAGAGCTTGACAAGTAAATCTTCCAACAAAGGCATTGGTTCCGCATCGAACTTCGAAACCTGATTTAATTTGCGATAATCAACACAAAGACGAATGTTATTATCCTTCTTCCGAACAATAACCATAGAAGAAGAGTATGGCGAAGTAGAAGGTTTGATTATGTTTAATCGAAGCATCTCATCTAATTCTTTCTCTACCTGAGTCTGAAAGTGAAGTGGAATGGGATAGGGGCGGAAACGAATAGGTTTTTCATCAGTCAGAAGTCCGACCAGGGATGTCAGTAAGGACAAATGGAAAACATTGTAATAAGGAAGAGACTTGATGTTGCCTTCCCGAAGAGAGATCAGAAGAAATAGTGACATCTCTCCAAGTTTCAGTTGAATGTAAAGGTACAACTGGAAGAGGAAGAGGCACATCAGAGAAAGTCGATTCCTCCTCTTGAATAACCGATGAAGAGGCATAATGATTAAGACGATAAGGAGGGTCGTCAGTCGCCTGAAAAACAGACTGAAGATAGTCTAAACGGGCGTGAAATTCTTTCAACATGTTAATGTGAAAAGTTTTATGTTTACCGTCAATGTTAACAATGTAGTCGACATCAGAGATCCTCGATACAATTTTGAAAGGGCCTTTCCAGGCAATAAGAAGACGATGTCTTAACGAGGAAGTAGAACATAGGCCTCGTCACAAGGAGAAA
The DNA here is from genome assembly GCA_024509875.1 of Oreohelix idahoensis. Taxonomy (NCBI): domain Eukaryota; kingdom Metazoa; phylum Mollusca; class Gastropoda; order Stylommatophora; family Oreohelicidae; genus Oreohelix; species Oreohelix idahoensis. The sequence goes on along the minus strand of JAMPIV010007643.1, from coordinate 503,062 downwards.
GTTGTCGTAGACGTCTAAATCTATTCATGAAGAGCCTTGCCTTTCTTTTGGCGGACTCAGATGCTGAGGTAGCCAATCTACATGCGTTAATAATTTTCTGTCTTAAAGTGACGGCATATTCGTACAAAGACTGAGTGTCATCATTAATGTCATCAGCAGTGAGGAGGTCGTGAAGTAACGACATAGGACCACGAGGTGTGCACCGAAAACGAGAAATGTTGTTCGCTTGAAGGAAAATTATTTTGAGGATACCAGTTATTATTGTGGTTATTCCTTCTATAATCTTCTGAATTATTTCCCGAAAAATGTTAAGGTATATTAGATTGCCTCCAATTTTTAGGTGCTGAAGAATTGCTACGAAATGATTTCCCTTTGTAAGAGTTAAAATTCTTGTTATATCCCTTTCCAAAGTTGCGATCCTTACTTTGTGATCTACGGCGAAAGTTATCATACGGCATCGCCGAAGACGTGGGTAAGCTCTCTCTGACTTGGGAGTGAGTAACAATTATATTCGGATGTGCAGTGACGTATTGTCGACAATATTTGTCCATATTATTTAGATTTGTAGGCTTCCGCTCACGTAGAAAGGCGAGAAATAAGGGATTGACGGAGGACATCACCTTATCACGTAGCATCAAATCTACTAAGGTATCATATGTGTGATCAATTTTTGAAAGCTCAACCCATCGCAAGAATGTAAGACTTAAATGAGCTGTAAATTCTGAAAAATGCTTTCCAGTCTCCGGTAATAGAGATTTAAAGCGGAGACGATAACCGTCTTCATAGAGTTGGTATTTTTGAAGTAAAGCAGCCCTGACAGCATCGTAGTTGTTCCTGTCAGGTTCTTGCAACATATTAACAGTCGTCATATCTTCGCCCAAGAGAAATTCCATAAGTTGTACACAGTATACGGACTTATCAATTTTATGAGCCTCGCATATAGTCTCGAACCTAGTGAGGTAAAGTAGTACGTCATCGGAGGGTGGCTTAAATGGTGGCAACCTGATTTTGTAATACTTAGCATTGTTCTTGTGCACAGAAGCCTGATTTTCAGGAGCATTGTGCGCATTATTGTCATTCATTAACTTGATTTTTTTAAAGTTCCATAGAGAATAACTTTTGCTCATGAAGCCTACGGTTTTCGTTCTCCGTAGCTTCTAATTGTAATTGGAGTTTCCTGTCTTCAGCTTCTAACTGAAGTTTCCTTTCATTAGCCTCCATCTTAAGTCGCTTTTCTTCCATTTGGAGTTTCTGTTCTTCAGCTTCCATATGTCGTTGTTTTTCTTCCATTTGGAGTTTCTTTTCTTCAGCTTCCATCTGAAGTCGCTTTTCTTCCATTTGTAGTTTTTGTGCGTCAGCCTCCATCTGAAGTTTCTTTTCTTCCATCTGAAGTTTTTGTGCTTCCATCTGAAGTTTTTGTAATTCATGTTGCTGAGCCTTTTCATATTCGACAGTTGCGAATTGCTTCAACTCTTCAATGTTCATACCAAGTGTTTTACCTTGTTTGATAAAGTAATCCAAATTAGCCATCTAGTCTATTTTATAAGTGGTCGACTTACTTAATCAAATATTTGTTAAAGGAGTCAAAATGTTTTCCCTTTCTTAACTTGTGATTAGTTCCTGTCCAAAGAACCTGTATATCAATTTTGTGAATGCCAGGAGTGTTATTATATTATTACTTAATTATTAACAAGTCATTAAATCGTGCATAACAAGATTATGAAAGCATAAAAGATCAAATACAAATGTATACAAATTACAAAGACGCCTCAGAACATTTGCAGTAATAAATGAAAAATTACAGCGAAACTGAAGAGAAAAAATGTTGCGCACGCCACCTTACTGCAAAGAAATGACAAGACATGATGACGCCACAGGGTATAAACATGAAGTGTGTATAGAACTGAGTGATAGCAAGGTGAGATCAACAAGTACGAACAAAACTTTTGGTAAGACCAAGGCACACCAAAACTATTCTACGATAACACACCGAAACAGAACTACACACCTAGATAAATATAGTGCACAGAAAACCAACGCAGTGGACTAAACATCCATCAGCAAACAATTGCTGGAATTTCTACAGTCGGAAATCTACAAAAAAGTCCCTAACGAACACTTATGTAGGCCCTGGGGTGAAGCTGGGATGTTTCCCTACGTAAGTCGCCTCCCAACCAGCCCGCATAAAACATTGAACATAAAACATTTAAATCAATAGTGGACATATTATAAGAAAGGCTCAACACAGAACATGCAACAGTGGCAGAGTACATAAAGTAACAACCACTTATCTCTTTTTAGAAAATCCCTGCCTTCGCGAAACTACCAACGATGGGTCTCGGGTGTTGCATGCAGAGCCAAAGAAGTATAAGAAGTCCCAAGGTACTTATGGTTGTACCACTCAGAGGTCAAGAAGGTCGACCGTTGGCCTGGAAACATCAAAAATGCGGTGTCGTCGCTGGCGTCGTCTTGAAAGAACATCTTGCATCTTGACATAAATTTCTTATCCCCGTAGACTGGCCCATCAACTGTTACCTCGTCCTCTGTTACCAGTTTATCAGCAGTTATATTATTTTTTGTCAGTTGTTGTTACTGTTTTTTTCATAACGCGAATGTCATTGAGGTGGGGCCGTAATGCATGGGCCAAAGTTGGCAATATCAACGTAACAGGCAATGTAAGGGTCGTAATATTGACCAACATGTAGATCAAGCAGGCTGGACAGATGTAGAACATCGATAATATATTTTATTATGCGTAGACAAGATTCACGATCAAACAATTCAGCACGAGGCTTTATGTACAATAGCAGTGCAATCAGATCAACATCAATGGGAGCTATAGAGGTTGCTTTAGGAATTCTACCCTTGGAATTACGGAGAAAGGAGTTAAGACTAAATTACATGAACAGAGTTATGTTAGATAAGTCTCACCCAGCATATACAGCTTTTACCAGATGCCAACTAACAACTCAGGCCAATCCAGTGAATACCGCTCGATACCCTACAGGATGGAAGTGTATGGAGGAAATTGTCCATCTTGGTACATTAATTACATCAATTAATAACAGTTGTGAATACAAGCCAGTGGTTCCACCCTGGGAGATCAAGAAACCAGACACGGGCTACCACCTAGCAGAAATACTTAAGAAAACAAAAAAATATAGAAAATATTAAAAACACAGCCAATGAATAAACAACAAATATCAAAAGACAGCATTACTGTGTACACAGATGGATCCAATGGAGAGGATGGCAAATTGGGGATAGGAATATATATTCCAATATGGAAAATGGCAAAAGAATATAGCATAACGAAAAATATACCCATTTTCACTGCAGAGATGGTGTCAATACTAAAAGCATTAGAAATATTCTCTAATAACCCTCCCAAAAAACTAACAGTTTTAACTCTCTCTTTCAACAATTAACGCACTTAGAAACTTACGAGAATGTAGTAGACCTGATATAGCAGAGGAAATATTTCTGGCTACTACTTACTTATATTCCAAAGGATGATCAGTCTTAATTGCTTGGATACCTTCACATGTTGGCATAGAGAGAAATGAAAAGGCAGATAAAGAAGCCAAGAAAGATAGATCTGATAAAAATCTAATAAATGTAGAGACGAGTAAATCAGAGATTACGAGCTTAATTAAAGATTTAATAACAGATGAATGGAAAGCAGAGTGGGATAAAAATCTGAAAGGAAGACATGCATATAAGTTGTTCAAGGCTCCAACAAGAAAATGTCAGATATCTAGGGAATTGAAAATTCCCAGTAATAAGAAACTTCTCAGACTACAGCTGGGAAAAGGCTATTTCAGAATAGAAGAACCTTACTGTGCAGTATGTCTTCAAGACAATAATATAGAACATTTCGTGTTAAAATGTAAGAGGTATGAACAAATGAGAATACCAATAGATTATTTGCAAGCATCCAAATTACCTATAAATATAGAAGAGGTGTTGAGAGTAGACAGACCTAGGTAAAGGAACCCGTTACACGCCCATTGAGGCATATTGGGAATATGGTGTTGGGCCCATATTATCTTGACCGTCGGCACACTAGGGGTGATGTGGTCGGCATCACGCCGGCCGCCTTAACCTTCCCAGAGTTTCTCTGGTACCCATTTGGGGCTGGGTCGACCCAGGAGCCGTTTGTGGCCTAAAAAATTTCCGCCTCATCTGGGGATCGAACCATAGACCACTGCGCTAGGAAGCCAGTGCACTAACTGCATAATATAGTCAAACAATATTTAACACGAACAAATGTTAATACATAGTGGCTGGGAATATGATGGTCTGATGCTGTTCTTACAATGCCAATGACTTTTAACAGATGAAAGTCAATTAAATATCTGTTAAAGTCATTTATATAACTGGAACCACCAAGCCTTTACACCCCTCCACTTTAATATTATTCTTGTTCTGGGTTTTCTTGTTTTATTTACAATGATTTGACAAATGTGATGCCACTTTCTCGTATCGGTAGTTGTTCATATTATTTAGAATTGAGAACAATATATATCACAATTATAACCCATTTGAGTTTGAACGGGATTTTTTTTCTTAATTAAATGGAAAAAAAATTATTCATAGTTTCTTTTTGATTTTGTTTGTGTTTTTGTTTGTTTGTTTGCTTGTTTTTTTTTCTTTCTTTATCTCGGTATTACCAAAAGTACTTTTAAAAAATTGACCTTGAGTGCAACATAATTAGTTTTGTAAGTCGAGATAGAAATAATGGGCTAAGTTTTTAATTTTCTACGCAGTCACGAGATTTGTATATCACATGATATACCAAAGAATCACGTGATACAGCCAATAAATAAGGTGAGAACCTCCTTGGAGCATACAGACGATCGTATAGCACAGTCGAGCCTTCCATTTACTGCGCCAGGCCGTTTATATAAAATCTAAATATGGGGAAACTTTCCTATACCATTATTGCAATCGCTTTAGCAGCCTTGGCTGTCGTGGAATGCAGGTCAAACTTTCCACAGATTGTTGAGACCATGACAATGCAGCTGGAATCTGAGGTACATGTCGAAATCAATGATCCCGTAGCAGTTGAGCCAAAACCAAACTACGCTGTTTCTCAGACAAAAGGGAGAAAATCGCCACCATGCTACGTAAAGAAATTCAACTTTTCAGATCCAAAACAGATTGTCAAGTAAGTAATGTACTTCATCACTAAGTATGTATTGATAGAAGCATGGAACAGTAGACGAGAGTCCGCCATGTTGCCTTGCCCGAGTGGCTTGCGATACGTAGGTCGTATTGCTTTGATTCATTACAAAATAGCCTCTGTAAACACTAACGATAACCCAAACCTAAACACCCTACCCTGTTTTAAACTGACCTTGCATGCAGATACTCATCTTAGAGAACGAAGGAACTTTATTTTCAAAGGGTTGAGAATTGGGTACGCAGGCCCGTCTAACATTCTGCCCTTTCTTGCTCTCACCTTTCATACTGAATTCATATTTTACATATCAATGTCAAGGAATTCAATGTTGTAAAGTAAAATAAAATAGCACACTCATATTAACATTAACTACTTATAAACATGACATAAAATATGTTGAAAAGTACAACCATCGTCATTAGAACCTACAGTTGATATTATAAGAAAAGATAATCTGATTAGGGGGGCATGTAATCAGAACTAATAAAGTATTCGAAAAGTCTAAGATTGTATGAATAGGGTCTGAGGTTGTTTCTTAGGTTATGTGGAAGACAATTCCAAAGATGAGCAGTAGAGTACCCTCGGTCTTTTTTGAATAAGTCAAGCCTAGGCTTGGGCACTTGCAATTTGTTAAAGCGTAGACTGCGTGTTTCGTTGTTTTGAACATTGGCCACAGGTATGCTGGAGCATTATGTGACAGGATTTTGTAAACAAATTTAGCTTTGTTAAACAGAAGGCGCTTTCTTAAGGGCAGTATTTGAAGATTTTTTTTATAGGTCTACACACTGAGTTAGGCAGTTTTCAGAGACTAGACGCACTGCACGCTTTTGTAGTGAACGGAGTCGCTTTGTGTTGGACATTGAGCAACCATCCCAGATTGTGGAGCAATAGTCAAGGTTTGCTAAGGTTTCTTAACCTTTTTTTTTTTATTTGCCATGGACCCCTTTTATTGTCTGGTGCAGGCAACGGACCCCTTTGATTGTCCAGAGAAGGCTATGGACCCTTTCTTGGAAAAAATGTAGGCCTACATAAAAGCATAATAAAAATTTTTAAATTTTAGGTAATGTACACTGTCGCGAGAGGTTCAGATGTTATTAAAATTTAAGATATCCTGGACAAAAAGATGTATCAGATGATACCAGGATAGTGCCAGATAAGAGACTGGTCTTATAAGAAATACCCCCTTCTCTGAAAAGAGCATGGGTGTATCGACAATCAAAGGTAGGGTCAAGCTGTATAAACCTTCAAGTATGATGATAGTGTTTGTTCCTGAAGGTCTAAGTGCTATCTCTCAAGATCCTCCCTTGAATAATGGTTATTATATTTTTTATTTATTGACTCTGCTAGGGGATTAATTAATTAATTAAATATGTAATATATATAACAAACAGAACCTTAACTCAATTTAAATAATTAAGCAAGACTGATTATATATATATTTACAATTTATTGATCCTATACCGTTTCTCTTTTCGGTTAGGAAAATGACAGAGTTCAAAAGGTTTTTACAAAATAAAAATAAATACACATGGAATATCTTCTTCTTCTTTGATCCTTAGCCGCCGACCGTCAAAGCAGTCAGTGGCCATTACACTTGGTGGCGTCTTGTAGGGCAACAACAAATTGATTCCACTTTGCTCGGTCGGCGGCCATCCTTCGTACAGTGCCCCAACTCTGATTCATTCTTTGCATCTCAGCCTCCACAGTCCTCCGCCAAGTTGTTTTTGGTCAGCCTCTCTTTCGTTTTCCTTCAGGGGTCCATAGCATAGCTGTTCTTGTGATGGCATCGGGGTCTCTTCTGAGGACATGGCCAACCCAGCTCCAGTGTCTGCCAGCTATGATGGTGTGCATGTCCTCTTGCTTGCTTCGAGTAAGCAGATCTTGGTTGGTGATGGTATTGGGCCAAAAGATTCGTAGAATTTTTCTTAGGCACGTTGTGTGAAAAGAGGACTATTTCACATGGAATGTCATTTCCACAATACTTCAGTATGATAAAGTTATATTTCAAATGTCAATTATTTATTTTACATGTATATAGTTATCATTTTCGCTGGACTGTGAAGTTTGTAATTTAGTTTAATAAAGTCCTTCATTAGCCTAGTCATCACTCAAACTGTTTTTGTTATTTGTATTTTATCTGTGCTAGAATCTTTTCTGGATAGGCTGACCAGTGGAATTAAGTTTCCACTTATCTGGTAAAATGAGAAGCATCCAACTATAGCCTCAAATCAGCCAAGTTCAAGGACTTTTATAGTACCGCACCCTCCCTCTCGGATAGCATGGGGCAAAAACGGCATTAGGAATCTAAAATTGAACTGATTTCTGCCTTCTTGTTCAATGAACACATTTTTAATATTTAATATCTTTCTTAATTCTGGGCCGATTTTGGTCATGTAAAGTTAGAATTATACGGTGAATTTATCTCTACCTTTCTATATAATAATTGTTTAGTTAGCAAAATGCATTTATATCTATGCAGACTTTAACTAACAAAATTGGGGACTACCCTGATGTATAGATGTCATTTTAAACGATTTTTCTCTATAATTGAACTACTATTCGAGGAAGTCTTTGCACCTACCTCTCAAGTAACATTCCCGTTGTTGAAATATCTATACCGTTCCGTTTAAACATCTTTAGTCCTTAAGAAATTAAATAAATTCTTACTATCATTTACACAAAATGGGACTCTATGTTAAGCCTAAAAGGTTTCATTATACACACCAGAAAAAGGAGCGTTTTCATTGGCGATTGTATCGGTCCGTTTTCCTATAGTGTTGCGTGCGGTAAATATGATCGTGGTATAAGACAGACCAAATCACGACATACACAAACCCTTAGAATACATTCATGAACATCCAAGGTGTCAGTGGACCACAGGTTAAGAAACCCTGACTTGGAGACTTTTTTTTTTGGGCAAGGAAGCAACCTCAAAAGAGGCCGTGTTTTTGGGTCACTGGTGGTAAGGCCATGCTAGTGTGATGCTATTTTTGTAAGTTGTTGAGGCTAGTGGACATGGCAATACACATCACAAGATAACCACTTGGTCACAATGTCGCAAAGCAAAGCAGTCTTTTGCAACATAGACAAACATGTCTGTACCAACTTACCTAGTTTACGGTAGTTCAAAAGAGTGTCCGCACATTTGTACACATCAAATGTTTTTCTGCATAATGGTTCAAGTATATCACTTGCAAACTACCATTAAACATCAGTGCATTCACATGATACATGTGAATGCTAACTTAACTTTAACCCCAACTTTGATTCAAGCTTTGTCAAACAGCTAGCCTTAACTTTAACTCCAACCCTGATTCAAGCTTTTTCAAACAGCTAGCCTTAACTTTAACCCAACCCTGATTCAAGCTTTGTCAAAAAGCTAGCCTTAACTTTAACCCCAACCCTGATTCAAGCTTTGTTAAAAATAAAGTCCTTCCATTCGTTGAAAAAGAAAAAAAATTCCAACTGCTTGGAGCCACTACTGCAGCTGATCACTTTGCAGGAAGCCTGCACCAAGCAGTCACATGCTCTTGCAGCGTTGGTTTCTGTAGAAATTTGTTTTACATGATGAGGTTACTAGCACCATATTAGTCGACTCATACGATATGCCTGAAGGTGAATGTCACGAAGTGGATTTATGTTTATAGAGTTTGCCTGAGTGAAGGCAAGACCCTAGTATGAGAAAGTCTGAGAAGATAGAATTTAGATGAAAAATGACATGCCTGTGGACAGATGAGACTATTGGCTCAAGGGATAGAACCAGGTTTTGACTCTCCCTTGCCACTTCATGACTTCAAAAAAGCTATAGACTCACCCCCTCTAACTACCTTTTAAACACAAGGAGATAAGGTGTAAAATAATGACCACAGACACCACTATACCGACAACATATAGTAAGTATAGTAAAGTGTAGAAGCTGATCAAGTGTACAGTATATATATATTTATTTACACAATAAACCATTAAAATTTCATCATACATCCATCAAATAAATAGCGTGCACTGTTGCACGGCCTGAAAAGCAAAGTAACAATTCAATTGATAGGCACTAGGTAAACCCCAATCACATTCACTCTTTCTGTCACCCTGCTGGGGAACAATAAAATGATTAGTGATTTAAACAACTCTAATCTTGTGGGGGCTGTCAACTTTAGCCTCCACTCTCTACTACTAATAAGATTTCTACTGTTGCCGTCCTGTTGCCTTTTCCTAAACAAACGTCTACACAGCTTCCAACTTGTTAGGCGATATGCCCCGCTAACTAACACCACTGGAAATGCTAAAATAATAGACTTGGCTTACAACGATGGCTCAGTGTCTATCCGTCAAATGGATAAATAAAAACCGATCCTACTGGTCCTGTCTATTTTCTCCCTCCTCTCTCTCTCTCTCTCTCTCTCTCACTCTCTCCTGGTCTAAGTGTCTCTCTAACACTCGACGACTGATGATGCGGCGTCTCTGTTATACTCTTCTCTCGTTACTATCAGGACCCAGGTATGGTAACCCTTTCACCTGCTCCTGAATTCGGTGATGATGATGATGTTCGGGTATCAAGCATGAGGTACTTGATTCACTGTCGAAAAACTTCTCTGCTGCTGAATAGCTTCTATAGCTTTCCACTTTTTAACCCGCTCCGGATTTAGAGGAAACACAGCCTTGGTTTCTGGCGTATACAATTACACCAGTCTCCCGGCCACTTGCCATTGCTGGAGACTATAATAGCGATGAGCTCTGGGCTTTATGATAAATAAACCCGTTCCCCCTGAAGCGTGGGGTCTTCCCTGTAAAAGAACTGTTTAGGTCCCGCTGAAGATTTGTACTTCACTGCAAAAGATCGTAGGTTATTTTCTTTCACTGCTGGTGATATCTTGAGTCCTCTAATCCTTGAGATATTTACTTTTGCCGTGGGTAATTTGTAGGTGGCAAATTACGCTTTCCCACTGTAGCCATGACCCACTGAAATTAAAAGGAAATGCGTCTAATGTACACCAATTCCAACACAACGCATCTCTAACATATCGCTCCCAATAAATCTTTATAACTCCCTTACTCCATACCTCACTCGTTATGTACAACAATACATAAATAATACTACCCACGTGTCTTCTATCTCCCTCCTTCTACCCCCCCCCCTCCCCCCTTCCCTTCAACTTAAATCTGCCAGGTAAGTAAACACAAACTCCCGACCTGTCTGACTGTTTGTTACGCATGGCCAACCACATGTCCACCAACTCCTGACCTGTCTGACTATTTGTTACGCATGGCTAACCACGTGTCAAAACATTCAATTAGGGAAATCTTTTGTCCGACATTCCTTGGTCTCCTTTTTACCATTACACAAAGAGGTTTCCCAACTTAAGCCCCAGTTTAATTTAAACCTCTTGCTATAGGAATAATTTACTCCTCTAAGCAGTATGATTCACTGATAACATAAATCTGTACCCTCCGACTGCATTAAACACATTTAAGGCACAATAAAATTAACGTACACACAATGATTTCCCAATAAAATTACACTTGTAAAAATACAGGAATAAATGGTACAAAAGCATTCGACCTGGTTAGTAGGGATGGACTCTTTAAAATCCTCCTGAAAATAGGCTGTCCTTCTAAAATGCTGGAAATGATAAAGTCATTCCATGACGGCATGAAGGGAACAGTCCAATATGCTGGAAGCACGTCACAGCCCTTTGATATACGAAGTGGCGTTAAACAAGGCTGTGTTCTGGCTCCGACCCTCTTCGGAATCTTCTTTGCCTTACTCTTGAAACATGCATTCAGAGATGCAACTGAAGGAATATGCCTTCACACTAGGTCAGATGGCCGTCTGTTTAATCTTTCAAGGCTGAAGGCAAAAACAAAAATCAGAAGGGTCACTATAAGAGACTTGTTGTTCGCTGATGATGCTGCAGTCGTCACTCAAAGCCAACAGGAGCTTCAGAGCTTGATGAATCGCTTCACTAAAGCATGCACGGACTTTGGCCTCACAATAAGTCTAAAGAAAACGAATGTGCTGAGTCAGGATGTGGGTGCTGCACCAGTTATCACTATCTATAACTATGAAATGGCAGTGGTGCACCACTTCACATACCTAGGGTCTACCATCAATGACAAACTCTCACTGGATACAGAAATCGACAGCCGCATTGGCAAAGCTGCAGCTACCTTTGCCCGCCTCACATCGCGTGTTTGGGGAAACTCTAAACTCACAATGAAGACCAAAGCTGCGGTATATAATGCCTGCGTCACCAGCACACTCCTATATGGCAGCGAGACCTGGACGACCTATGCTAAGCAAGAAAGAAGGCTCAATACCTTCCATTTGCGGTGTCTACGCCGCATCCTCGGCATCTCGTGGAAAGATAAAGTGACAAATGTCGAGGTGTTGTCACGTGCTGGCCTTCAAAGTATGTATACGCTTCTTAGACAACGCAGACTTCGCTGGCTTGGCCATGTTCGCCGCATGGAAGATGGTCGCATCCCAAAAGATATCTTCTACGGACAATTAGCAGATGGCAAGAGAACAGTTGGGCGACCACAGCTGAGGTTCAAAGATGTGTGCAAGAGAGATATGAGGGCACTGGACATGGATCCAGCAACATGGGAGGATGAAGCTGCCGATCGCACTAAGTGGCGATGCTATTTACGGCGCCACCTCAGATTGGGCGAAGAGAGGCTCACACAAGAAGCAGAGGTGAGGAGAAAACGTCGAAAGGAGCACCAGGAAAATAAGCAGCTGAGGGCTGTCATCTCAGGGGCGCATTCCCATAGTCAGTTATGACTGAAGGGGCTATTATTATTATTATAAAATGGTGGTATTTCAGAACACTCTACAACTATGAGCACCCGTGTCTCTCATAACTTTACACGCTCCTATCTACTGCCAAAAATCCTAGAAAGAATTATGCACACTTTTACATTTACATAGTTCCCCAAAGATAATAATGGATGGCGCTACCGTTTATAACTTTAAGTTAATGTCCCCGAAGAACTTTACTACCGGGCCTGAGGCTTCTCAACGAACCCACTAATAAGTAAAACGATAATAAAATAATTACGTACCAACTGATCACGTTTCTTCCTCTTGAGAAAGCAGACGACAATTGTAAGGTATACAGCAGGCAATTATTTCTTCAGAGAGAAAGATCCCGTCTAAACGATTGTTATATATACACAGGGAACCACTCCCGCTGATCTGCTAAGCTACGTACTTGGGCCAATGGAAACGCTAGAAAAAAAAATAACTGCGACCTACACCAATCAGATTTGAAAACAAAGCGAAGACCGCATGTCCAAAGATTTCATCACGTCCACGTGCGTGTCTGACGCGTCATACAGGCGTGCCCGAACTAACGATTTATCGTAAACAAGAAAGTCTGCGTGATCGTGAAAAATCTATAAGAAGAACTGGGCGAGTGTAAAATAAACCTACTGACATAAAGGAACCTATTAAAATACCTACACCAAATTACCAAACACGATGAATATTTAAAGGAGAAGAAACATGGCAAACACATATAGTTACAAAAGAGAAGAAGAAGGATGAAAACTCAAATAGAACAGAATCGGGCCTGTTGAAGGACAGAATTACAGTACAGCATCACAGTGAAGTAATCCTGTTCTGTCTTCGTTTCTTCAGAGATCCCCGGGAACTCATTACATTACTCGTAATGTCAGCTTTTAATTGTAATATATGTAAAGCCTCAAGGATACTGATGTTATATCCATCAAGATATGAAACAAAACCCATTTAGTTTGATGTAGATAGCCCTTACATTTACACTTATGCTGATATGGTTCCCTGGGGGTCTATGAGGAGATAAAGAAAGAATATGATCACTGTTGTCTCAAGCATGTCATTAAAAGGTGACTAGTAATAATAATAATAATAATAGCCCCTTCAGTCATAACTGGCTATGGGAATGTGCCCCTGAGGCGACAGCCCCCAGCTGCTTATTTTCCAGGTGTTTCTTTCGATGTTTTCTCCTCTCTTCTGCTTGTTGTGTTATTTTCTTTTCGCTCAATCTGAGGTGGCGCTGTAGATAGCATCGACACTTGGTGCAGTTGGCAGCTTCATCCTCCCACGTTGCTTGATTTATGTCCAGTGCCCTCATGTCTGTAAAGCTTTTGATCACCAGTAGCGTATATTAAGGACGCCTACGGATGATGAATGTTGCTACTTTTATGTGCTCAAAAATACCAGAAAGAGGTGTTGATGGGCTGGCAACCTGTCATGTAAAACAGTTGCTACAGAAACCTTACATGGCATGCTTGGTGAAGGATTCTTAGAGAATTATGCTTGCAACATTGACTCCATGCTCCTTAATGAGTGAATGAGTTAGTGCTAGCTCTAAAACCTACTACAGTGTTGGCTCTGTGCTCCTTAACGAGTGAATGAGTTAGTGCTAGCTCTAAAATCTACTACAGTGTTGGCTCCATGCTCCTTAACGAGTGAATGAGTTAGTGCTAGCTCTAAAACCTACTACAGTGTTGGCTCCATGCTCCTTAACGAGTGAATGAGTTAGTGCTAGCTCTAAAACCTGCTACAGTGTTGGCTTCATGCTCCTTAATGAATGAATGAGTTAGTGCTAACTCTAAAACCTACTACAGTGTTGGCTCCATGCTCCTTAATGAGTGAATGAGTTAGTGCTAGCTCTAAAACCTGCTACAGTGTTGGCTTCATGCTCCTTAATGAATGAATGAGTTAGTGCTAACTCTAAAACCTACTACAGTGTTGGCTCCATGCTCCTTAATGAGTGAATGAGTTAGTGCTAGTTCTAAAACCTACTACATTGTTGGCTCCATGCTCCACCGCTAGGAGCTATATAGAGACGAGGAGGACTAATATGGGGTTAGCAACTTCATCATTTAAAACAGAGTGAGTCCACAGCTGCAGGAGCATAGGCTTTGACTCGGGCTTCCTGTCAGGGGGGCCAGCTGTAGTTTTGATTCCTCGCTCTATAGGGAGTGAAAAAGAGATGATGATTGTCATCTTTGATTTATTGTTAGTCACTGAGAGAAAGTCTGTAAATTTACTCTGACATTTTGTTTGAGATCCTTCATTTTTTTTTAAGTCTGCAAACAGTACTAGTCCTTTGTGACCTGTATTTTATACATCTAACTTAGAACCAAGAGTCGTGCCTTTGAAGATCCTAAAGTGCTGGCCAGTCTCCCACAAGCTTTTGATTGGAGGAATGTGAGTGGAAGGAATTACGCAAGCACCACTCGTAACCAGCACATTCCGCAGTGTAAGAGACCAAAAAACTGTTTTTTTTTCTGTTCATAGAAAAGATAAATCAGTACGACTATTTTATGTCAGATAACAAAATAAAACAAACTGACAATGAGTCCCACATCAAATAAACATTTTAAAATAAAAAAGACAACATTTGAAGAACACACAAAGTTAAAAAAAAAAAAAATTGTTAATGACCCGTCAAATAAATTTTTATAATTGCAGTATAGGAATGTGTTATGTTATTATTGTTTATATATGGTTTTAAAATTTCAATGTTGATATGATATAATGATGATGTATAGGCTCAAAATACGATGTAGAAAAATTAGTATTAAACAAGATGTTGTCACTGCATTTTGCATTCTTCTATTCCAAGGTTCTTAATGTTCTTAATTATTTTGTATTTCTTTGTTCTTGAAAGTATCCAGCTGAATTCAATATCATTAATCTTCCAGCTTCATGTGGAGCATAGGCCTTCAATCAGGACACACTAATCCCACCCGTCCAGTGCTGTCCGTTCAAGTTATTTTCATCTCTTCTTTATCCTTTTTTTTAAGTCATCTCCATTTCTTTCTCCATGTCCACTTGGATCTCCATTTCTTTTTCTGTGTCCACTTGGATCTCCATTTCTTTTACCTTAGAAGATTCCAGAATAAGGTCTGCCTTGTAATGCTATTAGGTTTTCCAAACTTCTTTGTTGTTGTTTTTCTTTTCTTTTTTAAATTAGCCATGTTTCAGAGCCAGACAGTAGAACTACCTTTAAGTTTAAGTTAAAAAAAATAATTCTTACTAGTGTAAAAGCCCATCATAAGATGGGAATTAAATTTAAAAGCACCAATACCGATCGGCAATTTTACTTATTTAAAAGTATTTTAAAAAACCACTATGCATTACCACAGTACACGGAACTACGTAGCAGCAGTGAGGATCCCACAGTGTGTATACAGGATCACACATTCTATAAATATATTTTTGTGCACACCGTCGTTTGCACATTCTTCCTTGGTAAGAGTTACTTTTTTTCAGGAGAGTACATATAAGGGAAGCAATACAATTAATTAACTTTCAACCAAAGTTGCATCCATTAGCGTTACGCACTGACAGAAAACGCTGGGATATAATATATAGGATGATTTCCATATTATTTTCCATTTCAGTGAAAGCTCCTCTTGCCTTCTGTATTCTTATTTTGACGGTATGTTGTCTGTTCCTCCTTGGGGTGCTGTAGGGCAATGATGGTGATGCTATGTTAATGCACAGTCAAGATGGCCTGTAATCCATTGCTAACTTTTACTTTGTTTTAGACTGTGGTTCATGCTGGGCTATGGGAGCAACCAGTTCCTTCGCTGACCGCATCAATATCAAACGTAAAGGAGCTTGGCCAAGTGCTTATTTGTCTGCCCAGGAAGTTATTGACTGTGCTGGTGCAGGAAGCTGTGAAGGGGGAGATGATTTTGGGGTTTGGCAATATGCCAATGAGATTGGTATCCCAGATGAAACCTGTAACAACTACCAGGCTAAAGATGGAGGTAAGTGCCACTTAAAAACACTTTGTTAGCTTTTCTTAGCCGCACAGTATTTGTTTTGTTGAGACCTGCTTGTTCCGGTAAAATCTTTGGAAAATAAAAGTTTTTCACATCGAGCAAAGAGAAATGAAACCTCGAAAGTAATAAACAGTGGAGGCTTTAGGCATAGGTGAGCTAGGCTTTTACTTCGGACCTTGCACTTTTAGGGGCCTCGCGCACAAATATGTACCTGTTGATACAACATACATTTTTTTTAAAAGGGGCCTCACTTGCCTGGATCATCTCAGAATCTAAAACTGCTACTAGTAACACATGTTCATTTTTCTTTTAGAATCTGTAGCAAATTTACTAATCAGTTTCTATTTCATGAAATAATATTTTAGCTTGTGCAACTATTAGAACTTTGTAGTAGTTGTTTTTTTTTTTTTCTGTATTCCTATTTTTGAAATGTCCCAAAAGAGTAGTTATGACTGTCTTATTAAAGTTACTTAATCTCCTTTTACAGGGAGAACCCTGTTGCCTGTGGCATTATTTGGTCTGTCAACGATGATCCCGTTTAGTATTCTTTCCTGGCACTAATAGAAATAATATCATCATTCTTCAGCTTCTTAAGGAGAATAGGCTGTCAACAAACTTATGCAAAGTCTTCCTGTCACTCGCCATCAGCTCAAGGTTTTTTGGTGTCGCCATCATGCCCTTCAAACCTGTCTCCAGTTCTCTTCTCCCTGTGTTTCTTAGTCTCCCTCTACTTCTCTTACCCGAGGGGTTCCAGAAAAGCTGGCTTGTAATGCTATCAAGAAGTTTCCTTAATGTATGTTCTATCATCTTCAGTGTCTTCTTTTTATCTCTTATTCCACTGGTTCTTGTCATTAGTTCCGCATTAGTGCTTTTGTCATACCACTTCAATCCTTCTATTCTGTGCAAGCACCCATTTATGATAGTCTGTAGCTTTGAGGTTGTTGTTTTTGTTGGTCTCTATGTTTCAGAGCCATACAATAGGACTGACCTGACTTGACTTTTGAATGGAAGATTCAGATTTTTGTGTTGGGCTTGATCTCTTTTGATTTCCATATATTAATAAAAATATTCCTCTGTAGTTTGTGCCATCTTGTAAATCTCCTTTGTGTGGCAGCATGACCATATAGTCTTCTGCCAGTGCATTGAACTTCTTCTCTTTCCTAGTTTATCAAGTAATTTTAAATATCTGTGTAGAGGTTGTCAAGTAAGTCCTATTGTATGGCTCTGAGACAAGGAGAGCAACAAAAAACAACAACCAAAACGCTACAGACTTATCAACGGGTGCTTGCGTAGAATAGAAGGACTGAAATGGTATGACAAAGTCACAAATGTGGAATTGATGACAAGAACCAGACAAGTACCAGTGGAACCAAGTTTGAGAAGAAGACGCTGGCGATGGATAGGACAGATATTGAGGAAACATGTTGATAGCATTACAAGGCAGTCCTTGTTCTGGAATCCACAGGGAAAGAGGCAGAGGTAGACCAAAAAGCACATGGAGAAGAGAACTGGATACAGAGATGACATTGATGAGGAAAACATGGAAAGAACTTGAGCGGATGGCACAGGACAGGAAGACTTGGTATGTGTTTGTTGAAGGCCTATGCTCCTCGGGGAGTTAAAGGGTATTGATTGATTGTGTAAAGGTGTCAGCATCTGCTTTAACTGCCTCTGCTGGAATGCTATCCGGGACAGCATCTTCTTCACCTCTTATGGCTTTCTGTACTTCTTCCTTCTTTGGTTTAAAAGTATAGTTTACTTACTTTTACCTTACACTTTACTTTATCAGCTCACTCTTGCCATGGAGAAGCATGGGGAGGTGAAAGTTTTATTCTTGAGCCAAGTTTGTCACTGACCGATGTAAGCTAGTGATGTAGGATTTCAGCAGTATTGCCCGTCCATCTGCCTCTTGGTCTTCACCATACTCTAAACCCAGAATTTCTACTGTTGGCAGCGAGAAGTGGTAATTGATCAGGCTTCATTCTCATGAGATGACCAAACCACCTAATTTTCTGTCACTCTGTATAATCAATGCATATTTAGTTAGTTCCTAGTTTTTCTTATATTAAGCATAGTTTAACAGTTTTAAAATATTTATGTCACTCCTGTTACTGTTTTATTCCAGGTTTCAGTGTGTTGTAACTTAAACTTTTTTTTATATTGTCATCCTGACAGCAACCTAATGCTCTTTTTTTTTCATATTTAAAAAAAATGATGTGCTGTAATCTTTGTCAATGGAAGTAAGAAAGAGTGTTATTCAGTGTTATATAAAAACAATCGTAACATAACAGATAGTCATGGACAGTTAGAAACAAATAGGAAAGCACTAGAGGCCACAGAGATGTGGTTTTACAGAAGCGTGCTAAAATAACATGGACAGCGAAAAAGTGAAATGAGGGTGTCCTGAAAGAGGCCAGTATGCAGAGGAAGCTTATTCCTCATGTTAGAAGAAAGCAGGCCACTTTATTTGGGTATGTTATGAGAAGAATAAACCTGGAATATATTTTGACAGCAGGAAAGATGGAAAGAAAAAGAGAGAAGATACTGGACAGTTTGACATCATGGCAGGGAAATAAGTCACCAACAGAAGTGATAAAAAGTACATCTAATCTATGCTGTCTTTTTTCGTATTCTTTAGAATTAAGTACATCTGATCTCTACTGTTTTCTCAAATTATTTAAAAATTTTGTAAATGTAATCGGTTGTTTTTCTCATATTTTAAAAAATTATTTTTGTCTAATATCTTGTTTTTCTCATATTCATTAAACTTATATTCATCTAGTCTCTGCTGTTTTTATCATATTCTTAAACAATATGTACTGTCTAATCTCTGCAGAGTGCAGTGATGTTAATACATGTAAGACTTGCAGCTCTGGTGGCGCATGCACCAAGGTGACGAGTTTCAAACGATGGAAAGTGGGTGAAATTGGAGGTGTTGCTGGACGGGACAAAATGATGGCTGAAATCCAGGCAGAAGGACCTATCAGGTAAGTTTTTTTCGCCCACTTCATATAATCAGGCTTCGTGTATAAGAATAGGAGACTGGTGTAAAACTAACAGATGGTTGTTATTATGCCACAGGATATCCCAGCTTTTTTCTTCCTCTAATATTACTTTCTTCTGTTGTGAAAAATAATAATGTTCATCTTTTTTGCACCCTGGCCTCTTTCAGGACATCCTCATTACTCTGTTAGTGTTGTTGGTTGTTATTTAACTAGGGCTGCTGAGCTTTTTGCTCTTTTGCAGCCAATATCAAGTTGAAGAGTCCTTGGTATTATCTACACTGTAGATCTAGGCTTTTCCCGTGGCTTTTCTGCCATTCTATATATATATCTCATCTTTGTCTCCTTCTTGCAACAGTGGCTGATAATCTGTATAACCCTAAACATCTAGTGTTTCTAGTTTATCATCTATATGTAAAATTTACTCATCATTTTTCTTTCTTTCTTTCTTTCTTTCTTTCTTTCGTTCTTTTTTTAATCTGTTATATTACTTACCTGCAAGTTTTATAGCGCCCCACTTAATTATTTACATAATTTTCTGTTAAGAAATCTTCTTCTTCTTTGATCCTAAGCCGCCGACCATCAAAGCAGTCAGTGGCCATTACGCCTGGTGGCGTCTTGTAGGGCAACAACAAATCGATTCCACTTTGCTCGGTCGGTAGCCATCCTTCATACAGTGCCACAACTCTGGTTCATTCTTTGCATCTCAGCCTCCACAGTCCTCCGCCAAGTTGTTTTTGGTCGGCCTCTCTTTCGTTTTCGTTCAGGGGTCCAAAGCATAGCTGTTCTTGTGATGGCTTCGGGGTCTTTTCTGAGGACATGGCTAACCCAGCTCCAGCGTCTGCCAGCTATGATGGTGTGCATGTCCTCTTGCTTGCTCTGAGTAAGCAGATCTTGGTTGGTGATGCCAAAAGATTCAGTGAATTTTTCTTAGGCATGTTGTGTGAAAAGATGACAATTTCGACATTTCCTTCTCTGTAACTCTCCAGCATTCCGCACCATAGAGAAGCACAGAAAGCACACAGCTCTGATATAATCTTAATTTTGTCCTTGTGTTGTACTGAGAGGACTTCCAGATGTTGTTTAGACTAAAAAAGGCTGTTCTTGCTTTGTTCATTCTGTTGTTGATGTTTTTGCTTGCTCCACCGTCTGGTGTTACTATGCATCCTAGGTATGTGGAGGTGTCTGTCTGTTCCAGTTGCTGATATGGGCTCACGGTTGCTTACATTGAGCGTCATGACCTCTGACTTCTTTAGATTGATGTTCAAGCCCACCTGCTGGCTATACTTATTAAGTTTTTCCATTTTTTCCTGGATGTGTTGATGTGAATGTGCTAGTAGTGCAATGTCATTGCATATTCCAGATCTTCTAATGTAGAAAATGTAGTCCATCTTATTCCTCTTGGACTGCCTTCTGTTGTCTGGCGCATCACCCAGTCTATGACTGTTAAAAATAGAGTGGTTGATAAGGGACATACCTGTCGTACTCCTGTCTTCACCTCAAAGGATAGGTTGCTCTGCTTAAACTTACTTACTTACTTAGTCGTTCCCCTTCTACCATGAGGTGTAGAGGTTTGGAAGAGAGAGCACCAGACTATCCTATCGGCTGTCTTCCTCCTGGCCTGGTTCCATTCTAGTCCTCTGTCCTTCAAAGATTGTCTAATGTTGTCCTCCCAGCGGACTCTGGGTCGTCCTCGGGGTCTGGATCCTTGGCTCTTTGCTCTGCTCAAAGCTACATGTAAAGTTGGCATAGAGGCTTTTTATAATTGACACTATGTAGCTAGGTCCATAACCACTTATTCGAAATTCCTAAATTAAATAAACTCCGAAAATAAAAAGATTTTGTGTAAAAAAAAATAAATACGTTTTTTCGTAGTGTGCAGAAATGACCCACCCATGCACAAGAATCATTTCATCATGTTTCTAACCTGTGTACTTTTTACTATTACGTTAGTGCAATACGTAGAAAGGTTGACTTAAACGCTAGAGCGTACAACAACAACAGCAAATGTTATAGATCGAGAGTTGGGCTATTTCTCGATTGCGAATTTGAGTAATGTCTGAAATTAGAGAAATCCAGGTTTCCAAAACATTCTCGTCCCGGAGCATGTTGGTTAAGTGATTATGGAACTGTATTATTCATAGCTCACACATTATAGAACTGAAGTGCCACCGTTTTAATTTGAATATTTTATCATATATTTCATGGTCCCTTCAGTTGTGGTATAGATGCCACAGATGCTCTGGAAAAGTACAAAGGAGGTGTTTATAAGGAGTACAATACTAATCCTGCCGTAAGTGTCAAATATGTATATGTAAGGGTTGCGCCGTATATTTGTATTCAGTATTTGGTTAAATAATTTTTGCATGTATTTTAATAGTTTTATCCAAGAATAAAGTTGAATGTTTTAAATTCACATACTCTACACCCAGAATGAACTGATGTTCTGCAAAGGTTTTTAAAACAAATTACAGATGTTGATTACTAGAAGCCTATTGGCTATGTGGTTAGACACTGGCCTTCTGACGGCTAAGTTACCGAGTTCCGGGATGGAAACCTGGTAGCGACATGCTTCAGTCTACCTTCTGTAAATGGTTACCTGACTCTGATTTTGAATTAGGGAAGGTGAAAGACAGTGAGGGAGGGAATTTTGCATCTGACCTCATAAAGCTGGACCTAGAATAGTAAAATCTCTAACAATGTACTACATTACAACAGTATCTGCTATGGGACTACCTTTGTCTTTTTTATTTTTTTTAAATTTCAGCATATGTAAATGGTAAATTAAATTTTCCAACCCTATTTTGCTCTTTTATGATTTTGCTGTTGTAGAAATAATTTATAGTGTTATGAATATTATCTGTCTCTCTGTTATTTGTTTTTTTTAATGATCGTATTCGTATTTAGCTATCTAAGAGGTATACAGCTGAGTGTGAAAATGAACACTAAATAGCGTCTGTGTAAAATGAACAGTAATATCCATGCAAAATGAACAGTAAATAGTGCACATAAAAAGAAATGTAAATAGCCATATTAATTGTAAAGTGAACAGTAAATCATCATCATGTGACATATTCTTTCCAGAACGTTGTCTCCATTACAGCTGCTCTGAACGCATCACGATTCTGGGCAAGTCGACCTGCATCAGCCAAAGACAAGTTCAGACTCTCTGTGATGTCCTGGGTCCACCGTCGTCTAGGTTGACCCCTTCCCCTTTTTCCAGGGACCATGCCTTCCATCACTGTTTTTTCCAGACTATTATGTCTTTTTATATGACCGAAAAATTTCAGCTTCCTTATTGCGATGGTATTTAGGAGCCAATGTTCCTGTACGTTTAGTGAGTGCAGTACTTCTCTGTTGGTCTTTTTTTCTGTCCAGGGTATTCTCAACATCCTTCTGTAGCATTTCATTTCGAATGATGTAATCTTTTTTGCAACTGTTTTATTGAGTGTCCAAGTCTCGCAGCCGTATGTTGCTACTGGGAATATACATGCTCTGATCAGTTGTAACTTTGTTTCTTTGCTTGTGCCTTGCCATAGGTTTTTCATCTGTATTAGCTTAATATTCAGATTAGCCATTATGGATTTCTTGGCATTGTACATCCAGTAGTTTGCCATTGCTTTCTGGATGGTTCTGGCCGCTTACCATTACAGTCCATGGTGCGCCCT
Source organism: Oreohelix idahoensis (assembly GCA_024509875.1). NCBI lineage: Eukaryota > Metazoa > Mollusca > Gastropoda > Stylommatophora > Oreohelicidae > Oreohelix > Oreohelix idahoensis. Next base: position 480,425 of record JAMPIV010007643.1, on the reverse strand, counting down.
CAGCCCGATACCAGGCCTTTCCAACTCCTGCCCTAGAAGCCGTTGTCAAAATATTATTGATCATCCGCCCGTTCGGCCAGCAGTTGTGTGTACTGTTTAAGGGGGACCTCCCTTTTTCAATTTACTCATGTAGTTTGGCCGGCCAGTCAAAGCCGTTGCCCGGGGCGTGGCGCTGCCGTACACAAGCAGACTCGAGGAGCCATACATGAGCTGAACTGGAGTGGGGGAACCAAATAGGATCCAGGCCATCCTCAAAAAGAGGAAGTGACTGCCTCTCACCGTGAGGTGAACAGTAAATAGTCATATTAAATGTAAAATGAACAGTAAATAATCGTCTTCTTTGATCCATAGCCACCAACGATCAAAGCAGTCAGTGGCCATCACGCCTGGTGGCATCTTGTAGGGGAGCAACAAATTGATTCCACCTTGCTTGGTCGGCGGCTATTCTTCATGCAGTGCCCTAACTCTGGTTCATTCTTTGCATCTCGGCTTCCACAGTTCTCCACCAAGTTTTTGGCCGGCCTCTCTTTCGCTTTCCCTCGGGGGTTCATAGCATAGCTGTTCTTGTGATGGTATCAGGGTCCCTTCTGAGGACATGCCAACTCCAGAGTCTGCCAGCTATGGTGGTGTGCATGTCCTCCTGGTTACTCTGAATAAGTAGTTCTTTGTTGCTCATGGTATTCGACCAAAAGATTCTGAGAATTTTCCTTAGGCAGATTGCGTGGAAGGAGGAAAGTTTTAACATTTTCTTCTCTGTTACTCTCCAGCATTCTGCACCATAGAGAAGCACAGAAAGTACACAACTCTCATACAGTCTTAATTTGGTGTTTGTGCTGTACTGGGAAGACTTCCAAATGTTGTTGAGAGTAAATAGCCATAATGAGTGTAAAATGAACAGTAAAAAAAGCTGAGTGTAAAATGAACAGTAAAAAAAGCTGAGTGTAATATGAACAGTAGATAGTCTGTCAGAGTGTAAAAAAAAACAGTAAATAGTCTGCTTGGAAAATGAACAATAAATTATCTGAGTAAAATTGACAATCAGTAATGTGACTGAGTGTAAAATGAACAGTAACTAGACTGCATGTAAAATGAACAGTAAATTGTCTGATCGTAAAATTAACAGTAGAAAATCTGCGTGTAAAATTGACCGTAAATTATCTATCTCTAAAATAAACAGTGAATACATACGCAGTGTACCATGAACAGTAAATAGTTTACCGGGAAGGGAAGAGAAATGCAAGGTTGGAGATCCATCACAGTAAACCTTCAGTGTAGATATGGCACAAAATTATTATCTTTAGGAAGCAAGAATGCTTTGCTTTGTTGTTGCCAATTTAATAGTCTGCTTGTTTCCACTTGCGCCAGAGATTTGTTTTCATCCAAATTAGTATTTTCATGTGAGGTCGAAATCAGAATAAGGTATTTTATTTTGTTCTTCTAAAACAGATAAATCATGTCGTATCTGTGGCTGGATGGGGTGTGGAGAATGGTACGGAGTACTGGGTTGTCAGAAACTCTTGGGGAACATACTGGGTAAGTGGCTGCTTCTGTTGTTATTTAACTAGGGCTGCTGAGCTTATCTCTGTTTCGCAGCCATAACTAAGTTGAAGAATTTGCATATGTTCTGTATCTGTTGAGTGGTACTGTAAAGAATGTTTATGATTATTGGGGAGGCCTGCTGTAGCTTTCTTCTTTCTGTGGAGAGTCCTGGGTAAGTGAGCAGCACACGCTAACTATCTCATATGGATGGGTACTGTTGTAGCAAATAAAGTGACTGTCTAATTGATGTACAGCTGCCAAAGTCTATTAGATAAGAATTGTGAATTAATGAGTTCTGTAGGAACACTTGTTTCACATAACACGCAACAGGGTTATCTTGTTACAGCAATGGAAATTCTGTATCAGGTCAGTCCTATTGTATGACTCTGAAACATGGAGAACAACAAAACCAACGACCAAGAAGTTACAGACTTTTGTAAATGAGTGCTTGCGTAGAATAATATGATTGAAGTAGTACAACAAGATTCATCATCATCTCAGCCCGTAACCCGTCATGGGTCGTAGGGGTGCCATGGTGGAAGCATCAGCAGACAGGGTCCTCCACTGCTCTCTATCCTCAGCAATGCGTACAAGTGTGGAAAAACCGTGTCCTGCCCATTCTTTGATGTTATCAGCCCAGGATTTTCTCTGCCTTCCTCTTCTCCGTTTATCTTCGACTGTTCCCTGAAGGATCGTTTTCGAAAGGGAGTCATGACGAGTTACATGCCCAAACCAGGCAAGCTTTCGATGTTTCACTATTGACAAAAGTGGTTCTTGGTGGCCTGCATAGGTGTTTATCTTCTCTCTAACATAGACATTTGTTTTGTGCTCTTTATAGCAAATGCGCAAAATTCTTCTATAACATTTATGCTCGAAAGCCTGAATCCTTCGCTCCGTATCTGCAGTGAGTGTCCAGCCCTCACACCCATACAAGAGAATAGATAATACAAGTGATTTGTATAATTTGATCTTCACAGGAAAACTGATGTTACTTTTCCAGATCACATTCAACCTTGTCATGGCAGCTGAGGCCATCTCAAGTCTTGTCTTGATTTCTTTAATTGATCTTCCATCACTACATATAGTGGACCCGAGATATTTAAAGGTGTTAACTTCTTCTAACGTTTGCCCATTTAACGTAATGTTGGTCGGAACATGTTTCTTATGGCTATTCAACAAGATTACCATTGTGGAACTGGTGACAAGAGCCAGACATGTGTCAGTGGAACACGAGATGAGAAGAAAATGCTGGCAATGGATGTGACACACACCGAGGAAACGTGTTGATAGCATTACCAGGCAGTCCTTATTCTGAAGTCCTCAGCATAAGAGACGTAGAGATATACCTAAAAAAAATAAAGGCGAAGAGAAGTGGAGACATAAAATTAAAGGGATGAGGAAGACTTAGAAAGTCCTATGACTGGTGACATTGGACAGGAGAAATTGGCATGGGTTTGTTGAAGGCCTATGTGCTTTCTTGGGGAGATAATGGCAAATGATGGTGATGAATGGAAACTCCTTACTAAAACAAAATCACTTATCTCCCCACAATGCAGTTTGTGTAATTTCTTCACTGAATATGTTTTCTTCATTTTTCAGCTGTAAAACTCTCACATGAGCTATCTTATTTCTATTTTGTTTGCCAGGGAGAGGATGGTTGGCTTCGTATAGTTACCAGCAAGTATGGAGATGGTAATTACAATCTTGGCCTGGAATCAGGCTGTGCATATGGAGATGCTATAGTCAGTTAGGTTTCTTTCTTAACTGCCAGTTTTGTGTGCATGTTTTTGTTCGTTAAAATTGTTTTTTTTTAATTGAGCAAGCAGTTTTGCTTTAAAATAAAAAAAATTACATTTCTGAAAAATTGAAAAATGCTGATTACACTCCGACATTCAAGATTTAGGCTGTCTTAAATTTTTATATTTATTTAAGTTCTCGTTACTGCCAGCATTGCTTCTTGTTTTTGTTATTTTAAATTTGTTTTTTGTTTTTTAAATTGAGCAAGACATACTTTAAAAACAAAAAATTATGAAATATGCTAATGACTGTTAACAAGATTCAAGATTTAGGCTGTTTTAAATTATTATATTTATCAAGGCTTGTTTGTTAATTTAACTTTATTGTCGAAAGAGTGAAAATAACCAGATAACCAATACAACTGGAGATTAAAAGAAAATGGAGATGGATAAGACACACTCCCAGGAAACAACCAAAAACGTACAACAAGATGGAGAGAAGTGAAGGAGGCCAAAAAGAACCTAGAGGAGGAAGCCATGGAACCTGGGGTCTCATTGGCGGAGATGAAAACTACAGCTGAAAATAGAAATCTATGGAAAATAAAAAGTGTTTCACTCCGAGTGAAGAGAAATGTATCATCAAAAGTAATAAGCAGTGGCGGTTTTAGGCCTAGGTAACCTAGGCTTTTACTTCAGGCCTTGCACTTTTAGGGGCCTCGCGCACAAATTTTTCACTGTTGATACAACATAAATTTTTTTTTAAAGGGGGCCTCACTTGCCTAGAGCATCTCAGAATCTAAAACTGCCACTGGTAACACATGGTGTTCATTTTTCTTTTAGTTTAGCTTGTAGAATCTGTAGCAAATTTACTAATCAGTTTCTATTTCATGAAATAATATTTTAGCTTGTACAACTATTAGAACTTTGTAGTAGTTGTTTTTTTTTTTTTTCTGTGTTCCTATTTTTGAAATGTCCCAAAAGAGTAGATATGACTGTCTTATTAAAGTTACTTAATCAGTTTTTTGTAGCAGAGAACATTGAAAACTCCTAGTTCCAAAGACAGAAGTATGTGTATTTGTGAATATTAATATAGATGCATATTTTGAAACATATTGACAGAAATTTAAAAACAATATTACCTATATTAAATAATGTGCTTATGATATTCACATCAATAAGGATTTACTACGGCCTTTGAGTTTGCCTGCCATGTGCAGTTGTTATTGAAATGTATAAAGCACAGATAATTGTAGCCATATTTGGCTTGCAGATTCAGCCATTCTGTTGTGACTGAATGTCACTGCAAAAACAATGCCTATCACCATCTCGGCAGACAAGAACAAGTAATAATCTTCAGACTCATATGGGCCACAACAGACTAAGATGTCAAATGTTCAGTAACCTAAAGATGAATGTACATGAAGTTCTGATAAAATGACTGCTCAACATCTGCTGGAGTACCAGACATATGAGGAACAAAGAAAGTTTGTATGGCTGTCACCAGTACTAGTCCAGGACAAGCTCTTTTGAAACATCAGCAACCTGAGGCTTTTCACTGCTTTCTTCAAGTATATTTAGGTTGATTTCTGAGAGGGTTTGAAGACAAGGGAGAATAACTAAAAAATTGTGAATATATACTCAGAATTGTGCATTAATGACAGTCTCATGTTATTCGTGTGTTTCTGGCAATTGTTTATTGAAGTATAAAAGTGTCAGTGTTTTCTATCAAATGTTTATTTTATTAAAAACTGTATACTCATGGTAAACTTTACTTACCATTCCATAAACTGTCTTTCAAATGAACCTTGAGCACTTGTGTTAATAATAATAATTGATCAATTGTTTATGTTTTTTTTTTAAAACTGTATACTCTTGGTAAACTTTACTTCCCATTCCATAAACAGTCTTTCAAATGAACCTTGAGCACTTGTGTTAATAATAATAATTGATCATTAGTTTGAGAAGTATATCTTGTACTGCATCATATATTTCTTTTTTTTCTGTAATCTTACAGATGAAACCTGTGACCTCACTTTAACAAATGTATAACTAAAATGTATAATTGTTATTCGTTGTAAACATTGCACGAGCAAGAGATTGCCTGTTGAAATTAATTAAAGTGTACACACTGCATTGTACTTTCCTATTACCATAACTGTTACAAAAGTCTGTGAACATTGGTATTCCACAGAATGAGAAGCACAACAATTTTGCCTTTAGCAGATTATTTTGATACTTCTGTTGACTGCTTCACCTTCTGTCTCATCCCTTAGGGGCAAGAGAACTTACCAGTGTTGGTATTGATTTTTAAAATAAAGTTACTTTGTATTTTTAAAGCACCGATCGTTGTTTCATTGTATTAAACAAAAGTATATAGATGTATTATTAACAGTAAGATGAATGAAAGTATATAGTTGTATTATTAACAGTAAGGTGAATGAAAGTATATAGATGTATTATTAACTGTAAGATGAATGAAAGTATATAGTTGTATTATTAACTGTAAGATGAATGAAAGTATATAGATGTATTATTAACTGTAAGATGAATGAAAGTATATAGTTGTATTATTAACAGTAAGGTGAATGAAAGTATATAGATGTATTATTAACTGTAAGATGAATGAAAGTATATAGTTGTATTGTTAACTGTAAGATGAATGAAAGTATATAGATGTATTATTAACTGTAAGATGAATGAAAGTATATAGATGTATTATTAACTGTAAGATGAATGAAAGTATATAGATGTATTATTAACTGTAAGATGAATGAAAGTATATAGATGTATTATTAACTGTAAGATGAATGAAAGTATATAGATGTATTATTAACTGTAAGATGAATGAAAGTATATAGATGTATTATTAACTGTAAGATGAATGAAAGTATATAGATGTATTATTAACTGTAAGATGAATGAAAGTATATAGATGTATTATTAACTGTAAGATGAATGAAAGTATATAGATGTATTATTAACTGTAAGATGAATGAAAGTATATAGATGTATTATTAACTGTAAGATGAATGAAAGTATATAGATGTATTATTAACTGTAAGATGAATGAAAGTATGTAGATGTATTATTAACTGTAAGATGAATGAAAGTATGTAGATGTATTATTAACAGTAAGATGAATGAAAGTATATAGATGTATTATTCAGAATTTGTCATGTATAGTTCATGGGGGCCTCTGATGAAACAAAGAAAGAATATGAATACTGCCTGATATAAGGCTGTGCACTGGGCTGGCAACCTCATCATGTAAAACAGAAACTACAGCTACAAGAGCATTTGTGCAGGCTTCCATCAAGGGGGCTACCTGTGGTGGAGGCTGCATGCTCCATAGGAAGCAGAAAGGAACATGATGATGATGATTCAGAATTCACACAGTGAATGTGACAGAAAATGTGAGCATGAGTTATTCTTACTAAAAAATCAAAATTTATGTGATGGCTGTACTGCCAATCTGGTCCTCTCCCAGAAGCCGAGATTCGTGTAAGACAAGTTCTACTACTTGTATTCCCCACATGTCTGTCTGATCATTAATTTACTAAACAGATGGCGCCAGAGTCTCGATGGCCAGTTCTCAGTCTGAAAATTATTACTTGATCTCTTCTTGATATGGATTAGTGTTCTTTTGTTATATCTGACTATGGGTGTTCTCTATGTCAGTTTTCATTGAAGCTATTTTCTGTCATTGCTTCTGTCTCTTCTTATGTTAACCTGTCCTCAGTTTGAATTGTGCTTAATTGTTCTTTGGTAAGAAAGGCAAGTGTCACGAGGCAAAAGGTGCTTACCAGCCAGCATGGCCAGGGGCGGACATGCGCACCTTTGTCCCTGACAACAGCAACATCCTTGCTGTTACCACTAACCTAACAACAGCATTGGCAACATTGTCCAGGGGACAAGTTTCCACACTGAACATAGAAATTAGTAAACTCAACGACTGGTTATCTCGACATGATATAATCACAGTTAGTACATGCCTTAAAGAAGTATTAGAAAGGCACAAGAAACTACCAGTGTATCTCGACAACCTACCAGTACTCAGATAATGCTAACATCACGCCTGGCACTGCGACAGCATCCTGGATCAAGACAACTTCGATCCTTGCAGCAACAAAAACCACACAACAGACACGTCTTTCACAGGCTCTTTCACACAAGAGTAACACCAGGGCACGTCCATCCCCTTCTGAAACTTCTGTCAACTCCTCTTGGACAAACTTCCTGACCTTTTAATTGTACACACCCCAGACTTACTCTAGCCAATAAAAATTTCTACTTAAGTCACATGACATAACAATCAGAGTTCAGTTACTCATGCAGTCATCCCATGGAAGTCGTGAAAGTTTCAACACACTGGCCAGTAGTTATCTTGGTTGGTTCTATTACAAAAATAATTTAATGTTCGTGTTTTTCTTGTCTGGTAATATGTCATTCAAGTGGTTACAGGCCTTCCGCCTGTGATGGAAATTCTTGACGTTTGCTAATTTTTCTTCCAGGTTCGTTCGTACCCTTTTAGTATTTAGGTTTAGTGATAAGCAAATAATCGTATAATGGTTATTTTTAAATGATCCAACTGTAACGTTCCAAGAAAACAGGAATGCAGAAAATTCAGCAAGCAGTTTATTGAACGTCATTCGACAAGCACTGGTTATTTACACAATGATTTGATAGTTTACTTACGCTTAAACAAAATAGTGGTTTATATCTAACAGGAAAATATATCCAACAGAAAAAAACTTGTCTTGATAATCTCAAAGACGAAGTTCACCTAAACACTACAAACTGCCTAGCAAAAATTTCTATCTATCTAATCTACTCTAATCTCGCACATCTCTCCTTTTTATATACAGCTCCTTCCTTTTCCAGCCATTTTTCACACGACTCACTCTTTTTTCCACACGTTACAATTTTCTACACACGTCTCTCTGTTTTTGACATTTTGCACACGTCTTTCTGTTTTTTATCGACTTTTGTCACATTTCTCTTCCATCTAAGCAATGGAAAAAACCAAAAATAACAACTCACTTGCAAAACACGCATTCAATATTATTTTTTGAGGCTGTTCTACAATGCCTCTCACAGCCGTGGCTGTTAACTGAACTTTTAATGATACTGCATTTTGTGTGAAAACGTCGTTACTGCTTTTTAATGTATTTCCTTATTATTCTATGTAGTATTATAGCACGTATAAATGCTAGTGTATGCCAGGCGGTCACAACACATTACACTCACGTTGGCCACAACAGCATGCCAAGAAACAATGTAAGTAAATAAATTATGTATGGATCATACACCCATAGCACCTTCTCAAAATCACATCTTAAATGCAAGAATAGATCTGTTTTTCGCACTGACAAACCTCCTGCTCGCCATATGCTGAGATGTATTTACAACAACAGATAATGAGAACCAGAAAATAACCAATACAACTGGAGATTAAGGGGGAAAAGCTAAAATGGGCAGGACAAATCCTCAGGAAACAGCCAATCACAGTTTACTAGACATGCCCTGACCTTGATTTGTTTTTAAATTCAGGAGTTTTCCTGCCTTCTGACAAAGTGCCCTAGGCAGCCTAGACACGAGATCTATCAGTCATATAATGACACATTACCACATAAAAAAGGCCTTGTGGTCTGGTTATATCCCTTGACCTGAGATGGCTAAAGAAAACATCAAGAAGAATGGTAATCGATGAGGATAAAGCAAAAAGACCTGAAGAAAACAGCGAAAAATAGGAATTGGTACAGAGCAACAGTTAAATCATTGTGGTCCATGAAAAACAAAATGCATGGATGATGAGAAACATAAGGAAATCAGAAGACATCAAGATAAATAATGTATCAAAGTAAATGGAACATTCTGGAACTAATCCATAGATGAAATATATAGGTACATGTAAGATTGTTCTGTACATGTAGTCAGGAAAGTTTAGGGAAGACAGTGAAGTTTGAGAGTGAATGATTGTTCATAAATAGTTGTGTCGTACAAGCAAGTTTGAATTTACTTAAGAATTTCATGAGGTGTGTCGTAAATTTAGATAGGTTTGAAAATATTTATGGTCCCGCCTGAGTATAGTGGATGGTGATAGTTCGTGAGAAGTAAAGGTGTAAGAATAGATTTCACGAGTGAATAATTTAAGGAGAAGATCTGTCTCTGGAATGAGTAGTTTCTCTAGTCCAGCCTATCTGTACGACTATCTTTTAGTATAAGACAATCTTGCACTTCCCTATATCTAGAAATATAAGTTTAACTAAACACACGCACACAGTTATGTGACAACAAGACACACAAACGTGAAAAACTATGGTAAATTGGGTATTGGTCTGACCAACACACAAAGTTAAGTTCCTTTTGTTGTTTATTATCATTAAACTTTACAACATCGAATATCTAAAGAAAGATCAAATAAAATCAGAATGTAATACATAGAAAAATAGCAGAATATATGTGCCCTCCCCCTTATTGAGAAGAAAAGAACCCAACAAGTTAATAACCCCAAAGGTTAAAAGTTAGCACTATGTTATAGCATAGACAGTAAAAAGAACAAAGTTCCCACTAAATGCTATTCAGTAAAGCAAACAATATTTAAGCAAAGAAATTGAATGATGGTACAGTTTTTTTGTAACTAAGAAAATATTCCCTCTCTCTGTCATACGTGGCCACATCAATCACGCTTTCCCTATTCTGGTGATGTCCTTTTGGAATTACGATGGTTCCTGAATATTTAAAGTGTCAGCGGTATTATCAAAGTCAGCCCCAGTCCACCCTCTATAACAAATAAGATTTTTAGGAGGGGGACGCCAAAGTTGGTGGTGTATTCCTGAATCAACAAATGTCACCTCGAATAGTTAATGTAGAACCGAGATCTGATGTTCACCGCAAACAGTGAAAGAATTCTTCCAGTATTTGAAAAAAACTCTAGTTGCTAAAAACTGTTAATTATTGTTAATTGATGATGATGGTAAATCCTATCGGCTGGCTCTGTGGTGAATGCCGATTTTGAAGCAGCGTAACTTGCTGGATAAATCCGCTGGTACGACTGTCAAATGTTAGATAGTGATGTGATTGGTATTACGCCCCAGTGGGCTGATAAAATTGCAAAAAATATCTGGGTATTTGTAAGTCCAGTTAACTTTACTATGTAAAATGTTAATTTTTGTCTCTTAGGCCAGTCCTGTTCGCAATGAACTTGGGGACGTGTAGCCAAGAAGAAGACAACATTAATCAATCAGTAAATGAATAAAAAGGACCATTATAGACCCAAATTAGACCGCTGGTCGACGTTTGATCAGGTCTGCTAGAATAGAGAAACATTATGAAAAAATGCTACTATTATATCTCTACATATAAATACACGGAAGGGGACGAGACGATCTCTCATCCACTCCGTCAGTCCTGATTTAAGTTAAAAGACACACAATGTCTCTAGCCTATCCTATCACGCGTTGCTTAGCGAGTGCAGGTTTGGTTGGAGCATGCAGCCTTTCCCCCTCCTGTTCCGTCAACGATCAGCGCACAATGTCAATTATGATTTAATTATCCCTTTGCGCACTTATAGCGCACTTAACAAATATCGCCTGTCATTAATAACTATTAGATGTCGGCGTCTGTTGGATTAGTCGTATGATAAGTGACACTAGTCACTTATATAATTACACAAATGAAATAAACATGATTTCTTTTCTGTCACTTATCAGTCAAGCCTAGTGTATTAATTAAGTCAGCTAAACCGTATCTTCTTATGTGATAAAGCGGTTTAAAAAAGTACATTAAACTGACAACTTGCAAGAAATATCTACGCGCTATTCTATTTCACTAGTTTTTTACGCTAGGAAATCACAGTGAATTATAATGGTAAAACTTAACACATTTTAACATTTAAGCACATATTTATATTACCAGAAAATCAGAATGAAATCCCCACGAAACTATTAACACATCAATTCACAATGGTTCTAGTCTATGTGTTTAGACTCTGAAAAATTCTGAGCGACAATGATAACAGGTTTGAGAAGCCACAGTTTATATACATCATGTTAATGTTATTATGATCTCTAGAGGATGTTAATTTTCACACTCTTAGCGCATAGCAGAAATTGGGAAACTATGTTTCGCAGATAAAAGGCTTTACGCGGTCGCTTCAGTCGGCGCTGCTAATCAACAACAAAAGACTTAGAACCGTGTAATGGGTACTAGTAGATTTGCCTGCTTCTGGAGATTATGGAGTTATCTCTCCCTGTATGCACGAACATCAGAGGATTCTCGGGGAATTTGTTTTAGCCCATGCGGCTACTTCAAAAGAGGTCCGATGTTTCCACGTGCATCAGTCTGATATCTGATGATTGACAGATCAGCTCGCGTGAGAAACTCGTGTAAACAAACCAGTTTTGCTACACGTTATGATTGGCAAATCGCGGAAGTTGGTAAGCTTTCCGTTTGCTTACGTCCCAAGAAAATGAGGCTTGGATTAAAGGTGAGTAATGCAGGTAGAAAAAAATGCTTGACTTTGCTAGCCAATCATAGACGCTAACGGGATCACGCAAGACTGTCAGATACTGTAGGCTATATTTCCATTATACGTCACAAGGTGTAAGAAACCGTTTTTAACGTTGAAAATAGGATTTACAGTTTATAATTTTGTCATCTGTTGCAACAATGTGACATAGTCATGCGAGATAAAGGACAGAAAGAGTGGACAACCATTGAGTTCTTGTGTAGAATTTCTTTAGCTCGAAAGCAAGTTGCAAATTTAGTGCATTTTCAAGTCTTGTAAATGTAGGTATTCTTTACGTGTGATTCTATGGAAGAAACAGTCCCCACTACTCACAAACATAATGAGATACTTAAAAGGTAATGAATTGAGGAGCAAGCATCAACACAATGCTTATGTTCTACAGATCATTTGTTGGTAGGAAAATATACTATGCAAGTATTGTATATGACTCAGCGGCTCCCGGCATCAAGACAAAATTGGACAGGCTACAGTACCAGACACGTTGCACGAATGCTGTAGCAACAAAGTCAACATCACTAGAAAGCATAAGAAATGATGCCTTTAAAGTGGAGATGATAAGACTAAATTTACATGGAAAAAGTACTTGTAAATAAAAATCACCCAATATACTCGTACAAGTCATTCATGAAGAAGTGTATGGGGGAATTCGGAAAACATCGGGCTGTGATTGATGCAAAACCTTTTAGTAGCAAAGACCACAAGACAAACTCACACCACACTCTATCTAAATGAAACTTCTGATTCAGTATCAGACTTTAGACATTTATCTAGACTCAAACTTAGATCCTAATCCCGCGACGAGCCGACCATTTATGTCGTAGATTTTATTAAGATAGGTTGAAGATGTTTAAGGTCCCGTCTGAGCAGAGGTGATAATGGTAAACTATGTGATAATAAGGGGTAAGAAATAGCTTTACTTTTCACTATAGTGAGAGTGTAAGAGATAGGACAGTCTCTGGATTGAATAATTGCTCTAATCCAGCCTATCTTACGACAATATTTATCTAGATGCACTTTCTCTCCTGGTACACATATACGAGTTACACTCCACTTACATATACACAATTCTGTGACATAATACGTACAGACGTGAACCAAGCTATGGATAACATATAATGGGCAGGGGTTGACCAACACGATAACTTAAGGTGTATTACAATTAGGTTTATTGTCTCTAGAAAAAAATCACAACATCAATCATCAGAAAGTATAGTTTACAGACACAAAAATGCAAGACAAATTATTAACCCAATAGGCCTTCCTCTCTGGTAAAGGAACCCCAAAGTAGATCCCAACAGAGGTACTTAACCCAAAAGATTAAAGTTAATACTAAAGTAAAGGGATAGACGATAAAGGAAAGAACAAAGTCTTTAGTTAATCTATCCTAGGAAAAAAATAATATAACAGTAGTAGTAAACCCGAAAAGACAGAAGTGAGTAAAATGATTATACAAAATATGAAATATTCATTTCTCTTTCTTACAATCTGTCAGTCTGTGGCCACATTCAATCACACTTACCGACTACTCTTGTATGTAACAGCTGTGTATCTATGACATATTTCATGGGTGGTGCTGATCCAAGGGAGCCCCAGTTCCTCAAAGAATGAATAAATTTCCTAATGGGGAACGCCCGCTTAGATAGTGCTAATTTTATGTGTCAAAGTTCACGTCAGGTAGTGCATGTAGAAATATATATATCGCGATCGAAATATTCACCATGGGCAGCAAACAGTAGTCCGATATTTAAGGAAATGTCTGGTGGGTACACTGTTAGAAAAACCAATAAGGATAAGCAAAGGATCTCCTATCTGTGTTTTTTTTTCTTTATTTCTCTCTGGGGTTTGGTGCCGGTTATGGACCCAAGTATTCTTTTTTCTGGATAAATCCACTCGAGAAACGAAAAACCATGATAGTCAGTATTCTGGAACAAATGTTATATAGATATTTGGCAGCCACAAGCGGATCAGATTTGCTGTAAACAATCTGGATAATTTCTTGTCCAGTTTATGATCTTATTCTTAAAGTTTATATATGTGAACTCTCTCTCTGGAAGAAAGCAAGAGGACCGTCCAGGTCAAAATCTAAGACCTGATAATATTTTAAGAATGTTTCTGGAGCTATTCAAACCGCTAGATCGCAAGGGTTGTGATCGCCTATTGTATATTAATTAATTTAAAGCGTCTCTTACTGGGGGAATGACAAGAAATTAAATTTACTTATTACAGCTGGAACAATTTGCTATAAGTTATTTAATATGCTTATTTAATAAACACAGAAATCCCAGTGAAAAACTTTAACACGTTAAGACACTCAACATTCTAATATATATTATGGTTACCGCAATGCAGGAAACTGACACTCTCCACGAATCTAAGAAATTCTCTCTATATAAAACTCCAAGAGGTCGCGCTAGCAGATATCAACAATTCCTGCGGCAGACTGATAATGAGTTTTAGGAGACTGAACATGATATATATGAATTGGCCCGATCTCGCCCATGTCTGGCAAAATCGCACCTCGAGCGAATTCAACGTCCATTCTATTATCAGGTGTTAATCAGAGGTTTCAGATCTCGGCTCTGATGTCGTAACGTGATCACCGGTGGCCCGCCTCCTGAAGGAATGTCAGTAAGAGATACCGAAATAGTTTTATTTTAATAGCCCGAGAGAGAAGACAACAAAGGGCGAATGTCGTGGCTGCTAGCATGATAACTTATTGCATACCAACCAGCAAGCGTGGGAATTCCACTCGAGTTGTTTAGTTGTAAGAGAGAAAGGGGTGACTGAGGGATTAAAGAGAGGCTCGATGTTCATACTGTAATGTTATTATGTATGTATATATACATTACCACGTCCTCTTCACAGACACACACATGTTTCAGAAGGCACACAGTAAAAGCGTGTTCAGTTTACAGCCATCTTTATTTACAGAATAATCGTACATGTGAAGTTTCGTATTATATTACAATGTGTGGTTTCGTATTTTAATGTATTATATTACATCCCCCCTTTTTTGAAAAAAAAATGTGTGCAAACATTTCCAACGAAATGTTTCATGTGAGAAAGGATAAGTATGTGTAATGTTTAGTGTGAGTATATATGTCACTGTCTGTATCGGCTGGGGGGTGTCACTGTACGGCCAGAACGAGTGGTGTAAAGGGCTGGTGGTTCTGCGGAAGTCCCTGGTTTAGCTTGAGTTGGTTGTGATTTCGGCCTTGGCGCTTGTTGGTTTTGTGGGGCACCAAGGTCTGGAGTTACTGCATTGTCTGTTGAGAGCAGGGGAATTCTCTGCTCTGTTGTATTCTGTAGGATTTCTCTTATGTCCACTCTGTTTCGCCTCAGGAGGTTGTTGCTGCTGTCTGGTCTTAAGGTATAGCTCCTGGGTTCAGGGTTTCTGGAAATGATTGTTGCTTTTGACCATGTGTCATTGTCGTGGTTGTAGGTAGTCACATGCTGACCAGGATATAATGGTGGTAAGTCTTTAGCACATTTGTCATAGTTGGATTTCTGAACTTGCTGACGATGCTGAAGTTGATCATATGTGCTGTCTTTATGTTGTGGACGGAAGTGGGCCTTAGATGGTAGAAGGTCTTTAATTCTTCTATCAAACATAAGTTCTGCTGGACTGTCGATCTTACTGTCTACTGGTGTTGTTCTCCATCTCAAGAGTGCTAGGTGTACATCCTCTGTTCTTGTTTTCTTCATGATTGACTTGATAGTTTGTATCTGTCTCTCAATGAAGCCATTAGATTTAGGATATCTAGGTGATGATGTTGTGTGTTTGATCTTCCAGTCCTTAGTGAAATTTCTGTATGCTTGACCTGAGAAATGTGGACCGTTGTCTGATCTAATTTCATCTGGGATGCCAAATATGCTGCAATACTTCTTTGTAATGTCTGCAATAACAGCTGATGGTGAGGGTTGTGGAAGTTTCTCAATGATGGGAAATTTGCTGTAGTAATCAGCAATAATAAGATAGTCATTATTGTCGATGGAGAAAATATCAGTTCCTATAATGCTCCAAGGGCTCAATGGTATGTCTGATGGTATGAGAGGTTCTCTGCATTGCCTATTGGCATGTTCTTGGCAAATTGAACAGTTTTTACATAGTGTTTCTATGTCCTTGTTTATCTGTGGCCAGTAAACATCTTTCTTTGCTCTCAGTTGTGTCTTCACAATACCAAGGTGACTATTATGGAGCTGTTTAAGAATGATATCGCGTTGTGTTTCTGGTATAACAATGCGATCTCCTTTAAGGATCAGACCATCTTCGATGCTTAACTCATCCCTCATAGAGTAGTATGGACGGATGTGTGTTGGAACTTCCCTGATAGAGCTTGGCCATCCATAGTATATCAGTTCTTTGAGAGAGTTAAGGATAGGATCTCTCATTGTGTCTTCTCTGATGTGTTCAAGCCGATTATCGCTAAACTTGACAAAATCAACTTTGATGTTTGGGGTAAGATCTGCTGTCTTGTTGGGGTTTGGTAGTCTGCTGAGAGCATCTGCAAGACCTATATTCTCTCCTGGGATATACTGAATATTAAAATCATAACCTTGTGTTTCCAATAACAGAGCTTGTAGTCGTGGTGGTGCTGAAGCTATTGGTTTTTTATGAATCATCTCAAGTGGCTTGTGATCTGAGAGAATTGTAAATGGGCGGTTGAAAAGAAATGTGTGGAAGCGTTTGATTCCAAAACGTACAGCTAGCATTTCTCTTTCAATGTTTGCAAGTTTCTTTTCACCAGAACTTAATGATTTGCTTGCGTAAGCTACAGGACGAAGTTCTTTGGCATAGTGTCCTTCAGGATTTTTGTCTGGTTGCAAAAGTGCTGCTCCTAGGCCTTTCAGACTAGAATCAACCATGAGAAAAGTAGGTGCTTGCATATCATAGTATTTCAAGCATGCATCAGATGATATGAGGGTCTTCGAATGGTTGAATATGTGTTGATAGTCTTCTGACCATTCATACGGAGTTTCATTCTGTAGTAGAGATCGCAAAGGTTCTGCAGCAGCTGACAAATTTGGTATGAATTGTGCTAGGAAGTTGACAGCACCTAAGAATTGTTGCAGTTCCTTCTTTGTAGCTGGTGTTGGCATGTCATGAATATCTTCAACCTTTTTAGGGTCTGGTTTTACACCATTCTGGGTGTACAGCAATCCAAAAAATTGTATCTCAGTTGCCTTAATTATACACTTTTTGCTGTTGAATGTTAGTCCATGGGCCTGTGCTACATGCATCAAGTTAATCAAGTTACGGTCATGTTCTTGTTCTGACCTGCCGCATACTACAATGTCGTCCGCAATAGCCACTGTGCCAGAACATTGCTCAACAATGTTGTCAATCTTCTGTTGAAAGATGTCTTGTGATACATTCAAACCAAATGGGAGTCTCTTGAAACAATATCTGCCGAATGGTGTTCGAAAAGTTGTAAGGAGTTGACTTTCCTCTGCTATCTCAACACTCCAGTATCCGTGTACAGCATCTAGTTTAGAAAAATATTTGGCATTGTGGAATCTGTGAGTTATCTCTTCCACTGTATGCATTTTGTGTGGACAGCGCTTTAGACTGTTGTTTAAATGTTTTGGGTCAAGGCAAACCCGAAGAGAACCATCCTGTTTCAAAACAGTTGTGATACTACTACACCAATCAGAATGCTCTTCAACCTTTCTAATAACGTCATTCTGCACCATCTTTTCTAGTTCTGTGGCAAGTTTCTGTTTAACATGTATAGGATACTTTCTAGGTGGGTCTATCTTTGGTTCAGCGTTGTCTTTTTAAAAAAATCTTGCCTTTCCCGGAAGTTTGCCTATTCTGTCAAATTGCTCTGGGAATCGCTGTTTAAGGTCATCTACTCCAGTGATGTGTAGAGTAAGATGTTCTTTTTTGTCAGCTTTAATGTTGTTAATAGTTACCACACTCAGCTTTTCGCACATTGGTAAACCCAAAATTGCAGGTCCTTCGACATCTACCAAGTAAAATGTTGACGATGTCCATTCAGAGTCTCTGTATGAACATTCAAGTGTTACTGCTCCAAAACAGTCTATACTTGTTCCATTGTAAGCTCTTAGCTTTGTCCTGCCACTCCTACTTTTTACATCCCTTGTAGGAAATCCTTGCTCATCCACCTTGTCAGGCATGCTCTGTCTGAATATTCTTAAGGGTAGAGTATTACCTTGGGCACCTGTGTCTATCTTGAACCGAATATATCTTTCTTTGTGCATTTTAATTCCTGGTATTCGGAATTGTACCTTGCAGAAAGCCTGTGTTCTCTTTGGTTCGTTACTGAAAGTTAGTATCTTCACAGTATCAAAAGTGGAAGGATCACTTTCTTCACTGGAGTCAAGGCCCTCAGTCATCATAGAGTGTGTTTGTTTTGATGACTCTCTGCTGTGAAGTTTGTGTTGAGCACTGTCTTGTTTCCTCTTGAAACATAATTTTATCCAGTGGCCCCTCTTTCTGCAGTAATGACATGTAGAGTCTTTAGCTGGACAGTGGTTTTGTATGTGGTTTAGGCCACAATATTTACACATAGCACCTCTGCTTGTGTTGTGTTTTTCTTGTTGCTTCGTATCAGTTGCTTTGTTGTGTCTAGGTTTATAGCTTTTTACTGCATCCACCTGGGCTGCTAATGTACCTTGCTGAATTTCTTTAATGTTTAGTGCTTGTGCCTCGTGTTTCCTGCCTTCATCCAGAAGTTGTTGTAATGTTAGTGTATCATTCTGGCTCAGTAGCCATTTCTGGAACTCTGGAATTGGTGTGCTAAGAAGGATCTGTTCAATAATTCGCTCTTTTTCTTCTTCTTTGTTAAATTTACATACACTTGTTTTCTCCTTAATGCGAGTGAAGAAATCATCTAGACTTTCCCCACGTTTCTGTCGCAGGTGGCGAAGCTCTAATCTTGCCGCTCTAAAGTTTGTGTGCTTTATGATCAGACGTTTTTCAAATTCGTCCAATATGGCTGTGGGGTCTGTTGCCGACTCAACGGGCATAGCGGTAGCAAAACTGTTGTAAATTTTCAAACCTTCATCGTCCAATGCATCTAGAATATATGGGGTTAAGGCTTGACCCTCCAGACCAGTGGTCTTGGAGTATAGATCTATGCGTTGGCGCCATAATAAGAAAGCTTCACTTTTATCACCTCGACCGGCAAATCGCATTTGGGGTGCACTGCGGTAGTGTTTAGCCGCCATGGTTGACCTCAATGAAGAAAATTAACCGAACAAACTGTACTAACGTGTTATCGTGTAGCTTCTTGCGTCGGTCCGGTATCGGCCGCTGCCACCATGTAATGTTATTATGTATGTATATATAAGTTACCACGTCCTCTTCACAGACACACACGTTTCAGAAGGCACACAGTAAAAGCGTGTTCAGTTTACAGCCATCTTTATTTACAGAATAATCGTACATGTGAAGTTTCGTATTATATTACAATGTGTGGTTTCGTATTTTAATGTATTATATTACACATATGTCACAACGAGGTGTCGCTGTTACCTAGTGCCCTCCCAGAGGTATTTAATGTTGCATATCAGTTAATGTTAACACCACTTCTATTGTTTCTCCAGCTTGATGAAGCAGTTGCTGATGCCCATCTGGAGCATCTAGGAGTGAGCCTGACCAAGCTGATGAAGGATCAAGCCGCCTACCTGGGCATTCCACAGGATGGACCTTACAAGCCAGACCACTACAGATATTAGATAACTTAAATGTTTACATGTTGTGGTCGCGTGTTTGGGGATTGTTTGCTCTGCATAAGACTTTTAACGACACCACGCATATCACTTGCTGTCCTGCCAGTAGGCCATGTTCAGTCATTTTTGTGTGTGTGTGCTCCCTAAAGAGTATGGAGTACCACTGCAACTAGTGCACTATTCAGGAAGGCTGCACTTAGCATTCACATGCTCTTGCAGCTGTGGTTTCAGTAGTGATTTGTTTGACATGATGAGGTTGTCAGCCTCGTTCACAACGTCATATTAGTTGTCATGTACGACACATCTGTGGAAGCTGTAGGACTATTCTTTCTTTGTCTCTCCACAGAGACCTCTGGGAACAGCACAGGACTTTGCAGGCAACTACAGGATGAATGTTATTTACTTGTTATGATTCTTTATGATTTTGATCTTACATTTCACTTTTTTGTTGTTGTAAAGTCATGTATGTGATCTGGTTATTTCTTTGATGATAAAAGTGCAGAGATAAGCAGTTTAGTAACCAGTTTTTTTGTAAGCCAGCTAGTTTAGTTATGAAAATGAAATTAATTTTTTGCACGTCTGCACTCATTGTCAGTCACATATTTTGTGCTGCCTCATGTATTCAGAGGAGCCATGGTAGTGCAGTGGTTAGTGCACTGGCTTTCTAGCTTGGTAGTCCATGGTTTGATCCACAGTTGAGGTGGGATTTTCTTAGACCGCAAACGGCTCCGAGGTCGACCCAGCCTCATGAATAGGGTACCAGAACAACTCTGGGAAGGTTAAGGCGACCGGCGTGATGCTGACCACATCACTCCTGGTGTGCCGATGGTCAAGAAAATACAGGCCTAACACTGTATTACCAATATGCCTCAGTGGGCATGTAACGAGATCCTTTAACTTTTTTTCTCTCATTTATTCAGGTTAACTTGAAATTGTCAGGATGTAAGAAGTGTCTGAAAAGGCCAAAAAGACGTAAAGTTACAGGCTTTCAATAATATGCAAGTGCAAAATAGAACAATTGACATGGACTGAGATCACTTTAAAGCAATTAAAATGGTATGAGATCACCACAGAATGATTGAAATAGTATGAGATCACCAATGTAGAAATTATGTAATCAACCAGATAAATATCAGTGGAAAAGGAAACGAGGAGAAGATGATAGTGATGAGTGATACATGCATTGAGAAGTAAGGCTTTACAGGGCTGACATTGTTCTAGAATCTCCAGTGTAAGAAATACAGAGAAAGACCAAAAAACACACGGAGAAGGGATTAACAAATGTATGGAAAGACCCTGGAATGGATGTCACTAACTAGGAAGGCTTGGTTGTGTTGATTAACTAGAGTTGCTGAGCTCATCACTCTTTCGTAGCCAATGCCAGGTTGAAAAATGTTGAGTGGTGCTGATTGTGATTGTTGGGGAGCCCGGTAATAGCTTTCAACTTTCTATGGAGAGACCTGGCGAGGACATTTGAAGGAGTGTCGTCGACCAGGGATTGGCGGCTCCTGAGCCGACCCAGCTGCAATGGGTACCTCCGAAATCGGAGAGTATTTGCCTGAATGCTGAAAAAAAGGGATACTGTCAGGTTAGACATAGTAATAACCTGAGATTTCGTTTAGATTGTGATTGTTGGGGAGCCCGGTAATAGCTTTCAACTTTCTGTGGAGAGTCCTGGGCAAGTAAACAGCACATGCTGAACTGAAGGTTTATGTGGATGGATAGAGCTGCGGAAATAAGGCTTATGTGTGGGATTTAAATTTGTTTTTAATTTTGTGCCCTGCTGCACACGTCGTAGGTTATAGATGTCATTTTTCGACCATTAAGGCTTGATATAAATTTATTGTAGGAATCTGAAGGGGAATGAATGAAGAGGTCATTTATATTTTCACTTTATCAAACGTGTTATGGGTATACTGTAATTGTTTTGAACATTGATATGTTATGTTCTCCCTTATGCTGTTCTTGTTAATAAAGTTTTTCATATGATATGTTCGCCTGAAAGTAATTACTGTGACAACGCTGAGTTTCGTAATAATTTCTCAACTTCTTTGCTTGCTCTTGCATAACTTACATGTTCATTCATCACCGTTGCTCCTCAAGGAGCTTCAACAAACTTATGTGTCCTGTGCCATCAGCTGAAGGTCTTCTTCATGTCTGTCTCCAGTTCTCTTCTCCGTGTGTTCTTTGGTATTTCTCTACCTCTCTGACCCTGTGAATTCCAGAGCAAGGACTGCATTATAATGCTATCAACACGTTTCCTCAATGTCTTATCCATTATCATCTTCTCATCTCATCTCATCTCTTTGTTCTACTGGCTCTTGTCTGGTTCTTATCAGTTCCACACCAGTGATCTTGTCATATCATTTCAATCCTATTCTACATGAGCACCCAATTTTGACAGTCTCTAGCTTTTTGGTTGTTGTTTTTATAACCACATCTAATTTTGTCACGAAGTGGGGTGTCTGTACCAGAGACTGAAGAATTTTTTCTTTGAATCTGTGAAAATTACACCCTCAAACAGGGGTTTCTTAACCTGTGGTCCAGACTTCTTGAGGGTCTGTGTGCATAACCTAAAAAATGTAAAATGTTTACTTATACGTTTACATACTTTTTTTTCTAAGAAGTGTTCCATAGCATTCACTGGACAATCACAGGGGTTTAATGCACAAACAGGTTGAGAAGCCCTCACCTAGAATGTAAAATTCTAATCAACAGAGCTAAATTTCTGGGTGCTTTCACAAGTCGGTGCATGCGTAGAATAGAAGGCTTTAAAAGGTTATGATCAGATCACTAATGTAGAAATTCTGCTAGATGGAACACTCTCTGAGAAAACAGCCATTACCATTACAAGGCAGTCTTTGTTCTAGAATCCCCCAGATTTCAGGTAAAGAATGGGTACCGGTATCTTGATATTTCAGCTATCAATATAAATAAAGTACAGCAAAGAAAGAAGTAATGCTATGAAACTAAATTTAATAATATCCAGGATTAAATATAAGTACATTTTCTGATTGAAAACAATCTTCTTTAAAAGAAAAATAATTATTACAAAAAATGTAAAAATCTCATCACCGGATGCATCTTCTGCTTCTAAAATGTAACAATCCCACATGAAAGAATCAGAGTGTGATGTTAACATCTGATCACAGGAACTTTGCAGAACCAAACAACAAAAGTTACTTTCAATTAGAGAACTAACATCACTGACCTGACAAAATAAATGCACACATAATAATATATACATTGTTTACTTTACTGATAAGGGGTCGGAGTGGCTACGGGGTATGGCGTCCACCTTGAATTCTAAAGGTACCGGGTTTGATTCCCAGTACAGGGAATATAATTTTATGGAAATTTTTTTCAGAACCAGTGGTCCAAATATACATTTTCACTTTCTTCCCTTAAAAGTTGTGGCAGTCTTGTCACCATGTTTGTATACAACTTAAATCATGTGTGTGCTCCTGTAACAATTTGTTTGACATGATAAGGTTGCCAGCCTCGTACACAACCTCATATTAGTTGCCATGTACGACACATCTGTGGAAGCAGTAGGACTATTCTTTCTTTGTCTCTCCACAGAGATCTCTGGGAACAGCACAGAACTTTGCAGGCAACTACAGGATGAATGTTATTTACTTGTAATGATTCTTTATGATTTTGATCTTACATTTAACTTTTTTTGTTGTTGTAAAGTCATGTATGTGATCTGGTTATTTCTTTGATGATAAAAGTGCAGAGATAAGCAGTTTAGTAACCAGTTTTTTTGTAAGCCAGCTAGTTGAGTTATGAAAATAAAATTAATTTTTTGCACATCTGCACTCATTGTCAGTCACATATTTTGTGCTGCCTCATGTATTCAGAGGAGCCATGGTAGTGCAGTGGTTAGTGCACTGGCTTTCTAGCTTGGTGGTCCATGGTTTGATCCCCAGTTGAGGTGGGATTTTCTTAGACCACAAACGGCTCCGGGGTCGACCCAGCCTCATGAATAAGGTACCAGAACAACTCTGGGAAGGTTAAGGCGACCGGCGTGATGCTGACCACATCACTTCTAGTGTGCCGATGGTCAAGAAAATATAGGCCTAACACCGTATTACCAATATGCCTCAATGCGCGTGTAACGGAATCCTTTAACTTTTTTTCTCTCATTTATTCAGGTTAACTTGAAATTGTCAGGATGTAAGAAGTGTCTGAAAAGGCCAAAAAGACGTAAAGTTACAGGCTTTCAGTAATATGCAAGTGCAAAATAGAACAATTGACATGGACTGAGATCACTTTAAAGCAATTAAAATGGTATGAGATCACCACAGAATGATTGAAATAGTATGAGATCACCAATGTAGAAATTATGTAATCAACCAGATAAATATCAGTGGAAAAGGAAGCGAGGAGAAGATGATAGTGATGAGTGGTACATGCATTGAGAAGTAAGGCTTTACAGGGCTGACATTGTTCTAGAATCTCCAGTGTAAGAAATACAGAGAAAGACCTAAAAACACACAGAGAAGGGATTAACAAATGTATGGAAAGACCCTGGAATGGATGTCACTAACTAGGAAGGCTTGGTTGTGTTGATTAACTAGAGTTGCTGAGCTCATCACTCTTTCGTAGCCAATGCCAGGTTGAAAAATGTTGAGTGGTGCTGATTGTGATTGTTGGGGAGCCCGGTAATAGCTTTCAACTTTCTGTGGAGAGTCCTGGGCAAGTAAACAGCACATGCTGAACTGAAGGTTTATGTGGATGGATAGAGCTGCGGAAATAAGGCTTATGTGTGGGATTTAAATTTGTTTTTAATTTTGTGCCCTGCTGCACACGTCGTAGGTTATAGATGTCATTTTTCGACCATTAAGGCTTGATATAAATTTATTGTAGGAATCTGAAGGGGAATGAATGAAGAGGTCATTTATATTTTCACTTTATCAAACGTGTTATGGGTATACTGTAATTGTTTTGAACATTGATATGTTATGTTCTCCCTTATGCTGTCCTTGTTAATAAAGTTTTTCATATGATATGTTCGCCTGAAAGTAATTACTGTGACAACGCTGAGTTTCGTAATAATTTCTCAACTTCTTTGCTTGCTCTTGCATAACTTACATGTTCATTCATCACCGTTGCTCCTCAAGGAGCTTCAACAAACTTATGTGTCCTGTGCCATCAGCTGAAGGTCTTCTTCATGTCTGTCTCCAGTTCTCTTCTCCGTGTGTTCTTTGGTATTTCTCTACCTCTCTGACCCTGTGAATTCCAGAGCAAGGACTGCATTATAATGCTATCAACACGTTTCCTCAATGTCTTATCCATTATCATCTTCTCATCTCATCTCATCTCATCTCTTTGTTCTACTGGCTCTTGTCTGGTTCTTATCAGTTCCACACCAGTGATCTTGTCATATCATTTCAATCCTATTCTACATGAGCACCCAATTTTGACAGTCTCTAGCTTTTTGGTTGTTGTTTTTATAACCACATCTAATTTTGTCACGAAGTGGGGTGTCTGTACCAGAGACTGAAGAATTTTTTCTTTGAATCTGTGAAAATTACACCCTCAAACAGGGGTTTCTTAACCTGTGGTCCAGACTTCTTGAGGGTCTGTGTGCATAACCTAAAAAATGTAAAATGTTTACTTATACGTTTACATACTTTTTTTTTTCCTAAGAAGTGTTCCATAGCATTTACTGGACAATCACAGGGGTTTAATGCACAAACAGGTTGAGAAGCCCTCACCTAGAATGTAAAATTCTAATCAACAGAGCTAAATTTCTGGGTGCTTTCACAAGTCGGTGCATGCGTAGAATAGAAGGCTTTAAAAGGTTATGACCAGATCACTAATGTAGAAATTCTGCTAGATGGAACACTCTCTGAGAAAACAGCCATTACCATTACAAGGCAGTCTTTGTTCTAGAATCCCCTGGATTTCAGGTAAAGAATGGGTACCGGTATCTTGATATTTCAGCTATCAATATAAACAAAGTACAGCAAAGAAAGAAGTAATGCTATGAAACTAAATTTAATAATATCCAGGATTAAATA
The DNA here is from genome assembly GCA_024509875.1 of Oreohelix idahoensis. Lineage (NCBI taxonomy): Eukaryota > Metazoa > Mollusca > Gastropoda > Stylommatophora > Oreohelicidae > Oreohelix > Oreohelix idahoensis. The sequence continues at coordinate 454,893 of JAMPIV010007643.1, read as the reverse complement.
TAATTACATTTTCTGATTGAAAACAATCTTCTTTAAAAGAAAAATAATTATTACAAAAAATGTAAAAATCTCATCACCGGATGCATCTTCTGCTTCTAAAATGTAACAATCCCACATGAAAGAATCAGAATGTGATGTTAACGTCTGATCACAGGAACTTTGTAGAACCAAACAACAAAAGTTACTTTCAATTAGAGAACTAACATCACTGACCTGACAAAATAAATGCACACATAATAATATATACATTGTTTACTTTACTGATAAGGGGTCGGAGTGGCTACAGGGTATGGCATCCACCTTGAATTCTAAAAGTACCGGGTTTGATTCCCAGTACAGGGAAATTTTTTTCAGAACCAGTGGTCCAAATGCTGTCATACATTTTCACTTTCTTCCCTCAAAAGTTGTGGCAGTCTTGTCACCATGTTTGTATGCAACTTAAATCATGTGTGTGCTCCTGTAGCAATTTGTTTGACATGATGAGGTTGCCAGCCTCGTACACAACCTCATATTAGTTGCCATGTACGACACATCTGTGGAAGCAGTAGGACTATTCTTTCTTTGTCTCTCCACAGAGATCTCTGGGAACAGCATAGGACTATGCAGGCAACTACAGGATGAATGTTATTTACTTGTAATGATTCTTTATGATTTTGATCTTACATTTCACTTTTTTGTTGTTGTAAAGCCATGTATGTGATCTGGTTATTTCTTTGATGATAAAAGTGCTGAGATAAGCAGTTTAGTAACCAGTTTTGTTGTAAGCCAGCTAGTTTAGTTATGAAAATGAAATTAATTTTTTGCATGTCTGCACTCATTGTCAGTCACATATTTTGTGCTGCCTCATGTATTCAGAGGAGCCGCGGTAGAGCAGTGGTTAGTGCACTGGCTTTCTAGCTTGGTGGTTCATGGTTTGATCCCCAGTTGAGGTGGGATTTTCTTAGACCGCAAAGGCTTTGGGGTCAACCCAGCCTCATGAATTGGGTACCAGAACAACTCTGGGAAGGTTAAGGCGACCCGCGTAATGCTGACCACATCACTCCTGGTGTGCCGATGGTCAAGAAAATACAGGCCTAACACTGTATTACCAATATGCCTCAGTGGGTGTGTAACGGGATCCTTTAACTTTTTTTCTCTCATTTATTCAGGTTAACTTGAAATTGTCAGGATGTAAGAAGTGTCGGAAAAGGCCAAAAAGACATAAAGTAACAGGCTTTCAGTAATATGCAAGTGCAAAATAGAACAATTGACATGGACTGAGATCACTTTAAAGCAATTAAAATGGTATGAGATCACCACAGAATGATTGAAATAGTATGAGATCACCAATGTAGAAATTATGTAATCAACCAGATAAATATCAGTGGAAAAGGAAGCGAGGAGAAGATGATAGTGATAAGTGGTACATGCATTGAGAAGTAAGGCTTTACAGGGCTGACATTGTTCTAGAATCTCCAGTGTAAGAAATACAGAGAAAGACCTAAAAACACATGGAGAAGGGATTAACAAATGTAAAGACCCTGGAATGGATGTCACTAACTAGGAAGGCTTGGTTGTGTTGATTAACTAGAGTTGCTGAGCTCATCACTCTTTCGTAGCCAATGCCAGGTTGAAAAATGTTGAGTGGTGCTGATTGTGATTGTTGGGGAGCCCGGTAATAGCTTTCAACTTTTTCTGGAGAGTCCTGGGCAAGTGAACAGCACATGCTGAACTGAAGGTTTATGTGGATGGATAGAGCTGCGGAAGTTAGGCTTATGTGTGGGATTTAAATTTGTTTTTAAGTTTATGCCCTGCTGCACACGTCGTAGGTTATAGATGTCATTTTTCGACCATTAAGGCTTGATATAAATTTATTGTAGGAATCTGAAGGGGAATGAATGAAGAGGTCATTTATATTTTCACTTTATCAAACGTGTTATGGGTATACTGTAATTGTTTTGAACATTGATATGTTATGTTCTCCCTTATGCTGTCCTTGTTAATAAAGTTTTTCATATGATATGTTCGCCTGAAAGTAATTACTGTGACAACGCTGAGTTTCGTAATAATTTCTCAACTTCTTTTCTTGCTCTTGCATAACTTACATGTTCATTCATCACTGTTGCTCCTCAAGGAGCTTCAACAAACTTATGTGTCCTGTGCCATCAGCTGAAGGTCTTCTTCATCCCCTTCATGTCTGTCTCCAGTTCTCTTCTCTGTGTGTTCTTTGGTATTTCTCTACCTCTCTGACCCTGTGAATTCCAGAGCAAGGACTGCATGATAATGCTATCAACACGTTTCCTCAATGTCTTATCCATTATCATCTTCTCATCTCATCTCTTTGTTCTACTGGCTCTTGTCTGGTTCTTATTTATCAGTTCCACACCAGTGATTTTGTCATATCATTTCAATCCTATTCTACACGAGCATTCAATTTTGACAGTCTCTAGCTTTTTGGTTGTTGTTTTTATAACCACATCTAATTTTGTCACGAAGTGGGGTGTCTGTACCAGAGACTGAAGAATTTTTTCTTTGAATCTGTGAAAATTACACCCTCAAACAGGGGTTTCTTAACCTGTGGTCCAGACTTCTTGAGGGTCTGTGTGCATAACCTAAAAAATGTAAAATGTTTACTTATACATTTACATACTTTTTTTTTCTTTCTAAGAAGTGTTCCATAGCATTCACTGGACAATCACAGGGGTTTAATGCACAAACAGGTTGAGAAGCCCTCACCTAGAATGTAAAATTCTAATCAACAGAGCTAAATTTCTGGGTGCTTTCACAAGTCGGTGCATGCGTAGAATAGAAGGCTTTAAAAGGTTATGACCAGATCACTAATGTAGAAATTCTGCTAGATGGAACACTCTCTGAGAAAACAGCCATTACCATTACAAGGCAGTCTTTGTTCTAGAATCCCCCAGATTTCAGGTAAAGAATGGGTACCGGTATCTTGATATTTCAGCTATCAATATAAACAAAGTACAGCAAACAAAGAAGTAATGCTATGAAACTAAATTTAATAATATCCAGGATTAAATATAAGTACATTTTCTGATTGAAAACAATCTTCTTTAAAAGAAAAATAATTATTACAAAAAATGTAAAAATCTCATCACCGGATGCATCTTCTGCTTCTAAAATGTAACAATCCCACATGAAAGAATCAGAGTGTGATGTTAACATCTGATCACAGGAACTTTGCAGAACCAAACAACAAAAGTTACTTTCAATTAGAGAACTAACATCACTGACCTGACAAAATAAATGCACACATAATAATATATACATTGTTTACTTTACTGATAAGGGGGTCGGAGTATCTACGGGGTATGGTGTTCACCTTGAATTCTAAAGGTACCGGGTTTGATTCCCAGTACAGGGAATATAATTTTATGGAAATTTTTTTTCAGAACTAGTGGTCCAAATGATGTCGTCATCCCCCCATCCCCCCGGTAGTGAGATCAGATGCCTAGCATTCTTGGATAAGGGAAAAAAAATAGGATGTCCTGTGTGCAAGTTGCGCACATTAAAAATCCCTCAAAAGTTGGAAATCATAAAGAGTAAGCCATAAGGCCGGCTGCCCTGACAAAATTTAATAATTAGAAACCTACCCACCACAAAAGTATTTATAAAATGTGTGATTCCTATATATACACTGGAATTTGTGCACTGTGCCGAGATCCTCCTTGTGTGATCTAAGGGAGGAGATTGGAGCATTGATGGAGTTGTGTGTGTGCAATGAAGATAGTCCTTCAAACCAAACCAAACTCTGCTGAACAGAAACACAAGGGTAATATGTACAGTATATTTACATATAAGGTAAAGGTTCCCGTTACACGCCCTATTGAGGCATATTGGGAATATGGTGTTAGGCCCATATTTTCTCGACCGCCGGCACACTAGGGGTGATGTGGTCAGCATCACGCCGGCCGCCTTAACCTTCCCAGAGTTTCTCTGGTACCCATTTGGGGCTGGGTCGACCCAGGAGCCGTTTGCGGCCTAAAAAAATCCCTCATCTGGGGATCAAACCATAGACCACTGAGCTAGAAAGCCAGTGCACTAACCACTATGGTACCGCGGCTCCCTATATTTACATATACTGAGTGTTTAAAAATAATGTGTACACACTGAATTACGATTACTCGGTTATAGTCACAAATGTTCAAAATATCTCATCATCAACTGCCATCTCCACAACAAAGGTCAACTGCAATGGATTTACATCTTCTGTCTTGATGGTGCACTCTGATAGACTCTTTCTTGTCCATCTCTTGATGCTATCTTCCCACTTGTAGCGCTGTTTTCTTCGTGTACGTTTGCCTTCCGTTATGGTCTTCAGTAAGGTATTGTCGTTTTATATTGCAGAAATAAGAAATATTGTAGCTGTCTAATTTTGACCACCTTCATTCGCTTCAAAATACTTCATAAGGTCTACCACCTGCAACAATGCATTGTTCACAGAGATGAACAACTGACTGGCATTTTGTATTGTTATGAACTGAATACTGAAAAATGCAGTTTAATGTGATGCCTCAGGTCTTTCAATGTGAACACAACCTCCTACAGAATACCTCAGAAGTGGTAATCTACAGGCTTCCTCATTTTGTTATCTAGCCATATTCTGCTCTATTCTTGCAAAATTTCATCTTAAGTGATGTAGAGTTATCCATATTTGAAATATGTTTACATAATTTTGAAACACTCTGTATATTGGGGTGGGGTTTGTCAATACTTCATTTACACACAATTCCCCACATTTCATTCCATGGAGAATGCAGCTGGTCTTTTTGCAAGAAGCCTGCACCATGACATTCCTGTGCCCTTACAGAAGTGATTTCTGTAGCAATTTCTTTTTTATGATGAGGATGCTCCATGCATAACCTCATATTACTAATATGAGACTAATATTATTAGTCTCATTTTACATGTTTGAGGATGCAGCATTTGTATTCTTTCCTTGTCCCTGGAACTACACTGTCACCCCCTTCAAAAACAAAACACAGTTTCACATTTTAAATTTGTGAATTATATTTATAAAAAGTAAACTTGGTCCCATAGCAGAAAAGTGTTAAGACTTCACCATATCAGGTCCATTTTTTTTAAAATTAGGTGGGGTAACCAGGTCCCTTCCATCACTAACTTTGGTCTCATTAACTCAAAAGCGAAGTCAGGTACCCATTTTTCAGCTGGGTAGATTGGAGCGTGACACTACCCAGTTTTGATCCTGGAACCAGGTAACTGGCAGCGAGAGGAAAATGCTCTAACTGTTTACCCAATCGGACTCTCATAACGTTCAAGGCCTAAAACAATAAAATCTCTAGTACAGTTCCGATCAAAATACATGAAAACAAACAAATCACATGATTCTGTGCTAAAGTTAATATAAGATTTGTTGCCGTATACATATATTGTTTATGCAATGTAACGATGACATAAGAAATAAAGGGGATGTATATGAAAAAAAATAATCAAAAATGGGTGATTCCTAATATTGATATATTAGGACAAAAGATAAAGAAAATAGCCAACGTTGTGGCCACAAGGCCTTGGCCAGGGAAAGGAAAGAAAGCAAGAGCTAAGTAGGAAACAGAGAAAAAATAAAAGTGGGTACTACCAGTAAGATCTGCTAAGACCTTCCCATCTCACTGCAACATCTCTGGTAATGAAGAAGCTGACAAACTGGCATTAACTGGCATAGGAAGGTGGAAAGCTACCTCAGCCTGATAAAAGTATAACTTTTGAAGAGGCAAAGAGTTTTATCAGAAGCAGTTTCAGAAACAAATGGAAAGCAGAACATCCAGGCCACACACAAAATGATGCATATTACCAGCTCAACAGAAGAGAACAAGAGATAATCTGATTCCGCACAGGCCACAACAGATTGAGATACCACCTATTCAACAAGTTAAAGATAGGAACTACCGATGAGTGTGACTGTGGCACCGATAAAATGACTGCTGCACTGATAAAACGACTGCTGAACATCTGCTTCATAGATGCCCAACATATGAGGAACAGAGAAAGCATCACCAGTACCATTCCTGGAAAAGCTCTATGGAGACAGAAATAGCCTCAAAGTGACCACTGCTTTCTTTGAACATATTCAAGTTGACGTCTGAGAGTGTACAAAGAAGCATTAAAAAGGAATATCTAGTGTAGCCAATGTGAATTAGGTCGACTAGAGATCATGCAGAGATCTCATCTTTCTCCATAAGAAATAAAGTAAAATTATTCAAAGAATGTAAAACACATAAACATTATTCAAGACACGTAAAGCTTATGAGGAAACAAAGTAACATTATTAATGAAATGTAAAACTTATGAAGAAACAAAGTAATGTTATTCGTGAAATGTAAAGTTGATGAGGAAACAAAGTAATGTTATTTATGTACAGCTTATGAGAAAACAAAGTAACATTATTCATGAAATGTAAAACTTATGAAGAAACAAAGTAACGTTATTCATGAAATGTAAAGCTCATGAAGAAACAAAGGAACATAATTATAATTCATGACATGTAAAGCTCATGAAGAAACAAAGTAACATTCTCAGGAAATGTAAAGCTTATGAAGAAACAAAGTAACATTCATGAATTGTAAAACTTACAAAGAAACAAAGTAACATTATTCATGAAATGTAAAACTTATGACGAAAGAAAGTAACATTAAAATGTACAGCTTATACAGAAACAAAGTAATATTACCTCGTATTTATGAGGTGCAAAACTTATGAAGAAAGAAAATTACATTCATGAAAAGTAAATCTTATGAAGAAACAAAGTTAACATTTGAAAACTGATATATGCTTCATACTGAGAGATGTTTTTTTTAAAACTGACATGCCCTATTTTTTCAATCCCGAGATTTGAGTTGTTCACTCTTTACCCTTTTGTATTTGGGGTGAGTTGCAGGGCATTCTTGCAAATCTAGTGGGCTTCCCCAACTCAGCAGACTCAACACCTGTAAAACATGCCAGACCCACAATGCAATGCCATGAGTTGGATAGTTCTCTACCCCAGATGGGATCCACATGCCATATATATGCGCAATAACTGTTTTAAATTGATTATTGTTACTTTTAGACACAGACAATGTGGGCGTGAACTCGTGTGACCAACTCAAGTTGGAATCGGCACCACCACTGACAAAACTAAAATAACACCTGCACTCCTTTTTTCCTTTCGCAGGAAGCTTGTACCAAGCACTTATGTTCTCTTGCTACGGCAGTGTGTTGAATTACATGGAACTGTGACAAAATAGTGGAGAAAAGAACAAACCTGGCAAGCATTAATAACAGAACTAGAGTAACATGCTGAGGGAGACTAAGCACTTGCGGGTTTGCCCAGAGTGCCATGTCAATTCTGAACCACAATAGCAATAAAAAAGCAATGATGACTGCACCAAAAAAAAACAACACGACGAATGTAATAAATAAAAACTTATTTATGATAAATTAAATGCTCTATTACAAAAGACGATAAGCAGACAACAAAAAAAAGTACAAATTACTGTGGAGATAAAACAAAGGAAGTCATCTAGGACTGGGAGATTTTCTCAGCAAATAAAAACAAAAAAACCTAGAGGTCAGAATGAAGGATAAATATGCCAGTCATGCGGTCTTAACTTTACTGTAAAATTTCATTCATTTCTATTCTTATGGAGAACAAAGCCATCATCTGTGGCTGGTTCCTTGGAAGCCTGCACTTAAGTATTTATGTACTCTTGTAGTGTTAGTCCTACTTTGTTCTCATCTTACAGACTCTCAGAAACTGCAGTGTGCTCTGACCAGTTTGCAGTTAGTATATTTATTTACTGTTTACAGGCCTCGGGTTTCCCTTCTTTATGTGTTTAAAACGTTTATACGATACCAAAACCTACCCTCTGCCCTGTAATTACTGTTCTTAGTTAATGTTCTATCATTTACTAGACACAGTATTAAGGTCTTTGTCTTGTGTAATCTGACCTATACTGTATAATAGGGGAACAACAGCAGTGATTGCGTCATTAATAGGCTGGACTGCCCTAGGTAAATTTCCGGTGTTATGTGTTGTGGGTCGCTCTAATAACCCGTCATCGAAGCACTATTTTTGTGGTGCTTAGATGGCAGGGAAGACCCTGTGATTTGCTTCCGTAGCTAGGCGGTGGTGCCGCACTGAAGGTCCTGGGATCGATTCCCCGGTCAGCCACTCACATCTATTGTCTAGTTTTCTACTTCTTTATTTCTCATGAGTGCCTGAAAACATACCTTTATGTGTGTGTGTGTGTGTAAGTGTGTGTGTATGTAATATTTATTTACTAGTATATTTGTAAGCTTGTCACGTGTAGTTCTGGGGGTGTCTTGAAGGAGACAGGACTACTGCTGCCTCAGGCATGTCATAAGTGGAGTGCCCCATAGCATTCACTGGACAATTATAGGGGTCCAATGCACAAACAGGTTGAAAAGCCCTGACCTATAAGTGGAGACTAATATGAAGTGGTGCATGAGACTGGAAATCTCATCGTAGAAAACAAATGTTTCAAGAAACCACTGTTGACTTACTTAGTCGTTCCCCTTCTACCGTGAGGTGTAGAGGTTACCACTGTTGAAAATGTACATAAATTCTTAGGTGCAGGCTTCCTGCAAGATAGATAGCTGCAGTGGTGGCCGAACCATGTCCAAGAGTGAGGATAACTCTCACGAGTTAACATCCAACCGTGCACCTAACAGTGCTAACTGTATGTTTACCCACTTGTGATACCATTAGTCAGAGGAATTAGTAAAAAGTGATGAGATATTTTTCATACAAGAGAAGAAACTTTGGCATACATCAATTCTATATTTTTAAAAGTTGTACAGCCTTTAACTACAACAAAAATGAAACTATTTATACATGTATATATTTTTTAAAAATTTGTAAACCCTGTAGCAGCCTTTAACTGCAACAAAAATTAAACTATTTATACATATATATTTTTTAAAATTTTTAGACCCTTAGCAAATTACTTATTGTTTATAACGTTCAACTAATTCCAGGCATGGTAACAGCCATGCAAGAAAATAAAAAAAGTCATCTGTCTAGATTCCATTAAACTTCAAGTTTTTTTTCCTATGGGGGAAAGGGCCTTAGTTTCTACAGGATGGGGTAGCTGACCCCCATGCCAAACTCTCCTACTGTCAGGCTTGGAAGGGGACAGTTCAACTCTTTGCTCCCTTTCAGGTCCTGTTAAACAGATGGAAAAACAAATGCCAAAAAGAGGAAGCCGCTGGCACCAGATGTGACACAATGTGGAAACCAGTTGATAGCAATACAAGGCAGTGTTGTTCTGGAATCCCACAGCTAAGATAGGGAGGCCAAAAAGCACAAAAGAAGGAAACAGAAATGAGAAGGATAAACTGGGCACAGAAAGCCCATTAATGGATGGCACAGAGCAGGAAGGCCTATGCTCCACCATGAGCTGAGGGGAATTAAATGAATGTAAATTTATTAATGAGGACTGTAAATTTACATAAAAATATGCAGTCTTCCACTGGAGTTGGCACCAACCAAAGTGCAAATCTTATTGGGATGGAAGGCATTCAGGCTACAAACAGATCCAAGACAGTCTTCATTCGTCAGAGCTTTCAGCAGATCATCATCAGTGCTGAACACTTCTATCTGTCTTGGACGATGCATGGAACCAGATACAAACACATCCTCAACTGTGGGGTGCCAGTTTGGCTGAAACCTGGTCAACCAACGGCCAGTATAATTGTTGTGACGCATTCGTTTGAACAACTCTAGCTTCATCCCACTGTTCACAGTATAAATAAGAAAAGTGTCGTCAGCCGCACAGGAAAGAACCTTGTGACCCGTGGGTGAAAAATAGGCACTGGATATGGCTTTCGTGTGATGCTCCAGTTTTTGTACCGGCTTAAAAGACTTAGTTGAGATGGATCGCAAGTCCCATAAAGCGATTTTGGCATCAACTCCTGCGGTGATGAAATAGTGAGTTTGGGAAGGGTGAACAGAAACGGTACGAAGGCTCCTTTTACTGACAGGATACACATGTTCTGCTGAGATTGATGGTGTTCTGGTGTCTACTAATGAAACGTTGCCACTAAATTGAGACACAAGCATCGTGCTGGCACCATCAATAAAACTGAAATTTCTGAAAAGGTCATCATTTTCTTCAGGAACTGAAAACACCAAATCAAAAACTTCTTTTTCAAAGTTGCAACAACGGAGACTTGAGTCATAACTACAGCTGTAGAGTTTATGAGGATCTGTAGGAGGGATGAACAGATCAGTTACTGGCTTGATGTGTGGTCTGAAAGCTCTCACAACATCCCGGTCACTGGTCTCACTAGCAGTTACATCCCAGAATCCAATATGACCATCTCTGTCTCCAGCAACAGAAATCAGTGAACGGGATGATGGATGCCAAGCAACTGAGAATACTCGACCAGGAACAACTTTTGCAACTCTCCTGTCTGTGATGGTCGCCTTCACTAAGGCAGACTGGAACACTTTCCTATTAGTTGACATCTGTGGTATCTCGGGTTTCTGGCAGCAGATAAGTGATGATATTGATTTCACATATTCAGGTGTTATTTCCTCATTCTTTGAATAAGTACATTCTTCCATTGGGACAGGCCCAGGTGGCAAACGCATTTCTTCCACAGTCTCTGAAACAGGGTCTGGTTTTGGAAGTGGATTACCAATGGGATCTATCCGTCTAATTCTCAAACTGCAACGACTAGGAGGAAGTTCCTTAGGCTCTTTGTTAACTTTTAATCCTCTCTGAGACGGCTGGGCCTTCTTTTTCGCTGTAGAATGTTGCATTATTTCTTGTTTTGCTTCATTTAAGCCAAGACTGGCAAAGAAATTCTCATTGGCCTTGACATTTTGGTCTCTTATTTTTAGATAGTTGAATGACTCATCTTCCTCAGTGTAAGATTCATATACATTTTCCTTGCTATCATTAGGAATCTCAATGGTGTCCTTGTCCATTGTAAGGTCTTGCTGCTGAGTCGTGGCTCTTGTCTTCAAATAAATTGCATGTGACCGTAATTTCGAAACTACCTTCTTAATTACATCCATGGTGGGCGTAATAGGGGTTGTGGTACTACCATTTGATCTAATGCTCTGAAATGTGTCTGCTTTCTTAGTATTGTAAACACTTGAATTATTACTTCTAAGTTTAATACGCTTTGCTGCAGGCTCCTGGTCATCATAATTTACTGCCTTCTGCAGCTCTTGTTGAGTCGAATTCTGTTTCCTTCGGATATTTACGTTGGGAAACGAAGTTACTGCACCAGTACCTTCAAATGTTTTCACTTGCCTTAGGGATCTTCTCATCTTGTCGGTCTAATGTCACTGACTTCTGCGTAACTGATGCGATTACTTATTCCTCTTTCTGAAATTTCAAAATAACAATCGATGTGAAACAAGCATTCAGCTGGCACTCACCACTGTCCAGTAGTTGTATCACTGATAACTTGTTAGAAGTTATATAACTGTTGGCCAATTACGTAATAGGAAATTAAAACCGCGCCAAAATGAGTTGATGTACTAAATACCGAGCCGAAACTAACAGACGAACTAAATACCGAGCCGAAACTAACAGACAAACTAAAAGCCTCGTCAAGTTAATTGTTATTTTATTGTTGATCAGATCGACGTCATTGCACTCCGGGCAAACCCATAGATGCTCAGTCTCCGTTAGAAAATTCCGAAGAGTATAAATGTTAATTGTTCCTGTTGCGCGCTGGTTGTAGAGACTTGTTTTTTAAGACAAAGTTTACCGTTCAACCCTTGATGGGTTTAATTAAGAAATATAATGTGGTTGCACGGTGCACATGCACACCGTCGTTGTAGGCAGACGCTGGAACTGAGTTCGCCATGTCTTCAGAAGGGACCCTGACACCATCAACAGAACTGCTATGCTATGGACCCCAAAAGGATGGCGAACGAGAGGCGGACCAGGGACGGCTTGGCGGGGGAGGGCAGTAGAGACTGAGATGCATGGCATGGGCTAGAGTTGGGGCGCGGCATGGGGGTGACAGCCGGCCGGGCGGTGTGGGGACAGTTTGTTGCTGCCCTGCTAGATGCAACTAGGCATGATGGCCACTGAATACTTTGTCAATCAGAGGGTAGAGTTCCAAGAAGACGAAGATACAGTGTAGTAAATTCAAGATAATAAAATCTGATTTCCCGAAATCTAAATATAGTATCTTCTCCCCCCTTCAACTCAGTCCAAGTAAAGTAAATCAAAACTGTAAAATTGTGTGAATGTATATGTGTGTGCCCCCTCCCTTTTCCAAAAAATAAAACAATTAAAATAAAAAACATACAAACAACAACAGAAAGAAAGAAAAATAAAGTATGTCCTTACTGCTCTGTTGTTAACAATATGAAAAGGATTGAGAAAGCCTGGAGATGTCCGGGATGACATCCAATCCACCAATTATCTGCCTTCATCCATATGAGCACCCCATCAGACTACTCCTTGTTAATAACAATTATGAGAAACTGTACTTCTTTTCTGTTTCTTTTGTTGTATACACTCCGGTTGCATCCTCTCACACGCCTATCTCTGCTAGTCTTACATTTGATGCCAAATTGCAGCAATATTAGCCTCCATGATTCATGGATTGCAGTGTTGTTCTCTAAAAGGAGATAATGAATTGCCCTCAGTATCTCTCCCTTATCCATATCCAATGCACATTATATGGATGCTCAGTTGAAAAAAAAAAAACACACACCCACACAAATAGTAATACGTCTTACAAGGAGAAGGACAAGAAAAACCTACGTTGCGGCCACAAGGCCTTCTTTCCCTCCTGTCTCTTGTTTGTCTGTCCCTGACGAAGGCCTTGTGGCCGCAACGTAGGTTTTTCTTGTCCTTCTCCTTGTAAGACGTATTACTATTTGTGTGGGTGTGTGTGTTTTTTTTTTCAACTGTTTTACCCCGTCTTACGGCAGTTCTCCTCATATACGGATGCTCTTGAAGCTAGGCTGTCAGATCTTTCATTGCCACATACCCCTGCATGACCAGGACAGTAGATCCATAACAGGTCCTGAAGATTCGAGGCTTCTATGGAAGTTTTCCATTCATGCTAGAGCCATCCACTTTGGACCTTCCGAAGCATGGATTGCGAGTCTGATACAATAACTGCCCTTGTTAATGAAGTTTCAGACAGCCACCTTAAGACTGCAGTAGCTGCCCCTACCTCCGTTCGCATGCTGGAGGTTGTTATCATGTAAGCCTCGCAATGTTCAGCCTCGATTCTGCCCTTTACTCTAGCAGAGAAGTCCCACCCAGATTTCTCACCACCTTTTTTTTTAAAAGTATCCCGTACAACCCTTGATGGGTTATAATTAGGACATATGGTGTAGGCCTACTAATTCAATGAAATAAAATCAGATTTCCAATACTCAAATATACGAGTAGTACCTTCTTCCCCTCTCCACTCAGTTCAAATAGAGTAAATGAAAACCAAATGTGTGTGAATCTTTTTGTGTGTGACCTCCCCTCTCCAAGAAACAAACAAACAATACAAATTTAAATATAAACGAATTAAAAAACCAAACAAACAAACAAACAAAAACTAAAATGAACTCTCTCATAACTGCCCTGTTGTTTAACAAGGTGAAAAGGAGTGAGAAAGTCCGAGGGTTGATGATGCAATTGTGAACACCGATGGGTCTGTAATCCATGGTGAGAATGTGCTTGTATGGCTGATGGCAGGTAATTGGTGGATTTGAGGTTTTTTAAAACCCAGACGGGACACCACTTTGTCACGGGTTGCCTTCCCTTGCACCACAGTGATGGTCCAACAATGGCCAAAACCTAGAGTATCTAATGTGGGTCTTCAAAGGTATCTACCTTCGCACAAATTTTAAAAAATTTATTTAAGGAAAAAAAAAATATCTCGTTCAACCTCTGATGGGTTATAATTAGGATATATATTGTTTTCAATTCCAAATAATATGAGCAACTGCCGACATGAGAAAATGGCATCACATTTGTCAAATCAATGTAAATAGGGATAATCACAATTGTGCGTATACGTTAAATAAATAGAAAAAGAAAGAAAAATTATTATAAAAAAAAAATTAAAAAATCAAGAAGAAACTATGAACAAGAATAATATTAAAGTGGAGGAGTGTAAAGGCCCGGTGGTTCTAGTTATCTAACGGACTTTAACAGATATTTAATTGACTTTCATCTGTTTAAAGTCACATGCATTGTAAGAACAGCATCAGACCTTCACATTCCCAGCCAATATATATTAAAATGTGTTCGTGTTAAATATTGTTTGACTATATTATGCAGCTCCCTAGGTCTGTCTATTCTCAACACCTCTTCTGTATTTATAGGCAACTTGGATGCTTGCAAATAATCTAATATTGGTATTCCCATTTGGTCATACCTCTTACATTTTAACAAGAAATGTTCTATATTATTGTCTTGAAGACATCCTGCACAGTAAGGTTCTTCTATTCTGAAATAGCCTTTTACCAGCTGTAGTCTGAGAAGTTTCTTATTACTGGGAATTTTCAATTCCCTAGATATCTGACATTTTCTTGAACATCTTATATGCATGTCTTCCTTTCAGATTTTTATCCCACTCTGCTTTCCATTCATCTGTTATTAAATCTTTAATTAAGCTCTTAATTTCTGATTTACTCATCCCTACATTTATTAGATTTTTATCAGATCTACCTTTCTTGGCTTCTTTATCTGCCTTTTCATTTCCTTCTATGCCAACATGTGAAGGTATCCAAGCAATTAAGACTGAACATCCTCTGGAATATAAGTATGCAGTAGCCAGAAATATCTCCTCTGCTATATCAAGTCTACTACATTCTCGTAAGTTTCTAAGTGCTTTAATTGTTGAAAGAGAGTCAGTTAAAACTTAATTTTTTGGGAGGGTTATTAGAGAATATTTCTAGTGCTTTTAGTATTGCCACCATCTCTGCAGTGAAAATGGATGTATTTTCCGTGATGCTATATTCTTTAGCCATTTTCCATATTGGAATATATATTCCTGTCCCCAATTTGCCATCCTCTCCCTTGGATCCATCTGTGTACACAGTAATGCTGTCTTTTGATATTTGTTGTATATATTTATTGGCTGTGTTTTTAATATTTTCTATATTATTTATATAATTTAATTTAGCTCGTACAAGTCCCCAACTGAATTTAACAGTAAAATTATTATTATTATTATTGGCTCTATATATATATATATATATATATATATATATATATATATATATATATATATATATATATATATATATATATATATATATATATATATATATATATATATATATATATATATATATATATACTTACTTACTTAGTCGTTCCCCTTCTACCGTGAGGTGTAGAGGTATATATATATATATATATATATATATATATATATATATATATATATATATATATATATTCAACCACTCACATATATACACACACACAGAGATAAGTGACGACAATTAGACGCACAGACCCCATCGAGGCCAGCTCCTTGACGTGGAGATGGGGCTCAAGTACAGCCATCAGCGGCTGAAAAACCAAGACTGGCCAGGCCCTCCTAAACTCGAGCAAGACCACAGTCTGCCCTAGCAAGTTAAGGTGCTGAAGACGGAGGCAACCAGCCAAGAGGCGCACCACAGCAATCAGGATGCCACGCACATGCGCTATGGAAGTATGCCTATATCTGCAAAACGTTATGGCACTCGCCCTGTGACGGACACCCAGGCAGGCGCAGTGCCGGGCCCTCTGCCTCGGAAGGGCCCAACCCCTACTACTGGGGGTCCTTCTCAATTGCCCCGTGGAGCCAGGAGGCATGAGAATAGAGCTACCGGCCAAGCAAAGAAAAGACCATTTAAAATAATGCACTGGAATGCTGAAGGCGTCAATAGTAAAAAAGACGGCTACAGCAAAAAATTAGAGCTCGAAAATATCTTGAATGAAGAGCAAGTAAATGTATGTTGCTTGCAAGAAACCCACCTCAACAAGGACATAGCCTTCAAAATCAGAGGCTACCAGTGCTACCGATCTGACCGAATAGACAGGTGAAAGGGTGGAATACATATATGGAGGGGGCGGAATACCAGATGCTTCATCTCAGGATAGAAAGTTCAGAATTCCACCTGCTCAACTACTACTGTCCGAGCGACCACCCACTGGCACTAGATACAATCCCAGCAAAAGAAAGACTGATTGTATGCGGAGACTTCAACAGCCACTCACAGAGCTGGGGCTATGATCACATGGACAGGAGAGGTGAGGAGCTTGAAAACTGGCAGGATGACAATGGGCTTATCCTGATTAACCAGCCAATCGACCCACCAACCTTCTACTCGAGATCATGGCACACCACCTCTACACCAGACCTGGCATTCCACTCACCCAGCCTGGAGTGGAACACCACACGCGTTGTAGGGAAACAACTTGGAGGCAGCGACCACCGGCCAGTCTTCCTAATTGTGGAAAATGAACTTGTCAAGGAGAGCAGCACTCTCTCTAGGTGGAACTACAAGAAGGCAGACTGGACAATGTACCAGCACCGTACTAGTATACTGGCTAGAGATCTGACTCAAGGATTGCTCTGTACAAAGATGGAAACATCCTCATGGGAAAACAGGCAGCTGATCACTTTGCAGACTCCTTTGCTAAAGACAACAACATCGAAGGTAACACAGAGAAGCAACAGGAGACTCGTGAGAAACAACAATACGCAGGACGAGATGGAACCATACCTGAAGTTATGGAGGCACCAATCACATTCAGAGAACTGGAGCTTGCAATATCCAAATTGAAAATAAGAAAGTCGCCAGGAGTTGATGGAGTGTCCAATGAAATGATTAAGAACTTGGGAACCGCAGCAAAATCAAAGCTGCTGCAGATCTTCAATATCTGTTGGAACTCAGGCAGAGTTCCACAGACCTGGAGGGAAGCAATCATGATACCACTCCTAAAACCAGGAAAAGACAGTTCCACTGCCTCCAGCTACAGACCAATCAGCCTTACAAGCTGCCTCTGCAAAACAATGGAACGTATCATCAACCTCAGGCTACAGTGGTACCTTGAAAGTGAAAACCTTCTTGTACCACAGCAGGCGGGCTTTAGGCAGTGTTATTCCACCGAAGATCAGGCAACTTACCTTTCCCAAGAGATTGAGGATGCGTTCCAAGATAAGAAACTGGTACTAGCAGCATGGATAGATCTAAGGAAAGCATTTGACAAGGTTTGGAAAGAAGGGCTTCTGAAGAAACTGAGAAATTGTAGAGTGAATGGTAAGATGTACAAATGGGTGAAAGCATACCTGCATAACAGAAGAGCCCGAGTACAACTAAATGGCCTCAAGAGTAAGAAAATTCTACTGCGTCATGGCGTCCCTCAGGGGGGGGGGGGGGTTCTGTCCCCCACACTTTTCCTAGTCTACATCAACGACCTGGTTGCTGAACTACCAACATGGAATGAAAGTGGCAATGTACGCTGATGACCTGGTAATATGGTGCACAGATGAGCATGCAACAGTGGCCACCAAACTGCTACAAAGAGCTATAGATGCCTTAACCTCATGGGCAAATAGATGGTGTGTCAGCATCAATACAGACAAGTGCAGCACTACGCTCTTCACCCTCTCTCCCAAACAAAAAGCTGGTGTCATCAAGATAAACGAAGAGCTCCTGAGAGAAGATAAACAACCCACTTATCTCGGAGTTACATTCGATGATAGGCTGACATGGAAGCAGCACATCAACAAAGCAGCAACAAAGGCCAGGAGGAAGTTAGCCATCCTGAGAAAACTAAGTGGAACCACATGGGGAGCCAGCGGGAAAATACTTAGTAAAGTTTACCAGCAGGGCATACGACCACACCTGGAATATGGGTCAGCTGCGTGGTGCCCAGCATCAAACACCACATTACAAGAGCTAGATAAGGTGCAAAACCAGGCGCTTAGGGTCATCACGGGGGCAATGAAATCAACGCCTATAGTGAAGATGGAGAAAATGGGGAGGATACAAGCACTGAGAGAACGCAGAGACACGAAAGTGCTAACACAGGCAGAAAAGTTCCTCTGTATGCCGAGCCATCCAATGAAGGACAGATTCCAAAACCTAGCAATGGGGCGACTGAAAAGAAGCAGCTTTATCCACCAGGCCAAACGATTACGTAGACAAACCTCAGAACTGCCTGAAGTTAACAGCCCCCTAAAGTCTGTGCCAGAACAAACCCCTTGGAGAGAGGAGCATGGGCTACCAGTACACATCCACACAAAAGTAAAAGGAATATTCGACAGGGATGAACAGAACAGCGTGCAACGTAGGACAGTCACTCTAAGTTTCCTGGATGATGAATACCCACAGGACCTCTGGGTCCGAGTATACACGGATGGGTCAGCACAGAATGCAGTAAAGAATGGAGGTGCAGGAGTGTACATAGAATACCCAAACAACACTAGGGATACTGTCAGAGTACCAACGGGGAAATTCTGTAACAACTATGATGCAGAAGTCCAGGCAATCAAGGTGGCAACTGAGAAACTATTGAACACCAATCTCGGTCCACAGCCTGTAGTATTCCTGACAGATGCAAGATCAGCACTCCAAGCACTTCAGTCCAGAAAATTGCCAGGCATACAAGCCCTACTTTCTGAACTGTGCAACCAGCGCAGGGTCACCATGCAGTGGATACCGTCTCATTGTGGAATACCAGGAAACGAGAGAGCAGATGGACTGGCTAAAGAAGGTGCTGCAGACGAGCAACCGGATGTACCAGTTACATACCATCAGAAGAAAAAGATGATCAAATCTATCAGAAAGCCACCAACACCAACGCAGGATGACTACCAAGCTATGAACAGATCAGAACAAATAGTCATTCTGCGCCTCAGAACAGGACACAACCGCCTCCGTAGCCACATGTATACAAAATTCAAGATTGGCAATTCAGCCATGTGTACATGTGGACAGGCACCCCAGACTGCGGAGCACGTACTTCAAGATTGCCCCGAATATGATATATTGAGGCAAACCCACTGGCCCACAGAAACAACACTGGAAGCAAAACTATATGGACCTCTGTATGAACTACAAAAGACAGTGAAGTTTATACAAGAAACAACATTGCAGATATAGACAATATAGTTCAAGCGAACGAAAGAAGAAGAAGAAGAAGACGCACAGACGTGAAAACTATAGCTATGGAATAGGGATCTTTTGGGACAAGCCGACCAACACACGTAAATAAAGTTTATGTAAATTTTATTTATCATAAAGAACTTCACACACAGAAATAAATTTCGAATATCAATCAAATACAGTTAAACATAAGTTAATGAATTAATTAGTCTCATAGGTGTAATCCTCCCTCCCTCTGTTGAGACAAGATCCCGTTAGATAAGAAGTTATTAACCCCCAATCAGTCAAAGGTGTTTACGCTATGGTCTAGGATTTCCCTCTACAATAAAGAACAGAGTTTATACATTAATCTATTATGAAAGGGACAGCATTAGCAAAACTTGCATTAAAAAATACAAGGTTAGTACATGGGTTATACAATGAAAGAATTATTTATCCCTGCTTTCTCTCGCTCTGACAGACCTGTGATCAAATGATGGGAAACGCTGGATTCGCTACTGGTAGTAGGATGCTGATTATGTCACTTCAATTTTTGTCCAGGTAGTAAAATAATTAAGAGGTCTAATGTTCACAGTGTACAGTAGCTTGGAATCTTCAATCGTTAAATCGAGTGTCAGGTAAATAAATCTGTTCAGGATAAATCTTCTTCATAACACTGTGGTTGTTATTCAAGTAATGTCAATGTTTGTCTATGTCGCCACCACAGGCTGAATGTATATGAACTTGGGAAGAGAAATCTGGATATTCTATAAGTCCAGTTACAATTTATTCTTAATATTCTTTGGGTTAGTACTCTGCCTCTTTCTGGGTGTAAAACAACGAGGCCAGACAGGTCACCTTGAAAACCCGATATTTGTATCAGAATGTTCTTTGGTAAAAGTTATTCTCAGATTCAAATGGAAGCCGCTGGTAAGGTTTAGGGTTTGGCCCAATACAGTGTAAAGAGAAAAGATACAAATACTTAACATAATGTAGTATACACAACCCTATCCTTACCCCGCGTAACATAGAATATATTTATCCACTTCGGTTATTTAACTTTAAATTATAAACTACAAGCTTAGAGCTTGTCTTATCGTTTAAAAACTTCCGTGAAATAAATTCTAGTCATTAAAAAAAAACCAGTTATCGTGAATTAGAAATAAATACATATTTCGTGAATAGTCATGATGAATCAGTGCATTTACTTAGTTGGTTAAAATATTCTCTGACTGGTTACTATCAGTTAATAAAATTTATATTATAGCTGGAAGAGTTTAGCTAGAAATTTTTATCTGTTCTGCTAGCCACTTTAACACAGTAAAAGCTAGAGAAATATAATTGACGATTTTACCACTTAAATCACTCCAACTACTAGTATAATAATTACCACTAGCCAGAAATAAAACGATCTCCAATCGAAAACTACGTGCTACAACTATTATAAGAGATCTTAGAATCGAAAGCTTGATGTTCTCTGAAATTCCGGCGGTACAGGATAAATTTAGTAAGACTGCTGGGGTTTATATATATCTGAAATCAAAGGGAATAGTCACTATAGACCGAAAACCAGACTCTCTGCCAGACTTTAGCACCTTCGGAGAATTCTTCGTTCAGCTTTCGGCTTTCGCGTAAATCAAAGCCATTCTCCACGCTAGAGCCGAGAACCAGAACTCACACTCTTTCTTAGATCAGGGATAACGTAATTGACCAGACCGTGCGAGATTTCTTCGATCGAGAAAAATCACATTATGTACCACCCTGCAGACGTGGTCATTGAACGAAATCGAGCGAGCCCGTTCTCTGATCTGGCGATCTGTCGTGTTTAATTACTTTACTAGCGAACGGATTACAAGGGAGGTAATAAAAATTGGTCTCACCTCGCTTAACATTATCCGCTCTTGATCGCTATCTGATCCTATCCAACGATTTTCAATCTCTGCTGTTAAGAATACATTACATATACCCCGCTCAGCGTTAGCTAAAAGGTCTGCTCGAGAACATACATCAAAGAAAATAGCGAACCGCAAAAAATGCGTGCTAAATAGAAAAAGAGACCGATCTCTGAGTATAGAAATGGTTTATGTTATCGAAACAGGCGTAGGTGAAAGTTTGGTAAAAGAAAAGTGTAGATACAGAAATAGATAGATGAAAACTATTTTCATAATATGTCACAGTCATGTATCTAGAGAACTAAAAATTCCTAGCAATAAGTAACTTCTTTGACTGCAACTGAGAATGCGCTATTTTAGAATAGAAGAACCATACTGTGCAGAATATCTAGAATAAAAAAAATAATATAGAGCTAGAGCATTTCATACTAAAATGCAGGAAGTATGAACAACAGAGAATACCATTATTAAATTATTTACAGGCATGTAATTTATCCATAACTGTGGAACATGTGTTGAGAATAGATATATTTAGAGAATTGCATATTGTAGTAAAATATTTTGCCTAAGAATATTAGCAGAAAAATATACAGAGGTCCAAAAAAGTATGTATATGTGCTTCATTGACTATAAGAAGGCTTTTGACAGAGTCCATCATGAGAAAATAATTATTGGATGCCTCAAAGACATAGGTATTGATGGAAAAGATATAAGAATACTCAGTAACCTTTATTGGGAGCAAACTGCCACAGTAAGATCGGGAAGAAATTATTCACCATACATAGACATAAAAAGAGGTGTCAGACAAGGTTGTGTGCTGTCCCCCTGCCTATTTAATTTATACACCGAAAAAATTTTCAAACAGATACAGGAAATACCAGGACTGAACATCAGAGGAAGGTCAATAAACAACCTTAGATATGCAGATGATACTGTGTTGTTAGCTGAAAGCGAACAGGAGTTACAAGAACTAGTGGGAGCCGCGCTAGCGTAGTGGTTACAACACCGCTCTGGCGACCGGGTGATACAGGATCAAACCCGGGCGACGGCATTTGAGGATTTTTCGTCGACCGGGATTTGGACTGGATTAACTCGAGACCTGGCGAAAACATTTGAAGGAATGTCGTCGACCAGGGACTGGCGGCTCCTGAGCCGACCCAGCTGCAATGGGTACCTCCGAAATCGGCGAGTATTTGCCTGAATGGCGAGGGACACCTGTCTCTGTACAAGAAATAAAGGGATACTCACGTAAAATCAATGTCAGGTTAGACATAAAATAATAACCTGAGATTTCGCCTCGAGTATTAGCGGGCGTACGAAAAAAAAAAAAAAAAAAACAAGAACTAGTGAAGCAAGTGAACAGTATAAGTCATGAATATGGACTCGACATTAATATTAAGAAAACAAAAACTATGATAATTAGCAAAACAGACGATAAACCCACATTAAAGATAAGCGTAAATGGGAAAATCCTGGAACAAGTCAAGAGCTACGTATATCTTGGTCATATAATAACAGAAGATGGCAGATGTGAAACAGAAATCAAGAAGAGAATAGCAATAGCCAAAGCTACATTCAACAACATGAAACATATACTGACATCCAAACAGTTATCTCACAAATTAAAACTGAGAATCATAAAGTGTTATATATATTCTGCATTTCTGTATGGTGCAGAAACATGGACGATGAATAAGCATTTGGAAGAAAGGACTGAGGCTCTTGAAATATGGATATATAGAAGAATGGGGCGTATCTCATGGAAAGAGATGAAAACAAATAAGGAGGTCATAGAAAATCTAGGTATGAAAAGAGAACTAATGAGGGAGGTCAAAGTTCGGCAGCTAAAATACTTTGGCCACATAAAAAGGCATAACACCTTGCAGAAGACCAAAACAGAAGGGAGAGTTGAAGGCAAACGTGCAAGGGGAAGACAGCGCTATAAGTGGGAAGATAACATCAAGAGATGGACAGGAAAGAGTCTATCAGAGTGCACCACCAAGAAAAGACACAGAAGACGTTGGAGATCCATTACAGCCAACCTTCGTTGTGGAGATGGCAACTGATGATGATGATGATGAGCAAAACAGTCAATAACAAGAACAAAAATTAATGTATAAGGATCAATGATGATATGAAGGAAAGTGGGAGTCTGGTGGGAGGCTCATGTGTTGATGATGGCAGATGATTGGTGGACTGGGTGTCATCCCGGACATTCCCGGGCTTTCCCACTCTTCTCAGCCTTGTTAACAACATAGCAGTTAGGAGAGACGTTTTTTGTTTTGCTGTTTTAAACTAGTTTTTTTTTTTTTTCATTTTTATTATTTTTCTAGAAAGGGAAGGGTACACACATACATACATTCACACAGTTTTACAGTTTTGATTTACTGTATTTGGACTGAGTCGATAGGGGGAGACGATATCATATTTAGATATCAGAAATCAAAATTATTATCTTGAATTTACTACACTATAAATCTTAATTATAATTCATTAAGAGTAGAACGGGATACTTTTTCTTTCCAAAATTTAAAAAAAAAATCGCCAAGAACTAACATTGCAACAAAAAGGCAATTTGAAATAATAATTAAAAAAAAAAACTTTGTTTCTTATTATACAAATTTCAACAAAGTGTAGCTCACTTTCTAGTTGACCCATCGATATCGTGCTTGTAAATGGGAATAGGCTATTTTAGAATAGAAGACCTTTATTTTGCAGAATATCTGGAAGAAAGTAGAATAGAGCATTCCTGCTGAAATGTAATAAGTATGAACACATGAGAATACCAAAATTAGATTATTTATAGGTGTCACCCATAACTGTGGAGCAGGTATTGAGAAAATAGACAGTTTTGGAGAAGTACAAAATATAGTGAAACAGTATATAACAAGAACACAAATTAATATATAAGGATTATTGAGGATGTAACGAGAAAGTGAGGATCTGGTGAGGTTCTCGTTCTGCATATTGATGATGCCAGTTGAATAATGCCCCGAGCTTTCACGAGAGGAAAGGACAAGAAAATATTCAGTGGGGTGCTGGAAGATGAGACAGGTTTGTATTTCAGAGCTGGCATTTGCCGAAGATGTTCCCTTGATTGCTAAATTAGAGGCACATCTTCAATCCAACCTGCAAGTCTGCAGGGAAGAGCTGGAGAAGGGATGGTCATCAGCAGCTCCAAAACAAAAACCATGGTGATATCAAGAGAGGAAAGAAAGCATCAGATTAAGCTGGAGAACAGGTCCTGGAGCAATAATTACAACTCACAAAAGTCAGATTGTCACGAGTTGCCTCCCCTTAGCTCTGGAGTAGTGGCCCAACAGTGGCCAAAACTCAAGAGTAATTAATGTGGGTCTTCAAAGGTGTCTACCTTCGCACAAGATTACTCTTGGCAGAGTTGAAGATAGAAGGATAATGATGCTTCTACCCCAAGGAAGTATTCACAAGATATTCAGAAAGCGAGAACAGTGCTGCATGAGGCTGAGCAAATTTTAACTCTAGTTTCTGCCGTCAACTTTTGTGAAGGATAGGGTTATCTTATAATTCGTTAGCTCGTTCAAGCCCCCAGCTGAGTTAAGTCAGCAAAATTCCTCTTATTATTATATATAGCTCTGTTAAAGTGTATTTAAGAAATGGTCTGCGACATACGGTTGTAGTACATTCAAAATGATTAAATCAACTTTTGATTTGTCTTTATACAAGTAACAAATTTAATAACAACTATGTTTTAACAGATAAAAACATTGAATAATTCCTTATAGAAAAAGTTAGCATCACTGGGTGATGTTACGGCGTTAAAAATGGATAGTTCACTTGGCAGCTTTTATGTTTCTACTTAATTGCCAATGAGTTTGTCTGTTCTGCTCCAGCTGATGTTTGGTTCTTTGTAGATGGTGACACTGCTGCGTCATACACCTAAAATACCTACACGCAACACACCAGACAAACCAAAAACAATACCACCCACACACGCACGCGGGCGTCATCGCCCCCGCCAGCCAAAACCAATACACTCTCCGTTAAAAACCCCACCGACCACGCTCATTAGCCAGCTTCCTCTATAAACTCATACTAAGCGAAATTATCGATTTTTTATACTTTCCTCTTTAACTCAAGTATTCTTTTAAAAGAGATCATTAAATATATACTTCTATTTATAAACCTTTGTTATCTATGTTGTATAAATAAATGTTTTAAAATATGTATACATGTATAAACAAACACACCAACACACTGCTGCGTCATACACTTAAAATACCTACTCACAACACACCAGATAAACCAAAACCAATACCACCCACACCCCAGCTGCCAGCTACACCCCCATTCCACCCATGCGTCATCACCCCCGCAAGCCAAAACCAATACCAGTACAATACAACAACACAATACAACCTACCTACGTTACTGTTGTTTACCAATAAATAAATAAATTGTGCACACCTCCCCCTTTCCGTCTTCCAATATATGATCCTGCTCATGTAATGTTTGTTACTGTTATTTGAAAACAAAAATATATTTATTAAAAACCTTTATTATCTATATCGTATAAATATTGTATGTATACGTATAAATATATATTTGTCTACCCGTTTGTAAAATAAATATTGTAACACATGTTGTATAAATAAACAACACAACAACACACAACAATTAACATACAACAACACAATACCTACACGCCCGCCATTATTGAGCGGAGTATTTCCTTATATAAAAGGCATGTGCATCCGCTACAACCGAGCGGAGTATTTCCTTATATAAAAGTCATGTGCGTCCGCCATTATCGATCGGATTATTTTGCTATATAAAAGTCATGTGCCTCCGCCACAATAATAATCGTTTTTCGCCTACTATACTACTAACCTGCTGATAACATACATTACAAGGCAGTCCTTGTTCTAAAATCCTCAGGGAAAGAGAGGCAGAGGTAGAAAAAAACACAAGGATAAGAGAACTAGATACAGAAGTGAAAATGAAGAAGAAAACATGGAAAGAACGTGAGCAGATGGCACGTGACAGGAGGACTTGGCATGTGAACTCTATATAGAAACTCTATATACACTCGTTCAAAACGGTTAAGTAGGCCTATAATGATCTGCTTACGGCCTTGAGACGTAAATATTTCTACGCAGCAATCAAAGCCCTCTATGTCTGAAGATAAAGTTTGTAATAACAATAATAGCCCCTTCAGTCATAACTGACTATGGGAATGCGCCCCTGAGGTGACAGCCCTCAGCTGCTTATTTTCCTGGTGCTCCTTTCGACGTTTTCTCCTCTCCTCTGCTGGTTGTGTGAGCCTCTTTTCGCCCAGTCTGAGGTGGCGCCGTAAATAGCATCGCCACTTAGTGCGATCGGCAGCTTCATCCTTCCATGCTGCTGGATCCATGTCCAGTGCCCTCATATCTCTCTTGCACACATCTTTGAACCTCAGCTGTGGTCGCCCAACTGTTCTCTTGCAATTTGCTAATTGTCCGTAGAAGATATCTTTTGGGATGCGACCATCTTCCATGCGGCGAACATGGCCAAGCCAGCGAAGTCTGCGCTGTCTAAGCAGTGTATACAAGGTTGCCTCTCAAGTTCTAGAGATAAACCCAGATTTTCGTCTTTAAAAAACCGAGAAATACCCAGATTATTTTATGCTTCAAATACACGGGATAGACGATGCTTACACAATCTTTTAATGCAACTTTAGCACAAATAAGTAGCGTGCTGCCAATTTTTATTTATTTCTTCATTTTTATTTTATATTACCAAAAATTCACAATTACATAAAAATGATTTTATTAACACCCCATTATATGAATTCTTGAAAATGAGATATTTTAACAGTAACATACTTACAGTAGTTACATTAAAAAATGTTCCTCAAATCAAAAATAAAATGTTAGTTGTAACTTGTTACTGTTGAAAATTGTCACTTGTCAGTGACTCGGCATCCATATCGACAACTTCTCCTTCATCAAGATCATATGCATGAATTGACAACGTGGAATCTTGATTGTGGAGTTCCAAAATCTTTGCATATCTCTGCCGACAACGTCCTTCACGCACATCTTCAACCACGCTTTTACTAGGATTAAACTTATGACAAATTCCATCTTTGGCAACTGCTTGCTTGGCTAGTATTCGACTGGAAACTGTTTCACACAAAAGCTTGATGGTTTGTTTAGTTTTAACTAAGTTAACCTTCGAAAACACTCTTTCGACGCATGCTGAGGAGTGAGGTAGTGCCATAAGCGTGCACATGAGGTCGGCCAAAACATCAAATTTCTTCTGGTTATTAGCATCTGTTACTTGTTGCAGTCCCAGCCAGAATGCGAGCGGATCCTCATCCACCAGATGTCCTAGATCTTTTCGGTATTGTGACAGGGGCTAGGTGTGGTGGCGGTGAACTTATGCTGATGTGGCTACCTCACTCCCAAGACCCATGCACTAAGAAAATTTATTAAGGATCGTTTGACAGGGGTTGCAATTATTGGTTGCTTGCAACCCTCTCAGCAGCCGACTTAGCAATTCAACAACACAAAGCCTTATACAGATCAACATTTAATACTACCGAACACCCAGACAGTGTTCGTAGAGTGTAAGTCCTAGGCATGTTCTTGAACTAGACTTCAGCTCTCAAAGCTTGTCCTCTCTCTGCGACGGCGACCAGAATCAATAAAGAATTTGAACTGACGCTACTCTTCTCTGATTGGCTGCTATCCGTAAGCGGCATTACTAATGTAGCTATTTTTAGATGTAAACAAAGATGGCTGCCACATAACGACAAAATGGAGGGGAACCACAGGGGAGATGACTATGGCACTGTCACATATTCGACGCCTGATTTTGTTGTTGTCCCGACAACTGCACTAAGCCAGGCACTTCAGTCGTAACCTCTCAGAACGTCTCGGAGCAGGATCCTCTATCGGCTGCAGGGCATACCAGCCTGGTTCGGGCGTTAAACCATGTGCGTCCTCCTCAGGGTCTGTCTCCTCTGGCAAATCTGGTGCTTCAGGTAGGCCTAGTGTCGTATCTACCAGATCTGGAGAATCATCTTTGTCTTCACTTCGTCTCAGTTCGTTGCCAGTGACTCTAATGCTCGGACTCGCTCTATCTGTTCGTTGGATGACATACGGAACTCCTGTCATTGTGGGAGCACGAACAACAACGTACTCCTCTTCTGACCACATGTCACGAATTTTGGATATCTCCGGGTAGTGCATTCTTTTCCTCACCAATTCTCCCACTTGTAGTGGAATAGAACACGGAACCTTGTCACATCTCTCTTTCCGGACTGCTGCCAACTTCTGCAACTGTGCCTCTGCTCTTACGTGCGCCTCTCGTAACCTGGAAATGTGCCTTTCAAGCCACTGGTCAACCGTAGCTGGTTCTTCGTCACCTGATGAATGGCCCAATATGAAATCGATGAGCATTTTCGGCTCCCTCCCAAACAAAAGATAGTAAGGGGAGTAACCCGTAGATGCATGGGGAGTAGCGTTGTAGACTGCAAGGACCTCTGCCAGGTGGTCAGACCATCTCCGTTTCTCATTGGTGGACAATGGCCTTAAGAGATCATGCAATGTCCTGTTAAACCGCTCACACTGGCCATTTCCACGAGGGTTGTATGCCGTCGTTCGACTTTTCTCGCGCCATATACTCTGCACAGTTCGGATATGACAGCTGATTCGAAATTTCTACCCTGGTAGGAATGAAGCCTCTGCGGCACACCTAGGTACAAAACCACTTTTCTACTAACGCTCGGGCCACGGTGGTTGCTTTTTGGTCTCTGGTTGGGACGGCAACTGTAAATTTGCTAAATACATCAGTCATAATGAGTACATTCTCGTAGCCTCGTGCGTCTCTTTCCAGAAGCGTAAAATCGAAAGCGACTACTTCAAAAGGTTTGGATGCCAGCAGGTTTCCCGATGGGCCTTGGATCTTGAGATGCGGGGCTTTTGCTATATTGCATCTACTGCACCTTCTGCAGAATGTCTCTACATCACACGTTATGCCATCACAGAAACACCTGTTCTTCAGTATCTGCAACATGCGATCACGACCCTGATGACCAATTTTTGTGCACTGCCTCCAGAACTCGCGTTTTTAAAGATTCTGGAACCACAAGTTGCGTGATCTTAGTCCCATTTGGTCCGCTTACTGTCCGATACAGCAAGCCTCCAATTAGTGTTAAGCGCCTATGCTGTCTTAGTAGCTTCTTTGCTGGCTTTGATAATCTCCTCATCTCCTCCTTGGGCAATCTAGTACCATCTCTCATAATTCTGGAGACTGTCATAATATCTGTATCAGCCTCCTGCAGTTCTAACAGTTTTTCAAGAGAATAGGATGGAAACGTTTGTGACGCACCTGTTCCTGGATCCTGGCCTGGTGCATCTCCCATCTTCACTGCCCCACACATGGCTCTTAACTCCATATTCTGCAGCAAACCTAACCTTGGGGGTATAGCTGTTGAACGGGCTGGCACTAATGCTATGTGACTGATGGCAACATCATCATCTTCATCGGTGTGTTCTGGATTCTCAATAGGATACCGAGAGAGGTAGTCAGCATTTCCGTTCGCTCTACCTGCCTTGTGTATGATAGAGTAATTGAACATCGACATCTGTGCTGTCCACAGACGTTCGATTGCGCCAAGCTTAGATTTTTGCCACAGAGCCAAACTTCTGTTGTCGTTAAACACCTCAACTTGAGCCCCGAGCAGATAATTCCTGAACTTTTCCGTCATAACCCATTTCATACTTAGCTACTCTAGTTTCATGCTACTTTTGGCATTTCTCTCTGATGGTCGCAGAGTGAGACTGGCATATGCTAACACCCTTTTCTTGCCATCTTGCACTTGTGACAGCACGGCTCCCAATCCCTGGTATGAGGCATCCACTTTCAGTATAAAGGGCACAGAAAAATCTGGGAAACCAAGAAGGGGAGTAGACGTAAGCATAGCTTTCAACTGCTTAAAAGCAACATCACACTCTTGGGTCCACAGTTCTCCTATGGCAGTTTTCCTGGACCTTCGTTTACCCTGTGAATCTTGGTCTTCATTTAACTGAGCAACCAGTTCATGCAGTGGGCGTGCTATAGTGGCAAACCCGGGCACAAACCTCCGATAATAACTGGCAAGACCGAGGAATGCACGTAACTGTGTCTGTGTTCTGGGTATTGATGCCCTTCTAATAGCTTGTATCTTATCATCCATCGCTCCAATGCCCTCTTAAGATACCGTATGACCCAAAAATTCCACTTTCGGCTTGCAGAAACGACATTTAGCGGCATTCAACTTCAGGCCTAGTAGCTGCCACCGCTGGAACACTTTTTCAAGCCGCCGCAGGTGTTCTGCAAAACCGGTTGAGTACACAAGAATGTCATCTAGATAGACCAGTAACAGCTGGAACATCATATCGTGCATGGAACTCTGCATCAATCGCTGAAAAGTACTGGCTGAATTAGCTAGTCCCATGGGCATTCTAGTGTACTCATACAATCCAAATGGTGTGGTGAACGCTGTTTTCTCTTGATCCTCTGCCCTCATAGCTACCTGGTAGTAGCCACTTGCTAGATCTAGTGAAGAAAATATTTTTGCTCCTCCTAGAGCATCTAAATATTCCTTCCCACGAGGACGAGGGTAGGCGTCCTTTTTGGTCTTGGCATTGAGAGCTCTGAAGTCTACACATAATCGCAATAAACCATCTTTCTTCCTAACGAGCACAATAGACGACGCCCAGGGGCTTGAACTTTCTCTTATAATTTGTTTGTCGAGGAGACCACGAAGATGGTCTTGCACCTCTTTGTAGAAAGCTGAAGGAATTCGCCTGTAGGGTTGTTTTACTGGAGTATCATCCGTCAACTGAATCGAATGAGATACCTTACTTGTATATCCTACATCATTCTCGTCTTTAGCGAAAAGGCTGTTATATTGTTGTAGTAACTTCTGTAGCTGGCGCTTTTCGTCTTGACTGCCCTCAAACCCATTTAAATCAACTGGGCTGCAAACAGGGACCTTGCTGGGCATCCTAGCTGTGCAGATATCTCCACTTCCTGCGCTCCAACAACTCTGAAGTGTCTCTCATAGTCTGAGCATGCCTCAGAAAGTTCTGCAACTTGAGTACCCCTAACCAGTAAAAGGTCTTCATCTCCAAGATTTACTGCTTGGACTTCACAGAACCTTCCTCTGAGTACAGTTAGTGTGTGACATATAACCAGCCCTTCATGGTCTAAGTCTCTTGAGGGTTCAAAAAGCACTGTCTTCTCTGATCTGGAGCCTCTTCTACATTTCACCTGTATAGTAGCGATCGAGCGAGCTGGTATGTGGGTCTTTCTTCCTCCTGCAACCCACACCTTCACTCTTTCTAACTTTGCCTCTTGTGTACATTTTCCTGGAGCTTGCCATTTGAGGAAGCGGTGGATGTTTTTTACTTCCGCCAGTATGTTGGTGCCTATTATACCAGGCGCTTTGTCAGGCCCATTGACACTCTTAACGACATAGATGCCACAGTTCTTGACATGGTACTCCCCAATCTTGACGTCAACCACTAGATGGCCAGCATAAGGAATCGTGACACCATTGTCAGCAGTTAGTCGTACCCATTTACTTTCATCCAGGGCCAGATCTCCAAAAAGCTGCTGAAAGCACTGTTCCGTAACAGTTGAAACTTGTGACCCCGTGTCAAGAATACACCTGACTTTCTTTCCTGCTATTAGTACATCACATTCCGGTCGACCACCAACCATCTTTATCTCTGAGTCATTCTGCTCCCCTTCTGTAACCTGACTCCCAGCCGCAGAGGGGTCTAGTTTAATGACTGTGGACATCGATTCTGTACGTGGCCTTAGTCCTCTGCATCTAAGACAGCAAACTGTCCTGGTACGTCTCCCCTGCTCCTGAGACATCGCATCAATTTTAGCCTGTAATCGAGCCACCTGTGCTCTCAGTTGCTCCACTTCTGTGCCTAATGCATGTATATCGGGTACCGTCACTGTATTTACTACTCCGACACTGGCAACACCAGCCCCAGGAGCGTGTTCAATCTCTAAAAACCGTAGGGCATAATCCCTCACCGACTTAAACGATGCTGTAGGCTCTTTAAAGATCATTTCCTTTGCAAACTTTCTTAGGAGATCATCTCTCAGACAAGCAGCAAACTGGTCCCGAAGGAAGGATGGCTCCAACGGAGTGACATTATTCTGTCTTTGTGCTCTTACAACACTTTCGAACACCTTGTGGATGCGATGGGAGAATTCCCAAAGAGACTCCCTTGCACCTTGCCGGGTAGAGTAAAAAATGGCCATTAGCTCTGGGATGCTTCGATACTCCCCATACCCTAAGAATGGAATGTAGCATCGCTTCTGGGTCATCGTCATCATCCTGAATCATCAGCTCCCTGCGGACACTTGGGGTCACACTGTCAAGAATAACATCAGCCTGGTCCTCTTTACTCATCATCCCAACCCTCCAGGCAGCTCTCACCTCTCTGACATATTCCTCAGCCGTAGGGCCTGTGCGCTCCCCAAAGCACCGTACTTTCTTGTGGGTAGATACCATGATGTACCTCACTCGCTCTGGTTGTCGCGCTAGTTCCATTAAAGGTCATCCACTTCAGCTGCTTCTTCGTTATCCAATCCACAAGCAGCACATGTGTTGCGTGCCGCCATCTTGTTGCTAGTAAAGTTGAGTGAATACAATGGTAAGCTGGATGACCCTGTTCCCTGCCTTGCACTGAATTGGGTGTTCTACTGTTTCGGCTGTTGCTAACTCTGATCACTGAAGAGTTGCTTCACTGCGTGCTGTCTGTCAATCCTGCCGACGACGCCACTTGTGACAGGGGCTAGGTGTGGTGGCGGTGAACTTATGTCGATGTGGCTACCTCACACCCAAGACACATGCACTAAGAAAATTTATTAACGATCGTTTGACAGGGGTTGCAATTATTGGTTGCTTGCAACTCTCTCAGCAGCAGACTTAGCAATTCAAGCAACACAAAGCCTTATACAGATCAACATTTAATACTACCGAACACCCAGACAGTGTTCGTAGAGTGTAAGTCCTAGGCATGTTCTTGAACTAGACTTCAGCTCTCGAAGATTGTCCTCTCTCTGCGACGGCGACCAGAATCAATAAAGAATTTGAACTGACGCTAGAGCCTGACGCTACCCTTCTCTGATTGGCTGCTATCCATAAGCGGCTTTACTAATTGTTGCGTACTTTTACATAGATGGCAGTCTTAGGTCCTGCCTGTGTTAAAAGGTTACGCACCATTCTTATGATAGGAATATTATTTGTGCGTATGATTTATCACGCACGAGTGTGCACTATGTAGTGTATGAGAGACTCGTAGCGCACGGGTTTCTAAGATCTAGAGGATGACGTATCTCGCGATGAACCAAGGAATGGTTCGGTGTTTCCAGACGGATTGTCTGATGACTTTGGAGTCCTGTATTA
This sequence comes from Oreohelix idahoensis, assembly GCA_024509875.1. Classification (NCBI taxonomy): domain Eukaryota; kingdom Metazoa; phylum Mollusca; class Gastropoda; order Stylommatophora; family Oreohelicidae; genus Oreohelix; species Oreohelix idahoensis. The sequence continues at coordinate 421,475 of JAMPIV010007643.1, read as the reverse complement.
AAACTTACTATTCGTGCTGGATGACTGGCTTCCTGCAAGTCAAGTCATAGCCCTATCGGTCATCTCAGCAAGGTAATAGATTCTTAATCTATAATTCCTGTATGAATTATTATTCGTCTTTTTACGTGTGACCTCCAGCTGATACTCGTACAACACTGGTATCAGACAAAGGAAAGTAGTCGCCGCGTTGATAGCTATGAAATCTTGAAGATATTCAAGGGATAAACGTTAGATAAAAAAAATGGAATGGACTCTACGTTATTACTTATCCAAAGTGGCCGGACTGAAAGTACCGGCGATATTACAGAGGTGAATCAAATATATTTATATTATCTGTCTAGGCGTCAATGGATGTCGTCACTAGACACAATGTTGAAATATTTGTTATGATGCTCAATCATGAGGCCATTATAGTTAGGAACCTCCTTATTCAAGAGATCTCAGATGTGAGAGGACATAACAGGGATCTCGATATTATATTCACGGTCAAGGGTCAAATGAAAGTTACCGTTTGATCTAAAATGCCTCCTCGTATATGTACTTTGTTAATGCAAAGAACCAGCTATAAATTGATGACTGGATTTTGTTCTGCAATATACTTAATTGGTTTTACTGAAATGAACATGCTGTACCTACATCATTGATCAGAAGAATGTCCAGTATTATCGAATGTTTTGTCAAGTCCAACGTCTTCGTTGAATAAACATTGTCGTTATTTGGAATCCGGGAGTTGTCGGATATTTCGGTTGGCACCAGCCTTTGTTTTGATGTGCCACTGTTTAAATTACGTTTTTTTCAACTGATCACTCGATTCATATTCATTATTCGCGTAACCAGTTTTAGCACGATCAAGATAGATGTCGTTACTACCTCCTTCAAGACACAACTACACCATTAGAACGAAACCTACAGAGTGGTGACAAAAACGACACTACAGTATGGTGGAGCCAGTGTGCTTTGAACTTAACGAATTTCCAGGGAATGAACTCCCATGAACAATTCAGTTGAATGTTTACACTTTCAAGACAACATTCTGGACTTGTTTGAAAAAACTAACGGTCATCTAGGGGTCAAGGACAACGTTGAACCTTAACTTCAAGTCGTCAACATTGGACACTGCTATTGTTTGATCTCTACTATAGTAATAAGGCTCATACGTACAGCACTCGGATGCGAGGAATAAGTTTCTTTTTCGGTCGAGATAAGTATAAACCTAGTATCGATGTTACACTGTATTGCGTTTAGCTGTGCCTCATCTTTTGATTATGTCCACTTATTATTCATGTGAGTTGCTTGTTCTGTGTTTTATGTTTATCGTGGGAGGTTGGGTAGGTGAATTATGAAGGGAACATCCCAGGTTCATCTCAGGGCCTTCATAATTGTTCTATAGATTTATTTGCAGACTTCCCGCAGTGGAATGTTCCGGCACCTAGGTGTCGAAGGATTCTAGGTCCACTGTGTCTGGTGGTCTGTGACACCTGTCTGTTTAGCTGTATTGTCAAGTTTTCATTGTAGTTTTCGTAGTTATTTTTATTCGTACCTTGGTTTAATGATGTATCTTGTTTGTAACATCCGTCCATTCTCACCTTACTATCGTTGAGTTTTTTACAGACCTATGTTTATACACTGTGTTGTTCATTGTCTTGTTTATTGGTCTATTGCAGTTATCATTGCACTGTTTGCAAAATTATTTCTTATTTTTTCATTCTAACTTTTTTGATTTCTGCAAATGTTTTCATTTGTCACTAACTATCTGGTCTTGTCACCATTGTCGTAATTGTCTATTGCTTTTGTCTTATCATAACATTATATTACATAACTTATTGTATTGATTAATAATATAATTGATAATTAGATATGAATTGCTTACCGTTCTTGGACAGGAACGAGTATCACTCATTATAGTGATAAGGAAAATTAATCTACATTAATTTTCATTTAAGAAGGAAAGAGTATAGTGACTACTTATTAAACATAATGTATTCGCTAGATTATTTTATTAAACAAGCTAAAGCCCTTCAGATGACTCCTGAAGAGGTAAAAGCATTCGCACTTTCAGAATATGAAAAGGCTCAGAAGTTAGAAACTCTAAGACTAGAAAATGTAAAATTTGAGGCAGAACAGAAAAGATTGGAAGCTGAAGAAAATGAGAAAAAAATGAAGTTAGCCGCTGAATTAGAGGAAAAACGATTTCAGCGTGAGGCAGCAGAAAACGAAAAAAGACTTCGCTTGGAAGCTGCTGAAAAAGAAAGGCAACTCAGAATTGAAATGGAATGTAAGCAAAAGGAAATGGAAGAGAGGAGATTGATAGCTGAAGAAAATACAAGAAAATATCAGCTTCAGGTTCAACATGAACAAAAAATTAAGGAGATGGAATTTGAACAATTTAAATTATCTCATGAAGCTAATTCTCAGAAAACTCACGAAGGCCAATCTTCATCTGGACATGATAATTTTAGGGAAGTTCACCTAAAATTACCCAAATTTAATCCACCATCCGACGACGTAATGTTCTTTCTAGACAGATTTGAGACCACTTGTAGGTCTTATAACGTGGATAAAACGCTATATTGTACATATTTATCCAGATTACTTACAGGGGATGCTATGGCGGTATATCATACAGCTAGTGCTAATGAAAAAAATGATTATGACGCACTTAGAGCCGCTCTTCTTAGGAAATATCAAATGACTGAAGATCAATACCGATTGCGTTTTAAAACTATGTTACCACAGTCAGGAAAGAACTTCAGTGACTTTCTTTCCCAGATACGGCTAACCTTGGAAAGATGGATCGAATTGTCCAAGGTAGAAAAGTCTTATGACGGTCTTTTCGATTTATTGCTGCGCGATAAAGTTTTATCGTCAGTAAATCCTACATTTCTTTCATTTTTGCATGAGCGTAAACCTTCTTCAATAAAAGAATTAGAAGAACATTGTAAAAATTTCTGCACCGCTCACCCAAACATGGATATTAGTAATGCGCAGATCAAAAATGAGTTACCAGTTGCTTTCGCTATGCAACGGAAGAACGTTTCACGCCATCGTTCAATTAGTAACGATAGATACTTTAATAAGGGAAGTAATGACAATTTTAACAATGGTAATTTTTATAAGGGGAAACAATACCAGCAATCTGCTCCATTTAATGTTTCTTGGGGCCAATCTCATAGATCACGAAATTTTGGTAACAATAATTTCAGATATAATCAAGGAAACAATAATAAACAAAATTGGCGATCACAATCACAAAATCCTCAAAATAGACAGGGTTCTTGGAATAGATCATTTGGCCAAAATTACAACAGTGAGGACAATAATTGGCGTACTCATCCAGATTTCAACTCAGGCAGAAATAGTAATTATAGCAATTTTAATGCAAATAGTCAGAATCGATCGCGACGAAGAGATAGATCGTCAAGCAATTCACGTCGACATGCTAATATTGCTTTAAGAGATACACAGACTAACAATGAACAAGATAAAGATGCTAATACGCATAATGCCATGTCTTGTTCTCTTGATTTTAATCAGGTAAAAGCTTGTTCTGAATGTACGACTCTTTTCCAGCCAAAGGCGATCACGACGCTGCGATGCGGACATATTTTGCCTAGTCTACCTGCAGTCTGCACGGCCACTTCTGCGTCAGTACACCAGGGACAGGGTTGTCTTCAATTTAATAAAGGATATGTAAATTCCATTCCATGCTCTATTTTATTTGATTCAGGTTGTAGCACAGTCGGTGTCCGGACTTCGCTGATCGACCCATCGTGCGCTACAGGCAATGTTGTGAAATGCGTCACCTTCAGAGGCACTGTGGAAACCTTTCCCACAGCTATAATTAATTTACATACACCATTTTTTTCAGGGAAAATTCATGCGTGCCTGCTTCAGAATCCGATTAGCGACGTGATACTAGGTCGAATACACGGTATAAAAGAGTGTACCCCTCAGCAAATTGCTGAATGGGAAGAGCGACATATTCAGGCTGCGAATGCAGTAGTGACCAGAGCGCAAGCTACTGTTATGTCACGTGATACACCTGCTGAACCTACAGTTAATGCCACTTATGATGATGATTCTCCAATTTTACTGGAGATGTTTGCGACATTGCAAAAGAATGATGATTCTTTAAAAAAAAAATTCAATTTGTGAACAAAAATAATACCAACACCAGAAATGCAAAATCTAGACATGACTTTGCTCTTAAAAATGGTATTTTGGTTAGGCTGATACGGGAAAAGGATTCATCCTTACGTTCACAGATTGTAGTCCCATCTTCTATGAGAGCTAGGATATTACAGCATGCACACGACTCGCAATGCGCAGGCCATATGGGTTTTTCGCAAACCAAATCTAGATTGCTATCTGCATTCTACTGGCCTGGCGTCCATAGAGATGTCACTCTCTATTGTCGTTCATGTTTGATATGTCAGGAGGTTAAAGTACGGGGTCCATTTCATGCGGCTCCTATTCAGGCTGCGGACATCCCTATTAGACCATTTGATAAAATGGCAATTGATATCATTGGTCCGATGCTACCATCTGCCAGAGGACATACACACATACTTACTTGTATTGATATGTGTACGCGGTGGCCTGAGGCCATACCTCTGAAGAACACTTCATCGGCTAGTGTAGCAGAGGCGTTGATGTTGATCTTTTCACGCATTGGTTTTCCGCGTAAGATCTTATCGGATCATGGTGTCCAGTTTATTTCCGATTCCATGTCTCAGGTTATGAAGACGTTAGGAATAGATAGATCTCTCAGTTCGATCTATCATGCGATGTCCAATGGGTTAATTGAGCATCTGAATAGGACACTCAAGCAGTTGTTGGGTAAGATAACTCAAGATCACCCTCAGGATTGGGACCGAATCCTGCCAGCTGCTCTTTTTGCTTATCGCGAGGTACAAAATCAAGCCACTGGTTTTTCTCCATTCCAACTTGTTTTTGGCATGCAACCACGCGGACCGATGTCGTTAATTCACGACTTACTGGTTGAAGAAAATATGGAAGAGGAAACTCAATCCTCTTATGGGTATGTTATCTCGTTGAGAAAGAGAATCATAGATGCTTGTAGATTAGCTACTGCATCATCAGAACAGGCCAAAAAAAGCTCGGCTATTTGCAAACAAGTATAGACGTCTTCGCCAGCTTCTTCCTGGTGACGAAGCATTTGTTCTATTACCTTCTCATAACAATCGTCTTCTAATTACTTGGAGAGGTCCTTTTAGGATCATCTCGAGAATATCCGATGTTGACTACATCGTGGATATTAATGGCAAACATAAAACCTTCCACATTAACATGTTGAAGGAGTATTACTCACGTCCTGATTATCTACAGTCAGTGTTCCAAGCAACTGACAATCCCACCCCTCCTATTCAACACTACTCTAATTTATCGGTTATTCAAGAAGAAGAATCTTCTTTTGATGATGTACAATTGCCTATACCAGTTGTACCGCTTCATTCCACTGAGAATTAGAATGACGTCACTATTTCTTCTACTCTCTTTGCTGATCAACGTCAGCAAGTCTCTTCAATTCTGCACTCGTATGAGGATGTTCTCACTGACATCCCAGGTCATACGTCAGTTATCCAACATGATATTCTTTTGACTGACGATACACCTATTCGAGTCCGTCCATACCCTATCCCTTTACACTTTCGTGATAAGGTTGATAAGGAATTGGATGAGATGCTTCGATTAAATATAATTGAACCATCTTCATCACCATACTCATCATCTATGGTGATCATTAGAAAGAAAGACAACAATATCCGTCTTTGCGTAGATTACAGGAAATTAAACAAAGTGACAAAATTCGATGCCGAACCTTTGCCCCTCTTGGAAGACTTATTGGTCAAATTAGCACATTCTACCTTCTTCTCTAAATTTGACCTTTCTAAGGGATACTGGAAAGTGCCACTCACACCTAAAGCAAAACCACTCACCGCTTTCTCGACACCACGTGGTCTATTCCAATGGAATTTTATGCCATTTGGATTAGTAAACGCACCTGCTATCTTTGTACGCATGATGCGTCGCGTGCTTTCTCATCGTCCCGATGTCATTACTTACATTGATGACATCTGTCTCTTTAGCGACTCATGGGATGAGCATATTCAGGGATTAAATTCTTTACTGTCTACGTTACGTGATTATACTTTAACAGCGAAGCCATTTGTCGGTTTTCACGACATTTCCTTTCTAGGTCACCGTATTGGTCATGGCATGCTGTATACAGAGGGCAGTAATGTCTCTAAAATTCTAAACATCACAGCACCTAAGACAAAAAAACAAGTCAGATCTCTTTTAGGACTGTTGCTGTCATTTTTGACGGAGTCATCTGTCAAGTTATTTGCTTATGTTTTATCATAAGAATAATTGTGTCTTTTCCTGCGAATTCAGGTTGATTAGGGGTTGTCTTCCCTTGTTTATTCATTCATTGTGTTTGACCTTTAGGGTCAAAGGTAGACAGTTCGGGCGTATGCCCATGGGCAGGTTTTTTTTAAGGAGGAGTTGAGTTAGACTTCCGGCAAGCCGGAAAGTGTCCTGGTTTCTGAAGGGACGAGAGTCCATTGTGTTTTTCGGGATTAATCTTCGAAGTGACTGCACTGGCAGTTTTCCCCAGTGAATCTCTGTGCGTTGGAATGACAGCAGAGTTCCTTGTTAAGTTCTGTGGACTCGGTTACAGGTAATACCGACTTTTTCCATTACTATGCTTTCGGTGGCAGAACATGTTAGAAGATTGCCTAGTCTGTGAACTGCAGCTCACCGGTCCTCCATTTCAGAACTTATATGTTGTGCTCAAGGTAGCCATCCAAGACTATTAGTCTTCATACCACCCAGAAATCCAGTGACGAAGATATATTGTGGGAGCCGCAGATTGGCGGCATATTTATGTCTACAATAAGCATTACTGCAGGGTTGATGGTAACCTGCTTATCAGAAGTACACAGCCGACGTCAGAATGAGGCCTGTGTTTTCGGCTATTATACTACAGCCTGATAATGTGCAATTGGCGGGGAATGCCAAGTTGCACCTATGTGTCAAAGTGATTAAGGTATCTGACGCGTTTAGTCAGTAATCCCAGGGCGACGCCACGAACTGTTCTTATTGAAGAACATTGTATTGACCATGCACGAATATTCAAATGTTTACCAGCTTGCTGAATGCCTAATGTATACCTATCGATTTCCGGTCAGCATGACCTTGTTACACTGACTGTTCCTGTTGATACCATGTGTGTTCTCGTCAATAAATGTTTTGAAAAGTGCCTGCAGTGTCCAAGCATCCTTGACTACTGCATGTGAGTGTATGGGTTGCAGGGTCTACATACATACGAGCCTAAACACATTCGCGCCTTCATTCGCACCCACACTCAGTTCATCATCCGCTCGCACTACACACCTAACAACATGTATACTGTCTTGGGCCAGTGATCACCTCAACAAGAGAAAAGTACAGTTACATTTTTGGTGGACCAGTTACGTGGGCTCTTCTGATACATTTCTTGTGGACAGAGCGAGCAATTAACATTATTGATGACATTAATGTGGTCCAGAAATTTACATTTCATGGGGCTATTTGCGTGAGAAGGACAAGTACACATTACATTTCTGATCTGTGGGTCTAAGCTACACACTGGACAGCTGTAACACACATCGCTAATTCTACACTTGCAAGTTTTGGCTACAACAGGACAGAAATAGGTCATCAACTGTTGACCCAGATAAACAGTGCTAGCATTTATGTTATAATGCTACATAAACCACAACAGGACAAGTACTGAAGTTAACATCTAGGCATTTGCTACGTGGACCACAACTGCAAGTCAAGTCCCTTACAGTAAACGGTACCGCTGGTCGTTTACACGTTTCAGTCAACAACAGACTTTTCTACGCCTGAGCATTCAAGCTATATTGTTCGAGGTCAAGTGTTTGTAAACAGTACGTGGAAATTGTAAACATTCAATGTGCATGATACGAGAAGGTCATAGTGACTTTTGTTCGTGAATACCACTTTATGCTACAGTGGATTTGACATTCAGTGCGCGCTTGACATTTTGTTTCTGTGTTCGCAAGGAGCAAGTTAGTTACTGTAATATCATGTGTGACTAAGCTTTGTTCTGCAACACATTGAAATATTGATTGCTATTTATGTTCCTTCTACTGTTTTTGTGTATTTTTCTTGTGTTCTTTTGCGGGTTTTCGGTTGGTGGGTCTTACAGTAAATATGCCACTTAATCGAGGGTTACTGTAAGCGTTCTGTAGGGATTGCAATTTTCTTAATTGAAATTTGCTAGCGACTTTTGTTGCTATTATTTTTTTAGCTGTGACGACATCAGTTAGTGTTGTTTTCGTTATTTTTCCGTTCTTTGATTTTCGATTAATTTTGTTTGTATCTGTTCTTCTCTCATTCCTTCCATTTATTTCTTTACACCTTTTCGTTTATAACAGTGTTGCCATTTGTCTTGTTTATTTTTCGCGGTCATCATTACACATTTGTGTAACATTTTCTTTACTTTTTGCTGTATTGTTTATTTGACTTCCGCGAACGTTTTCGGTCATTGTTCTGTATCTTTGTCTTTGTATTTATGATTGTACTACATTATTGTCATACACAGTCTACATACATACACTTGGTCATGTATTATTATTATTATTGATAAGGTACACTCTTCATATAGAGATTGTTAATAAAATATTATTATATAAGATATTTATACAAGTTCTTTGATAAAAGACTTGTTATCTTCAAAGATTGAGACAAGGTGAAATACATATTCAAGTTTAAAAAAAAAAAAAAAAAAAAAAGACTTGTGCCCATAGTGAGTGGGATATAAAGGAATTATTTTCCACAGGTACTCAAGTGATTTTTTGTTACATTATAAACAAGAGGACCATACAAGGTCTTTGTCTAAGACTAAGAGAGTGAAATAAAGTGAAGTGAGTATACAAGTCTAGCATTTCAGACTTGTCTCCCATTGAAGTGGGATAAGGTAATTAGTTAATTTTTTCAGGTTTCTGATCTCATTAGACAGAATGTCTACATTGGATTTCTTCATCCAGCAAGGGTTAACCCTTGGTAAGTCTGGTAAAGAATTGGAAGAATATTCATCTGCTCAATTCGCCATTGCATTGAAGTCAGAAGAAAAGAAACAAAAAGAGGAAATTAAATTGAAAGCAGAAGCTGAACAAAGGAGAGCAGAAGCTGAACTAAAGAAGCTAGATGCTGAGAATACAAGATTAGAACTTGAAGAGAAAAGGTATCAAAGAGAAGCTGCTGCAGAGGAGAAAAAACTTCAAGCTCAAGCTGCTGCAGAGGAGAGAAAAGCTCAAGCTGCTGCTGAGGAGAGAAAAGCTCAAGCTGATGAAAGAAAATTCCAGATGGAAATGGAAGACAAAAAACTTCAAGCTCAAGCTGCTGCAGAGGAGAGGAAAGCTCAAGCTGCTGCTGAGGAGAGGAAAGCTCAAGCTGCTACTGAGGAGAAAAAACTCCAACTTCAAGCTGCTGCTGAGGCTGAAATTAGAAAAATGGAACATGAGGAAAGAAAACAGAAAATGGAACTTGATGAAAGACTCGCAACTTTGGAGTTAGAGAAATTGAAATTGGCGAGTCCAGGTGCTCATCAAATAACTTCGAGTACGACAAAGGAGTTTGTAAGTAGGATCAAACTACCTCATTTCAATCCTTTAAAGGATGACGTAGCAGATTATCTAGATAGATTCCAATTTTTATGCGATACGCATAACATAAAAAAGGAAAAATATGTTGAACAACTGATGGAATTTTTTACAGGTGACACAGTGACTACTCTTATGACAATAGACGAACATGACAGGACTAATTATGATGTTGTCAGAGCAGCATTGCTAAAAAAATACCAACTAAAAGAAGAAGACTATCGTCTTCGTTTTAGGACGATGTTGCCAGAAAATGGAGTAGATTTCTCTGATTTTGTTACAAAAATACGTCGTACATTTACACGATGGGTTGAGTTGTCTCAGACTGAGAAAACATATGAAGGTCTAATGGACTTATTATTGCGAGATAAGGTTTTGTCATCTGTTAATGATTCTTTTCTTGCATTCCTTCATGAGCGTAAGCCTAAAAACTTAAAAGATATGGATGAATACTGTTGTCAGTATGCCACCGCGCATCCCCATGCTACAGTTAGCAATTCTAAAGTGAAAGAAGGGTTGCCAGCTGCTTCGGCAACACCATATGGCCCTAATTTCAAAAAAAAATTTCAGGGTGCTCAACAAAACTGGAATAGGGGAAGTAATCAGAATTACACTCAGAAGCGGAGTAATCCAACACATGATGGTTCTTCGTCTATGAATTGGAGACAAGATGGTAGTTCTCGTAATTTTAGTGGTAATAATTTGAGACACTTTCGCAAAGGCTATCCAAATAATAACTATTCAAATTTTAGAGTTAATCATTCTCGACGTCAAGATTATGACGATGGTGAATTTAGAAACCGGGATTCAAACCGGAATGATGATTACAATAGGCAATATGATAACAATTACAGGGGAAATGATAGTTGAAATAATTACAGGGGAAATGATAATCGAGGCAGACCTAGATTTAACAAAAAAAGACCTTTCCAACAGGCAAACTCTGCACAACAAGAGTTTGATGGAGCCTGTAATACAGTAAATGATAGTGGTAACTCTAGGGCTATCACTGGTTGTGCTTTCGATTTTGGGAGAGCAACTGAATGCCCCCAATGCTTAACATTGTTCGACTCATCGACTGTATCTACTCTAAGTTGTGGTCACCCTCTTCCTGCTCTACCTGCTACAGTTGCGCATGATGGGCGAGGATCTCTCATCTTACATAAAGGTCTAATAAATGATAGGCTAGTCTCAGTACTTTTCGATTCGGGATGTACTACCGTCGGGGTTAGGGAGTCTCTGATAGATCCTTGCTGTACCACTGGAAAAGTGGTCAAATGTGTTACATTTGATGGGACCATAGAAGAATATCCTACTGCTATTATTAGGATTGACACTCCCTTCTTCACAGGAGATGTCCATGCATGTCTTCTTCCTAATCCTATTGCGGATCTTATAATCGGTCGTATTCATGGGGTTAGGGAATGCACACCGCAACAAATTTCTATTTGGGAGGAAAAAAACATCCATGCACTTAATGCTCATGGTAACATTAAGCAATATGGGAACAAAAATATTTGTGGGAAATATAGTTTCCCACGGAATAACAATACTGCCTCTAATGGGAGTTGGCGTCAGGCCAACAAAGGTAAATCAAGTTTGGATCACGGTGAGGACTTTGATAAGTATCATGTTAAGATTCCTCAGGGAAACCGTGCATCGAATTCCCAGATTCCTGATAAGTGGGTAAAAGAAAACAAAACTGTTAGTACCCATCGTACTCAGCTCAGTCAGTACGATGTACCTGTTAAGCATATTGCTACAGGGAAAAATAGAAGCAACTTTATTAAGAGGAATAACCGTGATTGTGGACATTGCCAAACGCGTCCATCACGTGATGGTTCTTCTTTAAAGAATTGGAGGGAATTTAATTGTCCTCAACATGTTGATCCCAGTGACTATAGGAACTTTAATAAAAGTTACCAACCTGATAATAGTTTTTCTTGGAAACAACAAAATCCATGTATGTCTTACTTCCCTCAAGAGAGAACAGACTTCTCATTTCATGGAAAGGTCCATACACTATAGTCTCCAAAATTTCCGATGTCGACTACATCGTCGATGTGGATGGAAAGCATAAAACCTTCCATATAAATATGCTAACAGAGTTTATTGAACGTCCAGACTATTTGCAGCCTATTTTCCAGGCGACGGACGACTCTCCAGTCCAACATGGTCACATCTCATCCCTGTCCGTTATACAGGATGAGGAAACTATTTTTTCTGACGTTAACTTACCTCTTCCTGCGATTCCACTGAATTCAACGGAATCGTGGAGGGACGTTACAATCTCGTCGAACTTGTCTTTTGAGGAGCAACGTCAAGTATCCTCTACGCTACAATCATATCAGGATATCCTTACCGACATTCCTGGACACACAGATGTCATAGAACATGACATCATACTTACTGATCGTAATCCGACCAGAGTAAGACCATACCCAATACCTATTCATTTTCAAGCACAAGTCGAGAAAGAATTGGATGAAATGATTCAACTGCAAATAATTGAACCATCCACTTCAGCTTATTCTTCGTCGATAGTTATTGTTCGAAAGAAAGACAATAACATACGTCTTTGCGTTGACTATCGCAAATTAAATCAAGTTACGAAGTTCGATGCTGAACCTATGCCATTATTAGATGATCTACTTATTAGACTTTCTAAAGCTAAATTCTTTACTAAACTAGACTTTTCGAAAGGTTATTGGCAAGTCCCACTGACGGAACACGCCAAACCTCTCACTGCTTTTTCGACACCTAGGGGTCTGTTTCAATGGAATTTTATGCCTTTCGGGCTTATGAACGCCCCAGCGACTTTCGTGTGCATGATGCGACGAATTCTATCAGATCGTGCAGATGTCATCGCATATTTAGACGACATCTGTCTTTTCAGCGATACTTGGGAAGAACACTATTTGGGTCTAAAGGAATTGCTATCTACTCTACGTGAGCATAGTTTGACTGCAAAACCCTCTAAAGCTTTTGTTGGGTTTAGTGAAATTTCCTTCCTAGGTCATCGAGTTGGTCATGGTCTGTTGAAGACAGAGGACCAAAACATTTCGAAGATATTAAATATCTCGGTTCCGAAGACAAAAAAGCAAGTGCGTAGTCTCTTGGGATTGATACAATTCTATGGAAGATTCATTGAGAATCTGTCCTCCATTATGGCACCACTTTCATCGTTATTAAAAAAGGTTCTCCTAATATGGTGCGTTGGTCCCAGGAATGCCAATCTTCATTGGATCAGGTTAAGAATTTGTTCTCATCTCATCCTATCTTAAGACTACCAACGATTGATAAGACTTTTGTTCTTCGTAGTGATGCCTCTTCCACTGGGATAGGAGCGGCGCTAATGCAGGAATATTCAGGAACTCTGCATCCTGTAATGTATATTTCTAGGAAGCTAAATGCGGCAGAAAGGAATTACTCGGTTTTAGACCGTGAATTGTTGGCTATGGTTTGGTCCATTCTTAAGCTACAAAGGTTCCTTCTGGGCGCGCATTTCTTTATGGAAACCGACCAAAAAGCTCTTACGGCTATGCAAAGTAAGGATTTGAAGAGCTCGAGATCTACTCGTTATGCTATTGCTCTTCAGCCTTTCCATTTCACGGTGCGAGCTATCCGTGGTTCGGATAATGTGATGGCGGACATATTGTCCAGATGCCCACATGATTCCAGTTAAATCTTGTGTCCTAGTTTTTCCTGATACACTTTCGGACTTAGGTCTGTCCTTAATATCCTAATATGTTGTAATACAAATGTATTTGGATGATGTTTAGATAATTTAACAAATTTCATTTTGTCCATCCATCAGTGATATGTTGCTAATATAGCATTGTAATTCATGACATTTGTATATTGCTATAATTATAGTATTTAGTAATGATTGATATATGATTGGTATTGCCAGCAACTTAGGTTTCTTTAATGGTACCCCCTTAGTTTGTTTGGCTTAAAGGAAATATTTTCTCCTATGTTGGGAGATGATTTGTATCCTCTTCAGACGCTTTGTTTATGCGTCTATTGTACCTGATATTAGGTTCATTTTTTCATGAGCACATAAGTGATACTTGTGCAATCTTGCTCATGGACATATTTTAAAAAAAAAAAAAATTCATTTTTTTTTTACAGGGGGTGGTAGTAATATGTTGCTGTCATTTTTGACGGAGTCATCTGTCAAGTTATTTGCTTATGTTTTATCATAAGAATAATTGTGTCTTTTCCTGCGATGTCAGGTTGATTAGGGGTTGTCTTCCCTTGTTTATTCATTCATTGTGTTTGACCTTTAGGGTCAAAGGTAGACAGTTCGGGCGTATGCCCATGGGCAGGTTTTTTTAAGGAGGAGTTGAGTTAGACTTCCGGCAAGCCGGAAAGTGTCCTGGTTTCTGAAGGGACGAGAGTCCATTGTGTTTTTCGGGGATAATCTTCGAAGTGACTGCACTGGCAGTTTTCCCCAGTGAATCTCTGTGCGTTGGAATGACAGCAGAGTTCCTTGTTAAGTTCTGTGGACTCGGTTACAGGTAATACCGACTTTTTCCATTACTATGCTTTCGGTGGCAGAACATGTTAGAAGATTGCCTAGTCTGTGAACTGCAGCTCACCGGTCCTCCATTTCAGAACTTATATGTTGTGCTCAAGGTAGCCATCCAAGACTATTAGTCTTCATACCATCCAGAAATCCAGTGACGAAGATATATTGTGGGAGCCGCAGATTGGCGGCATATTTATGTCTACAATAAGCATTACTGCAGGGTTGATGGTAACCTGCTTATCAGAAGTACACAGCCGACGTCAGAACGAGGCCTGTGTTTTCGGCTATTATACTACAGCCTGATAACACTGGCTAACAAAAAAAAAATTTTCTTTCTTTCTCTAACATTTCTATGTTTTTCTGGTCAATTTTAATGCGCTGTTTATAAATCTGCAAACCGTTTTTCTCTATCAGGTCGGGATCTTTAGAAATACGCAATTGAAGTTTTTAACTATGCATACAGTATTACAACATCATTCGTAAAAGAAGTATAACAGTTATGTAGGCTTGAATTTCTTTGCAGTCGACTTTCGTCGGTGAATGGCATGTGGTACATCGCGATGAAGCATCCAACAATAATCGGCAAGCATAGTCACACTCCACCGTCCTTGATAACGTGACTCCATTACGGCGATATCTTGATGGAATCGTTCTCCATGTTCATCGCTGACTTCGCCAAGGTTGTCAGGGAAAAAGTCAAGATGCGAATCGAGCAAATGGATTTTGAGGGACACGTTACAGCCCATAATTCTGTATGCATCTATGCACTGCTTAACAATATACACATAGTCAACAGATTTGTGATTTCCCAGAAAGTTATCGACGATCGATTTGAATGTCATCCATGCGCGAAGTTCACTACCATGTAACAAGTTCTCGAATTGTTTGTCTGCAATAACTTTCCTAATCTGAGGTCATACATAGATACCTTCCTTTATCTTTGCATCGCTAACTTGCGGAAACTTTTCTCTAAGATAAGTGAAAGCTTTGCTCGTTTTATCTAACTCTTTTACGAAATTCTTTATGAGCCCCAACTTTATATGTAACGGTGGTAAAATGATGATGTCTTTGTTAACTAATGGCTCGTGTATTACATTTTTATGCCCGAGCTGCATACGATCCCTGATAGGCCACACCTTTCTTGCATAATGTTCCTGTCTGTTGCGGCTGTCCCATTCACATAGGAAGCAACAAAATTTAGTATACCCAGTCTGCATGCCCGTGAGAATTGCAATGACCTTTAGGTCTCCACAAATCCGCCATTGGTAATCATTGTACTTTATTTTTGCCAAAAGTATAGCCATATTGTCATACGTTTCTTTCATATGAACAGAGTAGGCGACTGGAATTGATAAAAATAAATTTCCGTTATGCAATAACACGGCTGTTAGACTAGACTTGGAAGAGTCGATGAAAAGTCGCCATTCGTTGACTATGTGCTCATGACCGAGGTGCACCATTAGACCGTTTACATCTTTGCAATAGCAAATGTCATCATCCATCTCAAAGTATTGAACAAGTTCTCTGTGTCTATGACGAAATTTAGATAAAAGAGTATTGGGTGCTAAAAGATTCCATTCTTTGAGTCGCGAACCGAGTAATTCCGCTTGTCCTTTGTTAAGAGCGAGATCACGTATTAGATCTGAAAGTTCTGAATGGTTAAGTAAGTGAACACCATAATTCACCGGTATATAATCCGAGTCAGAATTAGTTTCTAAAGCAGGTAAACTATCACTTTCTGATGGTTCATTCACGTCCGACGGATATTATTCTGGTGGAACTGGGATCGGACACGTGATTGGATCATGAGGCACTGGTTTCGAAACCGATTCAATATTTGGATAAACAAAGACTTTCTAGTTTTAAAAGTGAAACCATGGATATTTGTCAGGCAGAAGTAACAATCAGTAGCGTGATTTGTCGGTTCACGCCATATTACTGGCACTCCAAAAGGCATTGACTTATGCTTCGGCGATTTAGTAACCAACCTGCCAATGTATTTGCACAAGTCGAACAAACTGCATTTGGCTTCCAAGATTTATTTGCATCATCAACTTTCGAATCGAAATAAAGTTCATATGCTTTCTTTAGTAATGGTGTAAATTTTGTCTGGTGAACACGATCGGTAAAATATCTGCACACGTAACAGAACAGATCAGCCGAATTTCTACAACTTCTAGAAGCCATATTTCGCTCAGAATTATTTCAAAATACAGTAACTATTTGAAAAATAGCGTAACATATGTCATGCATCTTTTAGCAGTATAAAAAGTAGAAATATTTTGCATTTTATTAATTTTTAATAAGTTATATAGTAAAAATGAAATGGAGCAAATAACGGTTTCCCAAAAATATATTTATTCACAAATATCTTAAGAACCCGATGTGATAGAGATAAAAGGATTTCAGATTTGAAATCAGCGCAAGAAACTGACCTAAGAACACTTATTCTTATATAAGAAAGAAAAATGTTGTTTGTCAGTGTAATGTGCAATTGGCGGGGAATGCCAAGTTGCACCTATGTGTCAAAGTGATTAAGGTATCTGACGCGTTTAGTCAGTAATCCCAGGGCGACGCCACGAACTGTCCTTATTGAAGAACATTGTATTGACCATGCACGAATATTCAAATGTTTACCAGCTTGCTGAATGCCTAATGTATACCTATCGATTTCCGGTCAGCATGACCTTGTTACACTGACTGTTCCTGTTGATACCATGTGTGTTCTCGTCAATAAATGTTTTGAAACGTGCCTGCAGTGTCCAAGCATCCTTGACTACTGCATGTGAGTGTATGGGTTGCAGGGTCTACATACATACGAGCCTAAACACATTCGCGCCTTCATTCGCACCCACACTCAGTTCATCATCCGCTCGCACTACACACCTAACAACATGTATACTGTCTTGGGCCAGTGATCACCTCAACAAGAGAAAAGTACAGTTACAAGGACTAATACAGTTCTATGCTAAGTTTATCCCTCATTTGTCTACTATAACTGCTCCTTTTTCTTCTTTGTTGAGAAAAGGGACAGCTAACGTAATTCAGTGGTCTAACGAGCATCAAATCGCGTTAGATGAAATTAAAAGATTTTTTTCACAAGCTCCAGTTTTAAGGTTGCCTAACAAAAACCTTATTTTTATTCTTCGTAGTGACGCGTCATCATATGGAATCGCCGGTGTTTTGATGCAAGAATATTCTGGCACCTTGCACCCCGTGATGTACGTTTCGAGAAAATTGACGACCACCGAACAGAAATATTCAGTTCTGGACAGGGAACTTCTTGCATTAGTCTGATCTATTACAAAACTTGAACGATACCTATTAGGCTCACATTTCATTGTTGAAAGTGACCAAAAGGCTCTCACAGCTCTTAATACGAAAGACGTTAAATCTTTAAAGTCAACAAGGTACGCTATATCCTTACAACCGTACAGCTTTGAAATTCGTTCAATACCTGGAGTTAAAAACGTGTTTGCGGACTGTTTGTCACGCTGTCCAAGCGAACCTGTCGAACCAGAACAAATTCCAGAAATGTAAACGTCTCTACAGATAATCGTTCAAATGGAATGTGATGATCATGGAACTATGTTATTTGCCTAAACTCTATACAGACTTCGTATGGATCAGGATTATTCGTACTGACATTACTATCAAGATAGACTAATTGTTTGCATTGAAACATGACTTTTTAGATCTTACCATTTTCTTGGTACGGGAACACTGTTGTCTGTTGTATACAGATATAGTCAATATTCATAATGAACATATTGGACCACGTAATGTGTTAAATAAATATTTTTTCATCGTGCATGGAAAATAAATGAACATATTCTCATATTTTATTAACGATTCTTAATATAACAGTAACACTTAGTAAGACTGTTAGCAATTAAATGAATGAGTAATTAGTGATTGTTTTTAATTAAGAAATATATTGATTAGGTAGAATCAATTTAAGTTCTTAAGTAGTGGTATAGTTCACATTCACTAATAGTTTATATGTGTCTCCTCATACTTATATCTACCACTCATGGTTCATGATCGTGATATTTATAGATGATTAGTTCACCTTAGTAATTTTAGAAACATTAAGTGTGTTGTTCTCTTAGCGTGTTGAATTATGCATTGTTTATTCACTTTGCGTGTTTTAATTTCATTTTTCGGTTTATAATTCACTTGTCATTTGTTACATATCTTCATTGTTTTTCTTTTTTTCATTTGAAATCATGTGTTAGTTTTGTTTTGTTTTCTTTTAGAAATTTAGTTGGATGTTTTACCATTCTTTTGATTCTGATTTCCTACTTTCTTTGAATTTTTTTTCATTGAATTTCACCACATTGTACCGAAGTAGGTCGATTGTGGATGTATGCTTTAATGCATGCTATGGTTTAGTTGTCTTGATTTCTATTTAATATTCATTTTCTTTTTATGGTATTGTCACGTAGGTCTTTATGTCATTAAATTACCTACATCTTCTTCCTATTCTCTCACCCTAATCCTTTCATTTTATTATCTTTCCATACTTGTTTTTCCTGTATTTTTCGCATCACTCGGTTGCGAAAAATATTTTCTTCAGTATTTTTAAACTTTACCGGTTTTGTTTCTCAAAACTGAGTATCGCACTGATGGTATTACGTGGATGTCAGTCAGACGAGAAGCGTTATAATGCATTCCGTCAGACCGGGAGAGCCGACAGCTGTCTGCTGTTCCCACGGGGACAGTGTTTTCTTCGGCCGGGTTCTGGGCCGTAGTGTGAGAATTCACTCCGCCAGAACGGGCAGGCAGACAGAGGGTCTGGTTTTTCGCATATGACACTCATGCTCCACGGGCCATGGTCAGCTGGTAGTGTGAAAACTGCCCTGCCTTTCAGACAAGTTGTCTACCTTTGAAATTAACACGCCCGTTTCTCGGTCAGTTTGTTAAACGAAGGGTGAGATTACTCGTGGCACGGCAGACGGTTGTCTGAGATTTGCAACTGACACGCGCTTTTCCCGGTCAGTTTGTCAACGCAGGTGCGTAATCGCCCTGGTGGCAGTTACGACACGCCTCTAAGTTAAACGTAGCTGTTATGAGAAGGGGGAGAGATCGGGGCGGGGTAAATAGTTCATCCTTTGTCTGATTTTAAAATATTAAACCTAGTTTGAAACTTTATTTTCATTCTTCTCAATAAATCGCAGTAGACAGGTGGTTCGCGAAGAATAGAGCTGTATAAGCGAAGTTTCTTAGTTTGTTGCGACAATTTGTCGAACTTCTAGACTTCCATAAATATGAGCGTAAAAATTCTTAATTGTGCGATATCCTGTAATGCTGTGTTTTAAGGTAAATATTATATAGTAGTTCTCTAGAATTTTGTGAAGTGATTAAGTGTTAAATTGCCGATTTAATTTTAAACTAGTTCTTTTGAACAGAGGGCTTAATCTATATAGTCTGTATTATTTTCTAGTGACGCGTTTCAGTGGAAAAACAGAAATTATATTTCTTGCTTAAATTCAGTCGGCTAATAAAGAAATTTAATTTAACTTCTAAATAATCAGACGAGAGAATATATTTTAAAAAAACTAAACTTATAACGCTAGATACATCATTGAGTGTTGACGAAATACGTATGTATTTTCTAATTCATGATGTTTGATTTATTTAATATAACTTATTTTACGGGAAGTTTTAAATATAAGTCAAGCTGTAGGCTTGCTATTAAAATGTAAGTTATATTGAGTACATATATGTAAATTATTTGATATGTGTTCTTTCTTTTATATAGTGAAACGGTGGTACCCAACTTTACCAGCGTTCTAGTACGTGAACTTTATTTGGGAAGAAACAAATCACTTTCATTACCTGAACTGTAACAGTTAAATAAAGTAAGAGGCCTTCGCGCCAGAATTAATTCTTCCAGAATAACTCTTCAGTACAATTCAGCCCGTTGTGGCAAGCAAAGATCAGAAACATTCCGACAGAGTTTTGACTAGTACTGTGGTGACCAAATATAGTAACTTCTTGAAAGTAGACACCGATCTGACATTCCTTAAATTCTAGAAACCAAAGCTAATGACATTGTGCTCTGCTAACTTTCGTGCCTGGACAATATTTTATGTGACTTAATCAGACATTCGAAAAATTAGAACACCCAAGGAATCGTTCCCTGAGAGTTTAGTACGTCTTTTGGAACTGGGGATTTCTTGGTTAAGGACTGCATTTTCGGGTCTGTGTGAAGGTCCTAGAATTGAGTATGTTCCCAGAGGCAGCGAGCAAAGTTGTGAGTATAACTGTGTACCCATGGCCATGGCTGAATGAATGAGTGTACGCAGATCAGAGTGTTATTTTACAGTTATAGATTGTCACCCATTTACTGTCTTAATTCTTTTTGTTTAACCTGCAGAATTTGTTACTATTTGCTAGAGTTTCTTTACTTCTTAGGCTAAATCAGATTATTCAACTCTGTGCATACATTTACGAGAAAAGAAGAAAAACTCTTAGCCTCAACCCTACGTATCTATAACTCTTTGGGCCATCATCTGTTCTCTTAACGGGGCTGTGGGCTAAACCTAGAGCTAAGATCATAACGGGGCTATCATCCTTGTAGCATTTTCTTAAATTTTATGACTATTTGTATATGTTTTTTCCTTGATGTAATTTTTGGTGTTGTGAGAAGATTTTTTTTAGATGATAATAAAAAAATCTCTCTTGAACTAAATCAGTGCGTTGGTCAGCTCGTTCAATAATACATATAAATTCATTGTTATAGATTCCCACGTCTGTGTGTTTAACTGTTGTCACGTGTATGTGCGTGGCCGTGAGTAGATAGAGATATATTAATATATATATATATCTGTGTGTAGACTGTCTGACGCCTTTAAAAACGGTCGTAGAAGATAGGTGAGAGAGAGAAGATTATCTCGATTCTCATAGACAGCCTCTATATCACATCCTATCATCTCACGTGGGGAAATTCTATTGTGTTTTTTTTTTCTCACCAGCTCTCACCGTATCTGTCACTCATTCCAACTTATTCAGAAGGGACAAACCCTAGTCTTAATTCTCCTATCATAAATCTACGACAGGTATAATATTTTAACTATGAATTATTTTTATATATGTCGATGTAGTTTGACTCACCTCTCCGAATTACTTAGAAAAAAAAAAGATTAATATAATTAACTTTTTTTTAAGGGGGAGTGATAAGGATACTGTTGCGTACTTTTACATAGATGGCAGTCTTAGGTCCTGCCTGTGTTAAAAGGTTACGCACCATTCTTATGATAGGAATATTATTTGTGTGTATGATTTATCACGCACGAGTGTGCACTATGTAGTGTATGAGAGACTCATAGCGCACGGGTTTCTAAGATCTAGAGGATGACGTATCTCGCGATGAACCAAGGAATGGTTCGGTGTTTCCAGACGGATTGTCTGATGACTTTGGAGTCCTGTATTAAAACTTACTATTCGTGCTGGATGACTGGCTTCCTGCAAGTCAAGTCATAGCCCTATCGGTCATCTCAGCAAGGTAATAGATTCTTAATCTATAATTCCTGTATGAATTATTATTCGTCTTTTTACGTGTGACCTCCAGCTGATACTCGTACTACACTGGTATCAGACAAAGGAAAGTAGTCGCCGCGTTGATAGCTATGAAATCTTGAAGATATTCAAGGGATAAACGTTAGATAAAAAAAATGGAATGGACTCTACGTTATTACTTATCCAAAGTGGCCGGACTGAAAGTACCGGCGATATTACAGAGGTGAATCAAATATATTTATATTATCTGTCTAGGCGTCAATGGATGTCGTCACTAGACACTATGTTGAAATATTTGTTATGATGCTCAATCATGAGGCCATTATAGTTAGGAACCTCCTTATTCAAGAGATCTCAGATGTGAGAGGACATAACAGGGATCTCGATATTATATTCACGGTCAAGGGTCAAATGAAAGTTACCGTTTGATCTAAAATGCCTGGGAGCCGCGCTGGTGTAATGGCTTCGGCGTTGTACTGGCGACCAGGTGTTCATGGTTCAAACCCGGGCGTCGGCGTTTGAAGAAATGTTTACGGCCGGAAATTTGACTGAATAGCCTGAACGGCTCCTGTGATAAACCCTCTGTGGATGGGAAGGAGCGAAGCTCCTGACCGGGTTGGAAGGAAAGTCCTCAGGTTCCCCAGCCTCGCAATGACATGTCATTGGGCCGAAGGGCTGAAAGCCCAAGTGCCGCTGGTTAAAAAAAAAAAAAAAAAAAAAAAACTAAAATGCCTCCTCGTATATGTACTTTGTTAATGCAAAGAACCAGCTATAAATTGATGACTGGATTTTGTTCTGCAATATACTTAATTGGTTTTACTGAAATGAACATGCTGTACCTACATCATTGATCAGAAGAATGTCTAGTATTGTCGAATGTTTTGTCAAGTCCAACGTCTTCGTTGAATAAACATTGTCGTTATTTGGAATCCGGGAGTTGTCGGATATTTCGGTTGGCACCAGCCTTTGTTTTGATGTGCCGCTGTTTAAATTACGTTTTTTTTCAACTGATCACTCGATTCATATTCATTATTCGCGTAAACAGTTTTAGCACGATCAAGATAAATGTCGTTACCACCTCCTTCAAGACACAACTACACCATTAGAACGAAACCTACAGAGTGGTGACAAAAACGACACTACACTAATGTAGCTATTTTTAGATGTAAACAAAGATGGCTGCCACATAACGACAAAATGGCGGTGGACCACAGGCGAGATGACTATGGCACTGTCACAGTATGATGCATGTTCTCGCCTTTGATCAGACAGACAATCAAGGCTCTCTTCTGAAACAACTGTTGGAAACTGCGCTGCTAATGGAATGACAGAAGGTTTGTTGATCTCGAGAGCTTGCTTTGGATCCAACAGCTGCATTTGCACCAGAACACTGTTTTGTCCAAGTGAGAACCTGCGTCATATTTGAGTACAAAGTTCAATCAGGTATGCCAATACATCTTTGCGAAACTGGACTTCTTTATCTCCTAACGGTTGTTGGATTAACTGCGCTTCACACCGCCCACCCAGCTCAATGTAATTCAGTTTCGTGTGCACCTGTACATCCGAAGGATCAGTGTCCGCAAGAGTGCGATGTTCATGCTGCAATACTTCCTGCCTAATAAACATAATGAGAAGAAAACGATACTCTCTTGTTACACTCTTGTACACTTTGTGAAGACGGAAGTTCTCGGACTGGAATTCGATGTTCATGACGTTAACTTCACCCAGTATGTAGCCGACAAATAGAAGCATGTGCTTCGTGCCAACAGTGTTTATCGTCTGCAGGATTTGCCCCTCACCGTTGACATTGTCCACTGAAGCTTCGGACAGCCAGCGTGTTTCGCACAGCTTCAACACTTTATGTTTCTGGGCCTGAACTACATCTTGTATTAACTCGAACTGTAGATTTATTTTACTACTATGCGAAAAATAGAAGCAGACATTCTTTATGAAAATTTCAAGCCAAGGTGGTAGGTGGTTGCTGGCACCATTTGCACAAGGAATGACAAACACAGCCAACATGTGAAGACATTTGAAATATCTTTCTTCAGCTGTGCCTGTAAACCACTTGCAGTCCCCATCATAGTGGCACAGTTGTCTGCAGCAAAACCAATGACGTTACTAAGCGGAATTGCATGCATGCTCAACAATTTCTTAACAGCTGTAAACATGCCAAGACCAGTCACATCCTCCACCTCAATGAGGTCTAACAGTGACTACATTTCTTGTTTTTGTGTCACAGAATCGCACAACGACTGCCAACATCTGATTCGTAGAGATATCAGTACTCTCATCAACGATTATAGACAATTTCTGATTTCTGCAAATGTTTATAACTTCAAGCCGCCCAAAATGAGTACTGCCGTACTTCATCACACAGACATTTATAACACATAAGGAAGGGAAACCCGAGGCCTGTAAACAGTAAATTAATTTGAGACAAACATAGAGGTATGTTATCAGGCACTCGTAGGAAATAAAGAAGTAGGCGGTGTTGCATAACTAGGCGGGGTTGTCGCACGGAAGATCTAGGGTTCGAATCAGGGCCGGCTCTACCGACGGTGCAACACGTGCATTTGCACGGGGCGGCAAGCTTTGGGGGGCGGCAAAAAATATTTTTACTTATTTTTACAATCCCGCCAAAATATTCCGCCTGGGAGCCGCGCTGGTGTAATGGTTACCACACTGCGCTAGCGATCAGGTGTTCAATGTTCAAGCCCGGGCGCGGGCATTTGTAGGAGTGTTATCGACTGGGATTTTGACTGAATTACCTGAACGGCTCCTGAAATAAACCCACTGTGGATGGTGTCACGGAGTGTTCGAAGGATTCGTCTAGATTATTTTAAAATTCCTTACTTTTCTATTCATTCACATTTTGTCTGTTTTCTCTACGAAATATTTACACCTGCGGTCTGTTCTTTAGCTGCTTTTCAAGTCTTCACTAATAGTTCTTCCATACGATCCTAATGCTATCTTCTCCTACAAAGGCACTAAAAGGTATTTCTTTATGAACGTCAGTACAATTTATTTGCTTGGTCGAAACCACAGTGGTTCCCAGAGGATTATATTTCCGTGTTCAGTGGTCAAATGAAGACCGCTACGATAAATCTTCCGGCACGGCTGAACGAGAGACGAGAATTAATTAACTTGGCGTGGGAATCAGGAATTTATTTTTTTATCGACCGTTCTATGTTGGCGACTCGAATGTTTCAGTTGTTTTCGAGTGTGCATTTAAGGAAATTGATTTTGCTCAGTGTTAGTGTGCTATGTGTTACAGTGATAAATACGTTTTTTAAACGTTTTATGGTGCGGAGTGCTGGAGAGTCGCAGAGAGGGAGGTGTCGGGATTGTCCTCTTTTCACACAACATGCCTGGGAAAAATTCACCGAATCTTTTGGCCGAGTGCCGTCACCGGCAAAGATCTGCTTACTCGTGGCGGGCGGGAGGACATGCATGCCATCATAGCTGGCAGACGCTGGAGCTGGGTTGGTCATGTCCTCAGAAGAGACCCCGATGCCATCACAGGAACAGCTATGCTTTGGACCCCTGAAGGAGAGCGAAAGAGAGGCCGACCAAAAACAACTTGGCGGAGGACTGTGGAGGCTGAGATGCGGGGAATGGGCCAGAGTTAGGGCACTGTGCGAAGGATGGCCACCGACCGTGCAAAGTGGAATCAATTTGTTGTTGCCCTACAAGACGCCACTAGGCGTGATGGCCACTGACTGCTTTGACGGTCGGTGGTTAAGGATCGAAGAAGAAGATGGAAGTTAGTACAGTGCTTCAGCCTCCATTCATTACTAAATAATTCATTTTATTGTAGGGTTTATTAAAACAGTTTTAATGTTCAAATAGATATAATGTCCGATAAAAGAAAAAACTATCAGGTGCCGAATATCGGAAACGGAAACTGGAAAAAGAACGCGATATTCAAACACATAGCGGGGCTTTACATAAATATCTAAAAACTGAAACAGCTGATGTAGGACAGAAGAAAATAAGAAAATGTACCGAAACAAATGATTCTGAGCTCATGGCAAGTACTTCTAACACGGACCCCAGTAACGTAGATATTACTAACAATGTCGAAAATAAGACTGATTTGACCGTTTCCAATTCCAGAGATTTAAGTGATGAACTTGAGAGGTACACTGATCAGGCAAGATGGAATCCTTCTTTAAGCGATATCGAAAGAATGGAAATCGTAAAAAAAGGCCTGCCAGAGAGACCAAAAAATGAGTTCGTTTTTTCCGCGCAGCTCTAATGGTCGGAAATTTTCACAAAATGTTTACACTAAGGAGCTAAGCAATGGAGAACATATTAATCGATCATGGTTAGTGTATTCAAAAGAAAAAGAATCTGTATTTTGTTTCTGCTGTATGTTGTTTTCCTGTAATAAAATGTCACTCACTACTGATGACTATAATGATTGGGGTCATTGGTATGTGTATCTTAATGAAAACGAAAAATCTAAAAACCACTTGGAGTCCCATACAAAGTGGATTGAATTATTGTCCAGTCTTAAATAAGTACAGACAATTGATTCAATGCAACAAACGTTATTAAATTCAGAAGTTCGACACTGGAGGAGCATAATAGAACGTGTAATTGCTATTGTCCAGATCTTGAGCCAACAATGCTTGCCATTTCGTGGAACATCTGTGTCGTAGATTTTTGATAGGGGAATTAAGACTTGGGTTGGTCCCTTCTGAATAGATTAGAATAAGCGATAGCAACAGTGAGAGATAATAATAGAAATAGATTTCCACGAGCAAGATGGAGAAATTAATAGAGTCTGTCCCTGAAATCGAGAATCTTCTCTCTTTCAGCCTATCTTCTACAACAGATCTAGAGGAGTCAGACAGTCTATTATAATATATATATATATATATATATATATATATATATATATATATATATATATATATATATATATATATATATATATCCACTCACATACACACACACATAAGTGACGACAGTTAGACGCACAAACGTGGAAAAACTATAACAATGGAATATAGATATTTTGGAACGAGCTGACCGACACGCTTGAATAAAGTTTATGTAAATTTATTAACATAAGGAAAATTTTACCACAGCACATAAATGTTAATATCAAGCATAGAAAATACATATAAGGTAATGAATTACTAATAGACCAATAGACCCATAGGTATAATCCTTTCCCTCTAGGTAGAGCCCACGATCCAGTTAGAAGAAAAGTGTTAGCCCTAAAGAGTCACAGATATATACGCTATGTTCTATGATTTCTCCTCTATAGTTTAAGAACAGAATTGATACCTAATCTATCCTAAGAGGAAAATGTCATTTGCAACAATCTTTGCATAAATGAAATTACAAAAAAAAATGGGTGCCTGAATATAACAAATGAAAAAAAGAATAACTCGTTCTGCTTTCACTCTGTTCTTTCAGCAGGGGCCCCTGTCTCACTTTTCTTACCTAAAATCTTGCTGGTGTTCGCCGTCTGGCGCAAACTTCAGGACACCCACACACTTTAATCTGTATTTCTCTTGATGAAGCGGATCCCAGCTCTGCAGATTTTGGTTTCATCCAATGTTCCGGGGAGCGTCCTCTTCATGCGAATATTTTTTCAGACTAAGGTTAGTGTCACTTGAATCAGTTCAGGTAAGAATTCGTTTTAAACGGGCTCAGTGTCAGAATCACGAGGTTTCCCTTACTTAGGAAAAATGGCAGGTTTGATACTTCTCTCACTATAAAAATTCTTGGTCACACCACAATTAGTCAAAAATGTCGGAATGTTAATGATTTGTAATTTTTCTCGCCACAGGGCTGCATGTACATGAGAGTTTGGGAAGAAATATAACCTGGCTCAATAGGCACAGTATAGGCATTTAGTCTTTAAAACCGTTAGTCTTCTTCTTCTTCTTCCTTCTTCCTCGTTCGCCCTGAAAAGGACGGTGGTTGCGTTGTGTCTGTTTGCGCCTAAGCTGTGATATCTGCACCTTTCGGTCGACACATCCGACTTCTGCACGGCATTTTTTAGGGACCGGGTTTGCCTTCCCATTTCGATCCGTACTCGCTCAGCCAGACTGCACTGCTGCAGACTGTTTCCAGGACCACCACGTGGAGGTGGAGTACGGTCTTGACCAGCTCTGGTTCGCTGGTCCTGATGCAAGCAGTCAAGCTATGGGTCGCTGACTGCATTCACTATTATTGCATCTTGGGGTCCCAAAACCGTTAGTGAGATTTGTACTCTGTCTATTTCTGGAGGCACACACACTGCCAGACAGGTGTTAACTTGTAAACCCACGTGGTTAAAGATAAAAATGTTTCTTCTCTCAGTTGTACTAAAACCGCTAGTAAAAGTTGGGCTGACCCAAAACTGTATAAGGAAGAGAAAAGTACAAAATACTTAGCCATAATATTCGCTTCGGTTTTAACTTACATTATAACTGCAAGCGTAGAGCTTGTCTTAACGTTAAAACTCCCGTGAAATAATTATGATCGTTTAAAAAAAAATCAATCATCATGAATTAGAAATACCTACGTATTCCGTCAATACTCAATGATGACTCAGTGCAGTTATAAGTTAGTTACAATATACTCGGACTGGTTACTAGCAAATTAATTTAATTTTATTTACAGCTGCATGAGTTTAAGCTAGAAATAGTAATTTATTCTGCTTTCCACTGTAACACGTCAACTAGAGAATATAACAGACTTATAATTTAATCCCTCTGCACAGAAATCTAACTAGTGAAAATAAAATAGGCGATTTACCACTTAAATCACTCACAAAATACTAGATGCACTGCACGCTTTTGTAGTGAACGGAGTTGCTTTGTGTTGGACATTGAGCAACCATCCCAGATTGTGGAGCAGTAGTCATGGTTTGCTAGGGTTTCTTAACCTTATTTTTTTATTTGCCATGGACCCCTTTTATTGTCTGATGCAGGCAACGGACCCCTTTGATTGTCCAGAGAAGGCTATGGACCCTTTCTTGGAAAAAATGTAGACACTATGTTGAAATATTTGTTATGATGCTCAATCATGAGGCCATTATAGTTAGGAACCTCCTTATTCAAGAGATCTCAGATGTGAGAGGACATAACAGGGATCTCGATATTATATTCACGGTCAAGGGTCAAATGAAAGTTACCGTTTGATCTAAAATGCCTGGGAGCCGCGCTGGTGTAATGGCTTCGGCGTTGTACTGGCGACCAGGTGTTCATGGTTCAAACCCGGGCGTCGGCGTTTGAAGAAATGTTTACGGCCGGAAATTTGACTGAATAGCCTGAACGGCTCCTGTGATAAACCCTCTGTGGATGGGAAGGAGCGAAGCTCCTGACCGGGTTGGAAGGAAAGTCCTCAGGTTCCCCAGCCTCGCAATGACATGTCATTGGGCCGAAGGGCTGAAAGCCCAAGTGCCGCTGGTTAAAAAAAAAAAAAAAAAAAAAAAAACTAAAATGCCTCCTCGTATATGTACTTTGTTAATGCAAAGAACCAGCTATAAATTGATGACTGGATTTTGTTCTGCAATATACTTAATTGGTTTTACTGAAATGAACATGCTGTACCTACATCATTGATCAGAAGAATGTCTAGTATTGTCGAATGTTTTGTCAAGTCCAACGTCTTCGTTGAATAAACATTGTCGTTATTTGGAATCCGGGAGTTGTCGGATATTTCGGTTGGCACCAGCCTTTGTTTTGATGTGCCACTGTTTAAATTACGTTTTTTTTTCAACTGATCACTCGATTCATATTCATTATTCGCGTAAACAGTTTTAGCACGATCAAGATAAATGTCGTTACCACCTCCTTCAAGACACAACTACACCATTAGAACGAAACCTACAGAGTGGTGACAAAAACGACACTACACTAATGTAGCTATTTTTAGATGTAAACAAAGATGGCTGCCACATAACGACAAAATGGCGGTGGACCACAGGCGAGATGACTATGGCACTGTCACAGTATGATGCATGTTCTCGCCTTTGATCAGACAGACAATCAAGGCTCTCTTCTGAAACAACTGTTGGAAACTGCGCTGCTAATGGAATGACAGAAGGTTTGTTGATCTCGAGAGCTTGCTTTGGATCCAACAGCTGCATTTGCACCAGAACACTGTTTTGTCCAAGTGAGAACCTGCGTCGTATTTGAGTACAAAGTTCAATCAGGTATGCCAATACATCTTTGCGAAACTGGACTTCTTTATCTCCTAACGGTTGTCGGATTAACTGCGCTTCACACCGCCCACCCAGCTCAATGTAATTCAGTTTCGTGTGCACCTGTACATCCGAAGGATCAGTGTCCGCAAGAGTGCGATGTTCATGCTGCAATACTTCCTGCCTAATAAACATAATGAGAAGAAAACGATACTCTCTTGTTACACTCTTGTACACTTTGTGAAGACGGAAGTTCTCGGACTGGAATTCGATGTTCATGACGTTAACTTCACCCAGTATGTAGCCGACAAATAGAAGCATGTGCTTCGTGCCAACAGTGTTTATCGTCTGCAGGATGTGCCCCTCACCGTTGACATTGTCCACTGAAGCTTCGGACAGCCAGCGTGTTTCGCACAGCTTCAACACTTTATGTTTCTGGGCCTGAACTACATCTTGTATTAACTCGAACTGTAGATTTATTTTACTACTATGCGAAAAATAGAAGCAGACATTCTTTATGAAAATTTTAAGCCAAGGTGGTAGGTGGTTGCTGGCACCATTTGCACAAGGAATGACAAACACAGCCAACATGTGAAGACATTTGAAATATCTTTCTTCAGCTGTGCCTGTAAACCACTTGCAGTCCCCATCATAGTGGCACAGTTGTCTGCAGCAAAACCAATGACGTTACTAAGCGGAATTGCATGCATGCTCAACAATTTCTTAACAGCTGTAAACATGCCAAGACCAGTCACATCCTCCACCTCAATGAGGTCTAACAGTGACTACATTTCTTGTGTTTGTGTCACAGAATCGCACAACGACTGCCAACATCTGATTCGTAGAGATATCAGTACTCTCATCAACGATTATAGACAATTTCTGATTTCTGCAAATGTTTATAACTTCAAGCCGCCCAAAATGAGTACTGCCGTACTTCATCACACAGACATTTATAACACATAAGGAAGGGAAACCCGAGGCCTGTAAACAGCAAATTAGTTTGAGACAAACATAGAGGTATGTTATCAGGCACTCGTAGGAAATAAAGAAGTAGGCGGTGTTGCATAACTAGGCGGGGTTGTCGCACGGAAGATCTAGGGTTCGAATCAGGGCCGGCTCTACCGACGGTGCAACACGTGCATTTGCACGGGGCGGCAAGCTTTGGGGGGCGGCAAAAAATATTTTTACTTATTTTTACAATCCCGCCAAAATATTCCGCCTGGGAGCCGCGCTGGTGTAATGGTTACCACACTGCGCTAGCGATCAGGTGTTCAATGTTCAAGCCCGGGCGCAGGCATTTGTAGGAGTGTTATCGACTGGGATTTTGACTGAATTACCTGAACGGCTCCTGAAATAAACCCACTGTGGATGGTGTCACGGAGTGTTCGAAGGATTCGTCTAGATTATTTTAAAATTCCTTACTTTTCTATTCATTCACATTTTGTCTGTTTTCTCTACGAAATATTTACACCTGCGGTCTGTTCTTTAGCTGCTTTTCAAGTCTTCACTAATAGTTCTTCCATACGATCCTAATGCTATCTTCTCCTACAAAGGCACTAAAAGGTATTTCTTTATGAACGTCAGTACAATTTATTTGCTTGGTCGAAACCACAGTGGTTCCCAGAGGATTATATTTCCGTGTTCAGTGGTCAAATGAAGACCGCTACGATAAATCTTCCGGCATGGCTGAACGAGAGATGAGAATTAATTAACTTGGCGTGGGAATCAGGAATTTATTTTTTTATCGACCGTTCTATGTTGGCGACTCGAATGTTTCAGTTGTTTTCGAGTGTGCATTTAAGGAAATTGATTTTGCTCAGTGTTAGTGTGCTATGTGTTACAGTGATAAATACGTTTTTTAAACGTTTTATGGTGCGGAGTGCTGGAGAGTCGCAGAGAGGGAGGTGTCGGGATTGTCCTCTTTTCACACAACATGCCTGGGAAAAATTCACCGAATCTTTTGGCCGAGTGCCGTCACCGGCAAAGATCTGCTTACTCGTGGCGGGCGGGAGGACATGCATGCCATCATAGCTGGCAGACGCTGGAGCTGGGTTGGTCATGTCCTCAGAAGAGACCCCGATGCCATCACAGGAACAGCTATGCTTTGGACCCCTGAAGGAGAGCGAAAGAGAGGCCGACCAAAAACAACTTGGCGGAGGACTGTGGAGGCTGAGATGCGGGGAATGGGCCAGAGTTGGGGCACTGTGCGAAGGATGGCCACCGACCGTGCAAAGTGGAATCAATTTGTTGTTGCCCTACAAGACGCCCCTAGGCGTGATGGCCACTGACTGCTTTGACGGTCCGTGGTTAAGGATCGAAGAAGAAGATGGAAATTAGTACAGTGCTTCAGCCTCCATTCATTACTAAATAATTCATTTTATTGTAGGGTTTATTAAAACAGTTTTAATGTTCAAATAGATATAATGTCCGATAAAAGAAAAAACTATCAGGTGCCGAATATCGGAAACGGAAACTGGAAAAAGAACGCGATATTCAAACACATAGCGGGGCTTTACATAAATATCTAAAAACTGAAACAGCTGATGTAGGACAGAAGAAAATAAGAAAATGTACCGAAACAAATGATTCTGAGCTCATGGCAAGTACTTCTAACACGGACCCCAGTAACGTAGATATTACTAACAATGTCGAAAATAAGACTGATTTGACCGTTTCCAATTCCAGAGATTTAAGTGATGAACTTGAGAGGTACACTGATCAGGCAAGATGGAATCCTTCTTTAAGCGATATCGAAAGAATGGAAATCGTAAAAAAAGGCCTGCCAGAGAGACCAAAAAATGAGTTCGTTTTTCCGCGCAGCTCTAATGGTCGGAAATTTTCACAAAATGTTTACACTAAGGAGCTAAGCAATGGAGAACATATTAATCGATCATGGTTAGTGTATTCAAAAGAAAAAGAATCTGTATTTTGTTTCTGCTGTATGTTGTTTTCCTGTAATAAAATGTCACTCACTACTGATGACTATAATGATTGGGGTCATTGGTATGTGTATCTTAATGAAAACGAAAAATCTAAAAACCACTTGGAGTCCCATACAAAGTGGATTGAATTATTGTCCAGTCTTAAATAAGTACAGACAATTGATTCAATGCAACAAACGTTATTAAATTCAGAAGTTCGACACTGGAGGAGCATAATAGAACGTGTAATTGCTATTGTCCAGATCTTGAGCCAACAATGCTTGCCATTTCGTGGAACATCTGTGTCGTAGATTTTTGATAGGGGAATTAAGACTTGGGTTGGTCCCTTCTGAATAGATTAGAATAAGCGATAGCAACAGTGAGAGATAATAATAGAAATAGATTTCCACGAGCAAGATGGAGAAATTAATAGAGTCTGTCCCTGAAATCGAGAATCTTCTCTCTTTCAGCCTATCTTCTACAACAGATCTAGAGGAGTCAGACAGTCTATTATAATATATATATATATATATATATATATATATATATATATATATATATATATATATATATATATATATATATATATATATATATATATATATATATATCCACTCACATACACACACACATAAGTGACGACAGTTAGACGCACAAACGTGGAAAAACTATAACAATGGAATATAGATATTTTGGAACGAGCTGACCGACACGCTTGAATAAAGTTTATGTAAATTTATTAACATAAGGAAAATTTTACCACAGCACATAAATGTTAATATCAAGCATAGAAAATACATATAAGGTAATGAATTACTAATAGACCAATAGACCCATAGGTATAATCCTTTCCCTCTAGGTAGAGCCCACGATCCAGTTAGAAGAAAAGTGTTAGCCCTAAAGAGTCACAGATATATACGCTATGTTCTATGATTTCTCCTCTATAGTTTAAGAACAGAATTGATACCTAATCTATCCTAAGAGGAAAATGTCATTTGCAACAATCTTTGCATAAATGAAATTACAAAAAAAATGGGTGCCTGAATATAACAAATGAAAAAAAGAATAACTCGTTCTGCTTTCACTCTGTTCTTTCAGCAGGGGCCCCTGTCTCACTTTTCTTACCTAAAATCTTGCTGGTGTTCGCCGTCTGGCGCAAACTTCAGGACACCCACACACTTTAATCTGTATTTCTCTTGATGAAGCGGATCCCAGCTCTGCAGATTTTGGTTTCATCCAATGTTCCGGGGAGCGTCCTCTTCATGCGAATATTTTTTCAGACTAAGGTTAGTGTCACTTGAATCAGTTCAGGTAAGAATTCGTTTTAAACGGGCTCAGTGTCAGAATCACGAGGTTTCCCTTACTTAGGAAAAATGGCAGGTTTGATACTTCTCTCACTGTAAAAATTCTTGGTCACACCACAATTAGTCAAAAATGTCGGAATGTTAATGATTTGTAATTTTTCTCGCCACAGGGCTGCATGTACATGAGAGTTTGGGAAGAAATATAACCTGGCTCAATAGGCACAGTATAGGCATTTAGTCTTTAAAACCGTTAGTCTTCTTCTTCTTCTTCCTTCTTCCTCGTTCGCCCTGAAAAGGACGGTGGTTGCGTTGTGTCTGTTTGCGCCTAAGCTGTGATATCTGCACCTTTCGGTCGACACATCCGACTTCTGCACGGCACTTTTTAGGGACCGGGTTTGCCTTCCCATTTCGATCCGTACTCGCTCAGCCAGACTGCACTGCTGCAGACTGTTTCCAGGACCACCACGTGGAGGTGGAGTACGGTCTTGACCAGCTCTGGTTCGCTGGTCCTGATGCAAGCAGTCAAGCTATGGGTCGCTGACTGCATTCACTATTATTGCATCTTGGGGTCCCAAAACCGTTAGTGAGATTTGTACTCTGTCTATTTCTGGAGGCACACACACTGCCAGACAGGTGTTAACTTGTAAACCCACGTGGTTAAAGATAAAAATGTTTCTTCTCTCAGTTGTACTAAAACCGCTAGTAAAAGTTGGGCTGACCCAAAACTGTATAAGGAAGAGAAAAGTACAAAATACTTAGCCATAATATTCGCTTCGGTTTTAACTTACATTATAACTGCAAGCGTAGAGCTTGTCTTAACGTTAAAACTCCCGTGAAATAATTATGATCGTTTAAAAAAAATCAATCATCATGAATTAGAAATACCTACGTATTCCGTCAATACTCAATGATGACTCAGTGCAGTTATAAGTTAGTTACAATATACTCGGACTGGTTACTAGCAAATTAATTTAATTTTATTTACAGCTGCATGAGTTTAAGCTAGAAATAGTAATTTATTCTGCTTTCCACTGTAACACGTCAACTAGAGAATATAACAGACTTATAATTTAATCCCTCTGCACAGAAATCTAACTAGTGAAAATAAAATAGGCGATTTACCACTTAAATCACTCACAAAATACTAGATATATAATATTACCTCCAAACAGAACTACGGGCAATCACCATGAAACTAGAATTTATTCACTTGATAGGTATTCTAGAAGCTCGGCAAAATTTTGATGAGAAAACTAAGAACTTCGCTATACAGGCTTATACTCTAGCACGAGCGATCCGTCTACTGCAACTTAGGAGTACTGAATGCCTGAAGTCTAACTACTGGGGTTTATATCTTATGAAAAGGGACCTCAAGATGCAGCAATAGAGACCGCAGTCAGCGACTCATAGCTTGACTGCCTGCGTCAGGACCAGCGAACCAGAGCTGGTCAAGACCGTGCTCCACCTCCACGTGGTGGTCCTGGAAACAGTCTGCAGCAGTGCAGGCTGGCTGAGCGAGCACGGATCGCAATGGGAAGGCAAACCCGGTCCTAAAAAGTGCCGTGCAGAAGTCGGATGTGTCGACCGAAAGGTGCAGATATCACAGCTACGTTGTAAACAGACACAACGTAACCACCGTCCTTTTCAGGGCGAACGAAGAAGAAGAAGAAGATATCTTATGAAAAGAAATGATTTCCTAATTCTCGAAAACCCCAAATAGTTCCCGTCTTAACACCTACATAAAACTCAGACGACGGCACTGAAACTGCCAGACGCGTTTCACACTATTCGTTACCTATGGTCATACCCGAGCGATGCCTGTTGGCGCCTCTCACACCTAACACCGAAAAACGTAACCGTAGAAGCTTCGTGTCAGATGAAAATGCAAGACGATATGTCTGCCATCATGTCTGTCGAGAATGAATTTCACACTATTTGGTCTCCTCAAGAACTTAGCTAAGCAGCAATAAAAATGCGTTGCTAGATAAGAAAAGAGACAGGCGAAGGTACGAATGGGAGAGTTATATTTTCACAATCGAACGAATGCGAAAAAAGAAAAAGGATAATAGAGCGATAATAAAGTAGAAGACACGGGTAGAATAAAGAAAAGATATAGAAATTTATTAATCATAAATCTCTCTGCGACAATCTGATAAATTAATTATATGACCCTAACAATGGAAAGTTTTTAAAGCTTGTTGAACTGATTGCCAGATTTGAAAGTGCTATGTGTGAACATTTAATGAGAGTAGCTCGTGGATAGACCCAACATTACCTTGGGAAAAACATTCAAAATGAATTGATTGCTCTTCTCTCTGGAACCATAAAAAAAGAAATAATTTCTATGGTGGAGAAAGCTAAATATTAAAGCATAGTTGCAGACTGTACTCCCGATGTAAGTCACATTGAACAATTAACACTAATTGTAAGATTTGTTATTCCGAATCCAGATGACATCCACATTCATGAGTATTTTCTTGGTTTCATTGCTGTAGAAGCCACTACATGCTCAGCGTTAACCGAATGCATTCTAAGAAAATTGTCAGACATGGATATTCCAATCGTAAACATGCGTGGCCAGGGGTATGACAATAGATCAAATATGAAAGGAAAACATTCAGGAGTTCATCAACGTATTAGAAACTTGAACCCGAGAGCTTTTTAGATCCCTTGCTGTTCTCATTATCTCAACTTGGTGGTCAATGATGCCGCGATGTCATCTAGAGAAGGGGTTTTATTTTTTGAAACGGTTCAGAAATTGTTTATGTTTTTCTCAGCGTCAACACTGTGTTGGGGAATCCTTAAGAAACATATTACAACTCTAACGCCCAAGGCACTAAGTACAACTCGCTGGGAATCTAGAATCGAGGTCATTCGTCCTTTAAAATATTATATTGAGGAATTTTATGATGCATTGATAGAAATTGCTGATGAGGAGTCAGTAGACAAAATGGCGAGACATGAAGCTGAAACCCTTGCCCTAAAACTCAGAGATTTTAAATTTTTATGTTGCCTGGTTATATGGCACTATGTTTTAAACGAAATTAATGTTGCTAGTAAACTGTTGCAAAGCATAAAAATGGAATTGACTAGTGCCATAACAACTTTGAGAAATGTTCTCCAAAGCCTTAAGAATCTCAGATATGATGAATCATTTCAAAATTTTCTTGTTGATGCTACAACATTAGCTGAGAAAGTTGAAGCTGATCCTGATTTGATACCAACGTTTGAATGTATTAGAGTGCGTCGGCAGAAAAAGCAACACAACTATGAAGCAATAGATGAACCTATTTTGGATCCCAAAACTAAATTCAAAATTGAATTTTTCTTTTTTATTATTGATGTTGCAACTAATTCTATTGAAGAAAGGTTCGAGCAATTGGAACATCACAGTTCCCATTTTTCCTATTTATATAACATTCCTAAATTGAAATCTAAGACGACAAATGAGCTCTTAAACAAATGTAAAAACCTAGAAGGCGTTTTAACACATCAAGAAAATAGAGACATTGATGCCATTGAGCTATGTGATGAACTGAAAGTAGTATCCAAATTAGTACCAGAAAATACACCGCGAATTGAAGTTCTTCGTTATGTTATCGAAAATAACATTGCTCTTAATGTCGCTATAGCCTTAAGAATATTACTAACTTTGCCTGTAACGGTAGCAAGTGGTGAGCGTAGTTTTTCAAAACTGAAGCTTATTAAAACTTATTTACGCTCAACAATGGCCGAAACTAGATTGGAAGGACTTACCATGATTTCAATTGAACATGAAATCGGTCAAAAATTAGACTTTGAAGACCTTATTTCTGATTTTGCAAATATGAAAGCAAGAAAAGTGTCTTTTTAAGCAGTACATACTTCAAACAATATAAATTCAAATAATGTGAAAATAGTGCTAAAAACTATAACATGTACACACTATAGTTAAGTGTTTGTGACTCAACAGTTCATCGTTCCACATGAGAAGAGCATCCCCTATATGTAAGTAATGTAACTACATTTATTTCATATAATTGTCTCTAATAAAGTCAATGGTTTATTTTATGACTATACAGTATTTTCATCAATTTACCAATACATTATTATTAATGGTACTATTTAAAATTAGGCTAATGGTCATGAAATTAATGTTGAAGCTTGTTTAACATAATGGTTTTAAAAATTTCAAACGTTAATTTGAGGTTGGGCTGGGGCGGCAAGGTATGGTATTGCACGGGGCGGCAAAATTCCTAGGGCCGGCCCTGGTTCGAATCCTGGAAATCTGGTTGTTGTTTTTCTATTGTCTAGTGTTCTACTTCTTTATTTCCTACGAGTGTCTGATCACATAGGCAGCTTTGGTGCGCTTCGTGACGTTTTTTTTAAGCAACTGTACTGTCTGGAAACATCTGCTTGCAACATTCAATCAAATGATCAGCTTACGAACACGGAGCATTATGTTCTGCCGTGAAAGCCGACAAAAA